>OU026099.1:8750000-10000000 GCA_907269075.1 Idaea aversata | reverse complement strand
TGAATAGTCAACTAAAAGGCAAAACGTGTGAACTGATTTGCTAGCCTTTTTGAGAATTTTGAGTCAGCTCCCTTTAACTTTTTGTTTATTTTTTATGTTGAAAATTGTAATTTTTTATTTAGGTAGGTAAAAGTACCTAAGTTATTTTATTTTATTCAAATTTGATTAAAGTACTTATTTTTACCATATTGTAACATTTTCTAAATTAATTAATTATTTGCTTTTGTTTGATTTTTCAATAAACCAGAAGTTTAAATTTTTCCACCATGACTTTATTATTTTTATTTAACGTGTTTTTGTTTTAAAATTTACATGCATGGTTATCAAAATCGTGTTTTAGATGTGAATAAATATTTATTTGTATTGTACATACAGACACCCGTGTTAAATAACCACTTAAACACGAACTCCTCTTGGTATTTGATTTATTAATTTGTTCGTTTAGATATCATGTTAGTTTTGTACATTTTGTTTTTGGAAAAGCTTTTGGGTAAAGATATTGCTTATTCACAAAAAGACAAATAGAATAAGGCATCTAAATCGGTAATTCAACCATTTCAAAACATCAAATCTGTTTGACATAAACATCTTTTAACTGTAATAAACCTCTTCTTCATCTTTTATCTGAAATAAACCTCTTTTTTAATGCCTATGCTCATATCAATACATAGTATAAAATAAAGTCGCTATCTCTGTCCCTATTTCCCTTTGTATGCTTAAATCTTTAAAACTACGCAACGGATTTTGATGCGGTTTTTTGTAATAGATAGAGTGATTCAAGAGGAAGGTTTATATGTATAATACATGCATAATATAGCCGTGCGAAGCCGGGGCGGGTCGCTAGTTCTTAATATAGTTCGACCGCGGCGGGGTTCGATCAATCGAAACTAAAACAAAAGAGGATCTCACCTACCAGAAACAAAAGACAATCGAAACAAACAATAGAGAAAGTATTAAGTAGGTATTTTGTAGCCTTTTTGACAGATATTTATAGCAATATCTTTAAATTACAAAACTAAACTCTTTTTGACGTGACAACGTCTTATAAATTGGTTTGCCGGGTGACACTTCAAGAAACTGCGTTACGCTCCGCTGACGTTATGCGCTCACAATGAGAGCGAGTGAGAGGCACGCGGGCATGGTTAGCCCGCCTAAGAGCGAGAGAGACAGACATAAAAAGTGAAAGGCACGCGTCCCTTCCACTCGAGCACAGTTGTTGTCACGTAAAACTTTCGCCCGTATACCGACTTTACAGGCAACCAGTTTTTTCATTACAACCTTTTATAACCTCTTTGCTCCTTCTAATCATTTTACAGGAATCCTCATTAATACGATCTTGTTCTTACAACTTTTATAAAACCGGCCAAGTGCGAGTCGGAGTCCGTACCATTTTGTATCCCGACTTAAATATATTTTTTCTGTTTTTATTAAGTATTTTTGTTAAAGCGGCAACAGAAATACTTGTAATCATTTGTGAAAATTTCAACTGTCTAGCTATCACGGTTCATAAGGTACAGCTTGGTGCAGACAGATGGACAATTAAGACTTAGTAATAGGGTACCGTACCCAAAGGGTAAAAACGGAATCCTATTACTAAGACTTAAAAATATTCTACTTCTAAATATCATTCCATAATAAAAGTTAGAAGACATTAGGTCGTTCTTAGGTCAACTTAGGTTACATATCATAATAATTAAGTTCAATATAACTATGTTCGAAATAACTACGGTCATAATACCTACTGTTTAAAATACCTAATGGACGAAACACCTACGGTTAATTTAACTACAATAAATTCACCTACGTTTTATTCAACTACAATTAATTCATTTTTTGGTTTTCACCTACGGTTTAAAAAAAACCAAAAAAAAAACCAAGTGAAATAAAAATAATTCGTTTCTAGCACTCGCCGGCCGCTGGCGCGGCACCGCTCGCTTCGCTCGCTCGGCTCGTGCGTTGTGGTCGCAGTTCTAACATAAACCTAACCTATCCATGTCGGTTCTGGGTAGGGAGTTTTCCGGGTCTTTATATGTTGCCCCGGTTTTTACGGAACTGCGACCACAACGCACGAGCCGAGCGAACGAAGCGAGCGGTGCCGCGGCAGCGGCCGGCGAGTGCTAGAAACGAATTCTACCTATTTCTCTTGGTTAGGGAGCGTGTAGGTATTTTATTAATTTGATTTTTTTTTAAACCGTAGGTGTTTCGTACATTAGATCAATCGTTCGTTAGCTCAATTAATTTTAGTTGAATCAAACTTTGGTATATTAAACAGTAGTTGAATCGACTACTGTATTTTGAACATATGTGAATTGACCGTAGTTATTTCGAACATAGTGATATTGAACTTAGTTATTATAATGTGTAGCCGAATCGACCGTTAGGTATTATGAACTTATGTGAATCGACCGTAGTTATTTCGAACATAGTTATAATGAACTTAGTTATTATGATATGTAACCTCAATTTACAGTAAAGTAGACCACGTACTTGTGAGATGAAATAAATGGAAGATAAGTAGGGACACGCTTCTAACGTTGTCAAGTATTAACCTAGATTAAGGCTGACATTTACATAATCTTATTGACTTACTTATAAAACTCATAGACGTTCGTTCGCTCGTCGGTAAATATGTATGCTATTATTTTCTGTCCACTCACAACGTACGGTCTCAAGAAATGTTCGTGACACGGGACAAATTAGGGTCTCGGACGAGAGTCGTGTGGATAATTGGCATGTTGAATCATTGATTATGTAACTGAGTCTGCTTCTTCCGGTTGGTAATAGAATAAGTAGGTATATGGACAAAGACAGCGAGTTATGTTAAGACAAAAAGTATTCATTTTCCACTTACTCATTTCACTGCGTAGGTTGTTACAATCTAAATCTTTACTAATAAATAATCTTGGAATGTTACTCTAGAATAATATGTAAGCTATTTTTTATCTCGACATTCCAAAGAGATCGGAACTAACGCAGGTAAAACCGCGGGGAGCAGCTAGTGAATAAACAAAGAACTGTAAGTGCCATAAGCGTAAATTCGTACAAATATTTGCCTAGGTTATTAGTATGACCGTAAACAATGCTTAAATCCAACTCCAAAGCCACTAATTACGTTTAATTAACAAAAACCATACGGTTTAGAGCCAGATAAGATGATTAAGCGCTGTTTCATTATACCTAATGAAATAGTGGTTTAACCTGGCTCGTAAACCCAATATAGCCCTGCACATAATAGAGCTACAACTTCAGCGACGGGAAATCATACATAGCGTGTCTCTGGGCAAATCAGCACGACTGCATCGCGTGACCCTAACAAATCACTAGTATTATCTTAAGGTGAAAGGGTACCTGCGCTCTCTCCATACAAACGTAGTCGACTGTTTCCTCCCTGGATAATGATACTAGCACAAATATTTTTGTGCCATAACACCTATAACTGCCATGACTATGCCCCTATGTTTTGGTTTTTTTAATTTTCTAATTATCATAGAAATTAAAATTAAAAAAATAAAAGAATAAAAAATAACAAAAAATAGGAGCATGGTCATGGCTGTTATAAGTTTTATGCACCAAAAATATTTGCTCTAGTGTCATTATCCAGGGAGAAAACAGTCGACTACGTTTGTAATAGTTTGTATGGAGAAAGCCCCCGGTACCCTTTCCTCTTAAGCCTCGCGACCAATTGTAACGGTTTCTAAAAGACGGGTTATATTGGGCACTAAATCTGAGGCGCCGCGGTGCCGATGCCGAGTCCTTTGAATTTATTAACCTTGATACGATCAAAAACAGTAGGTAGGTGTTTTTCTATGGCTTGATCACATGAGCCTACGAAAAAAAACTCATAATGGTCAAGACATCTATGATGGTTTGATTGTTGTTTCCTTTCAATCTACGCAAAGCTTCAAAGTTCAGTTATGGTCTGGTATAGGTTATTATAATAGTCTGGTATTTAATCACATCAACAGCGCACATTGGAGGATAAAACAACCTATATCTGTCGTTGTCGCATGTCACTGCATTACGTTTCACCAGCACTAATACATAATAAGGAGGATGTAAAGTAAATTAGGACTATTATTTAATAGCACTTTAGTTAATCCGATGGATGAACGTAAAAGTGATATCATCACCAAACTATTGCAGTTAGGCATACCTATTCTTTATATCTATATTATGCTGATGTAATAGATTGAACTAACATCCTATTAGTTACAAATGTCATCTGTCATTGCCATATAAATATATTTCTATGAAAAATTTAAGGCTAAATTGGCATGAATTGGCTACAGAAATAAGATTAAATGGTCTTGGAATTGGCATTGCCAAGACATACCTCAGTGTCCTAGGATCCTTTCAGCATGCGGTATATATTCTAGATTTTTATAGAATCAAAACTATCAAGATATGTATTAAGGACTGGCATTAGTAGAGCGAATAGATCAAAATACACTTATAAGTTTTACCTAGTAATATTTAAATAAACTTATCTACATTCACTGCTTTTCTATTCAAAGATCATTTTTAAAAACGCCCATAGCATTAATAAAACGAACGCTATAAGTAGCTAGGCATAGAATATATTACATTATTATCTTCGATCCTCCCAATCCTTATTTTACGATAACTTTACTGACCGTTAACTAGAAACAGTTTGGCTTCATTTAGAATTGTATATGGAAATGGAAAACACTTCTGTTCGACTCGTAATCATTAATTCGAACATTATTGGAAACCATTCGATTGAACCTCGGATTTCCATAAGGAGCATCGTTTCAAAATATTGGTATTGGTTTGGTTTGAGTGAAAGTTGTAAATGTTTTTATTGCGTCGATGAATACGAAACAATATAAGTGGGGATGGTTTCTGTTAACATTTTAGAGGATACATTTTGTAATGAGTTTGTATCGTAGAATTATAAAGTGTAAGAGGCAAACAAATAGATAATAATAATAAATAAATATCGCAGGACATTCCACACACCGCCATCTAGCCCTAAGCTAAGTAACTAGACTTGTGTTATGGGTGCTAGACGACGTATATACTACTTATATACTTTTCTTTTGTAAATATATACTTAATATACATACAGACACCCAGACCACAGACAAATATCTAAGCATAAATAATTGTCTGAGGCGGGAATCGAACCCGCAACCCAGATTTCAGGTAAAAGGTCAATAAATCTAGCTAGACACTACTAGATCTTTTCGATTGCAGCAATCTCGATCTAGAAACCAAGATTTCACAATATATTTCTGTCAGGTTGAAGCTAAATTCGATTTCTAATTCTACTAAATGTAGCTTCAAATATTTAATACGTTGGCACTTATCTACTAAAGTTTTCCTCAAAGATAACGCATTATCGAAATAAAATTTCATAGTAAATCTAAAAGTAGTATTTGAAAAAGCAGGGACAGATCTAATCCATTAGGCCAACAGCACTCAAGTTGTAAAACCCCCGAGACGTTCGTTGTCGCGCGTTGGTCAGGTTGCATGCTCACGTTCTAAGCACAAGTTACAACCGTTCCCCTAGAGTATCAGAGCGAGATATGTTGCCTTAGGTCATGACAGCGATGATAGCACCTGCCTTGGATTATATATCAAGTATACCACGTAGGAATTGGTTGTCTTCTAGTCTTGTTACATTTTATGTTGCAATTTCAATCGTCAATTTAAAACAATTTCGAACCGCATCTAGACCGCGTGAAACTCCTGACTGTTATCATCTTCTTCCTGCTGCCCTTACCCCAATCTGACTGTTATCTATCCTTCAAAAAACAAAACAAATTATTACAACATTCATAACTGGAAGTCTTTAAGCAAATAAAGCAAAAAAACTAACCTTATTTTTTTAAGTCTGAGGTAAAGAGGTTAAAGGTAGGTAATAGAACAAATAAACATTGGAAAAGATAATACTGTTATCTAACAGCATATTTTAATCATATAAAATAAACTAAACGGAAGTACGTAGGTAAGGTAAAACCGACTGAACCGAAAAGCTCAGATAATTCTATTTGTAGTTATGCTGGTACTCTTGGTACCTAAACTGTATTTTCAAAGGTAATCTCTACATCAATTTGAAGCTTTACGATGCTTCTGTCGAAATGAATCATTAATTTTTCCGCTCCATCTCCCCTTAATTTTACTTTAGAAGCGTCTATCTGGTCTAATTGAATAACACAAGGCTTGAGCGGCTTCGGTGCTAAACGACGTCCCTTGCCAGAACTAAATGGACTAGCAAAACTTATAATTCGGGTTCTGATTTAATCGGCTCTGGGGTCCAATGATCCGGAAAGGTCAACATTTGCCATAAAGAGGATGTTCGGTTAATATCGGTTCGATCGCGCGCTGTCGTCCGCACAAATGTGGGACGGTAGTGCGAGGCTCTACAGATGACGAGGGTCGTCATCGTCACACTGCCTTCATTCCAAGCCGCCACGCTCTGCTTAGGGGTGACACTATCGATCCATAGTTGCCTTTAGTTTTTATAGGAATTACAATTAGATGTTTTGAACATTAAAAGAATACAAAAGTAATTAAATACGGTAGACCAAAATAATTTATAGGTAATATAATATCGAAAAAAAAATAGAATTTTGTTTAGGCGAATCGTCAAACACTGATAAGTTTACACATTGCGTATTAGCGAATGCTTAATATAAGTTACAAGATGGATGATGAATATAGTAGGTATGTATGACGTCACGTCATAGACAATTCCCGTATGTGACGTTGATAGAACAGAATTGCGCGAGTAAATATACGAACTGAAATGCCGAAAAAATATTGTAAAGTAGGTAGTTACTCACATCTTATTATTAACTACAATTTCAAAGCTATACTCTACATAGTTATTACTTATATTATTACAATGGAAGGTAGATATTTAATGTAAGAGCTCCTACACTATAGAAATATACAAATGTTATCTTACCAAACCCTAAACAAACATAGACGTATAAAACACAAACACCACTATGAGCGTTGGCAGCCCTATGAGTAGAGAGGCGAGTAGGCTTTGGTTACATAATCGTCACCGCTCCGGGGCATTGGGACTCTTAACTTCAGCTTGACATGGTCTATTTCTGTGGAATTTGACATCTTTGCCGCTTTGAAGTGTTCAGAAAAGAGCGGGGTTTGTTGACTACGAAAAGGGAAAAATGGAAATAAATAATGAATTCAGGCAACGATGCTGATAGCTATTTCTACTGAATAGTGAAGATATTTGTTTGGTAAATAAATAAAATACAATTTAAGTGATGTTAAAGGAAAGTTTCTGGTCATTCCGTGATTTTCTTTAACAATACTGCCAACGCAGAAATAGTAATAAGTCAAGTGCCAGTGGTACTTTTGAAACGAAGTCAGCGGTGAACTCAAACGACTATGGTTAAAAAATACAAAAACTACCTAATGGTTTTTTTTGGAACCAGATTTTTAAATTAATGAATTATAATAATATAGACATGAAATTAATAATTAACTCTAAAAATTAAAATCCACAAGTACATAAGTACCTATAGTAGAGCCTACTCTCCTAACCGACACTATTTCAATATTATGTGTTTATTTTGCTAAAAAACCGTTCATTGCTTCAAATCCAAAAGAAAATCTTTTAGGTAGGTACCTAATTACATTGTGAATTTAAAATAAATAAACATAAAACAAATAATTTTTAAACAAAACATTGGTTGTTTGCCAAATTTTGTACAAACAATAAGTTAATTCTTCATTAATTTGGGGTAAATCTGCGGGCAGTAACACAGGGTAGGCTTAGGGGGACCGCAGGTAACTGACTTTTTGATCGGCTAACTGCGATATTACAATTTGAAGGCAGACTTTCAAATGCATGGACACAATAGTCTCTATTAATAATACTTACAAAGAGATTTTTTTTTTGTTTGTAACAAATAGGCTCCGAAACTACTGGGCCGATTTTAATGAAACTTGGTATGAGGATACATGGTTTCATTAGGGGTAACAGAGCCTACTTTTTATTCCGATGTTCTTACGGAATTGGGAGCTACGCGGCCGCGAGGATGAAACCGCGGAGCGTTGCTAAAAAACAACTATCAATTTTTTTTACATTTTAAACTTAGTAATAAGGCAATAAGACCCAATTTAAAACATGGTCTTCTCACTTAAAAGCGACCCAGCCAACGGAATATTTTTTCATATGCCTCAAAATTGATCAGTCGATCAAAAAGTCTGTAATCCATATTCTCCCTTCTATACCGTCCCTTGAGCGTCGTTTAAATTCCTTTTCAAATGCGAATGTCACCGGTTTATAATTTATGGCGGCGAGCCTTACCAGGTCTGATTATGGCCATGAATCATTGCGGATCAAAGAGATATAGATACAGGTGTTAGTATTACGAGGTATTACCTAAAACCCATTTTAAGCGTAATCTGGTTAAGAGGTATAAGAGGGATGGAGGGTCTAATTGGATTTAACTGTCATGATCATGAAAGTCGATGACCATTAATTATGTTTACCTTCTTACGTTTGCGTTCTGTTTGTTTAGATAAATATATTTTTTCAAAATAAATTGCGTTATTCTATATTAAAAAGTTGTTGAGATAATTGATGGCCCAATAAAGGGTCATTGGATTTAAGTTCATATAAAAACATAATTTTAAGTTCTGTTTGTGTATAACTAACATAGTTTAACATTTACTAAAACCTGGATAAAAAGTCTTGTTTAAATAAATTTATTATTATTAGATATATTTATTTTAGGCGTCGCGCGTCGGTCGTTTGAACGGAAATGCGCTCGTTTTTAAGAGCAACACATAGGTACCGGTTACTCTTTGATAGATTTTTATTCCGGAGCATACCTATTTTTTCATTCCTTAAATTGCAACAAAATTGTATTGATCAATTGCTTGAAAAAAGGCTTAGGTATAAATATGTTAAAGTATTTATAAAAAAAGGTTAACCTTAACTTATAACTATTAAAATTCAGTAGAAATATACAGGGTTATTGGAAATTAATTGACACGGCGTTAAGGGCTTCTTCTGTGTATCTTAACGATCAACTTTTGTTCTACGTTATTTACACAAAAAAAACACCGAAATCGTGCATAAGACAAATTAGTGGGAGAGAAAGAGTTTATTTTTTTGTATGGAGAAGTACGTTGACGCTTGTTTGTTGGTCGAACGAAATATTTCGCTAGGAAAATCCACTATAATTTAGAAGTTTCATGTTATCATTTATCACGTATTTATCAGAAAGAGAGCTCGTGTAATTGTAACCCTACTATCTTGTAAATTAGTTCAAATAATCGATAAAGCGATAAGTTGCTTTCGGAATGTGCCTATAATCCGAATAGAGGTGCGAAAAACGACTATTTTATCGCTAATGGAATGAGTAATGTTATCGGTATTACAAGTTTTTTCATATCTAGACAAAAAAGTTGTAGTACAAATAGAAAAAATCGCGTTGGTTGGACTTGGGTTTGACTTTTTATCAAAGTATGTAGACTACAAACTCTAGATACGTTTCAACATACTTATCTAAAATACTGTTATATCAAGGTGAATTTACTATCGATTTATTGATAAATATTGTTGTTTTATTGTAGATAATAGTGCATTTTATTTATTACGTGACGATTAAAAATGATTATTTATACTCAAAATATTTCGATTGCCAAGCTATATAAAATAAACTATTAATATTCTGAAATAAGTGGTAGAGTACTTGAAGACTACAATGTAGGTATCCATTCCATTAGTTCGTAATACTAACTTATTGGCGATATTGGTTTCAATGCGATATTGACACTGATAATAATATAAGTTTGATAAAAAACAAGTACCTACCAACGTTTGTATACATGTATATACTACACCTATAGCACTGAATACGAGTAGATAATACTCCTATAGGTAAATGCCAATTTCCTTAAGATTTCTAACTGGAAACCCATTACGAGATTTCTAACTCTATAATGAGTATTTCAGACTTGCCTGTGTCTGACAATTATGTTTCTAAACCTATTACCAGTCTTGGCTCTGTAAAATGTCTTTACACTTGACTATTTTTATTAACTTCCTTAGTAATGCACTTTCTATTTTCTAGATAGTTTAAAGTTCTAAACACGACAGACGTGCCAAGCCGCTCGCCTCGGGCGAATATTAGCACTTAGTTTAAACACAGCGAAAATAATGTTTTATTTATCTACCTACCTATTGACAATGCCTATTAATGGTAGACAGTTTAAAGTGATGTAAAATGGATGATATTGTCTATCAAAGTCTTAAATAAATATTAGTGTCCATACGTGTTGTAGTTAGGTGCCAGGCATCATTAATGGAAAGTACCGCGACAATGGAAAGTTAATCCATATTACAATCTCCCATTGTTATTCAGTTACTAAATGAAAATAAATTAAGCTAAAGGTTTCATAATAAACATATCTATTTCCTTTTATTAAATGACCCAGTTTATTCAATTGTGTTCAAAACATAAGCGAAAACGAAAGCCAGCCGGCATTCTCTAATAGAATTACCGAGACCCGAATGAATTTTACCGCAAAGAAATCTAACGAAAAAGGAATAACTAAACGAAAGAAGAGTTTTCATTTCGTAAATTCAAAGAATGGACCGTCGAAAGGAAGAACAGTCAAATTAAGGAAATTAACTTTTTGTTAGAGCCATCTCGTTGTTAGCCCCACAGGCTCTTGGAAATGACGTGCCATTAATTGTGTCATGTAATTAAGGGCGAAAACAACTGGTTAGGTTTCTAAGCTTTTATTTGTAGATCAATAGAAAAAAAAGGTATTTTATAACTAGTCTTTACTCGGGACTTAATCCTCGCTGGAGTCAGTCAGGACTTTTATATGTACCCAGCAAGTATTTGAAACTATTAAACCTAAAGCCTTCTAAACCGCAAAAAAATAGTTTAAAAAGTCTGGTATGTCTAGCCTGCTGCCATCAGAAAGCAATTTGTAAGCAAACATAGTTAAACGGCTTCTGTAGCTATCAAACCGGTTCAAAATGATCGCATAAGCAATTACCCGAGTATTCAAATTAATGAGCTTTAAGCAGCGTTTTAAGTATGAAGTTATCGACCTCTCTGCTTTTTATTTAAGTACTCAATAAATTTAATCTATTTAACTTAGTAAGCTTACATAATAAGTATATTTTATATGATAGCTGGTATGGCAGTTGGGGCCGTAAAATCTTAGATTGGAGTCCACATACCTAATTAATATCAGAAGCGCGGAACGGCCTGAGCGGAAATCGATAACCTATCTATCAACTACCAAGGGTTAAAATGACAGTTTTCTGACACATTTTCTACGGCTAAACAATGCCAGTTTAACCTTTGGTAGTTGATAGATAAGTTATTGATGTCGACAAAGTAGCCACACGCAGAGAGCATGTGACCGTTCGCTCTGGGTTGACGACCCAGTTGGCACAATGGTCACTATGCCGGACTGCCAAACACAGGGTCGCGGGTTCGATTCCCGCCTCAGACAAGTATTTATGCTTAGATATTTGTCTGTGGTCTGGTTGTTTCTATGTATTATAAGTATATATTTACAAAAGAAAAGTATATAAGTAGTATATCCGTTGTCTAGCACCCATAACACAAGTCTAGTTACTTAGCTTGGGGCTAGTTGGCGATGTGTGGAATGTCCTGCAATATTTATTTATTTATTTTATTTATATTTGGAAGTTTTTGGGGGAGGCCTATGTTCGGCAGTGGATATCCTATGACTAATGATGGAGTATTTTAGGCTCTTGGTCTAGACAAACGGTTAAAAACTAGCACGCCCAATTCCCAAGTCGTTGTATACCTACGATTTAACACGATGTTTTATCTTCATGTTTCACTGAATGTCATGTTTTGTGTCAAATGATACAACTTAGGTCGCGTAGGTCGTGAAAAAATAATCCCCACGGGACAAACGTGTAACATAACCTACATAAACTTAGGTAAGTAGGCACTACTTCTTAGCTTACTTTCATATTTATAAAGTAAAAATATTGTGACAAAATGGTAATAAAGCACCGAAATATCTCACCTACGAAATAAACACGACGTTGTTTATGTAGACACGTAATTACCTACATCATGAAATATTCATAAATATATGTACCTCTACACATGTTTGGTGCGACAGCTTGACGTGATTGCAGGGACTTGGAGATTACTGTGACTTAAGATTTTTGGGGTAGCTGCTAGGGATATTAAATTAATAATTGCTAAGTGCCTACGGTAACAACAACGGTTTCAGGGTGCTTTTGGGGCTTCCACGATTCTGTAGCGCGTCAGGGATGTTTGCCGATGCACATGTGGATGATTTCCACGCCATTTTACGTAAAAGAAGTGCATCCCTGTTGGCACGGGTTCGGGGGAGCTCGAATAGTCTGCTGGCCGTTGTTGCTAACAATGAATGTTCAGGGAGGATTACTAGGTTCTGGCTATCTAGGTTGAGGCCCCACACAACTTTGGTAGCTTTATGACATTTTAAACTTATTAATATACCTAATGTAATTACTAACATAGATCATAAGAAGATTGTTACTAACAACATGGATTATTGACATCTGAATAAATGAATTTTAATTTTTTTTTTTTTTTTTTAATACCTTATTTACCTGATGTACCTACCGAAGTGTTCTTTAATTATGACTTTGACTAAGGCCTTCTCTTGTTCACTGAGGCATAGCTTTATTTGCTAAACACATAATATGACAAATCGACATTTTGTCGATTTGTCATTATCACAATCGTGTGTGAAAAAAGTGAATAATCGTTTAGTACATTCCCAGCTAACTAATAAAACCTAAACCCAAAGCGTCATAAAATGTAACCTCCATCCAACTAGCCACTATTCAGAAGCAAACCAAAATAAAATAGCAATTATCGTTACCAACTCTATTAAGTACAAAGAAATTACGAATCTAGATAAGTATGTACACGGAAAATGTACCTAGTGCCTTTTTACAGACTACCGCCAACAACCAGGCGCTAGTTGTCATTAAGAAGGAAAACTATTAAAACCAGCGCCTGTCGGCATCAACCCGTTTTCTATAGACTATTACCTAAGATTACTAAAGTTAAATAGATCTTTAACTATCTTTAACACTTTTTCAATGACAAGCGCTCAAAAAACGTCCAATAGCGTCAATACGTCTTCAACAAAAGAGCACGTTTACCGCAAAAACCAACGCCATAATCTCAAGTGGCAAGCAATAGGTATAGCTTGACGATTTCTTATCAATAAATATAAAACTGTAAGTCTTGACTGACTGACTGTTATATCAATAAAGTTAAAAAAAAATGGACGGATCGGACTAAAAATTTAATACACGGATAGCTGTTAAAACTTTTAAGGTGAAAGGGTACCGGCGCTCTCTCCATACAAGCGTAGTCGACTGTTTCCTCCCTAGATAATGACACTAGCACAAATATTATTACATAAAACCTATAACTGCCATGACTATAAGTTTTATACAACAAAAATATTTGCCCTATAGTGTCATTATCCAGGGAGGAAACAGGCGACTACGTTTGTATGGAGAGAGCGCCCGGTACCCTTTCCTCTTAAGAAATCATTTTGGTTAATTCAACCCTACGCTGACTGAGTCGCGGGTGAATGAAGCTACTAATGAATATAATAATTATAAAGTTTACTATTCATTCGAACATCCCAGGATCCAGTTCTATAAATAAATATAAATATTGCAGGACATTCCACACATCGCCATCTAGCCCCAAACTAAGTAACTAGACTTGTATTATGCTAGACAACAGGGTGCTAGACAACGGATATACTACTTATATACTTTTCTTTTGTAAATATATAAGTACTTATAATACATAGAAACAACCAGACCACAGACAAATATCTAAGCATAAATACTTGTCTGAGGCGGAAATCGAACCCGCAACCCTGTGTTTGGCAGTCCGGCATGGTGACCATTGTGCCAACTGGGTCGTCCATCCAGTTCCAGTTCCAGGTCCAGTTCTATGGTTTATGTTTGATGGTGTAGCTTTAGTAGGTACAAAAATTACAATAAATACAACAACATCAACACCTGGCTCTCATAATCTTTCCTAAAGAAAATACCGTACATTTGTAAGGCAAATTACGACCGTGGCCACGTAATGTGGCTAAGATTATTCTTGCCATTATGTTGGCACATTTTTTAGTATGCCAGGGAAATACCATCACATGTTTCATAATGTCAGCGGTCTTGTTATGAAAATTATATGCCATCAATTTGTTTAGAAAATAGGGTGGTAAAATTCATATTTTATTATGTAAAAAGGAATAATAATAAAAAAGGTGTGGCACTCGGGGACTGCCGCCGCCGCGGTAAAACTATTGCATCGTGCGAGCTTCGTACAGTCGTACCATATACATAGGCTTGTAAGCGAACGCTCGGCCGAGCTACATGGTAGGTGGAGTGGGGGGTGTTAGGTTTTATTTTCGTTACGGAATTTCTTGATTCGGTCGCCGCACTCAAAGCCCGCGATAAAAGCTATGCAATAGCTTAAAACGTGGCTATAAAATAATACTTATTTTGTATGTGGAAATCTGTTTGATTGTTTGATCCATATGAATGCACCTCTATGAACGCAGTCGCACGTAAAAGTAAGGTAGTTCTAAAAATATGTTACAATAAAATACTAAAACGATATTAAATTATTAAACAAACGTGGGAATTTCAAAGCGAAATTATCTGTTACTACTACAGTATATATTCCATCTAAAATGCCTTTGGGCAAGTCAGATAAATTAGATCGTAGGTACCTACCTACATCTATATATAGATATAATTACAAAGCAAACAGTAAGGCCCGTTTTCATAAGAAGAATATCTTACGAACATTTTAGGCGTAACGAGCATGATATTCGCTACAGTTCGCTAGGTTTCAAGTTTGACTCGATGTGTAACTCTTGTAAGTAGGTAAATTCAGTTGTAACAAACGTGGAAATTAAAAAGTGACTGTATCTGTGTTACTTATCGTAAACTGTATATGAAGCAGATATAAACAGTGTAGAATCTAGATAATATTATCCAAACTATCTTAAGGTGAAAGGGTACCTACCTGCGCGCTCTCCATACAAACGTAGTCGACTGTTTCCTCCCTGGATAATGACACTAGCACAAATATTGTTGTGCCATAAAACCTATAACTGCCATGACTATGCCCCTATGTTTTGATTTTTTTAATTTTCTAATTATCATAGAAAATAAAATTAAAAAAATTAAAAAATTAAAAAAATAGGGGCATGGTCATGGCAGTTATAAGTTTTATGCACGAAAAATATTTGCTCTAGTGTCATTATCCAGGGAGAAAATAGTCGACTACGTTTGTAATAGTTTGTATGGAAATAGTCCCCGGTACCCTTTCCTCTTAAGAGCGTTAACAAATCCCCCCTTAGACTACTACTTTCCACTATCGATATCGTCATATAATAAGACAGACTTTTTGAAGTCTGTCTTATAACTTTTTGACTTTTTCTGTAGGCGCATTATGAAAAAAATATTAGAGTGAAATTTTAAGATGCACTCGCATCTGTAACACGAAAGTCACATGTTGAAGCTGCGTAACCCAAAAGTAAAACAGATTGAAGCTGCGAGTCACTCTCGCTGCAATCTGTTTTACTTTTGGGTTTTTATTTTAAGAGTAACAGGTAGAATCTGCCCCCAAAATAAAATCAGACGGACAGACAAGCAGACAGACAGACTTTTAGAAGTATACTTCTCACGCGCGTACGTAAGTACTACACGTACCCATTTTTTTATTCCTTTTGTATGAAATTGACTTAGGAGAACGAAAAGTCACGTAGTGTTGCGTTAGACAAAAAAATGGTAGACAAGTTTCATCTTATGTCAATTTCATACAAAAAATGTGTTGATTGGCGATATCGCTAGAAAGTAACCTTGTCTAAGGGGGCTGTAAGTAAAGAGCAGATAAACAATCTAGAATCCAATTTATATAGAGAGCGTCTGCGAATCTGTTTTCTGTGAAAACATTCGCGCGAACATGATCAATGTAGACGGCCCACTAAGCGAAATTATTCGACATGCCTTCCTTCAATCGACGTAAACAAAGCTAATGAATTAGAACTCAGTGATTGTGGATCAGGGCTGGCACTATCGGCTTACACAACGTTAAGGCGATTAATTATCGACAATTCGGTTTGAGAAACAACAACGTTTTGTGTTACGTAGTTTACGTGCTTCGATTTTGTTAACTTAATTAATAATTATGTTTCTATTGTTTAATATTATCGGTGTAAAGTTAATCCTTGTTAATTTAATATGATACAGTATTAATTATAACTTCTCAGCTGGGGGACTTGATCCCCTAATACTAATAGGTAAGTACAAAAAAATGGCGGACATTAGGAGGACAGTCCGATTTATTGCATTTATTTTAATTCTGATTATCTAATCACTACATAGTAGAAAACAAAGTCGCTTTCTCTGTCCCTATATCCCTTTGTATGCTTAAATCTTTAAAACTACCAAACGGATTTTGATGCGGTTTTTTTAATAGATAGAGTGATTCAAGAGGAAGGTTTATAATAATATGTATAATACATGCATAATATAGCCGTGCGTCGCTAGTTCATAATATTTAATACCTTATGATATGTAAGGTCTTTATTTTATTCTAGTTAGTACTTACTTTTCAAAAATAAAACCATAACTAAAAGAAATAAAAACGCACAACGACCACAGAGCATCGTTCACTAGATAAGGCACGCACGCACACAGAAGTTCACTGAATTGTTAAAGACTGACTGGCAGTCCAATAGCTACCGACTTTGTATAGGTACGTAGGTATAACTTAATTTAGATTTGTATTCAAAACGTTTGTCCAACGAATATCTAAAATCACATTGTTCTGCCCAAAACCAACTAATACTTTAAACTTCGACAACCCTGCCCATTGAATTGACGAACTAATTGAGTCGGGCTGTCCGTTGATCTGCCATGTCTAGAACACAATAAGCCTCTACTTCCCCCGAGATGCGAACGTCTAGTAAAACAATACATGGATTTAACCGGTTAGGTACAGTCACCAATATGCAAATTTAAAAGCTCTTATATCAACTGAACAAGGTCGGATATAGGTTTATTATTCGTGTTGGTAGCATCGCCGCTGACTGTAACTTGAAAGCCGACTTTGAGAATAATGTCCTGCCTGGTCGCCGTTTGCTTGAGAAGATATTGTGACGAGCCTTTCCTTTGATGGGGTTTGAATGCGAAATTGGCCTGTTTGAGTTTGTGTTAACTGTCTTTTTGGTTTAAGCTCAGTACAAACGACTTGACGCACAATTAGGTAGTACTAAGACTATTCAATGCAATCTATTCTAAGGTAAAAGTTATGTAAGGTATTACCCACACTAATTACTACCTATACTTAAGAGAATCATGAGTTTTCGATACGCGGCGCGAGTAGGTAAGTATTTTCAAACACCCGTATCGTGCGATGGAGAGAGTTTAAGTTCGAATGTAATTGCCTTAATTTTGCTTTCAAATAATGTTGCGGGCCGTAACGTTTTTACTCCCTTTATCCTTCACAAAATGAAATAAATTTGGTCTCATTTAATTCACTGCATCTTATTCTAGATTTATTTGTTTTTCTTTTTTGGTAATTAAGTCTAGTCTATTAACGTCAATTGAAACGCTCGATGAAGTTTTTAAGTAAAAAACATAGATATTCAGATACTAATAACTTTTATCTTAGCCAATATTTCTTTAAAATAAAAACGGTTAAACCTAGTTTTCCATTAGATCTAGAACATTTCCAAAAATTATCAAAATCGTACTTCGTTTAGGAGGGGGAAAACATTGCCGCTTTTTGTATGGAAATTTACAGCCTCACACTTGCCTTAATAAGGTCCTATTTATTATTGTAGGTTTATTAAGGTAGGTGTGCGCTAATTAACATTGATCTTACGGTGGTGAAGGAAACCCGCGGCTTTGTTCTAGACGTATTGACAAGTTATTTCCTCTGGATACTGTCGACTAAGCTGAGAGGGTGGTACATGTCCCAGACTAGCAAGGATTAATGTGGCTGGCACTGTATAAATTATCTAAAATAATGTGTAAATGCCAATATTATTTAGGTACTAAAAAAGGCTTAAATAAAATCCTTTATTCCAGCCTCTAAAAAGTTATACAGAAAAAGTCTGTACCACCACGAATGTTTAGTTAAACAGCAATAAACGTGAATTTAAAGTGGAGTAAAATACAAAGAGAAAGATAAACAATACGGCACAGCTGTAGTTTTAAAGTAAGTTCTACAAGACCACCTGGCAAATAAATTTTGTACGAGACTACCTTGAACTCGAGTTTTTTACCCTACCGTATAGTCACCAGGCGTGAAACATTAGTAAAAGATTTTTTTTAAATACTTAGAAACACATATTATCAACAAAATCAAATAAACAAAGCACAAGATAAAAAAACTCAAGGTTGGAACATTTGTTAAAAGTTACGTACATAGGAAAAATGAAACAAACACAAGTAACAACATAAATATAAATAAAAACAAACTGAAGAATTTACAAAACAAAAAAGTAACTGTTTAAGAAACCGATTGTAATGTACAATCCGGCAACAAAATTACAGACACACCATATAGAGCTCAAAAGTTGCTATTATTTTAATGGTTTCAACTCAAGGAAGATACTAAGGACCTTGAGTTAAAATTTAGTCTTTCAAGTTTTGAGTTTGTAAGACAAACGTTATTAAAAATAAAACATTTCAATAATAGTAATGTTAGAACTCTATGGTGGGTCTGCAATTTTGTTGCCGACTATACTAACTTACTACGTAATTTAAAAAATTAAGTTGTTGAAGTATACATTTATCTTTAAGAACTAAATAAATAAATAAATATTGGGATGAATCATAAAGAAATAATTAACAAAGAATCCGGAGTCTGCAAAAGCAAATTATGGTTTACTACAAAATAAATGACCAAGCCTGATTGGCATCAGAAAAATATTCTTATAAATATTATTATAAAATACAATTTCTCAATGTTTTTACTTAATCATTGACCACTAACTTCCTTGTCTTGTAAATACTCATACATGAGTGATACTTACTTTTATTTATTTAAAAAATAAAAAAGGGAAACTTGCATTATTTCACAATATAATGTATTCCCGTGATCTACCCTCATCTAAAAGACAAAGTCATACAATTGCTTGAACACAGGAGAGGTTGAGGTAGACCTTTTGTTTTGTAGTGACATGACGAAACTCATATCAGAGGCAGAAATATTGTCCGACCCGACAACCCAGGACCGATTGTCCTGACATCATTAAATTAAGCAAGCTAACCCCACATAAAGGAAGAAGAAGATACGACGACGACGTTCCGAATTGTCAATACAAACTTTTTAAAGGTCACGCGTGGCATATGCTGATTGCATTGCGGCAAGGTAAGAGCTACATGTGGTAAGAGTATGCTAAGACGTTCTTTCGAGATATCAGTATATATAAATACTGATATTATCTTAGTATATTGATATTATCCATAATGATGCGCTATTTCAAAAACTCCAAAAATGACGTGACCTTAAGTTGTTCGCGCGAATGTGTCACTTTTCAGTAAAGTGCAGAAGAGTTAGTAGTAGTGTGGTCCACATCTAATAAACCTACATTTCATTTAAAAAGTCAGTCAATTTAAGGTAGAGTAACGTTCGTATTAAATTCAGCACGATCCATATAAGTTTTTTTTACATCCAATGTAGAAGAACTTTAAAATTCATTTTGCTAGTTGAAATTGTTCGAATTACATCCATCGAACATTGCATCTGGCAGGAACAGTCGGGTATTCAATTCAATAAGTTTCATTCTCACTTCAAACTGACATGCTACAGCACCTACTAGCACTAAGATCTTTTTTAAATCTGGTTTGGAATATTTTGTACCTAAGCTTTCAAAGCTTTTAGAGCGGATAAATGCTGTTTTATTAAGTTAAAAGGAATTTTCTTGACATTACAATTTAGTAACTGCAGCTTTAGATGTTATATGTTATTGTGGTTATTGATGTTATGTTACTGACCCTCGTTTGATGGTCGAGGTTTTGAAAAATCTACTGGTAAACGGTTGTACCATTCTAAATTTTGAAAAAGGTATCCATCTTGTTGACTTTTAATAACCTTTCATCTACACTTACTCTCAGTGCTATAAAGGTAGCTTCAGCGTATATACCTACCTATAAACTATAATAAATTATTGCATTAAGTATTTTTAACTTTTCTTTGGTTTCTGTTTCTTTTATGGACGTTTATTTAAGAAGGTCTCAAATCTAAATACTAGTTTAGCGAGAGAAGTCTTACTCCTCTCTCGTTACAACTTATATCAAGCAATTTTTTGAAGAGCACAAGACGCATTGCAAGTGACCAGTCGTACTCATTTTCCAGAGCTTATTAGACATCAATTCTAATTTTATAAAATAAAAGTCGTCAACATAATTCCAGCAGTTGTAACTGTAAGTTATAAAACCGGATCCGAGAAATTCACTAAAAGTCAAAACAAAATTGCTAGCAAGATGCTTAGGCCCGCTATTACCGAATAAAATTTCATAGAAAGCATAGCAAACAGTGCCTGATGGAACACGCCATTAGAGGGCATGCATAAATTGTTAGTTTAGTTACGACAAACATGCCCCGTGTTGCCTCCATTGTTTGAAATGATGATATTTTTTCAGCAAAATAGGTACAAGGGTAAATTTTTTATTGTTTTCTCCAGGCTACTAGGTTACTAGAACCTAGTTTTGAAAGTATTTTGTTGTTTAAGTAACAAAAATAATATAATAGAGCAACTGCTGACAGCACAAGCTAACTCTCGTGGTAAACTATGTAGAAATATTTATACCAACATGATTACCTCCGCACTTCCTTTACAGGCATTAAAAAATATTATTTAAATATTTTATGATTTTATCTTATTTTATCGTTATGAAATCGAATCGCATAACACAAACAGTCATAAATTGAGACAAAATTAAAATTCAACACTGCAAAAACACGATTGTATCATTACCCAATAAAAATTAATGACACCCAGACATGCCATACAATTCCGTTATTTATCCAACATATAAATATATTAACACTATTTTGAATTTTCGGCGCCATTATTATAAGAATAAAATGCTTTTAATCCAAAAATATAATGTTATATTTTAACACATTATTTTCTGTTGAAAATTAATGTTGATTTTTTTTAAAAGCATTAGTAGGTATAATTAATTGGGTGTATGTTAAAATGTATAAACTCAAAATACATAACGTTATAATTCATAAAGTTAAAATACCGAAAATCAAAATACATAATGATCAAAATACATAAAATCGAAATAAATAAAAATTATTTCAAATAATATACGAAATACATATTGACAAAACGTATAAATTTAAAATACATTAATTCAATTAACATATATCTAAAACAAATAAAGATTGAAATGAATAATTGACTTTACGTATAAAAAACCCTACGAACGCAGCAAACTATTACAGCAAAAAGTTCAAAATATCGATAGTCATAATACCCATGTTCAAAATGGTAACATTTATTACACATAATATGTTCAATATATCTAAAAATCTAAAAATGCCCATAATATATAAAATACACGTTGCCATAATCAAGTAAAATAGGTAGAATTCGGTACCAGCACTCGCCAGCCGCTGCCGCGGCACCGGTCGTTTCGCTCGCTCGGCTCGTGCGTTGTGGTCGCAGTTCTAACCTTTTTTTTTCGAGGGGAAATGCTCCTTGTGCACCGTCCCACCGCTCCGGGGGAGCAGCGGGGATGTGTGGGGCTCCCTCTGGCCTAAGGTGGTGGTCAGACAGAGGTTTACCCACTAAAGCCCCTCGGTGTCCTCTCTCTGCCGTGAGTGCCGGGGACGCAGAAGCACTTACACATGTCATCTGCTGCCCCACGGCGGCAGATGACATGTGTAACTCCTCTCCGTGGAGCCGACGCTCTCCTTAGTGGACATAGCTGTTGCCGATCCGTGTTGATTCTGTGACAGAAACCCCCTACCTAGAATCGACATGGATAGGTTAGGTTCGGTTTGAACTGCGACCAAACTGCACGAACCGAGCGAGCGCAGCGGGCTGTGCTGCGGCAGCGGCCGGCGAGTTTTAGAACCGAATCTACCTATTTTAATAAACAAATTATGTACCTACTTACCAATTTCTGGTTTTTGTTTACATGAACCTACAATTTATATATTCTGATAGTTATACATTTTAAAGTTAGGCTTTTTGATTATTATGTGTTATAAGCATTATATTTTATTATTATTATATATTTAAAACTTTATGAATTTACAGTTTATGAATTTAAAACGTATGCTTTTTAACTTTATGTATTTTGAATCATTATGTATTTTGATTTTCGGTATTTTAACTTTATGAATTATAACGTTATGTATTTTGAGTTTATACATTTCAACATACACCCAAGTTGTGTCTATTAACTAAAGTAAGTATTTCAAACTCCGCGGTATTTTAAATGCTGCCACAGTTTAAACCTGATCTGAGGGTTTAAAGCACCTTTAACGACATCCTGGACATTTCTAAACATTTTCTAAACTTTTCACATATTACGGTCAGTAATTTAAGTGACAATTAACTGCTTTCCCTGCTTACTCGGCAACATGAGATTTGTTCTCAGGCCCAAAAAAAACTACTAAATTATAATAAACCATAATCGAGCGTGTAGAACCTTTACGTTGTGTGTTCCATTATTCAAAAACAATAGTGAATACAAATGACATTTATAATCTACATCTATCAATTTTAAAGTTACGACACTGCCTCCAGGGCTTCGAGAACTATTTATTGAACTAGAAATGAGTTCAATTTATTATGCTTGTCTCATACTTATTATACCTAAGTACTTTACAAATTATTTATGTTGTTATTTACCTTCCTATAAAAAAACGACCACCAATGAGAATCAATAAATATTGGTGGTGGCACCATGGCACCTCCATAGTTTTCAATAACAAAATGCTTAAGGCACTACTATTACCTACACTGTAACATAAAATATAGCTTGTATCCATATCGGTTTAACTAGATAAACGAGAACAACTAATATCAATACATGTCGACGCAAATTATTCGAACACGCTTCATAAAATATTGGCTACAGACCACTTCCGTAGAAGTTACACCGGTGTAAATTGGCTACCAAAGAGCTAACGATGATAAATCAGAGTGATCGATTGTACAATGCGAGAGAGACCGAGACGAAACAAAACCGTCGTGACGGTTTTGTAACCAAACAATGCTACTATGGACGATTTGTCAAACCACCTTTGTTAGGACAAATAGAGTAATATTGGTAACGTCATTTGATTCAGATGCTAACGAGGATCGTTGTTTTAGGTAACAAACATTTTGAAAGACTTTGCGTGAGAAGTTACGATCTTGCAGTCGTATTTCCGAAGTAGAAATATATCTATTAAATATGTAAGATGTAGGTAAATAGAGTCAGGTCACAGGAAATTGATTGTTAGGTCAAGTGTATACGTGAACAAAATTGCACTTCCCTATACAAAACTGATATCAGATAACGGTCCCTTCAGTAAATAATAGTGTTATCACATCTCGAAAATTCCCTAAAGTCTGGGTAAATGAGGATAATTTTTCCCAAACTTTGAGAGAAAAATTATTTAGTTTCTTTTTAGGCCAAGGTCCGGGCGTACCTAAGATTTATTTATTACAGGGTTTTTAAAACTACCGTGTAGATACATAATAAAAATAAAAAGATGAAACAACTTCTTATTTTATCAACACGTAGGTACACTCAGTGACTGCATCGACGAGCGATGACGTAAATGAGATGCGCTTATAATGGGTAGGTACAAAAGGCGATAAAATGAAGGTTCCGACACAAAATTATCTTAATTGATTTAATGCTCAATAAACTGAGGACCTTCAATGGAATGGATTTTGAGTAGAAAGTAAATTAAACACGATCTTAAAATGTTGTAAGTAATAAATTCACTTAATGAATAACAATAAGTGAGTTTTTAGATAATGTAGTTGGACCTACGCATTAAAACGAAAATCCATTAGACGAACAAGATTAACCATTTGTCCATGAATTACTTAGTTTAGGACATTTTCATTCCATTTAAATATTTGAAGCATAGTTATAACTAAGTTAGATTAATATGATTGTTAATGAACTCTGGAAATGCTTAAATTTAAATATTAAATTATTAAACATGAACAAATAATAGTCATTGATTGAAACAGACAAACAATAGCCTATATAACGCTCATGAATCATTGAAACTTAATCAATGCAACATATTTCATGTTTGACTCTTCATTAGCATTATTGAAACCCAATCAACATAAACCTACTAAATATATTATTATGAAATTTGCATAAGAAATATATGTTTCTATCAACTCGTTTTAAATTAAGATTTAATGACGGCAAGATAGAGTTCGTTTTTAATTAAAAGTAGTGAATGCATCGTAGTTGTATCGATCGCCCACGTCCATCTAAACTCACAAGAACTTAATTAGTTGGACCTCAACAAGTCGCGCGACGTTATTTATGATTTTACGTACAAAAGGTACAGCTGATTGTGAGGCATTGGATTACCTCCTATGTTGACAGTTCAAGATAGGATTAGAAACGAGAAACATTCCTGTTTTCTATTTTAAATTCCTAGTCTATAAGATACACTGGTAAGAGGAAGTCACACAAGCTGACGAGGTAAATGCAGACAAATACTTACAAAGAGAATCATTGATAGGTATATAATAAGGTAGAGCATGATACATTGGTATCTAAAAATGTCTTTCAAAATGTTGAAGTTTATTAACCTTTGTAATAAGATACTTATAAATTAAATTCAAACTAATACATTCACTCATAAATAGATACGGTTGTGGCGACACTTTAACAATACCGTTGTAAAATAAGACGAATGTTATTTTCTATAAAAGAAATATAAGTAATTACAATAAAGCGATAGATCACGTCACAAAGAATGAATTGCTACAGGTACGATCGCTTAAATTATTTATGTCGGATATCGCATCGCTCGCTCTTATAACACATTTAAATATTACAATGTTTGATCTCATAAAGCTATTTCGGAGAACATTACCAAAATAATATTACGTTTGGGAATATGAACGTCTTGTTTATGTAAGCAATTTATCATTACATCCAACATTATAAGCTACTTTTACTGAAGTAAAGTAGTTAGGTATGATGTAAAATATTCTTGTTGTCAAAAACAGTATCACGAGCTTTTTAATATCTAAATTCTGTTCTTTATTTACTTAAATATCTATTAAATTCAAATGATGTAACATTGAAAACATGGTCTAAAAACAATAAGCACCACCCAACTCTTTAAGAAATATGTATGCTAGGTCGAAAGCAATTGTTTCAACGCCCACTCGATGTCGAGATAGAGTCATTATCATTTCATTTTGGACATCGTGCAGTAGATATGTTCGTGTACATTGATATTATGCTCGCATTACACCCACATGCTCAACGTGGACGTTCCTACAATTTACGTTCCCAATGATGCACTTTCAAATATCTAATTTACTGTTACCGTGTCGATAGATATATGTGGGACGTTCTCAAATCGATTATCGAGATAATTTTGAATAGAATTATAAATTTACTTATCTAATTCCGTGCAGTATATTTTGTGGACACTGTCCGGCATAGCTTATGGTTCAAGCGACCGATATCATATTGTACGTGATAAATATCTAAAGCTCTTGTGGAGTTTATAGGCAAGTATTTCCTGGCTTACTGGGCTTTGTGGAAGAGATATAATTTCAATTGTATACTATATTATTTTCAAGCTATTTGCGTTGGCTCTACGATAGTACGAACTATAAATGCAAGTAGATTTTGTATTTATATTTAAAGATTGAATAATCACTACATAGTATAAAATAAAGTCACTTTTCGCCGTCCCTATGTCCCTATTTCCCTTTGTATGCTTAGATCTTTAAAACTACGCAACGGATTTTGATGCGGTTTTTTTTTATAGATAGAGTGATTCAAGAGGAAGGTTTATGTGTATAATACATGCATAATATTATGGCCGTGCGAAGCCGGAGCGCGTCGCTAGTTATTTTATAAAAACAAAAATACCAGTAAAAAATAAAACTGTGTACGTTTGGGATCCCCAATATAGACTTGTTTCAAAATTGTTCCACGTTCGTCGCCAGAAATGTTTAATTTGCGTGTTCCCATAGCGGGTTCCCAATTTTTCAAAACTTTTAGGTATTTCAGGGTAATCCGTTTTCATTAGACTTTCGAAGCTTTTGGGTTATTCAAGTTTGTGGATTACGGATTTAAGAACCCGACTTTACAAACTTACATAATGAATCAAAATAAGTAGGTATAAGTACTACTTACATATATAATTTGACTACCAACGTGTTCGTTTAAAATACATCTTTTCGTGCTAGACTTTATGTCTATTCGTTGCACACCTGCAGTGATTTTGTAGCAGCTTCTAAATATAAAATTCAAAGTACTGACTGACTGACTAACTGTATTTGATATGTGAAGTGTACAGTCGACAGCATAATTTCAGACCCACCGTAGAGTTCTAAAATTACTATTTTTGGGATAACTATTTTGATTCTAATATTTTTTTATTGATAAATTCATGAGTTAAAAGACTTCATACTTCCACTAAAGCAGGTGCCTGAAATCTTGTTTGTGTTGAAAACATTCTTATAAGAGCCGTTTTGGAGCTCTACGGTGGGTGTGCAATTATGCAGCCGACCGCGACGTATGGATCCATTAACACAGGTATTTTCGAAAATATACCCCTAAGAGGTTTATTATAGCAGGCAAAATCGGAGGCAGAAGCTAGTATTTAATCAATCTCTATATATATAAAATTCTCGTGTCACGGGGTTCGAACTTGAACTCCTCCGAAACGGCTCGACCGATTCTCATGAAATTTTGTGAGCATATTCAGTAGGTCTGAGAATCGGCCAACATCTATTTTTTTTTTTTTGTAAATACCAAAACAACGTTTGCCGGGACAGCTAGTCAGTCTATAAATATTTTTTTGTTGTTACCTATTAGGTATATGATAAGGAGATAATAATAAAAAGGTTAGGTTAAAAAATTTTTAAACAAACAGTAATTTTTTGGTTCAAAATTAAATTTAGATTTTAAAATACCTCCGACTTTTATCCTCCATAACTTTCAGATAGCTGCACCGATTTCGATCAAACTGAGCTAAGAATACTCCCAACTAATTTACGTTTCAAACAAAAGAAACAAAATTAAAATCGGTTCATCCGTTCGGGAGCTACGATGCCACAGACAAACACACACAGACACGTTAAACTTATAACATCCCGTCGTTTTTGCGTCATGGGTTAAAAAAGCTTCAATGCAATAAAGCTTTTTTTACTAAAAGCAAACATTACTCGATCATTCATCCACAATGCAGAAACTTGTCATAAAGTTACTACTAGAATTATTATATCCAAGAAACAATTAAAGTGGCTGTCGGCATGTTTGAAAAGAATACGAAGTGATGATTACAAAGTGTTGGTAGAAGCAAAAAAAGACTTCATAAAGATTCACTCGCGCCTCGGTGAGCTATGAATGAAAAGCAAAAAGCTTTAGGACCGGTTCAACTGAGTGTTTTAATCAAGGTCTACTTAACAAAAGGTGTAAATAAAGTGTGGGTTGCCAAGCAGTGTATCAAACAAGTGTGTTACATTGTTATGTCATACAAAATGATATTTAGATTATTATGTCCAACGATTTACTTTGATGATATTATGTCTGTATTGGAACCTTTTGGGAATTAAACGTGTAGATAGATATCTGATCCAATCATAAATGGAAGTAATTGACATTGCTAAAAAGGAAATAACAATAAAATATATTGGCGTCAAAAAAAATCCCCCTTTGTAAACATAATTTGTTTTTAAAATTTGTTTGATTTTTTTATATTTGTTTATAAACAATAATAATATCAGTAGGTCTTTGACTTTTTATGAGAAGTGTCGCTGAAGACCTGGATCTGGTAGAAGATGTTTTGAATGTGATAGAAAAAGTTTCGGAGTGAAGGTCCTTGTTACCAAAACTGTGGGTTTGTCGTTTTTTTTGGCATACAGTGTATAAATCATGATGGCGGGCAACTGCAGCGCCTCGTGCCAATCGACACATAACAGGTTATATATACGTTTGTTGTATAGAGGTTAACTGCAGTATGTCAAATGTCATTCGGCTGATGGTGTTTGCAACGAAGTCATTTGATCGAACATCCGGTTCATCGAATGTCCATTCATAGATGTTGGTACCATCCCACTTTTGATCTATCAGCTATATTGCCGAAATTCCATTTTCAACAAATAACAATTCCAATAGTTCATTACGACGATTGATCGTTAAGACTATTAACCGCTTCTTTTCTACTAATTTACACAGCTGTTTTCGTTTTACGACGTCTACTTTACAAGCCTCTAATAGAGACATTAATGAGACAAGAATGTTATTGATGACTGTTTTTATGAGTCTATAAATAAAATAAACATACTTTATAATTATCCATTATCGACTATAAAATTGGTAGGCAATAGGCATCAAACATGCATGAATATTCCAAACTTGATTCAACAATTTATAAATTTTCATATAAATGCTTTGGTATTTTACAAAGAAGTTTAATATTAGTGGAATATAGTAAACATATAAACCTTTTTAAATGTTTGAGTCAATGTTAAAACTCGTTTTGAAATAAATAAATAAATATTGCAGGACATCCCACACATCGCCATCTAGCCCCAAGCTAAGTAACTATACTTGTATTATGGGTGCTAGACAACGGATATACTACTTATATACTTTTCTTTTGTAAATATATACTTATAATACATAGAAACAACCAGACCACAGACAAATATCTAAGCATAAACACTTGTCTGAGGCGGGAATCGAACTCGCAACCCTGTGTAAATAGGTAAGAAAGAACGCAGTGGCCGTCCACCTGAATGCGTCATAGCTTGAAAGTTTGGTTTTTATCATAGTAAAACTATTTTAACGGATATAATCGCATTTATTTTGTTTTTTGAACCTGATGTTCCGACAGGCAAGCTGGTCTCCAAATTGTAATGCTTATTTTTAGAGTTCATAATGAATAGGAAGTATTAAGAACAATAAAGTTTCACTTTAACAAAAGTTTAAACTAGTTTAAAAGTGATATTCATTATCTGGCCACCATAACATAAGCCTTGTTGCTAGGAGTAAGATGGCGCTGTGTAAATTATCTGCATTTTATTTTATTAAGTGTCAAATTCATATCCAGTTACTCAACGTTTTATAAATAAAAGGGTCAAATACTCTATTGCTATGTAATTTAAAGTAAGTATTTGTTATATTTCAATACCCTTATAGAGTTTAATGTGGTAATCTTGTTAATTTTAAAATTAATCTGGAATGATTTAAAACGGGATGAAGGAAAGTAGGACATGCCACACGAGATTTGTAATAGCATTTGCAATTTTACTCCCCGATTATAAAGCGTCAGAAAAAACTCCATACTTATTTTACCGACTTCAAAAAAGTAGGAGTTTCTTAATTTGTTTTTTTTAGTGAATGTTAATTCTCTTAAACGTTCGTAAGGAATTGCAGACTAAAGTTTATTAGGTATTAATTTACAATACCTGCCTACATGTTAATTATCCCTACTTATCACTACATAGTATAAAACAAAGTCGCTTTTTCTGTCCCTATTTCCCTATGTATGCAATCTTTATTTTTCGATATATTATTGTTATGATTTCGATGCGGTTTTTTTTAATAGATAGAGTGATTCAAGAAGAAGGTTTATATGTATAATACATGCATAATATAGCCGTGCGAAGCCGGGGCGGGTCGCTAGTTTTTTATATTTTAGACTGTCTTTATTTTTATATAACTCACTTATTTTTCATTTAATGATAAAACAGAACCAAACCAAACCTCAACTTAGTTTAAGAACACTCGTTGGTCGTTAAAAGCAAGGTCGTAAGAATTATTCAGCTCGCGTCCCAATAATTTAAAAAAATATATTGTTATAAGCCTCTTTAGAAAGCTATGCTTACTTTTTACCCGACTGCGAATTAGGGTTATTAAGGTTTGAAAACGACCTTTTCTTAAAGGAGATATAAAAGATTTAAGTAACAGGAAGTATCTAATGAACAAAGTAGACAATTACCTACCTAATACTAAATTTTATTTTACTGTATAATAGATATCTCATATCCATAGACATATATTAGAAATTCTTCATATTATACCTCTACATATTCATAGAGATCCTACTCGTAAATAAACTCTGATGTTGAAAGTCACCTACGATTAATTGCATTTTGATCTACCCTTAAATCCAAACATCTTCTCCCTCTGAAATCTGACTACGACCGCATTTTAGAAGGCCATAAATAACAGCAGATAACACACTGTCAAGAAAGCTCAGGTGCGACGAATCACTAAACTTGCAACAGGATGTATCGATCAACCCCTAAGTAAATCTTCACTCCATCGCACATAATGATTAGGGGAACGGGAAGAAATAATTATTATGCTTCACGACTGACAATATTTCAAAGGAAGATGTCAGATTTTATTAAAGTAGCTATTACGTCCCATTTTATAATGCCTTCACGAGGAGGGTTCCTTACGTACTTCGAACATTCTCATTAACTAACGATTTTCGTACGTAGGCTATATCATAGCTTATATTATGTGAGGTTAAAGGTCGAAGCACAGTTACATCTCTAGGTTTAACCAGTTACACCTAGCTGTAACCAATTGCATTCGGTTAAACCTGGTATATAATATTTTTATGGCTGATTTTATGGAGTACAGAACGCTTGTACGTAGGTTACATTAATTAGCCAAACCTAATTTGTTTTCTCGACAAATAGTGATTTGCCAGAAAGGATATGGTTAGACTAGAACTGTGATGAACTAGAACATTGTAACGAAACGGAAGGTTCCGTTACAAGTTTAAAGAAAAATTTAGAAAAGCTAAAAGAAAGAAAAGAAAGGAGAAAGAAGTCTTAAGAAGTTGAATGAAAGAAGAGATTGAAGAGGGTCGGTCCGTCAGTCCAGTCCTACCTAAAGACCTAACGGCTCAATACCCTCAACAATAAAATACAAGAAAAAAAGATTAACAATTATAGTTAAAAAAAAGATAAATAAATACATTAAAAAATAAAAAAAGAACACTTAGCTAGGTCAGTGACAGAGGTATTCGATAGCTGTAGGTATACTGCGTTCTCCTTTATTGTCTGTTTAAATCATGGTCATAACCAACTCCACCCCTTTCTTGCTCCTTGGTCATCAAGTTTATACACGCCAAATCAACGCGTTGTTGTACAGAATCGTCCGTAACATCGTAGGATTAGCAAGAAAGTGCGTTATTCTCGTCGTCGTCGGTGTATAAACACACACTATACAATCGCATCCAATGCACTCAGCTAAAATTCTTTCGTAAAACTCCGCACCACAGCCAGAACTGACTTAGTTAGTACAAAAACAGATAAATCTCCAACAGGAACCAATAGATTTTTTTATTATTCTGTAATTAATTTTTAAAAGTCATGTGCCAGCTTTTTTTCAAATTTTCTTGAGTGACAATGTCAACATTGAAAACTCCCAATTCAAAATTTCTTTGTCGACAGTAAAAAAAAGGTTTTAAACAATATAAAAATAAGGATAATTTTATAAAAAAATGAGTTCATGAGATGATAAGATTAGGGGGTGGCATTATAGATGCCACAACATGTAAACTTAGGTCTAACCAGTTACACCTTGCTGTAACCAATTGCATTCGGTTAAACCTGGTATATAGTATTTTTATGGCTGATATTATGGAGTACAGTATGCTTGTACGTGGGTCACATTAACTAGCCGAACCTTACTAATCTATACTTAATATTATAAAGCTGAAGAGTTTGTTTGTTTGTTTGAACGCGCTAATCTCAGGAACTGCTGGTACGAATTGAAAAATTCTTTTTGTGTTGGATAGTCCATTTACCGAGGAAGGTTATAGGCTACTTTTTATCCCGATGTTCCCACGGGATCGGGAGTTACGCGGGTGAAACCGCGGAGCGCGGCTAGTTTTCTAGATAAATAGTGATTTGCCAGAAAGGGCAAGGTTAGACTAGAACTGTGATCTAAAATAGTTAAACTTAGGTCTTAGGTAAACCTAGTTTTAATTGAATACGTTTGGTTACTTCTAGGTGCAAACAGTCACATTTAAGAGAGACGGTGCTTCGAGCTTTAACTATGACATAATAATAATACCTATGGGTATTTCTCAAATATTCTTGCGAGATCATAAAATGCATTTTATGATGATCTTTATCTTTAGCAGTAAAACGTTGAATACTTACGTTTTAATTAATATATTTACTTTAATTTACTTGAGCCGGTTTATTTTTCAGCATTATAATATTAAGTTAAAGCCTAACCGCTTATCCGAAAGTAGATGGTATAAATAATAGGTAGAGCTATATTTGTACTTGCTGTGATTGTAGTCAATTATACCAGTATAATTTACTTACCGAATCGAAAGTTATTTATTGAGTAGACTTTTGTTTTATTAGAGCTACCCTGTTAGACAAACATGTTCACGATTTAAGTTCTGTTGCTGTAATTTTCCAAATAACCTAATGAGTATTACGTAGGTCTAGGTAGGTGACTACCTAAAAAAAATTTCCATTGGTCAGTAGGTAGTAACTGCCCAAAGATTCCATGTATTACAAACATAAGCCTGAAAACGTCACGCGAAGGTATTTTAATAGTTTTTAACGCATAATTCGGTGTAATAACGTAGCATAATGGAGATAAAGGGAGAAATTCAAGATCCCATTCCACGATACGGGAAATGGCTCGCCTGAAATGTGCCCGTACGGTGCAATGCGGGGACTTAATTACACACTTGATCCCTTTATTACCTTTCATAATTAATTAAAACTGTGAGTGATGAATTTAAATGTTAGTCTCGGCAATTTGCAACATGATACTGGAAGTAGGGGAAAGGGCCGGCAATTGAAGAACAAATCTGGGATAAGGGTTGGACTGTATAGATAAAACAAAGTTTTATTGCTGAAATCTCCGACTGAAATTTCATGAAAGTTGTAAAATTAGGCAGTTCATTTAAATAAAATTCAAATTGACGGTAACCGAGTTATTCCACAAAAAATAATGTCGAGTCGCCGAAAACTTATCTCTATCGATATTGCTCAACTTTTTGACTCTCGGGACAGCGAATAGTGAATACAAATGACCGTGAAATTTGTTCCGACCAAAAATATTTCTAAGAAAGTTTTACCAAAAGCTCTAACGTAACCTTTCACACAGTCAACCTAATTACTTTCAGATCAAAATTGTGTTTTAAATGGAAACGAATGTTCACGTCCGAGACAACCTACCTAATACATTAGGGAAATGAAAGGTAAGCACCCAGCTATCGTGTTATGAAGGTAGCGAATATTTTCGACGGAGATTAATGAGTGTTCGGCTACGTTGCACGGCAGTCAATCAGACTCTATTAGTGAGGTACAGTCGTGTCCAGTAACTAGACTCTCACACTATTAACGCAGGTACCGTCGAGCCCACTGACTAGTAGGGAAATTATTGATTTGCGCCTAATTTCCGGTTGATTGGCGTCGATGCCGCCGGTCTGCGGACGAACGGGCGTGCACGCGGTTGACTCCTGCCGCCCCGTCAGGTGAGGCGTGATCAGTAATGAGATCCTCTACTCTGTAACTACGCTGCGTAGTTACGGACATTAATTAGGCAGGTACCTCTAGAGTAACTACACGGCAAATAATAATATAGTTTGGTACTAATTCTGTTTAATTGGTAGGCAGTAGGTAACGTTTATTTAATTTATAGGTATACCTATAAATGGCATAGGTAATGACCTATGCTGTGTTAGAGACCGGTTTGCAACAAAATTGATACAATTTTATATATGCTTTTAGCTTTTCGTGTTTTATAGTTTATCTAGTCCAAAAAGACTTAACTACAGTGAACTTATCACTGTAAGTTTTTATAAAGTTTCTATTCTATTCTAGTAAGAATCTATCTTTATGCCTTATTTTTACGTGATTATTAAGATATACCTTATATAGTTATACCTAAGTCAGGACTTAGGTAAGTAGGTGTTTATATCAGTCAGGATTTAGGTAAGTACTTATATCTTATTAATCACGTAAAAATAAGGTATTTAAATATATAGGTAAGTAGGTATATACCTACCATGGAAACGTCTTTTCTCTTACAAATTCCTGAAAACACTTTTCCTCTACAATACCTATAGGTATATTTAAATGAATATTAACGTGTAGGTAATTTTGATACAGTCCACATTTCTCTGTACGAACGAAGCTACGTACTTACCTACCTACATCGTAACAGGAAAATACTCGTAAAGTAAAATATTCACGCTAAAGTCCAAAGAAAGAAGCGCAAAAAACAAGAAAGTTGTTTGTTCTTGTATTTATCTACCTAGTTGTTTTCTTGGTATCACACCATTAATTAATTCTCAGCACGAGATTTTTTCTCTGTTTTTATTTATTCTTAAGGGTTTTAATCAGTAATGATAACATTGCTCTTATTAGTGAATCATCTTAAAGCAGGTGTCTCGAATCTTGCTTGTGTTCAAAACATTCTTATTACAACTGTTTTGGAGCTCTACGGTGGGTCTGCAATTATAATGCAGCCGACCGTATGCCTCTTACGCCTAAAATAAATCACATAATTTATATCTACAGGATTTTGGCTTTCTTTTCTAAAGTGTTCGCCAAAATGTTGTTTAAAATGCCCACATTATTTAATTGATTTAAGCCTCTAGCATAAACGATATTCTCTCAGCGAAGTTCCACACACATTCCGCTTGTAGTCGGTGTATTTGTAAAATCACATTTCAACTGTTTGGTGCAACTCGCATTTTTTTATTCCGGAACTAAGTCTGACGCCATGGTGATTTCGCACCCAAAAGATCAAGGCAGACAGAATGGATATAGGTTGAATGATTTTTGACCTACTATACCTTTAGCCTTCGACCTTATCAAAATGTCCTATGAAGATCTTTGAAGATCAGTGTATTCAAGGGCAAGTTCTTGAAAGTTATGGCTTCTATGGCAATCATTCTTTAGCAACCGAATATGAGATCGCAAATATATCAATGCAAATAATTATATTTGATTTTATTTACCTACCTACCTAATTACATTTTATTCATTTATTTATTAAAAAGAACATGTAAAAAATACAATTTCTTATACAATGCATTTACCTATGTAGTTAAAAAAATTGCAGGAAGCCTAACGGGTTGGTTTTGTCAGGTTTAAAATACTAGAAGCAATTATTGTGTACCTCTTAGTAAATATATTTTATTCTGCAGCAATAGGTTAAACACACAAACTTTGAGGACCTACATCAGAGATTTAATTACAGGAATTGTCGCAACCAAACAATTAAACAAAGAGGATTGTATGAATTACTTAGGTACAAACTTGCCGTTTCAACAAATATGTGTTTATATGGATGAAAACGTACTCAACAAACGCGGCAACTATGTCGTGGGCAGTTCCATTTAGTTTCGCAAAAGGTTAATAATAGGTCGAAGGGTCGAAAAGTTATAAAGTGGTCAAGTGTGTCACTAATGAAATTTATAGCGCAAGGGACCACCGCAAATACTCATAATTTTAAAGCTCTCGAACAACTTTTTTCACCAGAGTTATTACCACACCTATCTACGGTAAACATCCTAAATTGGCAGTTGACTTTATCGCCTCTGGTTCGTACGGCTCCCGTTCAGTAGGACAAGGTGAGAAATTGGAAAGCTTTTTATGGTCGTCTTTCTTTGCATTCTTTTATTTAGTTCGTTCGGTTTGTTAAGGTTCTCTTGTTTGGAACAATTTTAATTAAGTCCTTTTGAAACTTGTCTTAAACACGCACACCTAATTAAAGCTGAAGATAAGTAGGTAGTTAAACGCTTGTTAGCTTCTTTTGATAGGTATAAATAAATAAAACGAAATATCGTAAATAACACGAAAGTAATCGAATCAAACGCGTATCGTATCTATACCCAAAAGAGTAAAGTTATCAGGAAATTGATAAAAAAAACTTCAATGAATACATAAGTAAGTATGTACGCACCCAGATATTAAACATGATAGCGATCTGAGAGAGCCAATCCACTTTTTAAATGAAAAAATATTTTGCGCTCGCGTCCAAGCGTGATACAATCTACATACAGCCGGGGAGAAAATATTTTAAAAACAATGAAGGGCATTCACTTTTATCAACGCATCGTCGCTCGAGGGTGAGCTGAAAAGGAACCGTGAATAGGAAATCCCTAGGGCAACGCCGGCAGGCTATCAGTTCAGTGAATGGCTATTAACCACCTCGGGCGACGATAACGATGAAAGGCGCCACATTATCGGAGAGCGCAGTGTTTGCCCTGCCTCATTACCTCGTCTTGGGGTTGTCGCAGCGTCATCGGCGGAGACACGTCCCGCGTCCCATTCACCTCGGCACCAGCACCGGCACTCGTATTCTCACTCACTGCACTGCCATTCACGAGAGTTTCTCCGCTACCGGTCCCCTCGATCACGTTCCAGGGTACGTCTTCGTCATAGACGGCGACGTTCATGACCCCGGAACCGGCGTGGAACCGCCACGGTAACTCGGACCCGCTCTGCCGAGGCCGGCGCCGCTTGTGCCGGACCTTGTGCCGTGTAAACCGGCCGAAGCCGCCCCCGTGGGCCTCCTCCAGCATCGCGTCGTACAACGTCTCCAGGTTCACCCGCAGCTTGTGCCGTTTGGTGGTCCGGCTCGGGACTGCCGACGTCGTCGTCTGAGGCGCTCGAGTCGTGATCGGTTCTCGACTCAAGCCTTCGGCATCCCACAACTGTATCCTAAGAATGTTATCGTGCGAGGGTATGTGAGCGCGGACGGTCGCGAACGCGAGTATCGCGAGTGCTAGCGCGAGCGAGCGCACGGACCCGTCCATGTCTGCCGGCGGCCGAGAGTCTACTGAATCGTCTGCGGCGACCGCGATTTTCCCGCGCTTTCCCGATAACGCTACGAGCTCTAACTAATACCTCCCGCCACAGTTACGGCTAGCAGTTACTACGTTCGCGGTAGAGCTACGAGCCCGCCACCTACTACGAGATAGTCGTCGAACATTACGCGTTAACACCCATCCGTTCTGAAGTTATCAGTGACTTATTTATCCGATAAGAACAAACAACGCACCTACTTGCGATATTTAAGAAGGCGACTAACTTCCGCAACATAACATGTGGGTATTATGACATGAGTCAACATTTAAACTGATTGTTTAAACAATAAACATAATTTGCAATTAAAATTAACCAAGTATAAGGATTTAGTTTTTACCTATCAGTTAGGTAGGTACATTCTCTAATGTCATTAGGTAACCACAAAGAACAAGGTAAATAAAACAATGAATTTCAACTAAACAAAATCTATTTACCCATTATTTAACAACTATTATTGTGACCTCTACAACTGTTTTGTACTACATAATTATATTACAATGAAATGCAGGATGTTTGCTTAAAATAATGACGAAACCGTGCTGAAATAAACACGTTCTAAATTGAAATACAATGTTAATGTTATAAAGTTTTGTTAAGTCTGTACACGCATGTTTTATTTTAAATCTGATATTAGTTACTAAGTGCAGCGTCTGTGGTGGGACGAAATGAATAATTAAGATGGCCATTTACAGCACGGTTTTAAAAAATAAATCTTTAAATTTCCAACAACACTGGTCCCTTTGCAATAGAAGAATTTCTGAGTTGGGACGTGCGTAAAAAGGTCACGTGAAAATACAGAACTTAATGAATCTTTAAACCGATATTGATAAAATTTAACATTTTGAACCATTTTCATATTATTCCTACTAAATGTACGATGACATAAAATATTGGCAAGACAATGAATGATGTGTGACTTATTCGTTTTTTGTAACTTTTAAAATCATTATAGTAAAAATTGGCAAGTGATTCAATATTGAGGCAAAATTCATTTTCATCCATTTTATGGCAAAAAACTATCACATAAATGTAAAGCTCAAAATATGAAACAAATATCTAGGTAAAATTTTTATTAACCGTTTAACTGTACGTAAATTAACACTAAGTATTCTTCATACAATTGCATTTAACCACCAAATGCCTTAAATTATTCACTACAGAATATAAGCATAGTATATTTGAAGATAACACATAAAAGGTACGGTCGGCTCCATTATTGCAGCCCTCGGTAGAGTTCAAAAATTACTATTATTGGCATGTTTTCATTCTAATAATTTTTGTTTAATAATTTCATGAGTGACAAGACTTTAAACTTCAACTAAAACTTATTACAGCCGTTTTGGAGCTCTACGGTGGGTCTGCAATTATGCAGCCGACCGTACATAGATAAAGGTGGTCAAATCAAGATTCTCGACAATTTTAAAACAAAATTGATATACAAGCAGCATTTAAAACTGTCGAGAGCCGTGAAGGGCCATCTTAAATCAGAATAATATGCATAGAATATTTATGAAGAAAATATGCACATTATTTTCATACAAGCATGTGTCTAATATAAAAGTAATTGTAATATTTTTATTTATTTTCTAAAATAGTAAAGCGTACAATACATATTAACCCAAGCGGAACAGATTTGTGTTAGCAACTTCCCGCCTCTGGTAAGTATGTTGTAGAATTTAGACATGGATTTAAACGCATGTAAATCGGTGGTTCGAACATAATATAATATTAACATATGCAAAAAACTTTAAAATGTTAAAAAAAAAGCGGACGGCGGCATTGTGTAAAATTAAAAATGATCACAAAGTTTTTTCTTTCTAAATAATGTTATTAATTACTTAGGTATGTGTAAGGTTAATAACAGATATCACCAATAGTTCAAGATTAGGCCTAAATATAAAAATATTGTAAATAAAATAATATACCTACTTACCTAGTGCAATTTACATATTATTATTATTATACTCAGTTTCTAATTATAATAGGTGTAAGAAAATTAAATAAATTATTGTAGACAATATTATATATTTCTAGTGAAATAAAAAAGGTGGACTTTTGTAAATATGACTCGGAATTTCTAGATAGATCATAAATACTTAATTGCACCTTAAAATAAAAAATAATATGATAAAATAAAGATAAAAAATAATATGTTAAACTGAAATATTGTGAAAGTTGTGAAAAGTGGCACAAAGGGTGGCCTTATCGCCTAAGGGCGATTCTTTCATGCCAAAACCTTATTTTATTAATATTTTTATCACTATTATTTAAAACTGGGTCATTATTAGAAAAATCTACTTTCTTCATTCCTGCCAAGTTATGCATTGTGCACTTATGATTCTTTAAAACTTGGGCCGAGCTAAAATGACATCAGAACTCAGAACCAGCTCTAATGAAAACATTTTTAGTAGCAATGACTCAAATAATTTTACAAACATAGGAAACACAATAGGATCTGCAATAGGTATCCGTCATAGCAAATAGGTATACAAACAGATCAACTGTACCTAAATATCCAGGATGTATGTATACCTATAGTTTGACAAACTTATCTGAGCCACCTTTATAAGTGGAAATAACAACCATTGTAGATAGCTAGTGAGACTTCCACGAATTTCATACAATAAAGTAAGAAAATGGCAGCTAGCAAGCTTAACAATTACGCAATATGCTTCTAAGGCTATGACCATGCCAAAGACATATAGCAGATCGCGCATGGATGTCGCAGTTTGCCATTACACATTGATGAAAAAAAAAACAATCAAAATAATCGAATAAATGAATTTAAAAACAATACATGGCGGTGACATCGAGATGCGCAATATTTTTGGCATACCCATACTATAAACTAAGTTTACTAAAAAAAAGGATGTTGGGCCCTTTAAGTTGCAATACCTAGTGATACTAGTAAATAAGCCTGATAAGTTTTTTAGACTGTAACTGTCTTTTTATTTAAGTACAATCAACGGTCAAAAGTCTCTGCCCACCGTAACGTTTACAATTCTGTGCAGAACTATTTGAACATTATAACAACGTGACCTGTGGATCGAACCCACGTCGGTTGGTGTAGCGGGTGCCGGCTTATACCACTCACACAACTAAACACATAGCTAACATGTTGACAAATAATCACACTGAGTACTTTTAATTCAAGTATTTATGTTTGTGTGTAACGTCTATTAGAAGAAGGTCGTAACTCCATTACTTGTTGATAGTATTATTGCAGCAAACTGATCATTTACTTATGACCCATACTGTACTTATTTTTAAATTATTAGACCAAAATACACGGAATAATTTTATCTTATCGTTTCCAGGTGACAGGTGTCCGGTCATTGCGGCATTTCGTGAGATAAATACCTATATAAGACGTACGTATAAATACTTGCTTAATTATTACGTGCATGTTTTTAATTGAAAACAATAATACGTGACGCGGTCTAGTACGAGACTTTAAATATAATGTTACTAGTGCACTGAAAAAAAAAGGTTTCAATGAATCAAGACATTTCTGGAGAAAATTGGATGAGTTATTTTTGACTATCTTGATACACTTTGAGTCCGATTTCTGAAAATCGGGCCATAATTTTATGTAAAATAGTACTTGATGTTGGCTATATGCACATTGCACATGCCATATATTAATTGATAAAAAACAAAAAAAAATAAACGTTTGAAACTTTTTAAATGTCTTCGAAAAATTGCATAGTTGCTAATATATTTTTAATACCCGTGTAAAGCACAAATCATTTTTTATTTTTACTTTCCTCATTTTTTTTCTATCTAACATAGCATTAAAATATTCATTTTTTTTAGATTATAACAAGGACAAAAACTTTAATAAGTAGCTCTGAGGATAATATTGTAACATTTATATATACTCGGAACTTCAACACTATAATTTCAAACCATCTTAAGTAATTAATATAATAATTATAATGTAGGTAAGTTAAAAAATGTATAATACAGATTGCCACAAAAACAGTATATTTCATTACCTATAATAAAGCTACTGAATAAATCACGACAGATTAATCTATACTTGTTACTTACTAGCTGCGCCCCTCGGTTTCACTCGCGTTCGATTTTACTAAAATTTTCTCTTATAACGACCAAAAAAAAGAATTTTCCGATTTTGGTGCAGTCGTTCGAAGTTATACATTTCGGCTATTCATTTTTATTTATATAGATTATAACTTATTTACTTTTTATTATAATAAAGCTAAGGAGTTTGAATTGAAAAAATATGTTTGTGTTGGATAGTCCATTTATCGAGGAAGGCCACGGGATCGGGACTTACGCGGGAGAAACCGCGGGGAACAGCCAGTTTATTTTATATAACGAACCGTTTATCCTATTGGTACATACCTACATGTCTATTTTTTAAATATAAATTGTACTTCCATTATACTAATAACATACAAGAATTCCTAAGAAATTCAAAGTTTTATTGTCCAAATGCTAAAAAGCAATGAATATATAATTATTTCAGCGTAATATATACTAAGTAACTCTAAGACACGCTTTACTTAATTGAATATAGTGTTTTAATATATTTGTATATTGCACAAATTTACAAAGTTATATGTGTATATTAGAGCTTATATTATAAGCAAATCTACGAAACATACTAAGAATACGCAACATTTGTCAATTAATTGATCAAAAGCCTAATCCGTTTGTAATTATCATTTTTGTTTTTACATAAGTATCTTTTAACTTAAGGGGCATATAAGGTTCAAACCTAACCTGTTTTTCATCTAAAACTATAATTGTTAATTATTGCATAGAAAATTGTTGTTTAGTTTGTTGTGTGTACCGCTTGTAGATTATTTTCTCTTGGACATATTATTTCAAAGTCGAAATTTCCTAAAAATGTAAATAAATAATAAGTAAAAATCCTAAAAACATGTCGTTTCTAAGCCTATTCAAATAGTCAATAACAACTGCATGCAGTCTCTGTTCGGTATTTAGTTTGGTTAAGCTTAAAACGACAATTAATTTTCGTCTTTAAATTGTAGCAAAAGGAAAAGATTTCAAATGGTACACAAAAACACCTACTTATCTTTTTTTCATGCGATAATTGTCCATTTTAGTTTTGCTTTTGGCTCTATGTCTACCTAACCAGACACTGAGTTAATGTTTCAGGTCACTAATATAGAATTACATGTATGCGCCTTAAGAAACAGAATGTTTCAATAACATCGGTTTAGTACAAAGTCCATTAAATATTGATAGTTATTTTTTTATGTGTCGTCTATCTACTTCGTAAAGTCAGCTAATTAATAGGGGTTTTCCTCATTAATATTTATAACTTCAATGAAGGGAATCCCATTATTTTGCGGATAGAATAAGCCATCTAATTTAAATTTATATTTTATTAGCAAATTAAACGAGAAACAGTAAACTTCAATTGAGCACCCTGGATGTGTCATAAAACACATTGAAGTCTCAATTTAATGTTCTACGATATAAAAAAAAGTAAATAAAACTGAAACAAGGAATGATTGCTTGAATTTTACGATTATTAAACACAGATGCTTCACTTCTTGATTAGCAGCTTTCATTTGATTTAGCAGGATCCTTTAGTGCGATCTTTTGACCCTTTATAGGAAGTTGGGTAATTCGTTAAGACCATCACTACATAGTATAAATGAAGTCACTTTTCGCCGTCCCTATATCTCTTTGTATGCTTAGATCTTTAAAACTACGCAACGGATTTTGATGCGTTTTTTTTTTAATAGATAGTGATTCAAGAGGAAGGTTTATATGTATAATACATGCATAATATAGCCGTGCGAAGCCGGGGCGGGTCGCTAGTAGTGTTATAAGTCTTAAAAGTTATATAAAAGAGAAAAAGACTCATTACGAAATCTTTGGAACTACATGAGCTACGAGTCTTCGCATGGGGGTTCCTTTTAGGTCATAGGCGAACACTGACAATAGATTTTTGGAAATTCAACCTCTAAAGGCGTAAAATATCCTATAATACAAGTACATACACTAGATTTCGTATCCGTCAGTAATATTTTGGGCCTAATCAAAGTGTCCCTTTTTACACAATATAAGCTAGCATATCTCTCTCTTCAAGCCTCCAAGGTTGTAGTTTTTGGAGAACAGTACGGGCAGAGAGTTCCACTTCTTAGCAGTGCGTACGAGAAAGGTAGATGCGTGTTCGAGAAATTGAAGAGAGAGGGTGAGCGGTAAAGATTTTGTGGAGTATAGTGTTAAACTTTTTTCTATTTAAATTGATGGCAAAAGTCTATTAGACAAAGGGCGGTATTGAGAAACATACACAATAGGTGATCTGCATATTAGGTATATCGAACATAAATGGTTCTAAATAACTATTATTAGCCCCAAGTACATTCACCACCCTACTGCTGTGAACGCTAAAATGGCGAAAATCAAATGGAAATATGGTTTAATACGTAGGTGCTTATATCAGGTTTATTTAACGATGTCGCGTAAGAGTTAGCGCGAAGTTAGTGAGGTGATCAGAACCTTCTACGTTATAAGTTTTACAGCCAACTTACAATATTCTCTTAATTATTTTTGTAATAGTGAATCACCTCTACTTATAATATTTATAATTAAAGGTACCTACCGCAAATTCAGTGAAGTAATCAGAACCTCCTCTTTTCAAAAGATAGATAGATAGATAGATAGATAACTTTATCAAAGTCAGTTAAAAAGCAATTTACCCATGTACTTATATCTTTTACGCATAAAATGTAACATGGCAACACAATACACGTCATTATCCAGTAAAGGTCCTCTTATACTTAGTAGTTCGAATACTGTTTACTTGTACAATGTTTTATTTATTTATTATTTATTTATTTGAGTAGTTAAGAACGGTGTACAAAGCTACGTAATAATCATTGACTAAGAATTACATATAGACTGCCTATCATGGAGCGTCAAACAAAAGTCCCTTATTTGTAGATGGCGCCACCTCTATTTATACTCTTTATATCTAGGTGGCGCCACCCCTAATTATACAGTTTATACCCTTTATTCCTGGATGGCGCCACCTCTATTTATATATCTTATACAGTTTGTATCTAGGTGGCGCCACCACAATTAATACATTTTATACCCTTTATATGTAGGTGGCGCTACCTCTATTAATACAGTTTATACCCTTTATATCTAGGTGGCGCCTTCTCTACTTATACAGTTTATATCTAGGTGGCGCCACCGCTATTTTAACTTGTACTTTTAATTTAGAACCACTTTCATTTTTTTGAGCATAATAATGTTTCTATTAAACAAAAGTATTAAGTATAAACATATCTTAAAGTTTACTGATTGTCTCTTTTTCAAAAGTCTATTTTGTATGGGCTGTGTTTGTTAATAATTTTTAGTCAATGTAATAATATTAGTATTCAGTAGCAAATATAATACTTAACCTAAAAATTATAAATAAAAACTATTTTTTTTTCTTAATAAATCAATTTTACCTATACAGGGACATTGATAATTGGTTAGAAATCAATTAAAGGCTACTTCTGTACATCTTAATGAACTTTTGATGAAGTTTGGAAATTCAACGGTTTTTTTGGAATATTTTGAGGGTTATGTTCACTGGAAATTAACTGTTACTTACACAGGAGTCATGGACTTTAAAGATTTGATTTAATAAGCAGAATGGACGATATGGAGAGCTTTCAACAGATTTCGGATTGCGAGAAGAAAAGACAACATGCGGAAATTATTCCCAAAAACGTCTCAAAACACTGCCTATGTGGCCATATGCCCCAACTTGCACTAATTTAATAACGATCACATGGTAGCAACGAGCAGGGCCATCGAAGTGGCACGATAATAAAAAAATATTGCAGGACATTCCACACATCGCCATCTAGTCCCAACCTAAGTAACTAGACTTGTGTTATGGGTGCTAGACAACGGATATACTACTTATATACTTTTCTTTTGTAAATATATACTTATAATACACAGAAACAACAAGACCACATACAAATATCTAAGCCTAAATACTTGTTTGAGGCGGAAATTGAACCTGCAACCGTGTGTTCGGCATGGTGACCATTGTGCGAACTGGGTCAACAATATTGAAAGTGAAATATTTTCCCTATTCCATATATTATTATCCCTGCTGACATATCCCCACTGGTTATTTAGCTAACTGGATGCTTTTATACTATAAAAGATGTCGTTAAGATGTGCAAAAAAAATTAGAGACCATAGAGTTTTTAAATTGCCATTATTTTAGTTATTATTTAGGATTAAAGTCCTTCAACTTAAGCAGGCCTCTAAACCCCTGCTTAAGTTAAAAAAAACATCCTAATGATAGCAATTTTGGTACTCTATGGTCGGCCTAAATTGTAACTCTAGTTTCTAACAAATTTTCAATAACCCTATATATAAATTTACCGTCTAATTATTCCGCCTGCCGTTCGCCGGTGAACCAGGCAGGTAGGTCTTTAGTCAGTCAATGCTGAGATCGTTAGAGAAATGCCTCGAGAGCTTCGCTACATCTAGGCCTGTGAAGTCGGTGAAGATGTCTGTGGTCGCTGTGGATGGTTTCTGTGTGGTCGTTGCTGTGCTGGTTGATGCTTGCTCGCAGGGGTCGATGGTTATTAGTTTCTCTTCTTTGCTGCTCACTTCGAATGGGTCGGATATACCTGTTGGTTAGAAGGAAAGTGTTAGGCTCATTTGCAAGAATATTTGAGTTGCCCTCGGTTTCTTGATGTGGTATTAGTTTGAAAGAAAGAAAAGCATTTATTGAGTACAAACACACGACAAACGTAGGAAGGTAGAAATGATCATGACAATAAAAATTAATTACATAAAAAACGAAAAAGTGACAAAGAAACAACATAAATGAGGAGTCATTTGGGTCGACCTCAGCTAAAAACTGCAGCCATGCATGCTTAGCTGCCGCTCTGGTCTTCCGGCCAGACCCACAGTTTGAGCAGCAGAGAATTTGCTTACATCATAACTATATTATGAATTCAAAAGCTATTTATCGTGCGCACTGCTAAGAAGTCTGTGTACTTACAAACATACATACAAGATAGACGCGAAAAACATAACCCTATCCTTCCAGTCGGGTAAAAAAGACTAGATTTATCCTTTTGGGCTATTTAGAAAGAACATAATTTCCAATCTTCTTGAAGCCAATAAGCTTTAAATGTATACTAATATTATGAAGCTGAAGAGTTTGTTTGTTTGAACGCGCTAATCTCAGGAACTACTGGTACGAATTGAAAAATTATTTTTGTGTTGGATAGTCCATTTATCGAGGAAGGCTATAGGCTACTTTTCATTTCGATATGCCCACGGGATCGGGACATACGCGGGTGAAACCGCGGGGCGCACTTAGTTATTATTATTATAATGGTAAGAGTTTGTTTGTTTGAACGCGCTAATCTCAGGAACTACTGGTTCGAATGGAAAAAAGTATTTTTGAGTTGAATAGTTCACTTATCGAGGAAGGCTATATATAGGCTACTTTTCATTTCGATATGTCCACGGGATCGGGAGTTACGTGGGTGAAACCGCGGAGCGCTGCTAGTTTTTACTAATATTATGAAGCTGAAGAGTTTGATTGTTTGAACGCGCTAATCTCAGGAACTACTGGTTCGAATTGAGACATTTATTTTTGTGTTGAATAGTCCACTTATCGAGGAAGGCTATAGGCTACTTTTCATTTTGATATTCCCACAGGATCGGGACATACGCGGGTGAAACCGCGGGGCGCACCTAGTTATTATTATAAAGCTGAAGAGTTTGTTTGTTTGAACGCGCTAATCTACTGGTTCGAATTCAAAAATTTCTTTTTGTGTTGGATAGTTCACTTATCGAGGATTCATTTCGATATTCCCACGGAATCGGGACTTATCAAATATATTGAAACTTACCCAAAACACTCCTGACATCATGATTAGGCTGGCTGAAGTATATAAACCGGTAGAAACCCGGCGTTCTAACCCCACTCCCTACTGGGAAGCTGAGTGTGACTGTGCGAGGTTGTCCGTCTGGCGTCGGGGTTTGGGGGAGGCTCACTTTGGCTAGATATTCGTACGCTATGTAGTCGTCTAGGCTGTGGAAATTGGCCTGTAGGAAATAATATGATTACATAGTATAAAACAAAGTCACTTTCCGCTGTCTGTCCCTATAATAATAATAAATGTTTATTTAACATAAGGAAATAAAACTAAACTTAAACAATCTACGTGTTACAAAACTGGTATTGCTACAAAATAATCAAAATTGTTCAGCGTCCCCTGCACTAAGCGGAGCTTGTATGTATGCTTAGATATTTAAAACTACGCAACGGATTTTGATGCGGTTTTTTAATAGATAGAGTGATTCAAGAGGACGGTTTATATGTATAATACATGCATAATATAGCCGTGCGAAGCCGGGGCGGGTCGCTAGTTAAATATAAATAACAGATAAATCGAGATACGAGATATGACTGGAGGCGGGGTTCAATTCCCACCTCAGACAAGTATTTATGCTTAGATAAATATCTAAGCATAAATACTTGGCTTATGGTCTCGTTGTTTCTATGTATTATAAGTACATATTTACAAAAGAAAAGTACATTAAGTAGTATATCCATTATCTAGCACATCCCCCCAAAATAACTTTCTACCACTTTTTAATCCCGTTTGGGTATGAATTTCAATAAAATACGAAACACGTCTTCCATCAATTCTGTTAAAGAATGTTTATGCATTTGAAGAACATTGGACCAAGGAATAACGTTGTCCCATACAAACTTTGCCCCCTTAAGAAAGGATTTTTTCTTATCGGATGTCTACGTCATACAAAGAACACGCCCTCCAAGTTTCAGGTCTCTACAATCAACGGTTTAGGCTGTGCGTTGATCCGTCAGTCAGTCATTAAGGACAAAGCATTTTATATGTTTAAGATAAATGCATAATTTAGCCGGGGCGGGTCGCTAGTTTATAATATTAGCAGGATTTCCAACTGAGGTTAGTACTTACGTCATAGATGCCGATCCAATCGTTCTGATTGACCTGAACATCGGGCGAGAGAGTGCACTGCGTCCTGAAGTCAGCGTCACCAATGTACCAGATGCGAGTCATCGGAGCGAATTCGACCGTCTTCTCAGTGTAATTCGAAAAAGCCTGTTGAAAAATATAAAGGTTATCCAAGCTGTCCAGTCCAGGCCAACGTTGTTTTGCCTTATACAACAAAAAGTTGATGTAATTAAAAGATTCACATCTATTTTAGTGAAAAACCATCAGTACTACCTTATGGGATTTGATGTAAAGTTCATGAAAATATAAATTTTGTACTTGTTTTTTCTTTACAAAAAAAAATATGATTTTTTAGAATTTTCTCGTTTTTTTTCTATTGAGGCAAATCACTCTTATCGTGTTCCGAAGTGTATGACAATACAAAGCATTTCTTCACCTTCACCACAGTAGGAATATCATTCTATGAATTTGAGTGGTTGATACCCAAAAACTGTTTCTAAGACACCTCTGTCGCGTTTCTATTTTTTTTCTTCCTATTAGAGTATAAGAGACTATAAGATAGACTGAATATTTCCTGGAAAGTAAAGACAATAATAACATTTTCGAATAAATACAATTTACATACTAAAATAAATACAATATTTACAACAAACCAGACATGCCCTCAACCACTCACCTCGCTACTAACAGAGTCCGCTTCAGTAGTACTATCATCTACGTTAACAACGGCCTGCGAATCTGCCGCGTCATCAGTCGGGAAGCAAAGTAAAGCCGAACGCATTCTGATGCCCGAAGGGGGGCGTGTCTCTTCGACTACAGTGCGAGTGAAGCCGTGGCGTGTCTATTGTATGTACATGCAAACGTGCAAGCTAGTGTTAATTGTTATTTGTGTTAGTTTCGTTTACCCAAACCGGAGGAATATAGGTTTCTTCCTCTCAGTGGGATCACCGCGTTAATCGACCACTTCTTCAAAGAGTAAGAAACTTAAGGTAGGGATAAACACAAAAGATCCCATTGGGTCGAATTGTTGCTGGCTATTTGTCAGCCCCCAATATATAAGATAAGATAGTTTAGTTTATAAGCATTATACGCACATCTCAAAATTAGCATACAGATTAATATAACGTAAGCATCTGAAGAGATTTAGAAAATCCAACCAATATGACTTTGAGGGGAACAATATAAAATCCTTTGTCCTGACTGACTGACTGACGGATCAACGCACAGCCTAAACCGCTGATCATAGATACCTGAAACTTGGAGGGTGTGTTCTTTGTATGACGTAGGCATCCGATAAGAAAGGATTTTCTTAAATTCTACTCCTAAGGGCATGAAAAGGGGGGGGGGGCAAAGTTTGTATGGGACAACGTGATTCTTCGGTACATTTTCGACTTCTACGCGGACGAAGTCGCGGGCAAAAGCTAGTCTAAATATATAAAAAAAAAAATCTTGCCAACGCACAGCCAAAACTACAAACACCCGTAATCAGCCCAATGAGATTGCATAGAGCGCGCGAATGCATAGAACCGCAAATAAGACGCTTATTGGCTGGAGTGAAGAGAGAAGCACAAAATTGACCAATCATAGGGCCGCATTTAGCGCAGTGCATTCACTTATCCAAGAGTAACTTAAGCACTGTTTGTGAATACAGGCGTAAGTCTAGAAAGCTGATTGGAACATAATATTGCGTGCATAATATTGCTTTTATTTTAATTGCGTGTGCTAAGAAAGGATATTAGAATACGGCCTGGTGACAGACAGACAGACTGACAGTGGAGTTTTAGTAATAGGGTCCTGTTTTTACCCTTTGGGTACGGAACCCTAAAAATCAACTTTAAGAGGGCAAATAGGGAGTGAAAGTTTTGTATTAGAATTGTATCTATTTATAATAAACTAGCTTTGCCCGCAATTTCGTCCGCGTTAAAGTAGAAAATAGACCAAGGAATCACGTTTTCTCATACAACCTTTGCCCCCTAAGGGGTAGAATTTCGGAAAACCTTTTCTTATCGGATGCCTACGTCATACAAAGAACACACCTTCCAAGTTTCCGGTCTCTACGGTCAACGGTTTAGGCTGTGCGTTGATCCGTCAGTCAGCATTTTCATTGCTATATTTAATGTTTGAGAGGGTAGTCAGAAATTAACCCGTTCAAAATGAATGCCCCTTTGAAGGTCAAACACGCTGTATGTGCATCATAATTATCAACTTCATAAACTTTTAATTCAATGTAACCTTATTATTCTTACATAACATTAATTATATTATAGTGGCTAAGATCATATTATTCAGAGCATGCATTTATCATATAATACTGCAATAATCACTACATTAAGTTAATTATACTTCATGCTTCGTCCTCAAGATTGGTACCTAGAATATAAATAAGAAAATTCACACATGTAGTAACGCATAGGTGCTACCACTCGATGCACTAAGTTGAGAGTAGAATGTGGGTTATACATTCTATTTTTTTTTTTTTTTTTTTGAGGGTATTTCTCTTTCATCCATCTCTCCGGCTCAGTGTCGCCCGGCTTTCATTCGCTTTTTAGTGCCCGACCACTCGAGTTGCGGAAATTTATATTCAAAAATCATTTTTCGAAAAATTATTTCTAGTGATTAAATCTTTTTTTATAAAATGCCAAAGAGAAAGCGTTCTGACTCCCCGGACTTGGAGTCAATTTGCAGAAAAATAAAATTACTGGAGCGACAAGTTCGTAAAAAATGCAACGCGAGGAAACGACATCGGTCGAGAATCATCAGTTCGTCGTCATCGTCGTCGCGAGAACCCTCACCTGATGCGCAGGATCCAGAAACAAGAGGTACTTACATAAATGTTATACATATGCATTACGCAATTTTGTTAGCTACCTACCTACCTAATTTTCTTTAACGGAAAAAAACTGGGTTTTTTAATTACTTATTATAAACGTACAGGGAAGCCTGCGAGGCTGTCTCGCCACGTTTTTTAATATCGGTTTGCGTTTTATTCTGTGGGAATTCTACCTTACCGATAAAATACAAGTAATTTAAAATTGAAGTGATGTAACATTATGCATTATAAACGTATAGGGAAGCCTGCGAGGCTGTCTCGTCACGTTTTATCAATATCGGTTTGCGTTTTATTCTGTGGGAATTCTACCTTACCGATAAATACAAGTAATTGCAATATACCTACACATAGTCCAGTGCATACTTGCGCTTTACTGAAAAGAGAGCGATATTAAAGTTCGCTTGCGTTTCATTTTCTGGAAATATTAACTTGCGGCCTACGCTCTAACTTGCGGCCTACGCTCTTAACTTTTCTATACAAATTAGATACATAACTATTATCAGATTCTTTAGAATCACAGTGGTTGTGACACACAGAACTTATCTAAGTGTGTTCTCGTTCCTAGGAGAACCCACGCCCACGGTGTCGGACACTCGCGAAGCAACGATTGACGATGATCTTCGCGAGATCCTCGACGCTGACGAACACGAGCGCGAGACCTCCCCGGGCCCCACGCCCCCGCCGCCGACACAGCCCCCCGCAACCGCCGGGGCCTGTGACCCGGCACCTGCATCGTCGCATGATGAAGCGACCGCCGCTGCTGCTCAAGCTGCAACGATAGAATTTGTCGACGCTCTGGACAGCGCCACATTGGAAATTTTAGGTGAAGATCCAGCAGCCAAAATTGAATACGGCCCCTCCGTTCACAAAGAAATCGCTGGCCGATTTGAACATTTCGCCGTCACCGGTATAGACAAGGACCTACGTAAAGAATTAGAAAAAAAGTACCTAACACCTGAAAATTGTGTCCATACAGGAGCACCGATCCTTAATGATGAAATTCGCGCAGCTTTACCAGAAAATATTATCAAAAGAGATAGAATAATACATGCTAAACAAAAACAACTGGCAACAGTTATATCCTGCGTAGCTAACACTATTACAGAACAATTAAATCAAAAGGAAAAAAACCATGATCTTCTTCAAAAACTAATGGACATGGGTCGTCTTTTGTGCGACATACAACATAAAGAATCACTGACCAGACGAAACTTTACCCTCTTCTCAGTCAAAAAAGAAATGAAGGACCACCTAACACAAACCAAAATAGACAAGCACTTATTCGGTGACAACCTCTCAGAAGCTCTAAAAGCTGCAAAAGCTGTTAACAAATCCGTCTTGGATCTAAGAGCTCCTACGAAAGCTGCTAAGAAAAGCTTCCCTCCGGCAATGAAACCACAGCCATCAAAAAACTGGAAATACCCGGCCCCAGCTCGCCGGCAGCCGGGTCCACCGAGGAGTCGAGAGACTTCTCAGCGCGAGCCGCCTTCGATGTCATCGAAGAGATCGCCGCATCAGTCGAGGACAACCCACCGCCGGTAGACACGGTAAGATATGCGGGTCAGCTGTCTCTCTTCTATAAACAATGGGCCCTTATCACAAAAGACCGTACAATCCTTAATTGGATAAAAGGATATAAAATTGAGTTTTCAAAGCCGGTTGTTCAAAACCACATACCTGATCCCCCTGTACCTAAAAAGTCAGAGCAAATTCATTTCGACAACGCCATACGCGATTTACTTAATATCGGCGCAATTTCTGAATGTGAAACACATGAAGAACAATTTTTGTCCAGTATTTTCTTACGACCCAAACCTAATGGCAAATTTCGATTAATTTTAAACTTGAAAAACCTTAATAAATTTATTGAAACTGACCATTTTAAAATAGAAGACTTGCGTACAGCAATTAAGTTGTTAACCAAAGATTGTTACATGTCTACGATGGACCTAAAAGACGCTTATTTTTTGTTAAAAATTCATAATGAGTCGAAAAAATACTTAAGATTTCAATGGGCGGGTAAAATCTATCAATTTAACGTTTTACCATTTGGGTTGAATACCGCCCCATATGTCTTTACTAAAATTATGAAACCTGTGGCAAAATTATTGCGACTTTGCGGTTATTTGTCGACAGTGTACCTTGACGACCAATTATTGCTAGGCCAATCTTATAGTGAATGTATTGAAAATATAAACACAACGAAAAAGCTGTTATTAGCACTTGGGTTTAAAATTAATTTTGACAAAAGCGTTTTAGTACCATCCACGACGTGTAAGTTTCTTGGCTACATTATTAATTCTCATTCTATGACCGTTTGCTTACCAACAGACAAACAATTAAAAGTAACTGAAGAAATTCAAAAGTTTACACAACTCCAACGTTGTACGATTAGGCGTTTTGCTCGTCTGCTTGGGTTGCTCACTTCCGCATGCCCAGCCGTAGAGTACGGGCTGCTATATACGAAAGAACTAGAACGATGTAAATATCTCAACCTTAAAGCCGATGATAACTATGAGAAGTTGATGAACATACCTCGTTCATTATTGCCAGACCTTCGATGGTGGCTAAAGGCCTTGGAAAATCCTTCTCATAGAATTAGGAATGATTCTTATGCCGTCGAAATATATTCTGACGCCTCAACGACGGGGTGGGGCGTGGCCTGCGAGGGTCAGACTGCTAGTGGCCAGTGGTCGCAGGACGAACGACGGCAGCACATCAACGTTCTAGAATTACTAGCGGCTTTCTTTGCGCTAAAAATATTTGCAAAAGATTACTCTAATTGCCAAATATTACTACGAATTGACAATTCAACTGCCATCGCTTATATTAATCGGATGGGCGGAATTCAGTATCCTCATCTTACTAGTATCAGTAGGAATATTTGGCAATGGTGTGAATCCAAGAAAATATTTATATTTGCCTGTTATATAAAATCGGCTGATAATCAAATTGCGGATGCGGAGTCTAGACGCTCTCACCCGGACATCGAATGGGAGCTGTCAGACTCTGCATACAAAACCATTGTGGAAAAATTCGGCAAACCTACGATTGACCTATTTGCCAGCAGGCTAAATAAGAAGTGTGATACATACGTGTCTTGGCATAGAGACCCAGATGCATTCTCTGTAAATGCATTCACTATAAGATGGTCAAGCCATTTATTCTATGCCTTTCCCCCCTTCGCTATAATACTTAAAACCCTCAGAAAAATTATATTAGATAAAGCGACAGGTATTATGGTTGTGCCAGACTGGCCGACACAACCATGGTACCCTGTCTTTAAGAAACTATTAATATCGGACTGCGTAACCTTTACGCCCAATAATCATGCGTTAATTTCTCATTCCAGCCACAACATCCAACGCAACCTTACCCTGGTGGCAGGGATATTATCAGGGCAGCACTACTGCAAAGAAAGGTTCCGCAATCTTCCATAGAAATTATGTTGGCTTCTTTATCACGTAGCTCACTAAGGCAATATGATACTTACTTTAGAAAATGGTACGACTTCTGCTCCCAGAATTGCATTAACATGTACGAGGCGCCAATTCCCAGAGTAATTGAGTTTCTAACCACAATATTTGATAAAGGCGCGCAATACGGTTCTTTAAACAGCTGTAGATCGGCTTTAGCCTTAATATTGGGATCTACAGTCTCGGAGGATGACTGTATCCAACGGTTTTTTAAAGGAGTGTTTAGGCTCAGACCCCCAACGCCTAAATATAATGTCACGTGGGACCCTAGTCAAGTCCTCCAACTGTTGGCTACGTGGCACAACAGTGAAGAACTTTCGCTTGAGAGACTTTCTAGGAAATGTTGTACCTTACTTGCACTCGTAACGGCACATAGAGTTCAAACATTATCCATGATTGATATTAAGAATATTGAGACCTTTCCTACACATATTACAATAAAAATCCCCGAACTAATCAAAACCTCACGGATAGGATCTAAACAACCAATCCTACATTTACCAAATTTCGAAGAAAGTGTCGAGATCTGTCCCGCAAAAACTATTACCTTTTACTTGAATAAAACAAAAACCATTCGTAAAACTAATCAACTTTTTATAAGCTTCAAAAAGCCATACAAAGCCGTTACGACTCAAACATTAAGTCGCTGGATAAAATCCACACTCAAAGATGCCGGAATTGACGTCTCCATTTTTTCAGCGCACAGCACTCGCCATGCCTCGACGTCTCGTGCTCTGCAGCAGGGCGTCAGCATTGACCAGATACGTCAGACCGCTGGCTGGAGCAATAACTCCGCCACGTTCGCAAGGTTTTATAACAGGCGTATTGCAATCACAGACGACGGGGCACTGGCGAGGGCTGTTGCTAATCTTTAAAAATTTGATTAATTTTTAAAACAAGTAATAATTAATTATAATCAGTGTAATCAATAAGTTAAAAATTTCTACACACATTGTTGATAATTTGGTATTATTGTGGATTAGTAAACAATTACCAAAATAAACTATTTGTTGATTAACAAAAAATACATTATTATTAATTTACAAACTACCTTATAAATAAAGATGTTTCCAAAAAGCTCTCAAAGTCTACATGTGTGAATTTTCTTATTTATATTCTAGGTACCAATCTTGAGGACGAAGCATGAAGTATAATTAAAGATTAAACGAACTTACCCAAGTGAAGTTCTATCATAATTATACGAATGCTTCGTCCGAAAAGATTGGTACCACCCTCCCTCCCTGAACCCAAACAGTTTTGGAAACATCTTATTGTTTGATCACTCTAAACTAATGAAAGCCGGGCGACACTGAGCCGGAGAGATGGATGAAAGAGAAATACCCTCAAAAAAAAAAAAAAAAAAATAGAATGTATAACCCACATTCTACTCTCAACTTAGTGCATCGAGTGGTAGCACCTATGCGTTACTACATGTGTGAATTTTCTTATTTATATTCTAGGTACCAATCTTTTCGGACGAAGCATTCGTATAATTATGATAGAACTTCACTTGGGTAAGTTCGTTTAATCTTTAATTATACCTTTCACTCGCATACAAAACAGAATAATCTGCAATCTGTAGCTAAAGTTATCGGTTTTAAGAGGAAAAGGTACTGAGACACTCTCTCCATACAAACTTAGTCGACTGTTTCCTCCCTGAATAACGACACTATAGCAAATATTTTTGTTGCATAAAACTTATAACTGCCATGACCATGACCCGTACCTCAATAGTCATGGCAGTTATAGGTTTTATGCAACAAAAATGTTTGTGCTAGTGTCATTATCTAGGGAAGAAAGAGTCGACTACGTTTGTATGAAGAGAACGCCGGTACGCTTTCCTCTTAATACAATAAAGGCTTTTTAGCGTTAACTTGAAATATGTTTCTAGAGTCTGTTATAGTATGAAGAATTACTAAGGTATCCAAGTATATTATTGATTTCAGAGGTGTTGGCCTTGACTTTGATACCTTGACTTTCATTACGAAGGTCGTAGGTTCTACAGCGAAATAACTAGATTAGATGTACGAGAAGGCCAATGTGTTTTATTAAACACATATTATAATATTAGTTTCCTCCACAGATGGTGTCATCACCAGCAAAAGGAAGGAAAAACGCGTAAAAAATAAATAATATGCCTGAATACCTCATTTATATAATAGACTAAAAATGCGAGTAAATAACCACACCTACTCCGATCACTAATCAAGGGGAATAAAATGACCTTTTTTATTTAAAATCCTTTGTAAAGTAGATACAATACTTTTTATTTAAAATCATTTGTAGACTAATTTCATTTAACGTGATAAATTGATGAACACCTGCATTCACAAAAAACATGACGTCATGCGTCATGTTCCAGGAACGCGTCATGTTACTGACAAGGGTACCTTTCTTATGACGTTATCACGTAAAATTATCGTCCGTAAACCGACTTTACAGACAACCATTTTTTTTTACTACATAAAAAAGTAACTAACTTTTTATACAAATTAGGTTTGCATTTGACTTCATCTCACCTGTTGTGAAGCAAAGATGAGGTCGAGGATGTAGCATACTCGCCTAAAAGGCGTTCGGCAGCATAATTGCAGACCCACCGTAGAGTTCTAAGATTATTATTATTGGAATGTTTTCATTCTAATCATTTTTTAACCCCCGACGCAAAAACGACGGGGTGTTATGTTTGATAAATTCAAGACTGACTTTAAACTTCAACTAAGGCGGTGTCTAGAATCTTTCTTATGTTGAATACATTCTTATAACAGCCATTTTAGAGCTCTACGGTAGGTCTGCCATTATGCAGCCGACGGTAAACTCTACACTTCAAAGTTGTAGTTTCGAGGGAACAACAAAGCATAGGTCAATTTATTCCTTTTAATCAGAGATCACATTATAAATAGCCAACCTTTTTTAGTTAAAAGCTTCTAGTAAGTGCATACCATAGCATAATTAAGAGGAAAGGGTACCGGGGGCTTTCTCCATACAAACTATTACAAACGTAGTCGACTGTTTCCTACCTGGATAATGACACTAGAGCAAATATTTTTGGTGCATGACCATGCCCCTATTTATTTATTTTTTATTTTTTTTCTATGATAATTAGAGAATGATAAAAACCAAAACATAGGGGCATAGTCATGGCAGTTATAGGTTTTATGACACACAAAAATATTTGTGCTAGTGTTATAGGCCTTATTATCCAGGGAGGAAACAGTCGACTACGTTTGTATGAAGAGAGTGCAGGTACCCTTTCACCTTAAGTAGTATATATTGTAATCTCACCTTGATATTAAATTGTCCTATAACAGGTTTGTGGTCACTGACTGTGTAATGTGATATATCATTGTATGAGATCAATTCTGTTCTCAGTGTTACATTTTCATAGTTATTTGCTATTACTTTGTATAGGATTCTGTCGGTCCATGACGGTTTCCTCCTGAAAGCACAGAGATATTTATGAGATAATCACTACATAGTATAAAACAAAGTCGCTTTCTCTGTCCCTATGTTTGCTTAAATCTTTAAAACTACGCAACGGATTATGATGCGGTTTTTTTAATAGACAGTGATTCAAGAGTAAGGTTTATATGTATAATACATACATAATATAGCCGTGCGAAGCCGGGGTAGGTCGCTAGTCTATACTAATATTATAAAGCTGAAGAGCTTGTTTGTTTGTTTGTTTGAACGCGCTAATATCAGGAACGACTGGTTCGGATTGAAAATTTATTTTTGTGTTGGATAGTCCATTTATCGATGAAGATCACACTGGATCGGGACTAACGCGGGTGAAACCGCGAGGCGCAGCTAGTAGTAATTTCTAGCTAGTAGTATTTTCTAGTCTTAATCGCGTATTTAAAAATATGTGATTAAGATCCGGGATATTAAACACTGTAAAATCATTGTGCGAGTTTAAAAAGTTTATGATATTATTAACAACCAGGCTTTTTTCGACGTTGATTTATTTTGTTTTATCGACTACTATTTAAGTCAATAACTTTCTTAGTTTTGTCTGCTTTAATTTGTGTTATTCGGCTATGTATATTTGTTTTTTCGAGTAATCGATTGTTTTTCCGGCCTTTGTTTTATTTTACTTTTATTTGTTTTATCGATAATATTAGTTTTGCGGCTACTGGTATTGGTATACGGGCTGTTTTCCGCAATTAGAGCTCTTTAGTTAGGTCCTGTTTAGCACCTACTACCCTCTCAGCTTAGTCGCCCGTGTTCAGAGGAAAGAACTTGTCAATACTTCTGGAGCCAACAAAGCCTCAGGGTTTGCGGCTATCATTTAATTTTGTGTGCTCTTTATTTTTTCGATAAATATTTGAAAACTAGCGACCCGCTCCGGCTTCGCACGGCTATATTATGCATGTAACCCTTCCTCTTGAGTCACTCTATCTATTTAAAAAAACCGCATCAAAATCCGTTGCGTAGTTTTAAAGATCTAAGCATACAAAGGGACATAGGGATATAGGGACGGCGAAAACTGACTTTATTTTATACTATGTAGTGAAGATTAAGTACTACTTATCAGAAATACTTAAATATAGGTAGGTAGATAGTACTTACTTCAAATCATACTCGTCAGACCCAACGGAAAACTTATAAGTAGGTGGGAACTTTATCTGCGGCTCAACGAACTCTGAAAACGCTTCGCCTGTCTCCATAACCGCTTTCAACTGGTCATGTTTCAGTAAGACGCCGTATTTATCCTTTTCTATCTTGGCTAACGTGGCGACTATTTCTTCAGAGGTGGGACTGCTGCCAGTGGGGTGGTCGGTACGGAAGTTGAGATCGCCGATCCAAAAGACATAGCTGTAAGATAGATAATTTAATTACTTACTAAATACGATTAAGGTCAGTTCGCTGGCAACTCAGGGTTATGTAAGTAGATACAGTGTTAGCAAACTTTGTTTGAGTAACCTAAGTATGGCTGCAAAACTCTGTTAGAATATAAAACTTAGACTTGATAGCCGTTTCTTTTATCTAAGGCTAGCTGCCTGCGACTTCTTACGCGTGGTGGTTTTGATTTATATGCTAAAACCTTCCTCGAGAATCACTCTATTCATTGGTGAATACAGCATAAAAATCGGTGCAGTAGTTTTAAAGATCTAAGCATACATAGGAACAGACAGAGAGCAGGAAGCGATTTTGTTTCATACTATGCAGTGTGAAGCTTAAATCGATATTTCTACCGTTATTATGATTATGCCTAAACAGCCATAAATAAACATTTAAATATACAATCGAATGGCGAACCTCCTCCTTTTTGGAGTCGGTTAAAAAAAGATAATTTACAGACAACATGCAGACACTGAAAAAGATGGAACCCTTAGTAGGTATAACAAAAGTTATGCTAGGAGTTCAGCTTTCTTCTTTCGAGGTGTAGAACAAAAAAAAACAGATCATGTCTTAGGACCCTGAGCCTGGATGTAAAAGGATGATAGTTTTAGTTGACAACACTGAATATTCTTGCATGACTAGCACATGTAAAATGATATTGTATACACGGAGGAGGTTGTATGACTTTTCTTTTCCGTCCCAAAAGATAGGACTTACAAATAAAAGCCCATTTAAAAAAAAAAATCATCTTACTCAGTTTCAAGATTGTGAATTAAGCTTGTATTTCAAATTAAAAATTTAAAAAAAATAAGTATTCTTTTTCAGCTATTTCTCAACTTCTTACGATCAGGCCTATGGGGCTCCTTCTTCTTTGTGTAAGACTTTTCCATTAAAAGGTTAAAAAGGGACGTTTCTCAATTATACCGCTAATAAAGAATTAAACAAAAATAACATAATAGCAGAAAAATATGACGTAATAAGAAAATCGTCTGAAGGTGGTATATTTATCTAAGATTGTGTTGTTCAGTGATCTGAAGTGTTCAATAAATTCAAGATAAGTATATTTCCTTTTAAATTCTGTTATTTAATATCTATTTTAATTCAATACAGTCATGACTTAAGTCTACTTTAATGTAAGCCCTTCCTGATAAAGAACCACGTAGGTACTGATAAATATTGCTAATCGCGTAGATGTAGATAAAAATCAAGGTTAGTAACTCGATTCTAATAAAATTTCTTAAACTGTGAATGTTGTGCTATCTTTTAAATCATGACATTAAATATATATATTTGTAATTTTCTAACTTCATATCTATCTAAATATCTACATATTTCGATATTATATCGGCTACCTATATTATTGATAATAACAATGTAGGTAATAATTAGTAAAAATTTACAAAAAAAAATTAATTAAGGACTAGAAGAGCAATTTGAGGGTCTTCAATTCGCGAGTGAACAGGTATCTTCTAGGAAGGCGTGTAACATCTTTGGCCGCATCGTTACCTACCATCAGGCAGGTGTGATAGTGGTCAAACACTGACCTATCATATGTAAGAAAACCCTAAACAGGTTGGATTAACAACTTCGATTACAAATGACTAGCTGCGCCCCACGATTTCACCCGCATAAGTCCCGATCCCGTGGGAATATCAAAACAAAAAGTAGCCGCCGATAATGGACTACCCAACACAAAAATATTTTTTCAATTCGAACCAGGAGTTCCTGAGATCAACGCGTTCAAACAAACAAACTCTGCAGCTTTATTATATTAAGTATAGATTAAGGACTAGTAGAGCAATTTGGGGGCCTTCAAGTCGCGAGTGAATAGCTTTCTTCTAAGAAAGCGTGCTACATACATCTTAGGCCGCGTCGTCACCTACCATCAGATAATGGTCAAACGCTGACCTATCATATGTAACAAAAACCTAAACAGCCCCCTTAGACAAGGTTGCTTTCTATTAGCGATATCGTAGAAAGCCATCTTGTCTAAGGGGGCAGGTTGGATTAACATAATCGATTACAAATTATGGCGTATGTTTGAACGTGTGCCGTCCGTACAAATTAAATCCGTCATATTATGGTCTTTGCAAATTACTCCGAACTCTTCTGACCTATAAAATAATAACTTTTGTACCTTAGCTCGTGAAATAATTATCAATTTGACGTCTGTATCTCTATGTAACCATGAAATTAACAACTCAAATAGCTCGTTTGCAATTTAAAACGTAATAATGCCTTTTTATGGTAATTTTATTCTCATAGCGTAGCACTCAAGTTTGAACTGAACTGAGATTTGAATTAATTAAGTATTTTGTTATTGTAAGTCACGTAGCCTTAATTTAACACTTTAGCGTTAAGAGAAAAGGGTACCGGCTCTCTCTCCATACAAACGTAGTCGAATGTTACCTCCCTGGATAATGACACTAGAGCAATTAATTTGTTGCATAAAACCTATAAATGCCATGACTAATGACTATGCCCTTATGTCTTGTTTTTTTCATATTATAATTATCAAAGAAAAAAACTAGAATCCTGATTTTCAGTAACCAAGCAGGAATTGTATTAAACACGGTTTTTTTCAAATTTCATTGAACCAGTACTTAAACAATTATAACTAGTCAAAGTTCTTAATTTTGTCATAGCTATTACGACGTAGGCTTCCGCTAAGAATTGAACCTCTACGCGGACTAAGGTAAAGGTATTCATATATTGATGATGCCTTTATTTCAATAAATCAGTTCTTTGTCTAGCAAAGTATTATCAAAACGCTTAAAGTACTAACAAGATTAGATAGCAATGGAATATACCTATTATTGATCGTTCGCTATTATTGGGAATGAGGGCCATTGAAGGTAAAAGGTGACGCAATTTACAGATATCTATGTGAAAGATTACCTACTTGAGAAAGGATATATAAAAAACTAGTAAGATTAACTATAAATAAACATAAAATCAGTATCACACAAAAATAAACCACCATAGTTCACATATCAAGAAGATGAAAGAAAGAAGAAGCAATAACTGAACATAATACAGAATTAATATGTGTATGTATTTACATTAAGTACTTATTATTTTCATTGTCTGGCACCCATCTTAGTTGCTAAGGTCCGTATTAATAAACCGAACTCAATATCGATTTCAATCTTGAGTTTGCTCTTGAGTTGTTGCGCTGATTAATAAACCTATCTTAAGACGCGATTAAAGAGCGACGTATCACTTGAGTCATACTGTATTAATAAATCAAACTCAGCTCTCAAGATATGTCTCAAGATGTAGTTTCGTGAACTCAAGTCTGATTGCGGGTCATACAAATGTTACATTTTGTAAAATATTTTCACATTAAAACAAGTTGACAGCAAAATATGACGACACTAGCTACCATAGGGTAAGAACATATCATTCAAGGTAAGAACAAAGCGTTACTGTCATTCAAGGTCGCTCTCAAGATCAGTCTCAAATCTCAAGAGCGATATCAGCCTGAGTTTTATCTATTAATTAACGCCTAACTTAAGATAGTGACCACATCTCAAGACTCACTCGATTGATACGCACTCAAGATCGATATTGAGAGCGATTTATTAATAGGGGCCTAAGTTTGGGGATACATGGCATTATGTATGTGTAAAAAAATGGGTGCGTGAGAACTTATACGTCCTGCTGCTGCCCGCTGAAGCTGCCCGGACGGACGGACAGACAGACAGGCAGTCGTCTGTCTGTCCGTCCGTCCGGGCAGCTTCAACCTTTTAAATGACTGTGATGCGCGCATCTTAAAATTTCACTCTCGCAGCTTCGACCTGTTTTAATTTTGGGTTACGCAGCTGCAACATGTGAGTTTTGTGTTACAGATTTAAAAGTTTCAAAATTTCAATCTCATCATTTTTTCATAACGCGCCTAAAGAAGTAGGAATAACTTTAAAAAATTGACGATGGCTTCAATGCAAAAAATCATGCGAAAACAATAATCGAAAAAAAAATAGTATACTCACTCATGATAGAGTATATTAGCCGTCTCAGCCACGTGATACTGATGTTGTTTTATAATAGCATTGTAGTCGTTAATCCTATCTGCCAACAGGTGCTCGTGGGCAGTGAGGTGGCAGTTCACGAGGCAGACTGAACAACCGTAGATGTTGAAGCGAATGCTTACAGCTCCTTTGTTACCCTGTTGGTTAAATGAGCCATTTGAAAAATTAAAATACTTTACAAATAAAAAATTTTGCAAGACAGTTTCACACGCATAAACAGATAAAGGTTTGCTGAAGCAAGAAATTATGTTATCTGTATGAACACTAGAGTAATGATAAGCAGTATTCTTAATTTAAAAGCAATTTAAGCAATATTCTTAATTTTTTCTGTGTCACAATCCCGCAGAAATATTTAAGTAGGCAAAAAGTCTATGTTACTCATAATGGAGCAATTTATCCTCATACCTAGTTTCATTAAAAACGGTCTAATAGTTTCGCAGCCTATTCGTTATAAGCATTAAAAAATCTTTCCTCTTTTTTATTAGGGTAGATACATCAAGTTACGTATATTTAAAACATAACACTTTCTGTTAACGCTTTTTATCATACTTAAAAGCTCTAAATGAAATCGATTGTTAAGGAGTTAAAATTCTCCTTTGGTGGCATTTGAATACATGACTTGACTACCGCTTCATCGTAGTAAAATGTAGGAATATCGGGATAAATATTTGCCCATCCGTTACTCTAGGACTCCAACTATCTACCAAGTTTAATAGCTACAAACTAACACTAAAATTTTGACATTTACAAACAAAAGGAACAAATCGAATTCGGTTCAGCCGTTCGGGAGCTACGATGCCACAGACAAACTCACACAAACTTATAACACCCCGTCGTTTTTTATATATATGAAATAGAGCACAATTAATTTTCAAACTCACCCACATTCCTCCAAGACCAGTCTTAGTATACTGAGCTTCAATATCTCTAAGATGTGTTACATGTTTCATCTGTGTATAGACCAGTAGCACGAGCCCCTGGAGTCTTGTACTCTTGGCTATTATGTACCCCTGTCTACAGAGGATGTTGTTGAATGTAGATGTCCATGCGTCGGTGAAGAGAGAGTCCATAAGCATGTTCTGTGGTTGGGACTTTACTTCTTGTAAGCTGGAATTAGAAGTGATTACTGTCACTACATAGTATTAAACAAAGTCGCTTTCCGCTGCGCTGTCTGTCCCTATTAAATTAAATTAAATATTGCGGGACATTCCACACATCGGCATCGCCATCTAGCCCCAAGCTAAGTACTAGACTTGTCTTATAGGTGCTAGACAACGGATATACTACTTATATACTTTTCATTTGTAAATATATACTTATAATACATAGATACAACCAGACCACAGACAAATATCTAAGCATGAATACTTGTCTGAGGCGGGAATCGAACCCGCAACCCTGTGTTTGGCAGTCCGGCATGGTGACCATTGTGCCAACTGGGTCGCTTATGTATGTTTAGATCTTTAAAACTACGCAACGGATTTTGATGGCGTTTTTTTTAATAGATAGAGTTATTCAAGAGGAATGTTTTGGTATACTACGCGTACGAAGTCGTAGGCAACAGCTAGTAAAATATAAATGACATATTCCAAGATGGAGCCTCGACTAACATGAATGCACGAGCTCTCCGATCCCATAGCCAGATATCGGGATATTATGTAGCCTTTGTGGTTATCCAGGAGCAGTATTGGCCTAGTAGTAAATACCTCGACTCTCATTCCGAAGGTCGTGGGTTCGACTTCCGGCCGAATGTGAATTATTGGATTTTCTTACGATAAAAATGTGTGCTATTAAACATTGCTCTTCCGGTAAAGGAAAACATCGTGATGAAACCCGCGGCTTAGTTGGCTCCAGCCGTATTGACGAGTTCTTTCGGTCGACAAAGCTGAGAAGGTAGGTACTGGAAAAGCCTACTCCAATAATCACGCAAAAAGGACCCAACTATAAACTCTAATTGCGGAAAACGAGGTCTTAAGCTATCTACAATCGGTTTAGTTTTTGCGTATAAAAGTACACAGACGCAGACGCAAATTCCCACATCACTACATAGTATAAAACAAAGTCGCTTTCTTTGTCCCTATGACCGTATATCCCTTTGTATGCTTAAATCTTTAAAACTACGCAACGGATTTTGATGCGGTTTTTTAAATAGATAGAGTGATTCAAGAGGAAGGTTTATATGTATAATACATGCACAATATAGCCGTGCGAAGCCGAGGCGGGTCGCTAGTTTAGAATAATAGAAGAAAAGATAGAGAAATAATTAGGTATCTATAAACCTAAATATTTTACTTCCCTAATTAATTAGTCACAGTGTATCAATAGGTGATACTGATAAATCAAAAGTGAATGGCATTCAACAAAGAATATGATATTAACCTTACGACCTAATTATAGTTATTTGTTGATTTAAATATATTTATAAAGGTTGAATGACATTTTTAAATACAAACATTAAAACAGACAACTTAAGATTGACCATGGAATTTTTCTTCAACCATATTTACTTTCATAGACTAGCTAAATTATTTCAGTCCTGTTCTTTGCCAAAATCATGGTCAATTGTGCACCCACTAATTACATCCTTACATTTATGGTCACATCTAATAAGTTGATTTTATTTATCTTATTATCAAAGAAAAATAAACATTGGTTCCTTAGTTACTAACATGGTTTCTTTACCAATGTTATCACATAATCTATTCTAATATTATAAAGCTGAAAAGTTTGTTTGTTGGTTTGAACGCGCTAATCTCAGGAACTACTGGTTTGAATTGAAAAATTATTTTTGTGTTGCATAGTCCATTTATCAAGGAAGGCTACTTTTCATTTTGATATTCCCGCGGAATCGGGACTTATGAAGGTGAAACTGCGGAGCGCAGCTAATTATCTATAAGTACTAATATTATAAAGAGGATTTTTTTTTAAATTTTTTTTTCGTTTGTAAAGAATAGGCTCCGAAACTACTGGACCGATTATGATGAAACTTGGTATGACGATACATTGATTCATTAGGAGTAACATAGGCTACTTTTTATCCCGATTATCCCACGGGATCGAGAGTTACGCGTTATCATATTCAAATGATGTTCTTATGGTTTCTTTTTTCTTCTTACTGTATGGCACATTCCAAAACTACAGATTCCATTTATTAGACCAACCCTTTTCAATTAATTATGTTTGTAAACATTTTTTTCCATCTAATATCAATTTAAAAAACAGAATAACATACTATAACATTATTACAGCAGATCTTAATAATACTGCATTATAGTCCTTGTATTTTATAAATCATATTAAGTAGGTGTGCAAGTGGTTGTTAATTGCATTATTTATTAACTAGCGACCCGCCCCGGCTTCGCACGGCTATATTATGCATGTATTATACATATAAACCTTTCTCTTGAATCACTCTATCTATTTAAAAAAACCGCATCAAAATCCGTTGCGTAGTTTTCAAGATTTAAGCATACAAAGGGACATAGGGACAGAGAAAGCGACTTTATTTTATACTATGTAGTGATTTTTAAATAAGTACATCTACATGGATCTTCATATAGCTCCATGTTTAATTATATTAATACCTGTCAAAATGATCTAACACAAATGAATCCGCATATGAATAAGATATTTTTTTAATAAAAAATACTTAACCAATTTAGTTGTGACGTCAAAGAAATAAAATTGTTGATTTAATTAATTTACTTATACAAGAATAATTAAAAGATTGTAAAATATCATGTTTTTTTAACTTTATACCTACTCATTTTAACATTAAAAAATTACATTGAATAAATTACAAATAAAACTTGTAAATAATTTTAGGTAAATCAAAGAATTTGAATAATTAAGAATTATTCTGTTTTCTTAAAGTGGTAGTAGAACTGAAGGCATACCGCCAACCCCAAATAAGTGGCCTTAAGGATTGTATTACATTAATATTTTGAATATTTTTAGATAATAGTTGGTGATTTAATTCGATTTACCTTGATGACATTCAAGATTAATATCCTACACAAAAACTACTGATCCAATTGTAATAAAACTTGGTATGTAGATAGCTCGAACTTTGGAATAACTTATACTGCTACTTTGTATCCAGAATTCAACAACGGAATCTGCATTATTTAAATTAAACCACAGGACCCAGTTAGTAATATGTATTACACTGAGAACTTTAAAGTATTTACCTACCTAAATATGCAATAATGAGAATTTTTAAACATTTCAACATCACACAGAAATGTTAAGATTTTGACCTAGAAATAAAGCAAGTTAGGTAGGTATAGGTATGTTAGGTGTGCTCAGTAGGTATAGTTAAGTATTTTAGGTTATTCTGTGTGTCTGTGTATCTATTTTTTTCTGGCATGAATAAACTTATTTCTATTCTATTCTATGTAAGTTCTACATGACACAAACACTTACCCAATGACAAAAAAGTCAGGTAACTGTTTATTTTTATTAAACTGTGATGGAAAGTCCAGGAGAGCATTCATATCCTGATTCGGTGACTTGGTAGCCACATTCCAGGTGACAAAATAGAATCTAAAAATAAAGAAAACTTTGTTAATATTTTATTGGTATGAAACCTTCCAAGTAAAATACTATCAATGTTAGTTAGGTAACCAGTTTTATGGAAAAAAAAAGGTTCTGTTTGCATGTAAACAGACTTATAAATAACCTTGAACTGTATTGACGTAAGAAATGTACTTAAATAATAAACACACAAAAGAAAAACCTACTAACCTTAGATTATCCATGGTTGTTTTGAACCAGGGTTTGCTATCACTTTGTGAATGGTGACATCAATAATGTTCGATCTCAGAGATAGATATAACGTTGATAGGTACTTATTTCAGTTAGAGATAAGATAGAACCTCTACAGCACCTACCAGTTTAGCTAAAATAATAGATTTTCTATGATACAATAACATCGTACATTTGCGGCAAGATAATAGAAAAACTTGAACGACACTACACGAGAACTTACGTCTGGCACGGTCATGAATCAAGTAATACAGTAAAAATAGGAATCACATAGCAATATCCACTTTTACACAAGAAAAACACAAACTCCTCACTCGACCCACTTCAATTGAATGACCAAAGAGAATTTAAATACTATTGAATGACAAAAAAATTTAATAGTAAGCATACCTGTCAAAAAGTTGACAAGACAGTGACAAAGACATTCAAACAACATTGAGAAAACCAAGGTAAAAGATTAAAAAAAGAGCGCCATGATTTTTAAAAATAAAAACCCAGCCAAGTGCACGAAGGGTTCCGTACTAAATGGGAGCCCCACTTAAATAATTATTCTTATTTTTCTGTTTTTAGTATTGTTGTTACAGCGGCAATAGTAATAGAGAATCTGTGTTCAACTTTCTATTTTTTTTTGTTTTTTGATCACAATTCCAAAGAGAATTTAAATACTACGTAAGACACAATTCATGAGATACAGTCTTCAGATACAGTACAGACTAGTGACAGACAGCCAGACAGACAGTGAGTGAAGTCTAGTAGTAAGGTCTACGTAAGGTCCCGTTTTTACCCTTTGGGTACTTCGGGCACATGAGTATTATTTACTCATGTGCTTCGGGCATTTAGTCGAAATTTGGGTACCACACCGGTATTTAACCCCAAACAAAAAGGGGCGCTATTTATTTTTGTGAAGGAACAAAACGCTTACGTCAACTTAGAAGGCGGGAAAAAAACTTTCCTGTCACTGTCAATTATATCACTGCTCTTTTTGCAGAAAACCTTTGAATTGGTAGTGTTAGTGTTTGGAAACTTTATTGATTTTCTGGCGTTCTATAAGAGTAATAGTGTTCTGTGGGCGTTATTCAGGGAAAAATAATATAAAGTTAAAGTGTAAACCTCGTAGAGGTTTTAAAACACATCAAAATGAGTCAAGACGAGGTAATTTAATCGCTTACATACCTGAACTACCAACTTCAGCACATATTATTATACCGGGGCCATATTTTCTTGACTGCTTGTGTTTTGCAGAATACCGCGAAGACAACAAGACGATCTTTGAAGACGTTGCAACACACGGCGTCAGATAGGGAGAACCTTGTCGGCCGGCAATCAAAAAATTTGAAGCATCATCTGAGTCAACCGGAACCATCTGTGTAAGTCCCTCAGTGTCTCAACTTTCTGCGATTATGATGCCGTACTGAGCATATTACTTTGTACAAGTATTTCCACTTAGTGCTTTAGTACTCACAAAAGCAATTTAAGTACCTACTGTAAAATCAACAAGGATTTGTAATGTTAATGCATAGATGGAATTGTTCCCAGTTCCCAGTGCTAGTGTAACACCATCTAAACCACTTTGGATACTGGAGACTTTGCTATTGCTGTCCTGATTTAAATCATGCTTGTAAAACGCAACTTATACACACAGACTGACAAATATGCATAATAAAAACCCCAGTCAGTAGTTAGTAAAATTATGTAATGTCTTAGAGAAAAGATTCTCGAGTACTCTTAATTTGTATTGTAACATTTCAGGGAAGTAGAAGTGAAGAGAAAGAATTTGGCTCCTAAGAGTTTGACTTCTAAGGAAACTCAAGCCTGTATTGATATAACTGTTGATGACCTGATCAATCCTGAGGGGGCATCTGAGAAGTACTGGCAGCTATTGGCAGAGAAGCGTCAGTAAGTATTCTTTCATGAAGGTGCAAGGCCAATGAAATGAAAATGGAACCACCCTTGCAGTATCCCATTTTTAACAAAAATGAAGCAAGAAAGAGAAAAATTTAAATCCTTTCAAAAACAGAAGTAATACTGAATTGAATGAAATAAACTCTAACCCCCTTATTCCAAAGCGAGGTTTGGAATAAGGGGATCAATAATTGTATTATGAAGAATGGTTGCTATTTGTAAGAAGTTCCTCTTGTAACTGGGCCATTGTTAGCATCACAACTATCTATTTTCCTTAAGAACCATCCTTGCAATATAGTAAACGCTCCATGTTTCACTTGAAATGAAATTCATGAGTACCTTGAGGTGCCAACAGTCGCTGAGGAAATTGCTAAACAACAAAGGAGACATATTGAGTGCCTCACTGCCCATACAAATCCACTTGCTTGCTGGCTAATTGACTCCACATACAAGACACACAGACTGAAAAGGTTGGACATTGTATGAACATAGAGGAAGCATTGGCGATGGCCACTGCGCCTTAAATCTCACCCTACTTGCGACAAAACTGATTGGAGACTGTCATAGGTCCGTATTAATAAACCGAACTCAATATCGATTTCAATCTTGAGTTTGCTCTTGAGTTGTTGCGCTGATTAATAAACCTATCTTAAGACGCGATTAAAGAGCGACGTATCACTTGAGTAATACCGTATTAATAAATCAAACTCAGCTCTCAAGATATGTCTCAAGATGTAGTTTCGTGAACTCAAGTCTGATTGCGGGTCATACATAAACTAACGAAACAGCTAGTTTCGTTAGTTTTGTAGTTCAGGAACATGGAGCTAGAACAAAATTTGTCCGAAATCAATTATTATGATGATATTTTATGCTAATGACTTTTTGAACAAATCATTCGCATTTATTTAGTAGTAAAATCTTACATTTTGTAAAAAAATTCACATTAAAAACAAGTTGACAGCAAAATATGACGACACTACCTACCATAGGGTAAAAACATACCATTTAAGGTAAGAACAAAGCGTTACTGTCATTCAATGTCGCTCTCAAGATCAGTTTCAAATCTCAAGAGCGATATCAGCCTGGTTAAAACTTGAGTTTTATCTATTAATTAACGCCTAACTTAAGATAGTGACCGCATCTCAAGACTCACTTAATTGATACGCACTCAAGATCGATATTGAGAGCGATTTATTAATATGGGCCTTAGACTGATTGCAGTTTCTCCAAGAAAAGAAAAAAAGGAACCATCCTTGGGACCAATAAATTTTTTATGGCCCCAACAACAATAATACAATCTTCCACAGGATCTAGTTAGGCTTATAATACAATCTCTCAATAACTCCCAACCTAAAACGAGGGGTGTATGTTTGACCTGTTTAAGGGAATAGATTGTATTTACCTGAGTTATTTTGTTTATTTATTATTTTTGTATCTACATTTTATTCCTGATGTTTCAGAGCTGCACTGCAAGATGCCCTGGAAGAAAATGCAAAGCTTCGTAAAATAATTGAAGATCTTAAAGTTGAGAATGCTATGTTCAAACAGATGTTGGATGAGGCTAATAGCTTTGTGGAAGTCATTAAGGTACAAATTAAAATATAGTTCAGTTCCTTAGCAGTTTGTATGGTTCCATCTGGCAGAAAGCATGAAACTTGGCATACTAACGCCCCATACTAATTAGACTGAGTTCAATAAACTAGGACCCAATTAGCTCCAATAAGAAATATGGGACTTAAAGACATGAATGTCTTCAGATTGAATAAGGCCATGTAAATTAAGGGACCATAAATGCATAATTTGTCCATCATCAGGATTAAACCAATCCATTTTATCGCAAATCCCATGTTTTGCCCTATTTTTTCACAACTTCCATGATTTTTAGAATGTGTCAATAAAATTTTAATCTTAACATTTTATTCTCCAGGAGGAGCTGGCAAATGGCAGCAATAATGACACTGGCATCGACGTCGACGATGTCAGCACGGCTGAAGACACAAGTACTCTTGAGGAACCTGATGAGGAGACAGATGAGGAAACCGACGTTTCCGCCGCCGAAAAGTAGAATTAAGTCATACATATACCAACTGTGTGTTATGTGGAACTTTTTTTATAATAACTTTTATTCTATAAGACTTAACAGAAAGACTGTCCCATAACTACAGATTGGCATAATTAATATTTTATAGTAGTGTTAATTTCTTTTTTACTCACTTAACATTTAAAATTAGTTTCTATAAGTGCTACTAAAGCCCTTATGGTGAGCCCACACCTAGCCGCACCGCACGCGCCGCAGTCTCCGTTTGTATGCGCGCAGCGCCGGGTTGGTGAAGTCATCAGCATCGGCCTTTGGGATTTCCTTCGCTGCGGCGGCGCGTGCGGTGCGGCTAGGTGTGCGCTCACCTTTATCTTTCTGTATTTATGTAATAGCTTTTGACGCTTTTTCTATGCATATGGCTAATCTAGTTATATGCATATGCTTTTCACTATAATGGTAAAAAAATCAAACCAATAAAGTTCTAGATCACAAATCAAACTTTTAATTCTAAATTCCAAAAATATCTTACTAATTAAATAATTGTGTAAAATTCATAAAAAAAAAAATACATAAATTACTAAACCAGAAGAAATAAATACATGTTTATGACACTGTTTTAAAGCAAGATTATTCACAAGACTTGGGAACTAATAAGATTTCTAAACATGGGGGGGTGCATGTTTGTGATTGATTATCCTGATTTTAAAAATGCTTGAAATTGCTCATCAAAATGCGTTTCATAAGTCCAAGGCAGCAGGTCTGGATACATAGTAATGCTTCGGAATAAGCCTGCATCAGAGTTTTGTGGCAAGACACTTCTAACTTTCTTATTAAGACATCCCATTGCATGTATGTATTGGTTCACAATCAAGTTGTAGATAAAGTTAGCGTATTTATGATCCAGGTTGTCACTTGTACTGGGTGGGTTTACTCTGTGCGATTGTATTTCTTCGAGATATCCTAGGGTTATGATTGGTACTATTAAATCAGCCTGAAAAAAAAACTGGCTTTTATAAATCCAAAGTGGCTAGCATTGTATAAATTCGGCATTTTAATAAATGTTATTTTAAGGTGCATTATTAATTAAAATATCTTTATACATATTGGCAATAAATGGGCAATAATTTTTTTTTAACATTTTGAGTATTAGTGTCAAGTGGACCATGATTATTTATTATATGAATTTATAGGTCAGACTTGTTTGCATTTATAAATCATCCAATATACTTGCAAGTTAGTATTTTTATTATCATACTTTATTAAATTGGTCTACTTTTCACAGTATTTAATCATTGAATTGTACAGTACCTACTTTATGAATTACAAACCTTTTCAAAATACTCTCTTATAAACTTCTCAGGGTTCTGATAAATCTGATCCCTCCTACTGTTCAATGTTATAACTTTAACTGAAGGGAAATCAATCCAGTTGGCTACATATTCTTGTATATTAATAGCTGTCGCTAGACCATCTTGAGCAAACGTTAAAAATAGTATATGATCATCACTTTTAAGACTTTCTTGTCTATGTGTTGATGGTTCTGGAATTGGTAGCTGGGGTTTATCACGTTCTTTTTGACTTGTAACCATATTTTTATTTAAAGCTGGAGGTAGATCGTTAACTAAGTTCTTTAAGCTTACTATTTCTCTGTGACCATCACTTTTACTCGCACTGTGATAGCCACTATCATCTTTCTGAAAATACTGGCATAGTTTACACAGTGGGTCTTCAAGTGATTTTAAAATGTCATATCTTTTTAATTTGATAAAAGCATCGACTATTTTGTCAATTGTTGCTTTTTCGTTTTGACGGAATACTTTAAGAACCATGTCAACTTGGTCTTCTTTCACTGACGCCATTATGTACTGAAATGAAAATAGTAAAATAAGTACTTAAGTAAGTACATAAAATGCAACATAGACAGGTTTGATATCTGCTGTGGAACAAATATTTGTATAATCTAATGGCTACAGATATTCGCTTTTGGTCTGGGTATTTTTGTTTGATAAATGGGCATGTATTTAAAAAAGAAAAGTATTCTATTATCTGGTTGTTACCCAAGCCTAGTTGCTTAGTTTGGGGCAAGGTATAGCTGTGTGCCATGTCATACGATAATATTCGTAACTACCCGCTAAGAGACATTCCAATGCTTGTAGCACTGCATTGAGGTAGCTAACAAGATGTTACTTACATCCAAATCATCCTGGTTGACACTGAGTGCATACCCCAAATCCCTCCACCCATTCGGCGTCCCTCCAACCTTCTTCAAAATCACTTTCCATGCTTCGTAACAAGCAGCACCTATTTTAGATTTAGCATTTCGATAGTAAAGAAGGTCTGAGTGTAAGAAAGAGACCTTTTTGCTCAATAAATGTAGCTCTGATATTTCTTTCTCTCTATCTTCCCGAACTATTTGTTCGAGAGTTAAAGTGTCTAAACTGACTGTTTCTGCGTTTGTGTAGTCATTTGCTGTATCCCTGGAATAGAAAGGTATGTTACAAATATTATTTAAACCAGTTACTATATTAGAATAAAGTCACTCATTACAATAAAACACTCAAATATAAGCACAAGTTAACTTACATTTAACTTAATAAAAACAAATGTAAATCGAAATGAAAAAAACAAGGAAAATGATTCGTAAACTAAAGTTCGAAAATTAAACCTGTTTTTGACAGATATTTGACAATCAGCTGATCGATCTTGCTGTCAGTGTCACTTAACAGCGGTGCTGCCATGTCTATTCTACTCAAAAGTATTACTTTTATAAAATTAATCTGAATATTTTATTAATAACCTTGAAGAAGAATACAAAATAATAATTATAAATTAAAAAAACGATTAGTTTCATAATTCAAATCAAAGAAATAAGTGCGCAGCATGAGTAACATTTAGACTGAATCTTGAAACCCTGGGGTTTTATATGCAGGAAAAGTTGACAAAATTGTAATAATCGAAACATTTTGGGAACATTGGCCTTTAGTAGTTTTTTTATTGCTGGCTGGTTATACCGGAAACTTACCAACTAAGGAAATACTACATTTAGAATTTCCGGTTCCGAAAAACAATTAAAAAAAACACGGCGGCAATTGCTTTAGTATTTCGATTTATATTTTTGGTTGTTTTACACATTTATTTTCTCTTATTTAATTTAATAAAATGAATTCTCAGCTGTAAGTAGTAGTAATTGCAACGTTATACTTGTGAATTAAATAGTACGAGCGAAATTAATTACCTACCTAATTTTTTTTAGTAACAGTTTCACCGATGTGCTTTGTGGTCCTGACGAGATCTGTGATTCTCAGCCTTTGTCTTTGAGTTCAAATGAAAATGTCGTGCTTGATAATCACCCTACGAACTCAAACACGCTTGATGACAAACATATTCCAAAACAGAGGCCGGTCAAAAGGACTGGTCAATATGGACAGTTTCGAAGCGTTGAAGAAATAGGTAAGTAGACATTTTATTACCTCCATCTTTAGGTTGTAATGGAAGTAGATACTTACCTTTATTTCGGCCTGCCGAATATTATGAAATACCTGCCTTACCTACCTACCTAATTATAAGTAGGTATTTTTAGGGTTTCGAACCTACCTCAAAAGATAAAAAAAGGAAACCATAGAAGATCACTTTTCTTGTCCGTCCGTCTGTCTGTCTGTATGTGTGTCACCACTGATTTTCCCAGGAACGGGTGGACCTTGCAAGTTGAAATTCATTTGTAATCGTATTATCTTTTTCAGATGAAAAATATCGCAGTGTTTTCTCTTACCCGTTCTTTAACTTAGTTCAATCAAAGGTTATTGACGATGCTCTCTACACAGGTGAGTTTTTTTTACATATAAAATGCTTTGTCCTGAATGACTGACGGATCAACGCACAGCCTAAACAGATCGTAGAGACTTGAAACTTGGAGGGTAAGTATGTTCTTTGTGTGACGTAGGCATCCGATAAGGGTTTTCCGAAATTCTAAAAAAGGGTGCAAAGTTTGTATGGGACAACGTGATTCCTTGGCCCATTTTCGACTTCTACGCGGACGATGTCGCGGGCAAAAGCTAGTCTACCTATATAGGTTGGTACCTACCTAGTCTATTCGGTTTCACTACGCCACATCGAAACACGTTTAATTGCACATGGTCCCCTGGGTAATATCACCTACCAGGGCATCACAGGCGACACTTCAGTGTCCTTTGATGGCTTGTATTCCTTATTCCTCTAACTGTAGTACTTTTTCATAAAATAAGTATAAGTCTAAAACTAAAAATTCAGTAAATTTCAATCGCTTTATTGTCTTAAAAAATATATAAGTAAGTTATACCTATTTACCTATATATTTCTTCCTCTGTGAGGTTCCTCCGTACGTTTGTGTTGTGCTGTGAGGTGGGCACAACACAAACGTACAAAGTACAAGGTTGCAAGTTCAATTCTCGCCGTGATATGTCCCCCTCTGGCCACATTGGCAACTGAGATTCACAACCAGTGGCCAAAGAAGTAGTAACATTCTTGCTACTCAACCAGTTGCCAAGTCCTTAGACCTATACTGAATTTATTTTGACAACGAAAATTCAAATAAGTAGGTAAGTATAGGCTTGGTATAGGTATAAAAAATGCCAACTTGGTTTTAGATAAGTCAATGGTGGTAAGCGCTCCAACCGGTTCAGGAAAAACTGTTGTCTTTGAAATGGCTATCGTACAATTACTTATGGAGATGGAAGACTGTAATTACACTGAAAACTTTAAAATTATTTACAGTAAGTATACTTTACCACCTAACATAATAAACAAAAACCAATTTACAATAAATACACCAAAAAAAAATGTGAGCCGTCACGGGACGCCTGGCAGATGTGAAACTCGTGCCACGGCATGCGTCACCACGCCAGAAATCGGGTTTACGTGCGGCTATAGATGTTTCACATCAAAAAACTGCATTATTTTAGAAAAGTTACACTTGCCAGGAATTGACCCGTTGTAATGTTTTTAATTAATTTATTCCCACTCCAGTTACCCCGCCCATCACAAACCGGGGTCGGAATCCACTTTTCCGTCCACAGCCTTGGAGTGTGGTTAATAATAAGTAACGTGAAATAATTTTCCCAACACCATCCCTGAGGGGGAAAAGTGGAACAACTAATTCCACTTTTCAGTTCCAGGGTGAATATATAAACTCAACTATTACACTTTTAAGACTTTTACTAACACTATCCCATTTGGGATCATAAATAGGTAGGACTAGGAGTCGTGATCCAACCTTCTTATAGTCACACTACGGGCCTTTTTGAAGTCCCGTGGTTCAACTGATGAGGACAGAATAGTGCAGATTAGTGGCACTCATTCTACCACCTATTTAGCACTCTTCTGAACCATTTTTTTAAATATATTTCCAGTGGCCCCAGTAAAAGCTCTCTGCACAGAACGTCTAACGGAATGGTATCCAAAATTCACGAAACTCGGCCTATTTTGTATTGAAGTCACTGGAGATACTGATGTGGATTTCTCACAACTAGCGCCTTACAGGTATTTGTTAGTTATTTAGATACAGGAAAACTAAATATTTATTTTTAACTAGCTGCGCCCCGCGGTTTCACCCGCATAAGTCCGATCTTTCTCACCGTTTAAACCTTCCCTGGACTTCCACAAATAATTCAAATATATAATAAATAATTCATCCATTCTCGAGTTTTAGCGAGACTAACGAACAGCAATTTATTTTTAAATATAGAGACAATACGCGATCGAGTTTTCCAATATTAATTTTTTAAATAACCTCGTCTTTCGGCAGAGTTACAACTGCCATAGTCACGCCAGTGAAATGAATATTTCACAATTTCCAAAAACGAAATTAGTGTTTCTCTTCTCTATGCTGAGAATCATTTTATTTTTAGGATAATTATAACAACCCCTGAAAAATGGGACATGTTGACCCGAAGATGGCGCGACTACAGGAGTTTAGTTGAACAAATCAAACTGTTCTTGATAGACGAGGTAGGTAGGCAACCCAATAATAGCCATTTTACGTAAGACACATAATTTTAAATTCTTTAAGAATAAACAGCACTTTGGAACTAAGTATTAATTGTTAAGCTCATATTTATTATTATTACTTAGCTTACTATTACTAATCCCAAACAATATGTGTTTTTGCAGCAAGTTTAATTATTCTTTCACCGTCTCCGTCAAATATGACGAGGCAAGTTTGAACAATTATCTCCGCAAACTAGCAAACTACACACATCAACAAAGTCTAGGATACACGGGTAAAAATACTATGGGGAAAAAATAGTATTCTTTTGGGGTTTCTGTCTTGAGTGTCGTTTGTCAATAGAAGCGGAATTTTATACTCTTTGCCATAGGGAAAAATGAAAATTTAGTATGAAAACTAAAATAGTGCCGAAACTGAGAAACAAATCAAATTTATTTCAATAAAAAATCCATTGACACGTTGATGTGAGTACATGCAAGCAGGCTTCTCTTTCCCACTGGGCACGTTGGGCACATGCCCAGGGCTCCGTGATCGATAGGGGTCTCTAGTACCTGCCAGATCACTTTTTTGAAGGAATTATTAATGATTTTGCCCATCTCAAATCTAGAAAGGTTCCTCTTCAATCAACATAGAAGGTTCGTACCTACCTGTGAATGCTAAAAGAGTAACTTTTGTTCTCTTAAAGTCTAAGGGGCCCTATTATCCTAAATGCCCAGGGTCTCTAATAGGTTAAAGATACGGTAACTAATATGCTTACACGCAGAGAAAAATGTTGTTAGACGTACGAGAAATCTCGTAAGTGCAACCAGAACTTCTGTTTGGATCCGTGACAGCAGTACCCACTAGTTGTCTTTACCAAATATTTTTTATTGAGGACCAACTAGAAGTTATTGTACACACTACTATTCTACTAGTATACACGGATAAACAATCTAGTTACGTTTACTAGGTTATTGTAAATGTAACTAGATATTTTTGTAGTGTATAAAATATTCTAGTTCCGATAATTGCGTTTGATGTATAAATCAATTATAGTAATCCTTGACAGCAAAAAGGAATATTAAAGTTAGACTACATTGTCTCGTAGACTACGCGTCAGCACGCTCTACGAGTAATGCAGCACTTATGGCTATAGTGGAGTATAGCCACATATTGCTTTAAGTGCGGAGTCCGTAATCCGTACGCATCCGCGATACAAAACAAAATTTTCGTCTCGACCAAGGTAATTTGATAAAACACAACGATAGCACGATCTAAAATTACTGGTGCCATCTAGTTGTGACTCATGAAACTAAATAAATAAGTAGCTACACATAAATATAATTATTTAACTAGAATATTCTTGCATTCACAAAAATGTAGTCTTGTAGTTTTAACAATAATTTTTATGTTTGATATAAAAGAACACAGTGTTAAATTAACATGATATTCACCTATGACAACTTAATTATTTTGTTATTATAACAATTTGTTTTAGTTATTTTCAGAAACAAACAGAATAGTAACGATAATTATACATTCTTGTAGTAATTAAAATAATGTTGTTGTGGTTACAGGCAACTTCGTAGTGCACACTTTATTTCGTTAACTGTACATTTTATTCAAGTAAACATTACAAATCATTTCGTTTATGAAGCAAGAATTATTGTTTTAAATACAAAATTATTGTAGCTTTGATTTAAAATATTTTTCTAGTGTACCTTATTAAACATTTAGTGAGGTTTAAAATAAAATCGTAGAGATTACAAGAAAACAGTATTTCAGACTAAAATTGTCGTAAAATAATTTAACTATACAGTTTTGTACTTCTGGTTGACTCCTATTTATCTGCGTGTAAAAACTCGCTGCAAGTTTACAGACTTGTCATGAACTTTTATATCAAACTTGCTACACGCTTCTTCCTTTGACACATCAAACTTGTGGCCAGTTACTTTAACTGTTCACAATTAGTTCCGAATTAAAATGAATCTGACATACTTATTTGCTAAATAAACGTTATTAAAATGATTACTGTGGAGATTGCAGCCTGCACTAAAGTTATTTTAACAATGTTAAACTTTTAGGTGCATATTCTAAACGATCCAGTTCGAGGGCCCGTATTAGAAGCTGTTGTTAGTCGGATGAAAACGATTGAGGTAGGTACCTACATTAAAATTATTGGAACGAAGTTTCTTATCGCGGGTTTGCGACGGGACCTATTCCATAAAAATCCAGTTCAAACGAGGAGTTACGAAAAAATTGTGAAACTAAAAACCGTAGAAAAAACGGTAAAGGTTTGTACCTACTATTAAAACTAAGGACTGGATGGATAACCAAAAATCTGTCTGTCTGTCTTTCGGGGGTGCAAACCTTGTATAGGTATGAAAGGAACTTCGTTACAATTTTTATTTTATTGTAAGTCACAGCGTAACTTAAAGAACGTATTTGAACTTGAAATAATATAGATCTTTATGTAGGTACACAGATATAACAATAAATGATATTCTATCTTAGTTTTATTTTGTGTCTGAATAAGAATAAGAAAATTTATTTCATAGATTTTGGGTGCATCAAGGTGTTATTACAATTAATAATTATATTGCATATACAGTATTAGTCCAGCCGCCACCTGCCTGTAAAGGCGTATGAAATCAAACATATTTTATATTTATATAATTGCAGAAACCTACATATCAACCTGTCAAGCATGCTCAGCTCAATTGTAACTGTTATTAACTTATTTATTTCAAAAAATAACTCTATAGTTCCACCGTTCCCGTGTAACCATGTGTAAAACAAGTGAAAGGTATTTTAACGATATTTCCCTACAGTCATCAGCTCAATCAGCACATCGTATCGAACAGCTACAAAAGCAATACCGAGGCGAAGGTACTTCTATAGAAACTCCACCAAAGATCAGATTCATAGCAGTTTCGGCAACAGTAGGCAATCCTGATGATGTTGCTTCTTGGCTCGGTAATGCGGATCGACCTGCTGTTTATAATACGTAAGAATACACTATTGTATTAAGAGGAAAGGGTACCGGGGGCTCCCTCCATACAAAGTATTACAAACTTAGTCGACTGTTTTCTCTCTGGACACTAGAGCAAATATTTTTTGTGCATAAAACTTTAAACTACCATGACCATGTCCCTATTTTTTGTTTTTTTTTCTTAATCTTAATTTCTATGATAATTAGAAAATATTTTTAAATTAAAAGGATAATAATAGGATAAGAAAATTGGGGCATAGTCATGGCAGTTATAGGTTATGGCACAAAAATATTGTGCTAGTGTCATTATCCAAGGAGGAAACAGTCGACTACGTTTTTATGGAGAGAGCGCCGATACCCTTTCACCTTAAGTACCAGCTTCGGTGACAGTTGGAACTTTCTGCAAGTTTATAGACTTGCATGTCAAACTTGCCACGATCTCCTTTGACACATCAAACTTGTGACAAGTTTGTAGAAATGATTAGTATACTTAATTGCACTTTTCGATAGCTTATTAACAAATTCACTTAACAAAAATTGTAAGAAAATCAAAGAAAATTGGGCTACTTAGTTTTATTTTTATACAAGAAGCGTAACCTTTCTTCGTATTTTAACCCCCTAGTTTCGGCGATGAAAGTCGTCCAGTAAAACTCCGCCGTGTCGTGGAAGGCTACCCTTGTCGTGAAGGCACCAGTATATTCAAATTCGATATAATTCTAAACTACAAACTATGGCCGATTATACAGAAATATCATGATGGGAAACCTACTTTGGTAAGCCTTATTGAAAAAATAAGCCTATAGATGTTTACATTATTTAGATTCTTGTTGGGACGCGCGATTCTGAGTGATTCATGGTTCCATATACCTACCTACGGCCCAAATGGGCCAAATGCGTCAAAAAATTAAATATTTTCCATCCCATAGGTATTCGGCCCATATTTTTTTCTATGGAGTTAAGGTGAAAGGGTACCTGCGCTCTCCCCATACAAACGTAGTCGACTGTTTCCTCCCTGAATAATGACACTAGCACAAATATTTTTGTGCCATAAAACCTATAACTGCCATGACTATGCCCCTATGTTTTGATTTTTTTCATTTTCTAATTATCATAGAAATTAAGATTAAACAAAAAACAAAAAATAGGGGCATGGTCATGGCAGTTATAAGTTTTATGCACCAAAAATATTTGCTCTAGTGTCATTATCCAGGGAGAAAACAGTCGACTAGGTTTGTATGGAGAGAGCGCAGGTACCCTTTCACCTTAAAGGTTTGAAAATTTTATAGATTTTTTTGTTCGTCGGCTATGTTTGGGATACTTAAATCCCGACGACCAAAAACTTAGAGGCGTACTTTCCCCAAAAAGGGAGGCTCCTGGACTCCGCTTTATGAGATTAGATTTTGATGATTCTGATGATATTTTGTTTGCTTTGAAACTGCAAAGTGATGCTAGGAGTAATATAAAATAAGTTTTTATTAATATCCAGATATTCTGCAACACAAGAAAAAGCGTATTGCTAACAGCAGAGACTTTATCCCGTGAAATAACAATAACATTCACACCAGAACAGAAGGCTAAACTTACAGCTTTGGCTTCCACTTTCAAGAACAAAAAACTTCAGGTAATACATATTTTTAGGGTTCCGTATTCAAAGGGTAAAACAGGACCCTTTTACTCAGAGTCCACTGTCCGTGAGATACGACCTAATGACAGGCAGGCAGACGTCTGTCACTAAGCCGTATCTCATCGGGGAGTCCGTTTCTACACAGTGAAGCAGTTGTTGAGGGTAAAGAGAGCTGTTCTAATTCTGCCTCTAAGGGGCGATGGAGGAATCGTACTCGTCGCATATTCGGCTGAAACAATGCCAGTGGTAAGGCCCAAGTGCCTTTCGGTCCCGAGTGGCCAGTGCAAAGGTCCCCTAGCTCCGGGGGGGCCTCAAGTGTAAACCCCCACAGAGGGTAAATTGTATTGTATTGATACACTACAGAACCGTGATAGCTAGACAGTTGAAATTTTCACAGATTATGTATTTCTGTTGCCGCTCTAAAAACAGAATATAGTACGGAACCCTTCGTGCGCGAGTCCGACTTCGCCTCGCACTTGGCCGGTTTTGAGATAATGATAACGTGATTTTAAGCAATTTTACATTTAATTTTTAACAGTCCCTGGTATTGAGCGGTGTCGGATGCCATCACGCAGGTTTGCTGTTCGAAGAGAGAACAAATATAGAACACGCATTCAGGAACAGAAATCTACCTATACTTATAACTACTACTACATTAGGTAAGTTTGTTGTACAGTCAGCAAAGGACTGAGGATATCAGGTGCATATTTTAAAGTTGTTTTTAAGCTATTGCATAGCTTTTATCGCGGGGTTTGAGCGCGGCGATCGAATCAAGAAATTCCGTAACGAAAATAAAACCTAACAGGGGGGTGTTAGGTTTTATTTTCGTTACGGGGCTAGGGGTCGATCGTCAAAAAAACGTGATAAATACGGGCAACACACGGATCAATTCAATTAACTTTTCGTCGGCCATCTTGAAACACTGCGACCGTGTCAGGCAAAATATTGTCCGCTACAAATTCACGCCGGATCAGGGCGAGCGTCGCACACTATTGCGCTCCCATAGAAAGTCTCGGACAATATTATTTGTGATGTGAATTCACTAAATATCATCATAAAAGTATAGAAAATAAATATATTAGGTACTATTAGTTCGTTCTGGATGACCTCGTTCAGGACGAACATCATGGAAGAAATACGTTCTCCTTTTTATCCAGCCAAGCCGAGTATCTTGTGAGAAATATATCCTTTCTGCGACTGGTATCAAAATATTTAGTTTTAATTTTATCGAAAATGATTGATACCTTCGACCGACTAGCAGTTTGTTGAATAACAGGATCTTGAAATAGGAAATCAACAAGTTCGCGACGAGTAAACTCAACCACGCGTCCTACGAAAAACAATTAAAAATAACATCGTGGGTAGCAATCGGTAGCAACATTTATTTTAATAACATAATGATATAGAGTCTAAAGTTTTATTTAACGTAAGTTAGAATCCGGAAAGCTATGGAAAGTTTATACTTTTAGTCTCGTAAATATTTATTTTTAGTCATTTTTGGGTCGTTTATAGTAACTGTCTATATTATGTAAATAGATGTACTTTTCAAAAACACTAATATAATTTCTTAAAGACAATACCTTGAAATCCAGAAGCCATGTTATACATTAGAGTAATAATAATAAATATATAAACTGTGAATAAATGAACTACGTTAAGTTTTCGCTTCAAGTAATCGTTATGCTCAATGGTCTAACTATCACAGATTATATTTTATAGTATCATATATAAAACTTCTCATTTGTTTATTTAATTATGTGATATACTTATCCTATTTGCCTGTCAAACCATTTTTTTTAATGTAACTTCAAGATTTAAAATTCCGTTTTTGTCCGACCGCGGCAACAGTGTGCGTCGGAGCAACGCCGGAGCAGCACTGACAGCACTGAACATCACTGTCACTGATCATTACGGATAGTCTAGTACAAAAAGTATAAAACAATATCATTTTTCACTGACACTGATGGAAAATCACGGTACGGCACTGTGTCGTCACTGAGCGAGCTGTGCGGATAGGCCTTAATTGTACATTTTATCCTTTGTAGTAACATAATTTACTTTTATCCTAATATTTCCATGGGATCAGAATTGAACCAGGTGACACTGCTAGTGTTATATGATGACGTATATTTTCAGCAATGGGTGTGAACTTACCAGCTCACCTTGTTATTATAAAGAATACTCAACAATATGTCAATGGAGCCTATCAGGTAAATAGGTTTAGTTTTAAAGGCAAAATATTTTATTATTTTTAAGAATCTTGTCCTAATTGCTTTTCATCATCATAATAATTTACATGCCATATACTTCTTCTATTGTATTAAATCTTTTAACAAACTGATTCTGACATCTATAATCGAGGCATCAGGGGCCCAAGTCTGCTAACACAATTGTGTTTCAATAGAGTGCCGATAGAATCACAAAACCCATATTTTTGACATTGAATGTTGACAAAAATTAAATATTGGTGTTTTCCTAGATGTTAACTATTCTATCGAAACACCACTGATACATCCTCGGAGAAAATTGTTTATCTATGGGTGCACCACTAGCTCAAATTTCGACGACGAATGTTTCAAAAATACAGAAAATTGGTGTGATGCGACTTGGAAGTCTTGTAGGCGAATATGACGAAGCTATGTCACACGAGTGATTCAAAAATAGAGCTTCTTAGCGTACTTGTACTTGTATACCTACAGGCTGTTTTCCGCAATTAGACCCTTTTTAATTGGGTCCTTTTTGCGTCAAGATGGAGTAGGCTTGCCCAGCACCTACTACCCTCTCAGCTTAGTCGACCATGTCCAGAGTATAGAACTTGTCAATACTTCCTGAGCCAACTAAGCCGCGGGTTTCATCACGATGTTTTCCTTCACCGTAAGAGCAATGTCAATTAGCGCACATAAATTTGTCTTAAGAAAAATAGGTACATTAGTGCACAGCCGCCCTGGATTCGAACCAACGACTTTCAGAATGAAAGTCGAGGTATCTACCTACCACTAAGCCAACACCGCTCTCCTCTTAGCGTATATAGCGCTGATAATAAAACTTTAGCAGAAAACCAAAGTCTTGATATAATGACAATGGTAGATCCATAGATGTAAACTAGCAGACTTGGGAACCTGGAACTGGTCCATTAGTAAGTCTAATGAATTCCAGGAATACAGTATAAGCACAGTGCTACAGATGGTAGGTCGAGCCGGTCGACCGCAGTACGATACTGAAGCTACTGCCGTTATCATGACAAGGATCACTGATAAGGTAAGGGTTTTATTTGCTACATCTATCTATACATATAAAATGCTTTGTCCTGACTGACTGACTGATGGATCAACGCACACCCTAAACCGCTGATCGCCTAAACCTGAAACTTGGAGGGTGTGTTCTTTGTATGACGTAGGCATCCGATTTAGAAAAAATCAACTCCTTAGTGGACGAAACCGCGAGTAAAAGCTAGTCTATTTAATTTTATACAATGTGTTTCAGCAAAGAGGTTTTAATACGCAATGGGCTTGTTCTAAAGTTCTAGCTAGACGTATAAGCGAACAACTTTTGTTCTACGACTTTTGAAAATTCTAAGTACAGCTGTAAATTAAATTTGTAAGAAACAGCTGATTTTCAAGTAAAAATTCCCTAAGAATTATCGAAAAAAAAATCCGAAAAGTGACACAGACACAGAATACATAATAGTTCCTACAAACTTTGAAAACCCTTGTTTATCCCTTTAGAGGTCGAATTTCCGAAAATCCTTTATTATTACTCGCCTGCGTCCCAAAAGGTGGGAAGTAGAAGAATTTCACCTATGGGAAGACTTCTTTTTCTCTTTTAAACATGGATTAGACTAGCTTTTGCCAACGAATTCGTCCGCATCGGGTTGGAATTATTAACAACTAGCGACCCGTCCCGGCTTCGCACGGCTATATTATTCATGTATTATACATATAAACCTTCCTCTTGAATCACTCTATCTATTATAAAAAACCGCATCAAAATCCGTTGCGTAGTTTTAAAGATTTAAGCATACAAAGGGAAATAGGGACAGAGAAAGCGACTTTATTTTATACTATGTAGTGATGATTATTTTGAGAAAGGAAGAAAGGAACGGTAGTAGATACCCAATAGGAATTATCTTGTTAAAAATAAAACAAAAAACCTCACTATATAAAAATGGTTTATCAAAATCTAATGTCGATACAAAATACAATTAAACTAATATGTTAGAACATACAAGTACTCGTATAAAAATATTTCATTGTTTCAGCAATGATTTAATTTTCATCACAGTTATGGTAACTTAACAATACGTTTGAACTTTATTTTTATGAATTTTAAAAAGAGATAAGTACCTATTTTAATTATTTTTACGACTAATTGCAGAAAAAAATATTAAAATAATAAAAATAATGAATGTGTATGGTGCCGATGACTAAAATGGTTAACTATAACATGGAAAATACAGTATTATTGTGTGTTTACTATTTAACTTAAAGTCGAAAATTTCTTGTCGTTTCTAAGCCTATCTAAATTAAGTCAAAAAACACTTTTGCCGTCTATTTTCGACTTATGTTTGGATAAGTTTGAAAACGACTAAGAAGTTTTCGTTTTTAAAACCAAAATGTAAGAAAAGAACACAACAAGACTTATAACAAAAATTTTCCACGAAATAATTAACAATTTTAGATAAAGGCATATTCCTATATACTTATTAATACAGATTGGGTCTAAAAACTCATATGTTTATCTATCTATGACTACTCAAAGTCCGATAGAATTTCAATCCAAAGATAGCGTTAACTACTACTACGTATATAGGCTAGAATACCGTGGCACTAAATTCTGTAATAAACTCTCAAAATACATCATTTTTTGTTTTAATATAAATAGTCAGCGTATATAAAAAAAATATATAGAAAAGTTAGTATTGATAAAAATTAAGACAAACAGACAAGACAAAGTAGACTAAATGTTGGTAAATACGTGAATGTGCACCTTCACGCTTTACTAAATTCATTACTTCGTTTAAATGGCATTTCACAACACATCGACAAGCCACATGGCTCGTTTAAATGATTCTCAAATAATACCAACACTCCGATAATAAAAAACAAAGCGTTTTTAAATAGATTCTTCAGATCGGCAAATTCAAACCTGTATGTTCTGAATGTATATTTTGAGTTGAATTTGAAAATACACAAACTTACTAAAGTTATTTTAAACAGGATATTAACCATGTTATTTTACTCCAATCTCGTGAAAATTATGCTCGAAATAGCACGATATAACGAGCATCACAAAATAAAAACATAGTAAATATTACCATGATAGTTTAAAACCCTATATCAAAAGTTGCACTGAGGCGAGGATTTAACTCACGACATTTATATGCAGATGCTCTTTCAACTAATTTAGGTATTCTTGATGTCTTACACTTCTATAGGAATTATTGAATGTGTTTTAAACCCAAAAATAATGGGTTACTGGAAATTAACTTGCAATCTATTATTCTATCGCGTTGAACTTTTTTAAAGGTTGACGGGTTTTTTTTTTTAATTTATTCTAATTTTTTAGCATTATATCAATTTATCAGCAGATAGATGCGGTCTAAGATGCATGCCCTATTTTCCATTGGTCTTATAAGAATCATTTAAACAGCGCCCATTATATTTTCTTACTTTCCTCCTTTACCGAAAGGATTAGCGTTATCCTCAAAGGATATCTTAGGTACAAATCCACTGTCTCCCTCCACTGTATACTCCACATTCATAAGACGACCATCGGGAAGTAACACTCTGTATCCGCCAACGACCTTGCCTTGAGCATCGCCTGCTTCGTTGGCACCGAAGTATAGCAGCTTCTCTTGGTCTTCTACATCATATTTGTATTCGTACTGCAAATAAAAGTTTTTATTAGATTGTGGTTGTTAGATAAAAGTTTAAAAAATCTCTAGTTTGGTTGAATCAAAGGCGATGTGGCTTTTTATTTCGAATATTAGCAGCTGGAAAAAAAAATAGGTATAGGAACAATATCGCGTATGAAATAAAAATATTGTGGAAAAATTGCAATTTCCGAAAAGTTGAGCAAAAGAATGTCAAAAAATGCGGCCCTGCCAAAACTTGAGTGTACAAAAATGCGAATAGAAATTTTGCTACGCGGAATCCTATGGGTTAATCCAAGTTAACGAGTAGTGATAGAATTTAGACTAATATTTTGTTTTAATGATATTTATAAAAGCTAACACTAGTTTTAAAAAGATTATTCAAACGTAGCAAGGTAGCTAGGTATCTAATTTGGTAGAGCATCGCTGTTTTACCCGCTTTTAGTTCCAGTCCTTATAAAGAATTTATAAATCAAAAAAATTCAAAGTAGTCCTGATTGACTGACTGATATTAAGTATACCAACGCGCAATGGAAAGTTCGAACTAAAATTTGGCATACAGATAGCTGTTTTAGAGTCATCTGCTAAAAAAAGATTTTGTAAAACGCAAACCTTATATGCAGACAAAGTTGAGGACAAAAGCTAGTACCGAGATAAATATAAACAATGATAGTTTAACCCAGTACCTTTATAGCAAAACAAAAGAAAAATGTCTCCATAAGTAGTATAAGTATAAGTATAGAAATAAATAAACACTACATAGTACTTATATGGTATTTATTTAGCACAACTAAAAGTCGTCTGCCTTAACATACAAATGAATATCGAGACGTGAAGACGACTCAGTACCATACCTTTGTAATTGAGACCTTTGACCCTTCAACGTTACTTCAATGTACCTACGATGCAAGTCTATAATATCTATACTAGCAGTACTCGACAGTTCCACCCGCGTAAGTCTATATTCTATATTGAGATAAAATGCCAATATTTCCCAAGGTTTTCTATTTATTCTTATTACAATTAGTATCAAAATCTGCCCTAGTTACAGAACTTATTTATAAATATTTTCTCTTTATTATAGTAACTAGCAGTACCCTTCGATATTACTCGCATAGGTCCCGATGCCATGGAAATATCTTAATAAAAATTTCCTACTAGGTTACTCTTATGGATTCAACCTATACCAAATTTCATTTGAATCAGTTTAGTAGTTTTATAGCAAACTAGCAGCGCTCCGCGGTTACACCCACGTAACTCCCGATCCCGTGGGAATATAGAAATATAAAATAGCATATAGCCTTCCTCGACAAATGGACTATCCAACACAAATATAATTTTAAAATTCGAACTAGTTGTTCTTGAGATTAGCGCGTTCAAACAAACAAACCCGTGAGCTTTATAATATTAGTATAGATTCGTTGAAAACAATCAAGGAAGGAAAAACCTTTCCCCTTTCTATTATTATAGTAAATAGATAAATACTTTACAAATTCTATGAGCGTGCCAACGAATATCTCTTTTCACAGTTTCAATTTTATATTTTACCAACGCAATGTTACCACTTAATTCTCTAGTTAAATAAAACAATAGATAATAATTAACAGAAAATGATGGTTAACGCTAATTGACCTGTTAAAATATAAATAAATTATCGTTTATTATTGCTTACCATGAGAATACCTCAATATTTTAATATCAATAAGTGTCATGTTTGCACGATAAAACAAACAGTTCAAGGTTTATGAAAATAAAAAAATAACGAATAGAGCGCGCGTTGATGTCTTTTCTTTGAAATTTTCAAGTTCTTTATTTTTGTCTGGACGTTTGGACATGTGCATGAGAAAATTAAGTTTTGCAAATAAAATGGATTGTTTATTCATACCGTTCTCATTCTAGTATCTTGGTATTGTTCATAGAGTAGTGTTCTTAACTAAAGGCTTGGTCTTTGGTTGCTATCGGTGCATCTCACCCATTATGTTAACGATGTGAACTTGCATGCTCGCACAAACCGAGCTAATTGGACTCAAATTGACGCAATTGCATTAAAATCTTTGTAAACTTTGTATGGGTATCTATTTATCTTGATTTAAGATAAATTACGAACGGAACGAACAATTATTTTAATAATTCACATGACATTTTAACACATCTTTATTGTCTTGTAATTGAGAAATTAAAACCTATATTTATTGTGTTTATTTTAAGGAGATTGGATAACGGATGCGCTCGAAATAAAAAAAATGTTCATTTTAAGTACGAATGAGCTAGTATATTATTTTAAGAGGAAAGGGTACCGGGGGCTCTTTCCATACAAACTATTACAAACGTAGTCGACTGTTTTCTCCCTGGATAATGACACTAGAGCAAATATTTTTATATAAATATATAATGCATAAAACTTATAACTGCCATGCCCTATTTTTTGCTTTTTAAATTTTTTAATTTTTTTGTCTTAATTTCTATGATAATTAGAAAATGAAAAAACCAAAACATAGGGGCATAGTCATGGCAGTTATAGGTTTTATGGCACAAAAATATTTGTGTTATTGTGTCATTATCCAGGGAGGAAACAGTCGACTACGTTTGTATGGAGAGAGCGCAGGTACCCTTTCATCTTAAGTTATTTGTACCCGACTGCAAGAAAAATGTTATCTAAAGTATGCGACTAGAACATACTCGTAATTTCTAAAACTGCTGCTAAAATTTAAGTAGACTTTGAAACTATACGAAAATACCTAGAATTATTTTTAGAATATAATCATTTTTATCAAGGACATTAGAAAAAACTACGATAGTAAATCCTTACGCATTTCACAGAATATTATAACTAACGGTTTCAACATTTCTAAGTACAATAGTTACAAAGCTAATAAGGTTTTATTAGTAAGAAAATAACATCAAAACGCACCACACGCTTTATTATTCAAAATTCTTACACATTTCAAGCCAGTCTATTATTTCAAGGAACAATTTATCACTACGATAATAATTTAACTAAATAAATCTAGTTTCAGTCCAAATGTTCGTTCTCACTAGTTTTTGCATAATTAAGCGACTATATCTTTGCCATGTCATGCTCATTGCCCGGTCGTAATGTCGAAATTATTCCTTATTTAACATAATGATTGAGATTTGCGTACATTAGCGTTGTACGTATTCTATTAAAAATAGATACTAGACTGAGTAAATAAGTACTCATCTATGAGTCAGATGAGTCATTGTTAGCAAACAGCTGCAATCAGAAACGTTCCTACAATACAAAATATACATAGTTTCTGACATATTAAGATTCGATAACTATACTAATATTATAAAGCTGAAGAGTATATTTGATTGTTTGAACGCGCTAATCTCAGGAACCACTGGTTCGAATTGAAAAAATATTTTTGTGTTGGAAAGTCCATATATCGAGGAAGACTATAGGCTACTTTTTATGTTGATATTCCCACGGGATCGGGACTTAAGCGGGTGAAACCGCGGGGCGGAGCTAGTTTTACATAATAATTGAGCATTACGTTTCCTGTATTATATTAAAAATAGATACTAGACTGAGTTAATAAAGTACTCATCTAAGAGTCGAATGAGTCATTTTTAGCTGCTCATAAAACGTCGTATAGTAGGTACATAATATACATAGTTTCTGATATAAGATATTGGAGATCATATATCAATTTGTATGGTCATCGAACAAGGCTGTGACAATGTATCAAATAACGAACTACGTTAAGTGTGCAATAAAACACTGCTTTTAATAATCCCAAACTATATCTATACATATTACTAGCAGCGCTCAGCGGTTTTGCCCACGTATCTCCCGATCCCGTGGGAATATAGGAATAAAAAGTAAGCTATTTCCAATTAATCAATGTATCCTTATACCAAGTTTAATCAAAATCGGCAAAGTTGTTTCGGAGCCTATTCGTTATAAACAAAAAATCTTTCTTCTTTATTATTTAGTTTTGAAGTGTAGATAAAGCAAAGTCCCCCGCCGCGTCTCCCTAGCTAAACCAATATCTTTGTTATAAGTTAAAGGCACAAAGCTTCACTTCTTTCCTTGCCTTGCTAAATAAGTTTATGTTAACGCTATATTGACTACCCATCAAATTTTCATATCGACGGCTTTAAATGAAATCGATACTAAAGAAGTAGATACCTACCAAAAACTCCAAAAACTAAGTTACCTAATACAACAAAATTAAACCGAAATAAAAAAAAACAAATAACATCAGTTACTACATATCCCTATTAAAGTTTGCTACATTGCTACAGCATTGCTACATTTAATTGAAACGCTTACTTACTGGGACAAATAAAGGCAAGGGTCTTGGTCTTATGAAAACCTACAAATAATTCCGATTTTTTTTTTAGATAGTAAGGCCTAATCCGGCGGTCTCATGCGGTCACAACAATTTCTATTTAAATTTTCATCTAAATCGTTTAGGCCGTCTAGCAATGAAGAGTGAAACAAACAAACGAACTTTCGCATTTATAACATTAGTTGGCATTTGACCCAATTAATATGTCACATGAGTCACATAGATCCGGCAAATGAGTTGTAAATAAATGTCAATGATGTTCATACAAAAGGGCAAGGAATCAAAGATGCGCAAGATTCACATTACTGAACTACTGAACGTATAAAAATGTTCACATTTGCCCAGAGTTAGTAAAGAATTTATAGACACTCGTTAATACCAAGGATAATGCTAATAGGTTTCTTGCTTTGCTTTAACTTAGTGTATATTTTAATAAAAAGCCTAATGACATTACTTGTATAATTGGTTGTAATTTCGTTTGTAAATTGATTTTAATGGCAAAACATTTGTATTTTGGAATTACGATTGTACAATCAAATTAAATACAACTTTATATTTGTACTTAAATACATTTTACGAGAACTCACAAAAACTACAGAAGCCTTATCACGAGTTGTTTACGCACATAATCGAAATAAAATAGAAGCTGCTGAGATGGATAGGTTAAAACAGTATCTCCGTTTACGGTAACGAAATATTACCTATTGTTTTGTAAATAACTGAAATAGACGGCGTGATAGAAATAGATTTCGGAGCTCACGCATGGGCAGATCCTTTTCTTAAAGTTTTATGGTTTTCTTCTTCTGTCGTGTCAAACACATTAAATATGATTTGCCTAAAATTTGGCGATGAATATGGCCTTATCCGACGCCTTGGTATTTCGCTAAACAGGTAATGAGGTACACGGATCAGGCCATGAGAGGCTATTTTATTGTTTGCACGGCCTTTTCGCCGGGTATTGATATGTTCCCTGAAACCCCACTGAGCCATGGTCAGCAGCAAACAACCTGGACTCGGAGGAGATTAAACGACTTTCAGACAGTTTCTAGACAGATCAATACGGTAAGTTTGATCAAGTGCATAAACAACTCATTGTAGAGGTGCAGGATACAGATTTATCTCCGGATATCTCTCGTTTTGCTTTGCAAATCTATTTTGTAGTTTATTCTGCGGCGTTGCTAAAACGCATAAATCGCATTAGTTTTAATACACTTACTGGCATGGGTGGACCGTTTTCCTCCTGTGGTGCGGGTGCTGCTATCGACTGTCGTATGCTGATACACACGATAGCGAAAGCGCACATTAAGATTTTCATGGAAGACATCTGAAAAAAAATATAACGTTCATATTATGGTTATTAGAGGATTTCATATTTTTGTTTATGGTATAGTAGGTAAGCTCAAAGTGTGAACCTAATATACCTACATTTTGAACTTTTGATTTATTAACAAGGAAGCTTTTTCCAAAAGTCATCTAACTTTTAACTTTTGACCTAATTTAGATATCTTGAACTGTAGGTAACTAAGTATAAATAATTCAAAAATTTAAATATTTTATAACTTAGCAAACCGTTACGTTTCCGTAATTTGTAATATTTTTAAAACAATACGTAATTATCAACGTAATTAAGCAAAGAATCTTAGATGTTGTAATTAAGTTTTAGGAATCAGATTAGGTACTAAATATTGAACACCTAATAAATATTCAATAAAAACACTACTTATTCCAGAAAAGGAACGGAAAGTTATTTGCTTATTTTTAATGGAGTACATCCAAAACTGTTTACAGAAATAAATCTAAAACGTTTTCATTACCACAACCATAAAATATCCTATGAGTAAATACGCAGTCTCTTTTTTAACCGACTTCAAAAAAGGAGGAGGTTCTCAATTCGTCTGTATGTTTTTTTTTTTTTTTTTTTTTTTTATGTTACGCGATCATTCGAAGACGGCTCAACCGATTGAGATGATTCTTTTTGTGTTCGAAAAGTGATACCTCAGGGGTGGTCCCATAAAAATTTGGTGAGGATCTGATGAGAATCTTCGGAGTGATGAACAGAATTGCACCTCGAGAGTGCAGCAAATTGCTCAGTTTTCGATTTCCACCAGTAGATTTGGCCCATAAGCGAATAGTTACCGATAAATGGAATATCTGAAACCACCTTCTCATCAGAAAACTCTTCAATCAGTTACGATTACCTACAGGTTACAATTTGAAGATTTTAGTCGAATTTAGTCGCCGGACTGGGTTTGAATGAATGTTAATAGAGAACCCTATCTTAAATGGAGTTCTGATGAGGATCTTCGAAGTGATGAACAGAAATGCACCTCGAGAGTGCAGCAAATTGCTCATTTTTCGACTTCCATCAGTAGAATTGGCCCATAAACGAATAGTTACCGATAAATGGAATATCTGAAACCACCTTCTCATCAGAAAACTCTTCAATCGGTTACGATTACAGGTTACAATTTGAATAAAATATTCGCTTTTGCCTCGCCGGACTGGGTTTGAATGAATTTTGATAGAAAACCCTATCCTAAATGAAGATCTGATGAGGATCTTCGGAGTGATGAACAGATCTGCACAGCGAGATTCAACAAATTGCTCAGGTTTCCATTTCCACGAATAGAAGTGGCCCATACACAAAAAGGATGAATGGGGCATCCGAAAACACCTTATTACCAAACTCTTCAATGGGTTACGATTAGGTACAGGTTGCAATTTGAAGAAACAGTCGCTTTCGCCTCATGGAGTAGAATTTTCAGTGACAGTGGCACTAAAAATGGTTAAATAAAAAATAAATAAAAATTTAAAAAACCGACTTCAAAAAAACCTGAAAAGAAAAACTAACAAAACCTGAAAAAAAAAACCAAAAAGTGAAAAATAATCCATTTCGGGTCACTAAGACAGCAGATAACTTAAACATAAGTACTTACTTGGAAGTCGGACTGGGTGACACCATGTTTTCTTTATACCTCTCAACATTCAATCTAACCCAGTCAGACTTCCAAGTAAGTACTTATGTTTTAGTTATCTGCTGTCTTAGTGACCCGAAATGGATTATTTTTCACTTTTTGGTTTTTTTTTTCAGGTTTTGTTAGTTTTTCTTTTCAGGTTTTTTTGAAGTCGGTTTTTTAAATTTTTATTTATTTTTTAATTATATAAATAAAACTGCATTCCACTATTCCTATTCAAAGTAAAATAAATTGCTCCAAATTGCAGTGGATTAGCTAATCTCTATTACAATGTTAATGATAGGTACTGAAACAATAACCAGTTATCCTATAGATAAATATTAGATATCGATTTGCAAAGAAATCCCTTAATGGAAGCGACAATGAGGTGATAATTAACTTAATGGCATCACTTGCATGTTATCATGCCATTATATTTTCCTATAGATACCTTTTTATTTCTATTTTATTATTAGGTAAGTATATAGTTAGGTACTTAGGGGTTAAATTACCTAAGTAAAATCTGACACCTACTTACTATTTAAAAAATAATCTTTTATATTTCATTTAGCCCATCATTTCGATATTATTTGACTATTACCACAGAATATATAAGTACAATTCTATTACCCAAAAATATACTTACCTATCTATTACGCATCTACATTTAAAACAGATCAAGAGGGAAATGATCGTTTCAGTTTATTATATTCATATTTTGTTCCTACACAAATAAAAAAGAGGAATGTTACTTTATAAATTTGTTTCGTCATCCTAATTTTCAAAATATTTACTCCCTCAAATAGTGTATAAGTTTTATGAATAAGACTTCATCTCGCTGTTCTGTTATGCATACTATAGCGTGACTTAAATACATATAAGTAATAGGTAACTTGACTTTAATTACCGCATATAAATTAAAATTATTTCAATAATTCCTGTCAATCAGCCATGATAACTTAAAGCCAATTAAAAATAATGCAAGAAAAAAAACAAACGTTAGGATAAAGCGTTCGTTAATGTAATTAGTAAATTGAGATTTGTATGGCCTTGCGTGATTTGATTCCTGAGGTTTTGTCTCTCAGATCGTGCTTTTTGTAATCTTCTAATAGTACGGGATCCCTTTGATGAAAAGTATTTTATATCAAATTAATAGGCCAATTGAAAATGGGTTGCCTAATAAATTTCAGTTCAGAATGATTAATATATACAGGGTGAATTTTTTATGTGGGCCTTCAGGGCTATATCCTAAACTATGAGAGATAGCGAAAAATGCTGAAAGGAGTTGCGTGCCCGATTTTGACAAAAACCAAAACTGCATCATTAGATTTTTGAAAAAGTCATTACCCTAGCCAGGAATCGAATCTGTTGATTTTGCAAAAAAATAATCATCCTATATTTTTGTACCAATCGATAGTGTTGCTGATAGAGATCAGTTCCTGGAAACAAACATAGTATGGCAAATCAAAGGAAATGACTGAATTTTGTAGTTTTCTGTCATTTTCACCTTTCTGTCTCTGGCAAAACAATAGTGTGAGACATAGAGGACAAGTGATATTATTCTAAATATTATGAAACAAGTTCTAAATGAAGTTCTATAGATAAAATTTGTAAAAACAGTTCATATTTTTAGAGCAGCAGTTTTTTACATCATTGGTCATACCTCCTCACTGCATTTTTTTCAGGGATGGTTGTATGAAAATTACAGAAGATTACTAAAATGAGCTATTTCCTTTGTTTTGCCATACTATGTTTATTTCCAGGAATTGATCTCTATCAGCAACACTATCGATTGGTATAAAAATATAGGATGATTATTTTTTTGCAAAATCAACAGGCTCGATTCCCGGCTAGGGTACTGACTTTTTCAAAAATCTAATGATGCAGTTTTAGTTTTTGTCAAAATCGGGTACGCAACTCCTTTCAGCATTTTTCGCTATCTCTCATAGTTTAGGATATAGCCCTGAAGGCCCACATAAAAAATTCACCCTGTATATTTTTTTGTTTTTAGACTTTTCACTGATTTGGTCAATAGACAAATTCCGCACCAATGAAATATATAATCTTTATTTTAACTTAACTCTAATTCATTAACCAGACAAGTGCAAATGACTAGTATCAATTTACCTGCTTACCCACGAGTTGTGACGGGGGAAAATAGTCAACCTAACGTTTGCATATTCTATAGGCTTCATATTTTCTATATTGGTATGGAATTTGTCTCTTAAACAAGCCAGTGAAAAGTTTAAATAAACAAAACAAAAAATTAAATTGGTAATTAATCATATTCTGGACCGAAATTTTTTATGCAACTCATTTGCAATATATTTATTGACCTATTTAATTTGATATAAAATAATTTTCATCCATTAAACAGCTCGATGAAGGTCGTCCTCAAAGGGATCTCCGACTATAAGAGCTTTTGGTGTTGTTTCGATAATGTTAATTGACTTGATATTAACGTTCGTTCATTCATGGTTTATCAATATAAACTATTCGTGTAACAAGCATAGATAATTGGATAATTTAATACAAAACTATTAGTCATAGTAGAATTTCGCATGTAGGAATAACATTTTTTTTAAGTATATGAACACATACTGTCCCACTGCAAAGGTCTTTCTACCTTTCTTCCATTAATCGCGATATGTAGCACTTGCACACTAGTCATTCCCATAGGAGAAAATGGGTACCTACCTAATTATTAAAATCATAGGAAGTTATTAAAAATTATCTGTCTATGAATTAGATTGGCATTATGGTGACAATATCAACTACCTACTTCAATTTCTTACAAGGAAACTACCTGCAAGTAACTGACAGCTTAAATTGCTTTCAATAAAATTTATAGCTAACGTTTTTCATGTATGAAATATGCAATCGTGAGAAAAGTTCAAACATAGTTTACGTTAAGAAGAAATTGTGAAGGTGGCGACATTGTAATACCTACACTTATTTAGTAGACATATCAACGTGATTAGCAATATAACTCGATTCTATAAGGAACAGATTGATTAGTTAGATACGATCTCACGTTTTTATTTCGACTCGTAAGGAATTTTGATGAATTGCTAATGGAATTCTTAGTTACATGTTCATTTCAGCGAATAATTAAGCTAGTGATTCTTTGGACATTTTGAATTGCAAATGAGATCAGATAATATTTTTTGCAATTTAAGTAATAAAGAGCCAAAATCAGATACAGTTTCGTAAAGTTTCTGTTCGGTAATTTGGCTATTTTTTTCAATACTTTTGAAATTGATATAATAATAAAACATTGGTTCGGGTTTTTTTTAAAGAAAATGGAACTTATTATTCCTAGATAACGTTGATGTACTTCTGTAGGACAGGCTTAAAATTAAAGGCTTTTTTTCCTTCAGGAGTAGTTTTCCTTTGAAGATGATGATGTTGAAGACACCTGCTTCATTCATGATTTTTTATGAATTAAGCTCACCGCACAATATCCATGAGACTCACCTTCGAGTTGGCACGTAACACAAATCTCACGACACTGTACACAACAAGTAACAATCGGTACCGATGACAATGATCTCAGTATAGCGAGTAGAGGAGGACTGATGTCGCGCCCCGGCCTCCTGGCACCTTTATACTCGCACCCCACGGCTCTCCCGCGCACACCACATGCCGCAATGTCGCCCCATCGTGATCGATGTCCCTCCACACATGCACATCTCAGCTCTGATAACATCTCGATAACCGTGACTAAATATCAATACGTAGCTAACAAACATTACATTGCTGCGTAACAACAACAACCAATGAATCTCTATTGTACTCGGCCGTCAATAAACTTCATTCTGTCGCGTGTTCGCCAAACATGGGTTTTCGTAACCCAGGTCTAAACATTTGTCGACATTGTACTATAGTAATTATTTCATAACTTTGATGACTTTCGCGTTTGTTTTAGAACAATTAAAATTTTCATTGTACGCGACCGTGAACCTTTATAAAATCGGAAGGCCCGAGTATGTAGGCTTACCAACGTTATGAGATGAGATGCCGTATATTAGATGTAATTTAAAACATGTTCGAAATGTTTTTGAAGATCTCGTGGGAATAAGTTGAATTAAATACGGAAATACTGAATGGTTTCGTCAAATCTTTGAAGTTTGAATAAAACTTTGAGGTCTCGGTTGAAAGATGGCATAAATGAGAGTAGATAATATTGACTTGTTGCAATAGGATCGGGGTTACAATATGTACTCTGTTATTTTGTAAAGCCGCTTCCTCATAGCCGTTCTGATACATCGTAGAAAGTGACTATCTGTCATCCTCCGCTCATGACGAGGAAGTATTCGTGAATCGTATGAATCATATCAGAGCTTTTGTGATCTTTGGCACGCTCTTCAATGTATGCCGTTACGATAGTATCTTTCATGAAAACCTTTTGTTACATAGCTACCGATTTAAAAGAAATAGTTTTTTTTAGAAACTACAAAAATAATTCAACACTCTTGGAACAGGTGTGTTAATGAGAAATAAAAATTAAAACGGAATAAAGATTAAAAGTACTATCAGTACAGTTTCACGAAAAGTGAAAACACTTTTCATTGGTCGGTTTGCTGGACGCTCGTCAATAGATGTTCGACGTTTGATTTACAGACGATGTGCATAGATTGACGAACCAATAGTCCATTGAAAAGTTGGAGGACTCGGTTTTGCGATAGTCAGAGGACGCAATTTAATTTTTTAAGATATCGAGGTTCAAAGAATAATTACAGTTTTTGGGGTTGCAACCCTTGTCTTATCTTGAAAAAAGGGGTTAAAATGGTTTTTATGGTTTATCTGACGAACTATGGGTCTCACAAAAAAATATATAAACATTTTTTTGTTGCAAATATGATATATCTACCACTGTGGGACAAGGGTTGCAACCCCACAAATTGAATTGAACTTTAAACTGACTCCCTCCCCCCTTTATATCTAAATAATCAAATTGCGTCCTCTGACAAATGCACGCTAAGCCCAAAAAAATTTACATTTCAATGGACTACTGTCTATGTATGCTTACGGCCCACGGCTCGTGACAATAAGTGTAAGCTACAAACAACAATAACAAACAGTAAACCTAACAGCCACAAAGTCTCGTAAAAGTTTTCATCTAAGTACCTACCTACTCTATATCTAGCAAAGTTAACTCAAATTATTATGTCAACACTCGCTTTCACCCGCGACTTCGTCCGCATAGGGTTTGAATTTTCAGAAATCAATTCTTTGCGGATGCCTACATTATAACAGACTAGCAGCGCTCCGCGGTTTCACCCGCGTAACTCCCGATCCCGTGGGAATATCAAAATGAAAAGTAGCCTATAACCTTCCTTGATAAATGGACTATCCAACACAAAAAGAATTTTTCAATTCGAACCAGCAGTTCCTGAGATTAGCGCGTTCAAACAAACAAACTCTTCAGCTTTATAATATTAGTATAGATATAGACCGGGAGATGGTGACAGAAAATACTAAGTCATTTGTACCAGTATGGCGGTTTTTCAGGGGTCTCGACCTCGACGATGATTAGCAGTGCAAAAATTAGCCTGGAACAAATGGTTGAACTGTTTGATTAAAATTAATGTATTTGCGTTGTATGGCGGGCTGTAAGCCACACCGTAGAAGTATGGCATTACGCTACCTACTTAGTTTTTTATCGACTATCGGAAAATACAAGCATTTTTGTGGAACAAATCGTTCGACTTTCATTATTTAGCCGACACGTTCGATTTACGCCCACGCGATTGTGCCGCCAGTACCAGCGCTATGAACATCATTTACTTTTTTGTCATTCCGTAATTAGACCCCTGAAGAACCGCCATACTGGTACAAATGACTAAGTATTTTGTGTCACCATCTCCCGGCCTAATACCTATGTTAAATTTAAACCCGATCCGTTCATTAAGGTTTGAGATATGCGTTGTTACAGTCAGTTAGTCAGGACTTTAAAAGATTTATTAGTAAGATATCGTCGCCAAACGTCATATTGAATCTTGCAATCAATGATGAATATAATTTTATTGTTTCATTTGTAGGTATGAACTTAATCACAAGGACTAATTTAATACCGGATAAAATCGTGATGAGACTTTGTAATAAAATTCTTAAAATAATCAATTTAAACATCTGTCTTTTTATGTTTATAATAAAGTTGGATCATCTCATTCTTTATAATTAATAATTATAATCTTTATAATTTTTTTGTAACTTTAGTATGTTTCTTCCATAAGTCTTGTTCGTCCAAACGGTTGCCTGGCAGAGATAGGACGATAAGGCCATGTTTTGTGCACGTTAAGTGAAATTTAATGAAATGTGTACCTATTAATAATTAATATCCTAGAGGAAATAATAGTAAAACTGCTTTGACCAATAAATTGCTGGGATTTTATAAATAAATCTCTGTAACCACACCAAAACTAATTTAATAGACATTAAAACGTTTTTTTATTTAATTTTACGAACATAGTTCTTTAATAATTGGCTTTTGTTTTTCTGAATGATACAAAAAACTCATGACGATAGAGTTATGAGATTATTTTAATAATAAAGAAAAAAATGTTGATTGCGATATTCAGTTCAAATCGTCAGTAAGCAACGTGTGAAAGCGATTTTAATCGTAGCGTTATCACAATAGTGTCATGTAATTCATTCAGTCTTCACCTACTTTAGATATCACACGAACGAAGAGCAAGGTCGTCTTTGTGAGATATTATGGTTTGGCACCCATAGCCATGATAGCATACATAAATGAAGAATTTTATTCTTAACGAACATGAATTTATGGATAAGTTATGCTTTGGTTGGCTTAAGTTATAAAAATGTGCGATTTAAAAAAAATATAGAATAGGCTTAAAACAATAATAATTTGATACATTAATTGTGTTTGATAGGCAGACAATTTTATTTGAATTATACAGGAGATTTGTACAGTATTTACTAACTATATAAGTACCTACCTGGTAATCAATGAAATGGAGCTAATTTATTAATCGAGATAAGCATTAATAACGTTGATTTACCTGATGCCAGTTTTAAAAAGTAGATAAGATTTAGTGTAAAACATTCACTGAAAATATTAAAACAAATAATTTTATAAACAAAATATGAAAAACGCGAAATTTTTTTGATGGCTTAATACTTGAATTTTAAAATCCATACAAAGAAAATATGGGAAAAGTTAAAAAATAAAAAGAGATAAAAAAATGCCTTAAATTCGTCTTATTAGAGCCATATCTTTAAAATGCCTATATCCGCCAACGTTCATCCTTGAATCGCTGTAAGCCTGTGATTTGCACCATAATCCACGATGTGGGTAAGGTCAAAGTAGCATCGTTTGCGCCTCGCAAGTCACTTGTTCCGTTGCGAAATGCGTTTGTCTCCGTGATGCGACAAAACTCAGTCCTTAGGTACACAGGACTCAATACGAAATACTAACTTATGTCACAACAAAGACGGAAGAATACACTAACGAGCATCACGATCATTGAAACATATAATATGTACTTCGCAAATTTATTTATTTTACTTCCTCTAACAATTAAAAAAGTAAGTAAGTAAATAAAATACTTAGAATTGTTGATGGCGATATTTAGCCATTTCCAAAACGCCTTCAACTGCAGTAGCCTTTTGTACGTTAGTTTTCTTTACAGTTGGACCACATATGCATTTAAATGTGTCTGCAGTAACTTCTTGATCCTTGTATTCTTGAATTTTGCGCATTATCGCTTCATTTTCTTGTTCTAACAACATTTTTTCACGTAATAAAGCTCTTCTAGCCAATTCGGCCTTAGATACACGGTGCCAGAGCCTCGTCAATCCGCTAGTAGTAGATAGTGCATTCAATACTAAAGAATCATCTGAGGCCTGTCGCCGAACTGATATTTTCGTTGGAACAGGAGCTTGAGGTTCCCCACAACCATATGGCAAGACTTTTTCGCGTCGAGTTTCAAATTTTCTACAGAGAGCTGCCATACGCAATATCTTTTCTCCTTTTTTCTGAGCTTGTTCTAGCCAATGCACTGCATCATCTGACGCCTTTACTAAAGTTGATAGTTGTTTTACGTCAATAGCGATTCCGGTCAATAAGTTTTTCTTAAGCTTTGCGGCGGCTTCTCGATGTCTATTACGACGATCACGAAAAGCTGCTTGTTTCGTACCTGATTCATAAGCGGCTAACTCTGTGCGCAGACGTCTCAGTAAACCGTCGCTATTGGCTATTTTCTTGCCTTGCGAAGCTATTATATCAGCCATCATATTTTCTTTAACTCGTAATCTTCGCACCTGCTTCTGATTTTCAGCTGTATTTACAACGTACGCTTTTAAAGTTGCTTTGTATTGATCCCACATGGCATTGTAGTTGTCTTCGAGAAATGACCGTAAAGTTTCACGTTCATTACCATAATTCGCTCGTTCTTCATCTTCTTTCACCATATTTTCACCTCTTTTTGTCCAAGTAAAGTTATCGGAAGTGACGAACGCACTGTACAATAGAAGTTGCACATGCGTTTCTGCTGTATTATGATCTGTCATTATTTTATTTGCAATATCCTCACCTCTTTTGAGAAGTTCTGAAGTTCTTCTATCGTTATCGGCAGACATGGCTTCAAGATCTGCTAAGAATTTATTTATCATGGAATCTATTGTATCGCAGAAGCTGGCTACAGTACGCTGAAACTGATCATCTGCAATATTCGTAAGTTTCAAAGTATAGGAGATAAGATGATCTTTTTTGTCATACAAGCGTTCAAATACGTGCCACATTATTTCGATGTCTTTGCGAAATAAGGGTTCTTTAATTTTGAGCATCATTTCTCTCCAGCTTCTATCAACTTCTCCTCGCTTAACGGCCTGCGCCTTCATCTCACGTGTAAGTTCATCACGTTTTAACTTTTTCTTTAATTCTGCTTCGGCCTTGAGTTTTTCGAGCTTCTTTGCTTCTTTCCTTGCTTTTTTTTCTTCTTTAGTTAAAGCCATTTTCGGAGTATTATAATTTTATTTAGGTATGATTTTTATAAAAAATATTTTATGAAAATTGCAAAAATTGAGACATACAACAACAACGTCAAATCTCAGAATACCATAATCTATAAATATGCCAATGTCACTGTACAATTTGTTAACAAAACGTCGTAATATAAATATACTTAATAAATAGTTTGAATAAATATTTTAAAAATATTATTTTTCTAACATTTTATTTATGTTTCATTTCATACTCCACAAGGATAATTTCAGAAGGTAAGTATATACAAAATCAGTTTACCTACATATGATATACACGGTAGGCTTACGGTAGGTATTAGGATTTACTTCGCAGAGGAACAACTCCTAAAAAGGAATATACCTACATCAAAGAAAACAATAAACTTTATAGAAATTCCTAGACCTACCCACCCAAGTTTCATGCTCCAACTATAATATAGTTTTTGTGTCGTATCTTACAAGGAAATATTTCATTGTCTTACATTAATATTATGTATCTCAGGGTCGTTATCAAGCGCTAGTGGGCGGAAGCGAGCCTTTACAAAGCTACCTTCACAAGCGATTAGCTGAAAACTTGAACAGCGAGGCGGCATTAGGTACAGTGGGTGACGTAGCACAATGTGTACAATGGTTGAGATCTACATTTCTCTTTGTGCGAGCCGCTAGAGATCCTAAAAGGTACGAACATACTATACCTATTTTCTATAATAATACTAGCTGTCCCAGCAAACGAAGTTTTGCCATTTACCTACAAGAAAATAAACTTAAGGAAACAAAATAAAAATTCCATAGCCGATTCTCAGACCTACTGAATATGCATATAAAATCTAGTAATTTTCTAGTAAAGTTGGATTTTTTGTGTTGTATGTATTTATGTAGGAATGTTTGTTAGCCCTTCACGTGAAAATTACTCAATTTGTTGCGATGATACTTGGTATGTATGTAGAATAATGTAGATAAACGGAGTCCTGAAATCACATACCTATAGGTTTTCATCTCGATTTCGATCCTGAATTTGATCTGACGCGGTTGAAATCACGAAGCACAGCCTGCTACTAAAACCTAAGCTAAAATAACTGTTTTTCATATTAAGAGGAATTATTACTTTCGACATGTATAAGACGGAATCATAATAAAAACTAGTGCTTTTTAAGCCATTAGGTAGGTAGTTTTACTTTCACCTAATAATGGCACTAGCACAAATATTTTTGTGCTATAAAACCTATAACTGCCATAACTATGACCCTAATTTTTTTCCATTTTCTAATTTTCATGGAAATTAAGATTAAAAAAACAAAAAATAGGGGCATGGTCATGGCAGTTATAAGTTTTATGCACCAAAAATATTTGCTCTAGTGTCATTATCCAAGGAGAATAGTCGACTACGTTTGCAATAGTTTGTATGGAGAGAGCCCCCAGTATTTCCTCTTAATTGGTTGATATTCCGCAAATTCTCTTTCGAACAATACACACAATAATATTTCATATTACTAATAATAAAATTGACATACATACATCTAAACCTTGACCACAGATACCTTGGATTACCTCAAGCTGCACCACAGAATCAAATTTCAAAGAAGATCGAAGGTAAGTTTAATTAATTTATTGTAAACTTATTAGCTACTGTAAAAAAATTGTTAAAGTTGGCCATGAATTTATATGGTACAAGTATGGTTGCGTTTAATTATTGGAAATATTTATATAGGAAATATTACAAAATAAACGCTGCATAGGTTTATAACGAAGACGATTAGGCATTTATTAATTTACTATGGTTAATTACCCCCTAAAGACATGATAAGGTCGCGTTCACATAAACGTACGTTTTTACAGGATCCTTTTTAACGGATCCGTTGCCACTGGAGATGGTATTCACACAGCATATAATTATAAAGGATCATTTTTAACGGATCCGTCGCTACTATCCGATATAGATCCGATAAACGGATCGGTATACCTACTGGATCCGAAATACTGTATTATGTGTGAACTGGCTCATACAACTACATACGCTAATAACACATACGTTTAAACGGACCTGTAAAACGGATTGCTGCTTATTTTGTCGGATCGGTATTTTCTACTGGATCCGGAATACTGTATTATGTGTGAACTCGCTCATACAACTACATACGCTAATAACATACACGTTTTAACGGACCTGTAAAACGGACGTTATATGTGAACGCACCCTAACGGAATAAACGGAACATCAAAATCTCACTGTTTACAACTTTGCTTTGAAATATTTGAATTATCAAAGCACATAATTAATAAATAGTAAGAACTTGATTTTAAGAATTTTTTAATCTTAATTTCTATGATAGTTAGATAATGAAAAAAAAAAAACAAAAAATAGGGGCATAGTCATTGCAGTTGTAGGTTTTATGGCACAAAAATATTTGCTCTAGTGTCATTATCCAGGGAGGAAACAGTCGACTACGTTTGTATGGAGAGAGCGCAGGTACCCTTTCACCTTAATAAAAATATGGTGATAACATAGTTAAATCTTGATCCTAAGTCTCTTTTGCATTATAAGAGAATTAAACATGATATTATAAAAGTTTGCGTAAAGGACATCAACCTTGTGTTTATTAAAAATAGAATTTCTTTTTAGATTAAAATGCTTCTATCTTGATAAATTTCTTTAAGCACAATCTCATGCAAGTCGCCCTATTAGTACAAAATCGCTCAGTCTGGTGTGACAAGTTTTAGCACAGTTTTAGTACGTAGAAAAAATGACATTTTATCTAAACAATTGTCACAAATAATGAAATTAACCATAAAATTTCAAATAAATGCTTTAATTTAAATCATAATACTTTCTAACAAGATCCTTTTGCTAAGGAATATTTTTAGATGTTTCCTCTATGTCAGTATAGGAATGTCATCTCTTTGCCAACATACCGATAAAAAAACATTGTTATCACATTGTTCTGTGATTGATTACAATGTAACTGCATTAAGGATCGCTTATAAACATATTATAAAACCATTTTTTACATTATATTTATCACGTTTGTCATTAAGATCGTATACGGAAATATTTTTTTTTTAATTGAAAATAGCATAGTATGTGCAATAATAATTGTACATCACACGTTTTGTGCAAATTGTATTTGAACTTTAAACTATTGGGTACATTTATGGAATTAACCGTGATATTGCATTGATAAGTACGTTAATTAAGTACCTAATTTATGTATACATTAGGTCATAATAATAATATGAATAGACATCATTGTACAAGTACATATTGCAAAACATGGGCAGGTTAGGTAACAATTAAATATTGAAGTATATTAACTCGGTCATTTTAGATATATCCATTACTAGCAGTGCTCCGCGGTTTCACTCGCGTAACTCCCGATCCCGTGGGACTGATCCGGTGCGGGAATATCGAAATATAAAATAGCCTATAGCCTTCCTTGATAAATGGACTATCCAACACAAAAATATTTTTTCAATTCGAACCACTAGTTCCTGACAAAAAAAAAACAAACTCTTGAGCTTTATATTATTAGTATAGATGATTCGACATACCAATATCTATACCTACCTGTATAATAATATTTCTCCCTAGTTTTATGGAACGACATCATTTTCACTGGCTGCGGTCAGACACAAAGGCATTTAATGTTATTTAACAAAATAATTGAAGAAGAAAGCATTTTTGGAACATTGACAGTTTAACAGTCTAACATCGACTTTTGACCCCTCTGAAGGGGTAAAAAGGCCTGTTATACTTTGTTATAAATAAATAAATAAATAAATATTTCAGGACATATTACACATCGCCATCCAGCCCCAAGCTAAGCAACTTAATGCTTGTGTTATGGGTGCCAGATAACGGATAAACTACTTATATACTTTTTTTTTTGTAAATATATACATATTTTACATATAGGAAACACCCAGAACCAGAAACAAGAATTTATGGTCAGCATAAATACTTGTTCCCGGCGGGAATCGAACCCGCAACCTTCTGCGTCGCAGTCGGGTGTTCGCCCGACGCGCCACAGAGGTCGTCAAACGTACTACTACTGTATGTATGTAGTAGTACTACGATGTAGTAGTACTACTACTACGTCAAACTAACGTTGTACGTAGGAACTATTATGTATTCTGTGTTTGTCGGAAATCAATTTCACTATAGAGACATGTGCGAGTGAAACTGGAGGGCGTAGCTAGTGTAAATATTTCTTTAATAATTAAACAAATTATTTATACTCTATTTTAGTCAATTAATAGTTTTTTAACGTCATTGATGGCCAGTGATCATCGTCAACAGCAAAAATCTATAAATATTTGGTAAAACCCATGTCCGTATTCCTTTTGTTTTTAATTAACTATAATTCTTTAATCAGACCAATATTTTTATTTAATTAAAGTTATTTGGTTTTTTTATTTATTTGATGAACTGTTTTTATTAGATTTTTTTTCTAGTAATTAAGTATCTACAAAACCATTTTAAATACAATTTTAAAAGTCTTCTCTTAACCATTTTACACTGGAATGGAAAGTCTACTTTGTTCTAAAGTTTCGATGAAAGTTACGCAGAAAAATCACAAAAAAAAGTAAAAGATGCCCATGTCCAGAAAATTTTAATTTCGGTTTCTCAAAATTACCTAATAAATCTGAAATATTCATCTAAAAACATCCTTACGATCGAAAAAAAGATTGGCCGAAGTCACTTTGGCCGACCCTTAGCCAAAAATCCTATTCTTGATAGTGACATCAATTGATCACTTCAGATATATGTAGTTAAAACAACTAATATCAGAAAAGGTTCAATAGATTTTTTATTAGTTAATGAATTGGATAGGTTTTAACTAAGTTTACTTAACTTGTCTTTACCTTAATAGTGTTCTAAGTTTCAAATGCCTTTTACACTATAAATAACTTAAGTAATTGTACCTTAGCTTTAATAAGTATAGATAGCGTGACTCTGCTTGCTACCCCTACAAGTATCTCAGTTCAATGCCGAGTTCCGGACCGTGATTGATGACCGTCGACGCTCAGTCATCATTCGCATTTGCTGGTACATGATCCTCAATACATAGCACAAGCTATAAGATCATAGCGAGTTAATATTTGCCCTCTTAGGGCCATTTGCAAGAAGAATTTAAAAAATATCAATTTTACTTAACCAGTCTAGATTAACTCTAAAATTTAACATTATTTATTATGATAAAAAAATATTTTTTGGTATTTCATTTTAAGTGTCATTTTTCCAGCTTTCTGTCAAAAATGCATGAACTTAATTAGTTATCAATGTTTCATTTTTCAAATTTTGCTGCAAGGGTCCTTAGTTATAAATAAATAATAATAATAATAAATATTGCAGGACATTTCACACATCGCCATCTAGCCCCAAGCTAAGTAACTAGACTTGTGTTATGGGTGCTAGACAACGGATATACTACATATATACTTTTCTTTTGTAAATGTATACTTATAATACATAGAAACAACCAGACCACAGACAAATATCTAAGCATAAATACTTGTCTGAGGCGGGAATCGAACCCGCAACCCTGTGTTTGGCAGTCCGGCATGGTGACCATTGTGCCAACTGGGTCGTCAAATCATTATCCATTGAGTATCGGAATTCTGATCGGAGAGAGAATATCCTAGTATTTCCTATGAAACCAAAAGACTGCATTCGGTCAATGCGGGAGCCGAGATTGATAGCTTGAATAGGATTCGCTTAAATCAAAATGTCTGTCTCTGCCATTAGGGTTGCCTAGGTGATAAGGGAGGGGTTTTGTGAACAAAGATAGGTACTGTTTTAAGCTATCTGTCTCGACTCGTGTGTTGACTGATTTTTAACACGCTTATATTAGTTTCATCTGTATTAGTATCGTCTTTAAGTTTTATGAGAAACTAGCTGCGCCCCGCGGTTTCACCCGCATAAGTCTCGATCCCATAGGCATATTGGGATGAAAAGTAGCATGTGTTAATCCAGGTCTGCTTTCTTTCCAACATGTATGAACTTTAATGTAGTTTGCTCTAGTTGTAGTTGGTCCAGCTTCATACCAAGTTTCATGGCAATCGGTGCAGTAGTTTTTGCGTAAAAGAGTTACAAACAAAAACACACAAACTTTTACATTTATAATATTAGTAGGTAGGTATTATATCAGTAGTTGAATTCATACTTCGTCCTGTTTCATACTTTGGTTTCCATCCTTATCTTTCTTTGATTCTTTTTTCATACAAAAGACATCAACGGGATGCTTTTTTGAAATGTCCTTACGACGATTTTTCAACCCTCGAATGCAAAAAATAAATAGTCTTATACCAAACCGGTAAACTGAAAGTTAGTTATTTTTACAAGATCATATTTATTATGTGAAATCAGAAATCAGAAATCATTTATTGATTGACTGTGTTCTTATGATGTTAGGTTTACAGATGTTATGTAATATAGGAAAAAATAGGTATCAACAGACATGTCTGCACCAGACGTTCAATAATTAATAGTTATTAGTTAATAGTTATTAGTTAGTTAGTGAAAGATCACATGGCTAAGAAGCCATGTTATCTTCCATTTAAGGCATACACCATTTCATGCCCTTTGAACATAGGTATTTCTAGTGTCTTTAAACCATAATATAAATATGTAGGTATAGATAGAGATACCTACGTGTGCTAAATTGTATTAAACGTTTCTAAATATCACGTCATTGGAATGGCAATGATGTTTATTCATCTTCCTTTAGTTGAGTAATTGTTTTGTTGACCGTACAATAAAAAATGTGGTGTTATAAAAACTGACATTGTGAGACTACACTTGGTATACAGTGTGTAGAGAAAACCCTTTATTTCCTCTTAGGTACTTAAATAAATATATTTGGCAAAATAAGGATTTTTAAGTTTATTAAAATTACTCAGTGATTAGGAAATTTCCAAAATGTGACAACACCATCATTTACCTTTTTTACCAAGGACCGCTACCACAATGTTGCCACATCTTGAAATTTCTTTTAATTTGAGGTAATTTTCCCGATTTTAAAACAAAATTACCTAATTCTTTTATTTTTATGCAAAAATATTTTTAGTAACGTTCTGGGAGAATCCCCAGGGATTGCCAAGTTTTTGTAACATACGACAAAAATGTATATACTTACTTACTTAAAAATGTAACGTCACCAAAATTGTGTATGGTTATAATATTTTCTTGAGTAGTTTATTTTTCCACGACAACCATTGTTAATATTTATTTAATCAACATTGTCGCCAAAAATCCTTTAACTATTTAATGCATTGGTTTGCCTTTGATAAAACAATTTTATTAAATTAAAACTTTGAGAAAAATAAATCCCCCGAAAGCTTTTAAGCTTTTTACAAATTAGTTCAGTATTACTTGCATTAATGTTATCACGTATCAAAGTTTTAAATTGCATTCAGTTTTATTTTATTTACCTTCCTGTTGAGTGAGATTTAGGTTTGACATTTTTAATATCGAAGCTAAATCCTGTTAAGTGATATTTAGGTTTGACATGTTTAATGCTCGCTAAGAGATGTCAGAATAAATCAGTGATTAATCCAATATATTTGATGTCCCAATACCTAACTTATACCGCACGGTTTCAACTGGAGTCCGACCTCATAGGAATATTAGGAGGAAATTGAAAACCGACTCCGATATGTACTCCGATCGAATCAATTGCAATCAATTGATGTTAATATCATCACTACATAGTATAAAATAAAGTCACTTTACGCCGTCCCTATAACCCTATGTCCCTATGTCCCTTTGTATGCTTAGATCTTTAAAACTACGCAACGAATTTTGATGCGGTTTTTTTAAATAGATAGAGTGATTCATGAGGAATGTATAAAACATGCATAATATAGCCGTGCGAAGCCGGGGCGGGTCGCTAGTATAGAATAAACCTTAATTCGTATAATACAAACAGAGAAAAAAGATTTCTTAAAGTAACAAATAATCTTCTCCCTGTAGACGCTACATTTTTTTTTAGGAAATTCATACGTATATTTTTATAGGAAATTTTCGTAATCTTAATTAAAGAATATTACATTTAAATTAAGAATGTTTGAAACCTTATTGTCTGTATCCTAATTTCGCCTTCTTTACTTTACTCTGAGTGGCGCTGGCGTAGCGATTATCGAACCTGCACGGTAAGCGAGTTTGAGTCTTGCTGCGGTGCAAAATTTTGGAGATGCATTTTACTTAAATATTTCCAATAATTTTCATTGGCTGCGTACCTAGTTAAGCAACATACACGGATAAACTTTCGCGCAATTTTATCAGTGGGGAATAGGGATACGTATGTTTGTACCTACTCTGAGATTTACCATGTTATTTTTAGAACTGTGCGTAAAAGCAATGAACGGATTGGCTTCATCTGGTTTAATCACGATGGACGAAGCAAGTTGTATAGAATCTACAGAAGCGGGTCGGCTAATGTCCATTTACTATCTCGATTTAGAAACAATGAAACATATAATGAAGGTGATATAAATAAATAATCAATATTGCAGGACATTTTATACATCGCCATCTAGCCCCAAACTAAGTAAATAGATAGGACTAGACTTGTGTTATGGTTGCTGGACAGCGGATATACTACTTACTTATATACTTTTGTAAATATATACTTATAATACATAGAAACAATCAGACCACAGACAAACATCTAAGCATAAATACTTGTATTAGGCGGGAATCGACCCCGCAACCCTGTGTTTGGCAGTCCAGCATGGTGACCATTGTGCCAACTGGGTCGTCCTACCTACTATGTAACGACTACAGGATGTTTAATAAATTAATGTGTTTATTTTAGCAGCAACAGCAGAAACCCGCAGTTTCTGCTGTTGCTGGGCAGAAACGCTCATTCCCTAAAACATAAACTTTAAACCATCAGATAAATGGTACAGAAAGTCTAGAACAGTTACTGTGGATTGTGTGCGAGAGTCACGAGCTTGCCGACATGCATCTCAGAGTTGATGAAAGGAGATATCTAAATGCACTCAATAGGAATAACTCAGCCGCAACTATACGGTTCCCTATGAAAGGAAAGATTACTACAAGACAGATGAAGGTTAACTGGTAAGTTGTTGACACTCAAAAACTCGTAAACTTAGTAAAAATCATCTGAAAGATCCTTCTTAAAAAACACCAAAATAACACGGTTTCGTAGGACATTTTCTAATAAGTAGGTACCGAACTTTTTAAACTTACCTACATGATTTGTAGTCATAGTAGAAATAAAATAAAAAAATACGAGATTAAGACCTGGGAAAATAATGACTATGGACATATTATTATTCTATTCTGTAATATTTATAGATCAATGATTTTACTATTTATTGCCACGAAATAGACCGGACAGCAGCAGGTAACAAACTTTTGTTCCAATAATTTCAACATAATAATAGAAAATAGCTCAGTCACCCAAAGTTAACAAAATAAAAACAAGATTTATAATAAAAAATGTCATAATTAATAGTTTTAACGCCACTGCAAATACGTTTAATTTAAAAATGAACGGTCTAAGTAAAGAAATTGCAAAGTAAAATTTTTACCACCTACCTACTTAGGTTTTATAGTACATTATGCACCAAGGGAGTAAAGCAATATCTTACGTCACGGGTGGCATATATTGGAACCCGAGCGTAACGATGGACTCGAGTTACCTATAGTCTGAGCTTGTCTGAGTGTAGAGATGGGTTTATGCCGCATGCCGCCCAAGACGATGACATGCTTTATCCCTAGATGCATACCTACTCAATATGTAAAACTTACCTTTTTATCAACAATTTCATTTTGTTGGATTTGTTTTTAGTTTTAGTATTTTTGGATACACATTTTAACTATCATATTTTTACAGCCTGATTCAAGCAGTATTAGGTTGTCTGCCCATAGCTGATCCATCCCTTAACCAGGAAGCTATGAAAATTATGAGAATTGCTGATAGAGTTTGCAAGTGTAAGTTGCATTTAAATTCAAAACGAATTAAGTTTAATTTCATTTATTTACGATAGTCTTTTGTTTTTCGGTTTCGTTTTTTTCTGGCATTATTAATTCTAAATAAGATTTTATTGACATTTTTTATGATAAAATTTAATTTTTTTACGCCGTTTTTTCAGGTCTCATAGCCTACGTAACCCAACCATCTCTACTATCAACAAATCCTAAATATTACTCTGTAGTATTAAACTCGGCTATTCTAGCTAAATGTGTTGTATCACACTTGTGGGAACAATCACCGTACGTCAGCAAACAGTTGAGGGGTATTGGACCTACTTTCAGCACTTTATTAGCTACAGCCGGGAAAGTTAACTTTATGACACTGGAGGAAAGTCATCCGAGAGATTTGGAAAGGGTAAGCAATGTGTTTAATACTCTAGTTCTAATTACGGTATCTCGATGTTCAATACATCGGTGTCTATTTCGGAGGTAATGTTTCGTGTGGGTCTTTACCCCGAAAGATCAATACCTCGGAGGGTTTCTATCTCGACGGGTATTTGCCTCGACGGTACACTTCATCGAAGAGTTGTTACCGCGAACGATCATCAAAACCAAAGTAAATTTAAATTATAAATTCCTTAGTAGTTGTTGTTTGTACGTATTTAAATAATGTCAGACACTACACGCAACGCCATCTAGCCCTAAACTGACCTAGGGTTATAATATGGGTGTCAGACAACAGACAGAAAACTTAGTTAAATAAGTACTTACCTACCTTTTTCTTTATACCTAATAAAAAAAAAAAACTTATATTTTAGCTAATAATATAGTCTAGTTGTGAGTATACAGGTCACTTTTCAGGCCTCGAACTTAACCTAACTATACTTCTATACAGGATGATTTTTTTACATGGGCCTTTAGGGCTATATCCTAAACTATAAGAGAAAGCGAAAAATTAAGGAGTTGCGTGCCTGATTTTGACAATAACTAAAATAGCCTAATTTTTATACCAATGGATAGTCTTGCTGATAGAGATCAACTCTTGGAAACAAACATAGTATTGCAAATCAAAGAAAATGGCTAATTTTTGTAGTGTTCTGTAATTTCCATACTACTGTCCCTGAAAAAATGGCTAATGACGGAGACAGAAAGCTGAAAATTTTAGAAAACTAGAAAAATGAGCCTTTCTTTTAAATGATGAACCATCCTTTGATGTGCCATGGGTACTATGTTTGTTTTCAGGAATTTATCTCTATCGGCAACACTATCTATTAGTATAAAAATAGTATAGTATTAGTATAAATGATTATTTTTCTGCAAAATCAACAGGTTCGATTTCTGGTTAGGGTAATGACTTTTTGAAAAATTTAATGATGCAGTTTTAGTTATTGTCAAAGTCGGGCACGCAACTCTTTCCAGCATTTTTTGCTATCTCTTATGGTTTAGGATATAGCCCTCGTAAAAAAAATCCTGTATAAAATACATAGTTGCTGAAAAAAATATTTTGGTAAAAAATAGCAGTATTGTTCAGAATATCTAGTGGTATTAGTATGAGCTATGAACAGTGTCTAAAATTTGAAACTCCAACACGATTTTCAGATAATGAAAAGGGGCGCTCCAGCAGGCAATCTCCTCCGCAAAGAGATAAATCTCTTACCAAAATACCAGCTCACAATGACGCCAATCGATGAGAAATCCGTCATTGTTCAATTAGATTTGCTAAACTGCAGTTACTTGATGGAAAACATTGATAACTTGACAGCAGGGAACATTCACAAATGTTATATCATTGTCGGAGATTCGGAAAATCATATTCTTTTACTTCAATCTTTTAAGTGAGTTGTCGTAGACCTTTATAATTAATTTGCTGTTTCACCCGTCTAAGTCCCAATTCCGTGAGAATATCGGAATAAAAAGTCTATGTAACTCCCAATATATCCAAGTTTCATCAAAATCAATCCAGTATTTTCAGAGCCTATTCGTTACAAACAAAAAAAAACTTCCTCTTTATTGACCGAACGAGCGAAGCGAGAGAGGTCTAGTGTTGAGACGGGTCGGTCGCTCGTATGTTTGTATGTTTGTTCGACGATAACTTGAGTACCGTTGCTCTGATCTTTATGATTTTTGGTATACAAGTAGTTGAGGTCCATATAATTTTTAAGTTCGAACATGAGCAGGATCGGTCAGGGGGTTACGGAGACAGGGGGTCCAAAAGGGGATCTACCTCTTTGGCACACAAACTATAGGGCAAATATACCCGAGTGGGGTATCAAATGAAAGGGCGTAACTTCGGTGACAATAATATGGTACCATGGAACTGATCTGATGATAGAGCTGGAAGGAATCTGCAGGAATTATCTCTAGCCATACTTCATAGTTCATTCATTCAAACTACTCGTCAAGAATCGTTTTGACGAGTACTTGCTTTGTCTTTCAATGGTAACCAGGGTCTGATGATGAAACTGGAAGGTGGTCATAGGAACTTCGCAATGAAACGACACAACCCCATCGAGTTTGGGCTCGTTAGAATCGTCTCGACGAGTAGTTTGTCTTTCAATGGTAACCAGGGTCTGATGATGGAACTGGAAGGTGGTCATAGGAACTTCGCAATGAAACGACACAACCCCATGGAGTTTGGGCTCGTTAGAACCGTCTTGACGAGTAGTTTGTCTTTCAATGGTAACCAGGGTCTGATGATGGAACTGGAAGGTGGTCATAGGAACTTCGCAATGAAACGACACAACCCCATCGAGTTTGGGCTCGTTAGAATCGTCTTGACGAGTAGTTTGTCTTTCAATGGTAACCAGGGTCTGATGATGGAACTGGAAGGTGGTCATAGGAACTTCGCAATGAAACGACACAACCCCATCGAGTTTGGGCTCGTTAGAATCGTCTTGACGAGTAGTTTGTCTTTCAATGGTAACCAGGGTCTGATGATGGAACTGGAAGGTGGTCATAGGAACTTCGCAATGAAACGACACAACCCCATCGAGTTTGGGCTCGTTAGAATCGGCTTGACGAGTAGTTTGTCTTTCAATGGTAACCAGGGTCTGATGATGGAACTGGAAGGTGGTCATAGGAACTTCGCAATGAAACGACACAACCCCATCGAGTTTGGGCTCGTTAGAACCGTCTTGACGAGTAGTTTGTCTTTCAATGGTAACCAGGGTCTGATGATGGAACTGGAAGGTGGTCATAGGAACTTCGCAATGAAATGACACAACCCCATCGAGTTTGGGCTCGTTAGAATCGTCTTGACGAGTAGTTTGTCTTTTTAAATGGTAACCAGGGTCTGATGATGGAACTGGAAGGTGGTCATAGGAACTTCGCAATGAAACGATACAACCCCATCGAGTTTGGGCTCGTTAGAATCGTCTTGACGAGTAGTTTGTCTTTCAATGGTAACCAGGGTCTGATGATGGAACTGGAAGGTGGTCATAGGAACATCGCAATGAAACGACACAACCCCATCGAGTTTGTGCTCGTTAGAACCGTCTTGACGAGTAGTTTGTCTTTCAATGGTAACCAGGGTCTGATGATGGAACTGGAAGGTGGTCATAGGAACTTCGCAATGAAACGATACAACCCCATCGAGTTTGGGCTCGTTAGAATCGTCTTGACGAGTAGTTTGTCTTTCAATGGTAACCATAGGGCCAATGGGTTTTATCTAACATATTTCGTTATCAAAGACCAAAAAGAATAAAATAAATTGATAGTTTAAAAAAACTATAAAAAACCCGCTTTAGGTAATAAAACAATCGAACTAAAAACTAGAAAATAAAAATTAATAATTTTGGATTAAGAATATTGTAAATAGTAAGCGTGTTACATTGTGATTGCAAAAGAAAAATAATGAAGGTGTAGCATCACAATGTAACACGCTTACTATTTACAATATTCTTAATCCAAATTTAACGGGTGTGATGATTGAGCAGGACCTATGCTTTTAGAACTTAACAACAACAACAAGTTATGCCTATCGTGTTTGGATTCTCTAAATCATCCAATGTCAGATAATAGCGAAACTAGGCACCTATCATTCAAATAAGATAGACCTGTCGTATTTTGAGTCTTTCGTCGTTATATTATACATTTTAGTACCTAGGTACTTTACGCTGAAATATAATAATCGCTGAAAAAACTCGTGAGGTCTCAGTTCGGGGCGAACTACTAGTAATATTAGTGTAAATTTATGGGTAAATGGCAGAATACCTATACTATTTATAGTTGACTCGCTGCTTTCCTCGTTTTCATCTAACTTAGTCAAATCGCTTATAACTTATAGCCTTCCTCAAGAATTGCACTATCAAATGCAAAAATGTTTTTTTAAGCTATTGCATAGCTTTTATCGCGGGCTTTGAGCGCGGCGACCGAATCAAGAAATTCCGTAACGAAAATAAAACCTAACACCCCCACTCCGCCTACCATGTAGCTCGGCCGAGCGTTCGCTTAACGTGTATGTATATGGTACGACTGTACGAATCTCGCACAATGCAATAGTTTTTTTTAATCTGACTATTAGTTCCAAAGGTTTGCGCGTTCAAACAACTCTTCAGCTTCATCATATTAATATAGACTTCTTGTTTAAATTACAGTGACAAAAATTTAATAAGCGTCTACAATGGGACTATCACTTTTGAAATATCAAGGATTCACAGTTTTGAGCATAAAATCTTTGCTCATTGCATTAGTTCTACTTTTGGTGAGATATATTCTATTACCTTTTGTCTAGATTTATTTTCGCAACCTACTGAATGCTAATAAATTTTTATTATTTAATATTTCAGCCGGTATTGATGCAAATTGTGATTACAATTTCAAGGACTTGGAACCACTACCTAAAATTGTAAATGAGACACCAAAAAGACCAATCCAAAAACAAACAACTATAACGGACACTTTCAAAGAACGTAAAAGAAAATGTTCAGATTCAGATATCACACCGCCGAAAGAAAAAAAGAAACGAGATAGTAATATTATTACAAAATTTCAAAACCTTAAAGAATCATTTGGGAAAACTAGTAAAGTAATCAGAGATAATCTTGAAAGAACAACAATTATTTCTAATAAAACATTAGGAGATTTCAATCAATTTTATGAACCCTTTGATGTGTCAAGAGAAGTCAACGACAGTTATGTAAAACCTGTTGAATTAATTGATGAACACCCTATTGAAAACAATGACAATAACTTTGATGAGGTATGTTATGGAGTGATAGATGATTGTAACGACGAATTTGATGAAATAAATGATGATAAAATTAACGACATTTTAAATGAAATCGAGAGTGAAATGACTCATGGAAACATGCAACCAATACAGAACCCACATCTAAAAAAATCACAAAATATAACATCGATAAATCTAAGTGCAAAAGCTACAACAAAATCCAGGAATGATACACAGTTTAAGCGCCTTAATGCAACTCAGATGAATAAATGTACAAAAAATATTTTGCCTGTAAAGTCTAATTACAATTTTATTGATTTGCTTGAAAGAAATGTAGAGTTTAATGATGACGAAGAGAAAGAACCAAACACTATTAAACAAAGTGGGTTTTCTTTAAATATCAAACAGTATATCGACAAATATTTAAATCAAGTTCAAAAACAAGATAAATTACAGGATAAAGAATTAACAGAACTCATAGAAACTACTAATAAAAATAGAAATGAAGTCTCAATCAGTGAATGCACAGACAATTCAGACTTACCCGAATATGTAGAACTTAATAAAGTAACAACTTTGCCAATAATTAAAGAACAAAATGAAATAATCGAAAATTCCCCAAACAACGAAAATGTTTTAGACCAGGTACCAAAAGAAATAAGAACGTCAGAACCTTATGAACAGTTAAAAATTCAACATACTATGCAAAATAATGTTGATACCACAGACCTTCATAAATCTACTAATGATCAGAACAATGTCAGCGTCTTGAAAAATGACCAAAATGAAAAAGGTTTAAAAATTCCTAACACCGAAATTAGTGTGAATGACAAAAACACTGTAGTACAACCTCAAAAACAAAATGAAAGTCTGATTTGTGCTGAAACTAACTTTGTTAATAGTTGTCACTTAACGAATGACATACGACGTATTAATAACGCGTCTTATGAAAATCTAGACAGACAAATTAGCACTTCAGAATGTACTGAAAACTGTAACCTAACGAATGACATGCTTTGTGTTAATAACGTTTCTTATAAAAATGTGGACAGACAAATTAGCACTTTAGAATACGCAAACAGCTGTAACTCAACAAATTACATGTCACATATAAATAAGGCTTCCTATGAAAATGTAGAAAAACAAATGACCACTTCAGAGAGTGCTAACAACTATAAGCTAACGAATAACATGACACGTATTAATAACGCTTCTCATGAAAATCTGGGCAGACAAATTAGCACTTTAGAATATGCTAAGAACTGTAACCTAACGAATGACATGCCACGTATTAATGACGATTCTTATGAAAATGTGGACAGACAAATTAGCACTTTAGAATGTGCTAACAGTTGTAACGTAACGGACCAAATGTCACTTATCAATAACTGTGCTTTTGAAAATGTTGGCAGACAAATGAGCACTTTAGAATGCGAGAACAGTTGTAACTTAACGAATTACATGCCCCGTATTTACAACGATTCTTATGAGAATGTTACTAAAATGCTAGAATATAAATATTTCAACGAGAATCCTAATTTCACTACTAATATTCAAGAAAATAGGTGTATTAATTTAGAAGAGAATAACACAAACACAATGGATTTGCAAACATTTAATAAAGATCCTATCGTAATGGATGTAGATGCACAATTTAAAATGAAACCTGATGAAATAGAACAAGCTAATTGTCCTTTAGTGTCACAACTGATAAATAAATCTAAATCATTAACGTTAGAAAATGAAATATCAACCGAAGGAAATACTCATAACCTAGTCTGTATTGATAATATTCCATGCAAAAAAACTACAAGAAATATTAATAATTGTTTTACTGAGTCCCAGCAAAAGAATCAAAGCGGATATGTTAAAAAATATTCATATACATCTGGACACACAAATGTAATAACCAAAATTACTGACGACAGCATTATGAAGATAACACGAAAATTGCATCTGAATTTAGATATTACTGAAATACTACAGAATGACACTATTTGTAAAGTAAATGAAGATTCGCCTAACTCAAGTACAATTATAGATGTTTCAGAAAATAAAGCAATTTGTAAAGCATCGTCGGTCATCGATAATCAACAACAAGCAATTACATTTAATAATTTCGTCAATGATCAGATGAACAAAACTACACCTCAACAAGATTTTAACGTTAAATTCTACAGTTCTGATTCACCAACTAAAAGTAACTGTTCAATTACTGATCCGAGATATAGCTTAAGAGAAAATGCTAAAGAAATAGATACTAAAAATTCTTCACTTACTAATAAGTCAAAAGCAATAACTGATACGACCGCTGAGCAAGAATTTGAACACGAATTTAAAGCTAATGAATTTGCTAAAGTAGATAAAACCGAAAATAATAGTAACCAAAATGTTGTATCGAACACAGAAGAAAATACGAACACAAAAAATAAAATCATCAATAACATATTACATAAATACAGTGAAATAATGAGGTAAATATTCAATTAATATACAAATTTACGAATAGATTTATGATATTAAAAATTAAACCTTGTTTTTTATTTCAGAAAGAGAACAACAGTGGAAGCTAATAATCAAAATACCATTCAAAACATCCAATTCAGATCGAATAAACAACAAACAGTTATACCAAAGAGACCATTTAAAATATCTGATTTAGACAAGTGCAATTCTCAGCTACCGAATATCACTCAAATTAGTCAGCAAACAAAGCCCCTAAATACTAATATCAATGAAAGTAAAGTGACTATTACAAAGGTACAAAAACCAGAACATAATTTAAAACCCGTAGATTTTTCAAAACACAATAATTATGACCCAATGCCAGACAAAGACAACGAAATCCCTGTTTTAGACAGGAACATTATCGAACCGGACTACTACCAACCTCTTGAAGACCCGAGCATGTCAAACGATAACGCCGAAGAAATACCCATAGACCCTACAATGTTTAATCCAAAAACTCTATTACAATGCTTTAGTAATGACGATGATGTAAATCAAGAAGAATTTACTTTAGTTCCTCCGCCTCTGGAATTCTGCGATAGTGACTCCGACAGCCCAAAAGTTTCACCAAAAGAAATTGATCTTCCAGCAGAATTCTATGACCCTAAATATTGGAATGACGACTTCGATTCTGTGAATAATTCTAGTATCTTTCAAAGTGATTTAGATGTCGACCTAACACCAACTAAAGAGATCGAAACGTGGACTTTGTCGCAAAACAATGAAAATAAAAATGCGCAATCGCTGAGGTTCCAGCCACCATCTCAATCGTATACAGTTTTAAATGAAAATTCTTTTAACAATAATTCACTTTATAACGCTACAATGAACAGACACATTAAACTGGGCAAATTCAAATTCACTAAAAAAAGGAAATTGAAATTGTAAATAGATTCTGTGTGTTGTAATATACGTAGGTACCTATATCTTTATAGTAGGTAGGTACTACCATAATATGTATTTGAAAATTAAAATAAGTAAGTAAGTATAATATTCTGGAACTGGATTTTATTTTTTTCCTAAAGTTTTGAGGGAGTGGTAGGAATAAGGTACATAATGATAACTTACCATGCAAATATTATTTTTCAAGTTGCAGTAGATCTTCATTTGTCAGCGCGAGCGCTAAATATTTTAATCATCCCTTCATTTTGAAACCTGCAAAAGACGCTAATTTATATACACCATCTTTTAGGAGCTACGGTGTATTCCTGTTGTCCCCATTTACAGTGTAGGTACCTACTGTTAATGGGGACAGCGGAACTGAATAAAAATAATTAAAATTTATTCCTGTTGTCCCCATTGACGTTTTTCCGGTATGGGTATTAACGAGAAAAATGTCCTTCCCATCGGAACATGGAACGAGTGCAGGGTGGGTAACATGGCATCACTTCACTATCACTACATAGTAGGTATAAAATAAAGTCTCTTTTCACCGTCCCTGTGTCCCTTTGTATGCTTAGATCTTTAAAACTAGGTACGCAACGGATTTTGATGCGGTTTTTTTAATAGATGGAGTGATTCAAGAGGAAGGTTTATATGTATAATACATGCATAATACAGCCGTGCGAAGCCGGAGCGGGTCGCTAGTATAATATGTTTACAACGGGCTAGGTGCCAACATAATGTTATGTTTACAACCTTCGTATTGTTTGTAAGTATTAACGGGTTATACGTGGCTTGCAACGAACCACTAAAAGTGTTTCCTATATTTTATAGGAGATATTGGGAATTAAAAACATTATTTGAGTTGCAACCGACCACAAATCCAACACCACTTTTCCTTCTGTATAAATTAGCCATTGGTTTGTAAAAAGTACTAGACAATCAGAACTTAGTAGAAGGTATAAATCATACTGTTGCATTATCTCTCTCTTTCTTTAATTTTTCTCCTGACGAGGTAGAATTTTTTTTGTGGGATACCTTCTACTGAGTTCTGATAGCCTAGTACTTACAGACCAATTACTATCATAATTATAGTAACGGAAAGTGTTGCAATGAACCACGAAAAGTGTTCCATACGTCACATGATTTTTAGGATTTTTGTACTAGGCTGTAAGAACTGTGTAGGAGGTATATACCTACTGCTTCGTATAAGAGCAAACCCGTGCACACCACCACCACTTTCCGTGTCTGTGTAAATTGTTTGATGGTAATTGGTCCGTAACTACTAGGCTATCAGAACTCAGTAGAAGGTATCCCACAAAAAAAATCTACCTTGTCAGGAGAAAAATTAAAGAAAGAGAAAGGTAATGTAATACGTGTGATTTATACCTCCTACTACTACCTTCTGATTGCCTAGTACTTTTTACAGACTACTTTTTACCACGCACAATGGCCTACATGATGAGGCTAAGTGCGAAAACTAATTAACTAGACTACTTTAACCAGAAGAAAAAGTGGTGTTGGTTTCGTGGTCGGTTTCTACTAATGGTTTTTTTATTCAAATCTCAAATGAGATATGTTTAATACTTAGAAACAATACGTAGGTTGTAAACATAACATTATATTGGCGCCTCACTCCGTTGAATTAACGAAGGTTACGGTTCGGATCCAGCCTCCAGCCACCGAGTGTACCTACTGTTTTACCTAACCTATCAGGCTTTATTTTTTTCTTCCTATATTTACCTATCCTAAGGGTATTTTTAGGAACAATTAAAACAAGTAGGTATTAAAGCGACACCAATTTATTATGTGACAATAGAGCAGAAACAATGCATTAGCTGAAAAAATCACGTGTATATAATATTATTATCTATTTGTAAACTATTTCATATGCACAATTTCAATTAGGTAGTAAACTGCATGATTGATGAGTGATTAAATAAATCGAGAGATAGTGACATTTTATTACTACTACAAATTACAAATTCTTGAGAAATATCGCAAGAATATTTAAAAAGTAAAACCAAGACTCACTAAACATAAAAATCATGTCTGAACAATATCACCGTTAAGGTGTCTGCGGGCAGTATACTATTTAGTCGGTCTTGGTTGAACAGAACTCCAATCCTTTACTCGAGTAGTCTTTTCTAACTTGAACAGTGCGATGTTTGACAAGGGCAGGTTGAACTCACACCATTCAATTTAAAAGAAACTTGGTGCGTGCAGGATCCTCGTCATGCTGGGCGGCTACGGCTACGGCCGGAGCAACCGTCAAGCAACCGGCAAGCATCGACGACGACACTGTACAGGTAATAATGTTACAACCTCTATACTTTGCATTAAAATAATGCCCATTTTCACAGGCAAGGGATCCTAACTTCGCCACCACCAATTTCAGTGATTTTTAATCCTATCTCAAAGTTCTCAGCCTCCCTGCAAAGTTTACCATCATGAAGTCAAAAATAAAACCTAGACAACACGGGTATTAAAGTAAAAACCATCATACAATCCTGCCTCCATTCATCCATACTTATATTCCAACCCTTGCACTTTGTAAAAAGTTCTTTCATTATATTATATTTGTTCAAGTAAGTTGACAGCGACACATCGAAGCTTGTTACAAAGCAAAGGTCGGTCGGTTCGTCAACAAGACATTACTAGCTGAGAATATTTTTTCCGTTTAATGCTCAGCATGATTTGAGTTTTCTTAACTCACAAACACTTAAACTAAATTTATTCATTACAAGATATATAAGTTTGCCTGTTTTTAAAAATATTAATATGATTGGCTATGCCATGATTACATTATTTATTACATTAAAAGCTAAGAATCGTTCTGATAAGGTAGATATAGATACTATTTAAATATGAATGCATAAACATGCCTATATAATGCTGAATATTAAACTGGAAATATAGTCCACACTTTTTTTGTATTTTATTTTTTTAACTTTTTTTTACATTTTTTTTATTTTATATTTTGTAGTAATTTCCACGCTGGGAAAATTACACTAATTCTATGCAAAGTATAGCTTGTATTATGTAATATGACCACTCCATACTTTGATTCTTTTATATTTTACGGGCTATGCCATTTACCCTCGCACATTGGCAGTTATCATACAAATCATTTGAATTTGCATCACCTCAATCTATTCAATTTAATAAGCTAACCACAAACAAGAAAATTCCCATAAACATTACACTAAACACAAAAGAAATATAAGATTATTATACTGCAAATATGCAAGTTTGAAGGCATAGCCCGAAGTGCTATTGGCACACAGGCATAATGCCAAATGGGTAGTAGTTATTGAGATACTCGGGCTCGTAAACCTGGCGACATCAATAACAAGCTTATAGTGCAATGTTAGGACTGTATACTAATGTTTTATGGGTTGACGCACCAAGCGTTCTGTTTTGATGTCGCGAGCTAACGAGCTGCTCACTTTTTGGTCATGATCTTAAGATACTCAAGAGCATTTTGAGCTGCTGAGGCTTGAGCATCTTTGCTGGTTAGGCCGGCACCCTGGCACACGGCGACTGGCAATGTGGATAGCTGGACGAGACACTGGCACAGTCCTGTCATGGATCGCTCCTCAATGTCCACATAAGTCACTTCGAATGACTGCTCCGAAGCAATCTCTTGCAGAAACTGGACAAAGTTGAAGTCCTTGTTGTTCAACGGAGTGGACTGTATCAGACAAACGATAATTCAAATAGACGCTCTTATATAACCAAACTATAGGTACTTCAATGGTTTTAAAAATGATCATGCATGCTATGATTAATCAATCGTAAAAACTAATATTTATCGTTCTGGCAAACCAAAACATCAAGTTAATTGCATGCTTAGTAATAGAAATGAGTCATACCTGCAACTTGGCCAGGTTGGGGCCAACAGATTGTTTGAGATGTTTGTGGAACTGCGACACCTTGTGGCTGTGAGTTGTTGTCAGAGTAGCGATTTTACTATCTTTCAAGTCGGCATAACGAGCCGCGATTCCACCCTAGAACATAACAAAATAAAAATGTTTTAAAATTTTGAAAAAGTTACCCTTCTGTCCAATTGAACCTGCAGGAACCGATCGAAAGATAGTAAAATGGGTACCCGGCCAAGTGCTTTTGGGGAATGATAACAGCCACACAATATGGCTAATAGTTAGTGCCAACAGTCTGTTAGTAACAATGGAGTCACGGAAAAATTGTGATACAGAATGAACCTTCTATGGGACATAATAATTATTAATGAACATGTAAAATTTCCAAGGGGCAATGATAGCATTGAGGTTAGACTTGACCTTTACCTCCTCCTCCGGTTGGAAGCTCTCTGGAGGGTTGTCCTGCAGAGCTTGCCACATCTTGTATGCAGCCTGACGTTTAGCCAACTTCTTTGACTTGCCAGTGCCCACTTCGCGACGCTTCAGCAGAGTGCAAATGATAGTGAACTGACGTTCGTGAGGCAAACCTGAAACACAAGAAATATTTCATGAATACTAATATCTCCAACTAACCAATATTAATAAATTTTGGTATGTAATTAGCTAAAATTCTTAACACACGACTAATAATCCCATTAGATCTATTACATCGACTCTCACAACATCGGTTTATGGTCTTTCGACCGATCGCAGATAGGAAGATTAAAGAAAGAAAAACAAAGATCTATTACTTGTGTTTCGTATATTTATACTTACGTCGGTTAACATTTTCATCGTTTTCTGGGTGGTATGAGGGCGGTGGCCAGAAGCGAGACATACAGAGCTCTTGCAGCCATCCAACTGGATTTCCCATCAGCTTATCTTCAAACGATGACACCACAGTGCCACTAAAAAAAAACAGACGTATTAGAAAACTATTAAAAAACCTCAAAACCTTTTTTTGAAATGTCTTTTATGACTTACGCCTCAGGTACCGTTCCATTAGTGTTTTGATCAGCAGGAGTGGCACCAGTTAGCTTGTCCAGTAAAGCCTTGGCAGCGGAATGCTTTGCTTCTTTCTTAGAACGACCAGTGCCCATGGCTGTAATGATAATTTTTGTGATTATGTTGCTTATCCATAAAGGGGAACTGACTTTTATTAAGTACTAGCGACCCGCCCCGGCTTCGCACGGCTATATTATGCATGTATTATATCTAAAAACCTTCCTCTTTAATCGCTCTATCTATTAAAAAAACCGCATCAAAATCCGTTGCGTAGTTTTAAAGATCTAAGCATACCTATGTATGCTTAGATCTATGTTCCCTATGTCCCTATGAACATAGGGACGGCAAAAAGTGACTTTATTTTAAACTATGTAGTGATATATAAAATTCTTGTGTCGCAGTGTTAGTCACCAAACTCCTCCGAAGTGGCTGAACCGATTTGTATGAAATTTTTTGTGTATATTTGTTAGGTCTGAGAATCGGCCAAAATGCAAAATTTATTGAGGCTGTTTGCCGGGAAAGCTAGTATTATATAAATACTACTTACCAACAAGATCAGCAACAGTAACCCTGTATCTGAAAGTGGGTTCATGGATCATGCCCTCGATCTGCACCAGTTCATACTTGGGAACAGTACCGCGACGTGCCAGCAGCTCTTGGAGTACCGACACTGGAGTCTTTAGTGGGAGAGCTTCCATTTCCTACAACAATAATAATGTTTGAATGAACCAAACAAAACAATCATTTTCTGAAACCCTAAGCTTGGTAATGGCAAGTGTTTAATTTAGGGTCTAATAATTTATGAATTAAGTTTTTAAGAAAATTAACTAAGTTTACTTAACTGACTAAAGTAATAATTAGTTCCAAAAAATCAACCTTATTAGGACTTAAAGTGATGCAAACTAAAAGTTTTATATTACCAGAGAAGTCTGCTTTCAAAGATGTAGGAGCTTTGAATGGAGTTTTTATGTATTTGTAGTGTCATACTCAAAGTTGTCAATTTGATAGAAAATGGTATGGCTGCTGTTTTAGACTACTTTTAGTTACTAGCAGTAATTCTTACCCTCTTAGCAGCTTCATCAAGGGGCAGCCTTTCGAGGTTGTTGTTAGGCTTGGGTCGGTTCTGGTAGCGGCGACGCGGGCCATGCGGCGCATGCTCGCCGTCAGGTCCGGCGCCGTGCACCGGCATGCTGTGCACCACGCCTGTCAGGCCCGGCACCACGCCCGGGTGTGGGTGGACTACGTTACCATCCATCTAAACACAATAAAAAAAATTGTATGACAGGAACATAGCACAAGGAGTTATCTAGCTCATTAAGCAGGCTTGACCTACCTACCTATATTCTTTTAAAAATATTATGTAGGCACCTACTTATTTAAGTAACCATACATATCGAAAACTCTGGTCCTGAGTGGCTATAGATAGGACACATTGGAATGATTTGGAGTAAGCCAAAAGGTACACCGAACTTAGAGATTTTCTATAACAGATTAGCCAATTCAGACATCAATAATTGTACAACCTAAGTTGGGAATAAAAGGCTTACATAAATTATATTATTACACAGAGAAAACAAAGGCCAGAAATATAGATCTGTATACAGCGGGGAACAAAATCACAACTTTCTACGTCAATGTTTCTTCATGAGAGGGTTAGACCGATAGATAGATCAATATGTGTTTCGTCTTACCAATCTATCAATACCTACTCTTACTTAACTTTTAAGTTGAGTCTTTCTGATTATACTCAGAAAAGTTGATTCCAATAGAAAGTGAAAAAATGTATCCTGTTTAAAGAAGAACTAGCATAAGATATTAACTTCCATTGAATTTGTCATAAAAAATGAACAAAGAAAGTCAGCATTAAAGACACAAGGTATTACTACCTCAAAATTTATAAAAATGAAAGATTAAACTAATAGGGATCTTACTGCACTAGAAATACTTAAGGTCAATGACCTCTAAAACATTTGGTTTTTTGATGGGCCAATCAGCTGATGGGTTCCTAGACACTTGCTGTCTGTACTAACACCTACGGATCATTCACTTTAATTATGTAGGTAGGTACCGAAGTATTCTTTAATTGCAGCAAAACTCAGTAAGATATGATAGCCCTCATCTTCGTCACGCCGAATTAACTTCTTGTATACCTACCCCACCTACCTGTATCATTCGTAGGGCGTTGGATCTCATTTGCCGGTACTGCACAAACATTACTACTTTATTGAATTCAACTTTCAAACGTCCACTAATATATTGTTATCGTAAAAACTAGTTCTATGCACTGATACACAACAAGTTTTAGAAGGAATTTGTATAACATGTGATCAGTGACATGGCGGCCGCCGGCCATACAAAATGGCTACGCGCACCGCATGCCGGCACGAAGCTACAATGGAAGTACATAAATCGATACCATCTAATAATCAGAAAACTGCAGCTCACAATCACGATTAGGTGAATACAGCTTCTAAAAATAAGATTTCGTTACGAAACAAGGACATAGGACTACTACAATGGCACACTAGCTAGGTATTTTTTTTCAACTTACCATTGTCGTCGTGAACCAAATCACCAATCACTTCTGAAATAAACCGTATAGATACAAGTTAACAAAATGATTTGTTTATCCTCAAAATTATGCAATTATGAACGCGAAAATAAAATTAACGAGCGACTTTACCTTTCCGCAAAATTAGCAAATGACGATTCGTTCAGAGACAATCTGATTATTTCACTCACAAACTACTCATTCACAGAGACTATTGAATGAATGATATGAGCAGTGTTGTCGTTCTTTTATCGTATAAATAGCACTAAACCAAAAATTTGTGCATTTTCTTGACCTGATGTGCGATTTCTCTTTTTATTATTATGCTTTTAAGCTATTGCATAGTTTTTATCGCGGGCTTTGAGCGCGGCGACTAAATCAAGAAATTCCGTAACGAAAATAAAACCTAACACCCCCCACTCCAACTACCATGTAGTGATGTAGCTCGGCCGAGCGTTCGCTTAACGTGCATGTATGTACATATATGGTATTTTTCTAAAAACGAAATCTACAGAACTTAAAATTAAGGAAATTAATTCCCTAAATTATTTGAATTCCACTTCAGTAAAATTTAAAAAGAAACTGAATAGTTAATGTTTAACTTAAAATTATTAGTTAAAGTTGAATGTAAACCTACTTGCATCCGTAATACCTATTATTTTTTAGTAAAAGTTTATTCATTATTCTTTTTAAGCTATTGCATAGCTTTTATCGCGGGCTTTGAGCGCGGCGACCGATTCAAGAAATTCCGTAACGTAAATAAACACCCCCATTCCGCCTACCATGTATCTCGGCCGAGCGTTCGCTTGACGTGTATGTATATGGTACGACTGTACGAAGCTCGCACGATGCAATAGATTTACCCTGGCGGTCCCCGAGTGCCACACGTTTTTGAAGTTATACTTCTTTTGGCGCGATGGAGAAAAATGATGAGAGTGAATTTTTACGATGCGCGCGCACACCGACACCTAGATTCTACATCGTAAAGTTAGTTCTAGGTGGCCGCAAGATGACAGCTGTCATAAAACCATGTTGAAGTTGTCCGCAAACCGCAAGATGACAGCTGTCATAAAACCAAATAGTTTGCATATATCTACTACGTGAAACTGAAAATGAGGTTAGTACAAAGAGGTACATAATTATTTTAATGTAATTAATTATTAATTATTTGATTATTTTAATGTATTTATATGTGACTGGAAAAAAGTATAACTTCTTACGCGCGTACATAAGTACACGTACCCATTTTTTTTATTTTCATTTATCTTATCTATACTAATATTATAAAGCTGAAGAGTTTGTTTGTTTGTTTGAACGCGCTAATCTCAGGAACTGCTGGTTCGAATTGAAAAATTCTTTTTGTGTTGGATAGTCCATTTATCGAGGAAGGTTATAGGCTACTTTTTATCCCGATATTCCTACGGGATCGGGAGTTCGCGGGTGAAACCGCGGAGCGCAGCTAGTAAAATATAAAAGTCATTGTCAAAAGGCTCTTTATCTGGCGACAAATTCACTTAAGCGGCAACACTGGATGTTGACTGAATGATTGATAATTTTTCGTTGACAGATAATAAATTAAGGGCAGGTTCACACGACTCGTGTGTGATAGCCGATCGTTTATTGGCCAATGTTATTTGGCCAAAAACATTGGAGTTTCTTCAACACGGTCATAGACAAACAAAATTCTATATCTACGAACACGGTGCCTTCCTTTTTGGCGGGAAGTTTAAACTCGAACAAGACTTCAGAGAACAAGACGCACGCATGCACGACACACGCTGTGATACTCATGGACCCTCAGCTCAAAGAGAATTTAAATACCCTCAGCTTTAGTTATTGTTCTGGGGCCTGATTCACTAAGGTTCAAGTCGTCGGGCGCGCGTGATTAGGGTAAGATTTCCATACAAAAACCGCTCCCCCTTCGCCCCTAATCACGCGCGCCCAACGACTTGAACCTTAGTGAATAAAGGCACTGAGCATGGACCAGAATTATTCTGTTAGTCTATGACTCAGAATACAGAACAATTTGTATTCTGAGGTCTATGATAATACTTTATTCCTTATTCAGAGCCTACTTTGGGCCAAGATGCCATCACGCCATGAATTTAACTGAGACGAAAAAAAACTTTTTTTATTAAGTATGTCAAATACTATAATTTTTTATAACACTAATTACATTTTTTATTCAATGAATAACAGAATATTGTACTAAGTACCTACCTACGACATTTTTTTTGATTGTCCATTAGGTAGATACAATCAGGCAACAAAAGTGCAGATTCACTGTAGAACTCCAAAACTGCTATTATTAGTAGGTATGTTTGCAACTCCAGCAAGTCTTTAAGGTCTTGCCGCTCCACAAGGAATGTACTCGCACTATCGAATAAATTGCATCACTATAATCACATACGTCATTGACGTTGTGATCATCTGAAAACAACGAATAGGTACAGTTCAAAGATTTTATTTAACTGAAATTAAAACGGTGTCTAACAAATTAAACCCTTTCATCCACCTTACATGCTACTGTTACCCCAGGCCAAAAAAATCATGAAAAATTTAATGAAAGAATTAATCACTAGGTACATAGTCACTACCTACATAGTATAAAATAAAGTCACTTTTCGCCGTCCCTATGTCCCTTTGTATGCTTAGATCTTTAAAACTACGCAACGGATTTTGATGTGGTTTTTTTAATAGATAGAGTGATTCAAGAGTAAGGTTTATATATATAATACATGCATTATATAGCCGGTGCGAAGCCGGGGCGGGTCGCTAGTTTAAGTAATATATTATACGTAACTTACTTTAAAAATAAGAGTAGCATCTATGAAAAGGTATCCATATAGACTTATTTCACCTCTCTGCAGCTGAATAAGTGATGTTAAGTGTTGAATCTGAAACCGTAGAATTTTAGTTTTAAATAAGTATTTTGGGACCTACTTACCTACCTGGTACTTTTGCAACTTATACTTACTTCTAATAAACTTCGTATATCCTGCTTTTCTATAGGTATATTCAAAACAGAGAACCCTAATTTCTGTACCTGTAAAAAAAAAGAAACAAAGTCTAGGAAAAAATCCACAAATAAAAAAAGTTAAAAATTAACGTAAATTTTGGTAGGTAAGTACTTAAAAGTTTTTGCGAAAAAGTTAATTTGCCCATATCTCTTTATCGTGTTGACTCATGACCTTAATTTTTATACACCTAATAGGGACTATAGACCTCAGTATCTGGTATGAATTTCAACTTGCTAGGTCCACTCGTTCCTGAGAAAATCGGTGGTAAGTTGGTGACAGACATACAAACAGACAGACAAGAAAGTGATCTTTTATTGGTTTCTTTTTTTACCTTTTCAGGTACAGAACCTTAAATATAGTAAGTACTTATTTGACGACCCAGTTGGCACAATGGTCACCATGCTGGACTGCCAAACACAGGGTTGCGGGTTCGATTACCGCCTCAGACATGTAATTATGCTTAGATATATAAATTATCTAAGTAGTATATTCGTTGTCTAACACCCATAACACAAGTCTAGTTACTTAGCTTGGGGCTAGATGGCGATGTGTGGAATGTCCTGTAATATTTATTTATTTATTATAACCACGTTTTCACCCGCGTAAGTCCCGATCCGGTGGGAATATCGGATTAAAAGTAGCCTATATGTAAATCCAGGTCTCTAGCTATCTACAGACCGAATTTCATCGCAATCGGTCCAGTAGTTTTTGCGTGATGGAGTATTAAATAAATACATTTATAATTTTTATAGGATAGGTACTTAAATAAAGGTACTTAAATATTGTGGACCTTCTTACCTCTAGTTTTAAAACAGCCCCTGCCTTCCCCATAACATAAATTTTCAAATACTGGTAAGTAGTCCATATCGAACAGTTTAGAATATCGTGAACACTCAGTGAACTCTGCACCGCTATACCATCGTATAAAATTTGAACTTGCGCAACAACTGAATGCAGACACTGCAATACTATCACCAAAAATGGAGCTTCAAATACTCGTGTTGTGTACTGAATTATCTTCAAGATATCTAGATAAATCAATTCTACTTGTCGTATATCAGGAATCGATTTCTTTGCCTCCACTCTCTTTACATTTTCAACTTTATTATATTCGAAGACTTGCGGTATGTTACATTTTCTAACGCTCTTCAATAGTTCTTCAACTGATACCATGATTATATAGAAGAAAGAAATTAGACAGAATTGTATCATTTGCGGCAGTAAAAAAGTGAAATCAACTAGAACGATTTTCCACCAACTGTCATCTCTAGTGGTGTTTATAACGACCTGAACTATTAGAAGGGCTGTAAGTGATCCAATTACGACAAAATTCACTTGGAAACGAAGATTCTTAAGTATTAGTATGCTGTTTGGATTAGGCGTGTCAATTTTTACTGATAAATTATGTAAAATATACATTAACTTAACTCGATTTTTGTAAAGATTCGTGTAAGCAACGAAAACGAATATTAAGAGAAAAAACATTTCTGTTACGTAATTCACTCGAGCTAAAACACCTTCCGTCATGGCGTTGTCCGTTAGTACATAGAAGATGTAATAGATATGAATTACAGAGAAAACACTCATTAATAAGATAAAGGAAATAGCACACATGAAATTCAGATATATAGATTTGGGTACGATTGAGAGTTTTAGTCGATTAGTTTTAAAACTATAAGGACATAAGCCCAAAATAGATAAAATTATATAAATAGGTTTTATAACAGTACGTAAATCGAAAACTTCTGGTTGGTTTGAAATAAAATATCTTTTTAACCACGGAGCCATTTTACACGCATGTAGAAATCGTCGAGCGTTTCCATAAAGTGGAAAATTTCATGCACATAATGTTGCAATTTCATGTGATAAGAATCAATGGTTTTACTTATTCATGAAATAGTCATGTATGATCGAACTTTCAACGATTAAAATGAAATTTAGGTGATGTAATCACTTTTTAACATTACTTTAAGCATAGCTGTAAGTAGGTATAAAGTAGGGACCAGTTACAAACAGGCAAAGTAATACCACAGTACCACAGAAAGCTGTTCTAGTATGGGTCAAGAGTTTGTAAAAGATTTACACCTGTTGAGATGTTCCCTTTTTCGAAATCGGTTAATTAATATCAACGATTTAATATCCATGAAATTATTATAAACCTACTATCATCTATGACTTTAAATGACTAACATAATAATTTAATGATCATATCATACAGAAAACACTACTTTCTTTATGTTCAGAAAATGGAACTTCTTTCTTCAAAACACATCATCTACCAAAGAGTATTATAAAATTAATCATTACATCATTTATGTAAACTTCTACAACGTCAAAACTTCAAAATATATCAAAATCTTTGTAAAAATAATGTAATTTCAATATTTTTGTATAAAATAAGCCAAAATTAAAACAAAAAATGCAAGTGTTACGTTCTGTTAGGACAACTTATCGGCTAAGACCAGTTTGTGGACTCGGTGTTTTGAAAATATGTAAAAACTTGCGTAATAAAGACGAAATGTTTAGTAGGGGTTACAGTACTTGTCCTGCTGGTATGAAGGTAACAATATGTGGTGCTGCTGGATGTACAGGTAAAGTAACTTAATTATCTACGTATCTACCAAAACCCTGCAACAACAACAAAACGAAATATTATATTTTGTGCTTAGATGTTTCAATTTCAGTTTCAGTTATCAGTCTAATAAAATTATCAAGTAAAGTAAACTCCAAGTAAATAAGAAGAATATTTACAAAAACATCTTTTTGTTTATCCCATTAAAATCCCATGAAATAGGTGGGTCAGAAACATCACTCCACTTAGCTTCTTCCACAGTTCAGCAGAGATGTTACCTGGGCCTGTCGCCTTATTTCTGGCCATCAATTTGACAGCCTCTCGTACTTCCTCTGCTGTTATGCTTGGTATTGGGCCTGCAATGCTTAGTACTGATTAATCCTCCCCTTTACTGGGATACTCCTCATTCAGCAGTTTTGATCATGACAAACAAATAAATAACAAACTTTCGGAATTATAATATTAGTAAGTAGGTATAATTTAATATAGTTTGTACATATATTCTGTGGTATAGTATAAGTTAGGATTTACCAATTTCCATTGAACTAATATCTATTAATATTCCTGGATTTGAAATATCGTAGATAATGATGCTCACATTCTTAGATTCGGAAACTACCTAGTCTATTAGTTTCTAAGACAATTTATCGCCTATCTAGTACCTAACAACTTTCAAATAAATTTCAGGTCAGCCTCTGGCACTATTACTGAAACAATGCCCTCTATTGGATGAAATAGCTTTGTACGACATTGTTCCAACTTGTGGTTATGGAATGGAACTCAGTCATGTTGACACTAAATGCAAAGTCTCGTCTTATTCCGGCAGACACATGCTGTGTGATGCGCTTCAGGTAATTAGCAAATAAATTCTTAGGTAAGTATATATTATCTGGATCATGATTTAAATTTTAAGATATGCCGTTTTAAGGAAGGTATGTATGCTATCTTTGAGGTCGACTTGTGACATTTGTTGTAAGCAACAGACTGAGATTAGAATAAGACCAAAGAGCGGTGTTGGCTTAGTGGTAGATACCACGATTTTCATTCGGTCGTGCACCGATGAATTTTTGTGAAGTAAAATGTATGTGCGCTAATTGAAGTGAGGTGAAAGAAAACATCGTGATGAAACCCGCGGCTTAGTTGGCTCCAGAAATATTGACAAGTTCTCTCCTTTGGACATGGTCGACTAAGCTGTGAGGGTACTCCTACTCCATCCCCACGCAAAAAGGACCCAATTAAAAAGGGTCTTATTGCGCAAAACAAGAAGCAAAGTACAAGACCTAGGTAGAAATTATTGTGAATCGGTAAGTCCGAACCATCAACAGCGGCGGTACACTCACCTGGTTCTCACCTATTTTATATGACAATGACAATGATCTGTTTACATATTTTTGTTTGAAAAATCTGAGACCATTCACAAATTGGTTAATGAACCGGTCCGAACCACCCTAGGCGCATTCATATTTGTAGTTTTCGAGACGTTTAAGGTCTAGAAATTTGTTTTGATTTGTAATTTTTTGTTTACAGGGCTCAGACGTTGTTATAATAGTTGTTAGAAATGGTTGCGACAGTTTTGAAACGAGTTCACCTGTTGTTACGGAGATTGCTTTACAAATATGTAATGCTTGTCCAGCGGTTAGATTATTTTATTGCATATATTATCGTACAACTTTTCACTGTTTACAATCTAGTATGACTGAATGTTGAAATGTACATATTCCATAAAGAACAATTCTTAAAACGTACTATTCCCATAATATCTGAAATCCGAAAAGACTGATTTGTATAATGACTAAAAATAACAAGTGACTATCAAGGAAAAATCACACACAAAAGCTTTTGGACACAACAGGCATAGTAACTTACAATCGCGTAACCGCGGTGCATTTTGAGACCAATGCCAATGTCAATGCAATGATAGAGGGCATTACGGCGAACAAATAATACCTTCACACAGCGTCTGTGTTCTGGAATATGTACATTTCAACATTCAATCATACCTACTAGACCGTAAACTTTTGACTTTCGTGTTAGAAGAAACACAATTTCAGACAGTAAAAATCACAATGTAATTGTAGAACGGAAAGAAAATCTGAATTAACCTTTTTCAAACAATAAAGCTAACCTGTGCCTACCTAAGCATAATAATAATATATTGCTTTTAAATACTTAAATACGTCGTAATTTAATTAATAGTAAGATATTACTATCGATAAATTTTGAGCTCGTTTAGCACCTCCAACGGGAAAGGTGCTGGGTTATGGATGGTATAAATAAAGCCGTTGAATCGAGATCAATATACTACGGAAAAGGTTAAGATAAAGGTTCAGTTCTGACAAAAATGTCATTGTTTTAGGCATTTACCGTGGTAGCAACAGAACCGATTGAAAGCATGGTACCTCTAGTTGGTGAGATCCAACGTCTCCGTTCCGTTTACAACCCTCGAAAGCTGCTCGGATGCGTTGAGTTAAATTGTGTGCGTGCTAATACTGCGCTAGCTGACTTCTTGCGTGTTCCACCGGAGTCTGTTCGAGTACCAGTGATAGGGGGTGCTACTCCTTCGACGATGGTACCTGTGCTGTCTTCTGCTGTACATCCTTGTATCATGACGCAAGAACAGGTAGGTATATTTACATTTTGATAACAAAGACATTAACTTTGTTGATGCTTATCACATATTAGTTAACACATAATATTTATAATAAGTACTTACTTTCAAACCGTTTTTCTGACCTTTTTCTTACCCGGGAAAAGTCGAAAAAGGATCCTGACTTCGAGAACTTCTTTTCGTTTATTCTACGAAACGATACCCTTAAATAGTTCCTTATATATAATAAACAGAGATACCGCTCGTAGTTCATAATAGTTCATTCATATCGTTAATAGGTGTTTGTTGGCCTACGGGTTGTAGGATGAGTGAGTAAAACACTAATTAGTAAGTTCACAGTTGTATTGTAAAGTCTCAGGGTTAGAATAATTAGGTAGAAAAGGTGGGTAAAATAGTGAAAACTACAAATAACTAAAGCGCGCGCGCTGTGAGAAGAAGCCAGACTAATGGCGGCGCTCGAGTTCAGTGTTACCAACCTTTCAACATTTACACTGACAGGAGGTGACGTAACGAGGGTTGCCCGTAGGATAAAGACCGGTTTGCTACATTCATTTATTTCATTTCATGCAGGACATGGGTAGGTACGGTCGGCAGCATAATTGCAGACCCACCGTAGAGTTCTAAAAAATATTATTGGAAAGTTTTTATTCTAATAATTTTGGTTTGATAAATTCATGAGTTACAAGACTTTAAACTTCAACTAAAGCAGGTGCCTAGAATCTTGCTTGTATTGAAAACATTCTCATAAAAGCTGTTTTGGAGCTATGCGGTGGGTCTGTCTGTACGTATGCAACCGACTGTACATACAGAGATCTAAACATGAGTAGTATCACTGCAATTGTGTTCTTAATTACATACGTGCTAACGACAATTTATTTGTCAGGTGGAATGCATAACCTCCTGCATAATGAGCGGTACAGAAGCTGTCTGTGCAGCCAAAGGTTGTTGGAAGGAAACAGCTTGCTTAGCCGGCGCGTACGCTGTAGCTCGCACCGTCATCAACGTCGTGAAAGGTCTACAAGGACGTAAGGGCGTGTTGCAGTGCGCTTACGTCGACAGCTTGGGGACTTGTGCGCCTTGCTGCCAGTTTTTTGCTAGCGAGGTAAGCTGAAAGTTCTTTTGGTCCAGCAGGATGTTTATAAACATCTACCAAAAGTTTATAATCTTATTAAAAAAACCTAAAGTTTATAAAATTATTTCCATTGTCGCGTTAGGCAACTAGTTGTGTCAAACGCGCCACCGCTTCTTAGTGAAAACCTCAAACACTACGTTTGTTTCGTCATTCCGTATTGACACAGCGAAGAAATGAAACATATTAAAATCTTCTAAGAAAACATGCTATACTTTAACTTGTGGAGATCGTTGCAACGCAGGTGCAGATGCCAGTCGATCTCTTTAACAACGCCGACCTTAGGAAACCCGGCGTTGTTGATGTAGGGCTTCTAGCGATATCCAACACCACTAGTTTTTGTTAATAGAAGGTTAGGTTGCGACAGCAGGAGGTGGGTACACGTACTCTTAACATTAAAACTAGGTTTTATAACCCAAAGTACACCATTTTATATTACTCAGAATATTGCATTGACCGTGCTGCCCCCAAACAGCGGTGGCAAGTTTTAGCAACAAACATTTCGTTCATAAAGTTAAGCATATAAATAAAACTCAACTTTACACTGTATAATATAAGGCTACTCACACACAAGTGAGCGCCACAAGCTTTAATTTACTTTAGTTTTATACTTTTACTTTATACATACCACATCGCATTGTCACATATCCTCAGGTAAGATACCTATGCCGTGAACCTTTTGCCAAAAATATCAACATAAAACAACCGCAGCGCATGAGTCCCGCGCTAGGCCACTATTGGCTTACGGTTGGCGTCACTTTACAACCTAGTTCTCTGATTGGCCGGCGAGGAGCGTCAGTATTGTCGATACCTGCCCGGGCGCGCGAAATCCTACGCACATCTGGGGTCCAGATGTGTCCGAAAAAGGGTACGCGGCGCGGCCGGACGGTCAACGGAACGCTTTCTCTACGGGCGAGTGTTCGCAGAAAATACCCCGCGTTACAATTCTCCAAATCGGTCCAGGCGTTTTCGAGGAATCGGCGAATATACTTAAAAAATAATATACGCGACGAATTGAGAACCTCCTCCTTTTTTAAAGTCTGTTAAGAAATGAAGAAAATTTTCAACATTAAGTTCGTTTTAAACTTATTATATTTTTTTAGGTGGTTCTCGGTCCTTCAGGAGTGGAAAAGAATTTAGGTATACCAGAACTGAGCAAGTTTGAGAACTGCTTATTGTGTAATTGTCTTCCCTACGTACGTAACGAAATCGCAAGAGCTATTTGGCTGGTAAGTATTTGATTGTTTTCCACGAGCTATTTTTTGCAATAAGTTTTTTTTTTTCACTAGCTAAGTAATTCTATTCACTATCATAACTAACTTTCCAATGGCTAAGTAACTTTTTCCTCTAGCTAAATAACTTTTTCCTCTAGCTAAGTAACTATCCACTAGGTAACTAACTTTTCAATGTCAAACTAAATTTTACACTAGCTTACTAACTTTTTCCATTAGCTAACTAACTTTATCCACTAGCTAACTAATTTTCCACTAGTTAACTAACTTTTTACACTAGCTAACTAACTTTTTCCACTAGCAAACTAACTTTTTCCACTAGCTAACAAACTTTTTACACCAGCTAACTAACTTTTTCCACTAGCTAACTTTTTCCACTAGCTAACCGTTTATCTCCCAGGTTTACACGATGTGCCAACAATGTTGCTGCGCGTCGTGCTACATACACCCAAACACATGCTACTCACCTCCACAAGTACCTTGTTGTCCGCCCATCAACTGGACTTGTGACTGTCCTGACGCTTGCCGTGATGAGTACCTTGCTTCGGTTAGATATTACTTTTGTATTACACTAGCTGCGCTCCGCGGTTTCACCCGCGTAAGTCCCGATCCTGTGGGAATATCAAAATGAAAAGTAGCCTATAGCCTTCCTCGATAAATGGAATATCCAACACTAAAATAATTTTTCAATTCGAACCAGTAGTTCCAGAGATTAGCGCGTTCAAACAAACAAATAAACAAACTCTTCAGCTTTATAATATTACTAGCGACCCGCTCCGGCTTCGCACGGCTATATTAGGTATGCATGTATTATACATATAAACCTTCCTCTTGAATCACTCTATCTGTTAAAAAAAACGCATCAAAATCCGTTGCGTAGTTTTAAAGATCTAAGCGGTCAAAGGGAAATAGGGACAGAAAAAGCGACTTTGTTTTATACTATGTAATGAAGTATAGATAAGCCGCTCACGTTCCTGTTGCCCCTTGATTTTCACGTCTATATTATGTATGCACCCCTGATATTAACAGCCTACCCAAAATTTTTTTCACCTAGAGTGTACAATCAGGCCCCAAAAGTACAGACTCACTGTAGAATTCTAAAATGGTTATTATTAGAATGTTTTATACTCGGTGTAGGTAAGGTGGGTCATGCTTTAGTTTAAGCTTAAATCCATTCAACTGAAGCAGGACTTTAAAACCTGGCTTTAGTTGAAATCATTCGAATAACAGCAATTTTAGAACTGTACGGGGCGGGTCTGCAATTATATTACTGACTGTACGTAGTTATTTTGGGGCTTTTGGGAAATCGGAGCTCATGTAAACCATATAGATCACTCCATGTGCGATTTTAGACTAGTTTTAGTAGTTTTGGCTGAGCGTTGATCCTTAATCAAGACAAACGATTTTATCTATATAATATGTAAAATTTAGATATGTCGTGAGATGACTTGCAAGTGTGGTACGACGGAACTATGCTGGAGACCACGAGAGGTAGACTACGATGCAGCGCGTGCAGCCAACTTGACACACCAGATGCCTTTGAAGGTATTATTTAATTATTGTATATCCTTGTGATATTGGGCAACCAGTTTCAACCTTCCTATCTCTTTGTTTCTAGATTTTTTTGCCCGTGTTAGTGTTACTACTAGAACTACAATAAGTTTGACGACCTCTGTGGTCCGCTGGGTGAACGCCAGCTCAATACTTCCTTCCTTCGACGTCGCAGGTTACAGGTTCAATTCCCGCCCCAAACAAGTTTTTATGTTTAGTTGTGTTATGTATATTTTTACAAAAGAAAAAATATTTATATACTTAAGTATTTTATCCGTTGTCAGGCCAGGATAACAAAAGCATAGTTGCTTAGCTTGGGGCTAGATGGCGTCGTGTGTTATGTCCTACAATATTAATATTCATTTATTTGACGACCCAGTTGCCACAATGGTCACCATACAGGACTGCCAAACACAGGGTTGCGGGTTCGATTTCCGCCTCAGACAAGTATGGTTGTTTCTATATTTACAAAAGAAAAGTATAATATTTAGAAGTATATCCGTTGTCTAACACCCATTACACAAGTCAAGTTACTTAGCTAGGGGCTAGATGGCGATGTGTGGAATATCCTGCAATATTTATATATTCTATTTTTATTTAATAAAGAATTTCATAACCATAAGTAATCCATTATTTTTATTTTACAGGGCTTTCAGTGCTCTGAATGTCGCGTGCCAAGAAGCGTCCGTATTGAACAGGAGATCAGAGACAAAGCGAAGAACCCCTGCGCCTAATCGAATACACACAAAAAGCTCTCAAATTACGTCTGTAGAGTAAATTCATGAAGTGAAATTAGCCTAACTGTACCCCTTCCCTATAAACGTTCAGAGATTTATTAATAGATAGGCTTTGTTAGTTTTAGTGAGTGATAAAACGGTAATGAACTAATCACGTGTCAAGCAGAGTTTTTGAGTAAGGGGATACTATTGGCCTCGCTTCGTAATGTTCATAAGGAATTAGCTATTTTATCAAGAAATCAAATTTCATTTGTTTGTTAATTATGTAAAGTGATGGTTGATATTTTAATATTGTTTGTGGATTTTGACACATTTTTATTCTTTACCCCTATCACAAGTTGTTTGCTCACTCAACTTGTATTGAGTATTTTCTATGAAACTAGATTAGAATCAATCAATAAGTTGGTATCTAATAAGTCTTCGTTATTTGAAATATGTTTTGACGCTTTCGCACGTCTGTCATCTATAGAAGTGCGAATCAGTCTGCGACCAAAGAAAGAAAAAAATGTGTGAAAGTAACAAACACACATTTTAACTAACGGTTTATACGAAGTTTATGAATAAAGGGGATAAACTCTACGGTTTTAAGCTATCTATTTCAGCTCGAGTATTGTCCGATTCAAGCATTATATTTAAATTTCAAAGAAAATACTCAAAACGGTATATTTGATTGTGTGCGTTAATAACTCGAAACTCGAGGCTGGAAAGCCATCTGTCTTTATACAAAAAAATAAAACTCTGAAAGTAAGTAAACGTTTTTTATTAGCAAAATAATTTACAATTTTGATCAAACTAAAAAGAACATTATGAAAAATTTGTATATCGGAAAAATATTTCCTATTCAAAAAGTTATGTATTCAATGCGCTCTTGATTTTAGTTCCGACGTTTGAAATCTTCTCTCGTAATGCCCCTATAAATTTGACGTTAGGCAAAATACCATTTTCCTGAAAATTAAAAATTACGGATAGACCTAAGAAGTCAACTACAAACTCGTTTAAAAGGCATAGGACATTTTAAAAGGCATAGGACATTTTTTAAAAGGCATAGAAAATTTTTCAATTCGAAATGGCATCAGTGCAGTAGTATCTTACTGTCATCATCCCATTGTTATAGCAATGACCTAACTTAAGTACCTACTATTAGTTTTATCCTTATGAGTTGTTAACAAAATCCAGGACAAATAATGCTGTTCGAGTTTAGACTTTAGACCAATCCTGGATTCAACAAGCCTAAAAGTCGTGGGGGGATTTCTTTAATAGTTCCTTAGTGCGTATTGCGTTGCGTTTGACGACCCAGTTGGCACAATGGTCACCATGCCGGACTGCCAAATACAGGTTGCGGGTACGATTCCCGCCTCAGACAAGTACTTATGCTTAGATATTTGTCTGTGGTCTGGTTGTTTCTATGTATTATAAGTATATATTTACAAAAGAAAAGTATATAAGTAGTATATCCGTTGTCTAGCAACCCTAACACAAGTCTAGTTACTTAGCCACACATCGCCATCTAGCTAGGGCAAGATGGCGATGTGTGGATAGTCCTGAAATATTTATTTATTTATCATTTGGGCTAGATAAGATTTATTGTATTGATTAAATAAAATTACCTGATTATCGCCATCAATGTATGGTTCATTCATTCTTTTCTTAATCTGAGTTTTCTGAAATAAAATATAAATATAAACTTCCTGAAGATTTACTGACTATAAATGCATAGCTTAGCTGTTCCTAGAGACATGAAACTAAACTTGCTTGTAAACTGTACCACTATTTTATTTTTTATTTTTATTTATTGATTTTATTCTTGTGATTTATTGTGTATGAATGGATTTTTCGAAATTCCACTCTTAAGATGAATAAATGGCAAGCGAAGCCGTGGACAAAAGCTAGTTACAGTATAACAAAATATTTTTTTTATCATTTCAATGTAAATCTCTTACTTTTCCCATGCTGATGTTGATAACAGATTTTCTTGGACTATACATTTCACTAATCGATCTCACAGATTTCTGAAAAAACACAAATTAAAAAGTTAGCTAAGTATAGGTATTTTAACCCCAAAATTAATATATCAAGGCTATGCATACCTTTGGAATAGATATTGCAATCCCAGATGGTTTCCCAAATGCTGTTTTTGGATAAAAACAAGGTCCAATGGAAGCTTTTCTTTCAAGTATTACAGAAGTTTGACTTCTTAAGTCCTGTAATGTATAGAGAACAGGGTTTCGTAGCACCTAGGCTATGATGAAAACACTCCCAAGTTAGTGCAGTAATCGTAGCTTAGGGCTACGAAACTCTTTTCCTTGTAGATCAGGCGCTACGAAGTTTGACTTCTTTATTACTGTAATGAAGTGTAATGAATAGGTAACAGGGTTTCGTAGCACCTAGGCTATGATGAAAACACTCCCAAGTTAGTGCAGTAATCGTAGCTTAGGGCTACGAAACTCTTTTCATTGTAGATTAGGTGCTACGAAGTTTACTTTTTTTAAACTGTAATGAATATGTAACAGGGTTTCGTAGCACCTAAGCTATGATGAAAACACTCCCAAGTTAGTGCATTAGTCGTAGCTTAGGGCTACGAAACTCTTTTCATTGTAGATTAGGTGCTACGAAGTTTGACTTCTTTATTACTGTAATGAATATGTAACAGGGTTTTGTAGCACCTAGGCTATGATGAGAACAGTCCCAAGTTAGTACATTAATCGTAGCTTAGGTGCTACGAAACCCTGTTCATTGTGTCTTAGGTGCTACGAAGTTTGACTTCTTTATTACTGTAATGAATATGTAACAGGGTTTTGTAGCACCTAGGCTATGATGAGAACAGTCCCAAGTTAGTACATTAATCGTAGCTTAGGTGCTACGAAACCCTGTTCATTGTGTCTTAGGTGCTACGAAGTTTGACTTCTTTATTACTGTAATGAAGTGTAATGAATAGGTAACAGGGTTTCGTAGCACCTAAGCTATGATGAAAGCACTCCAAGTTAGTGCATTAATCGTAGCTTAGGTGCTACGAATGTTACCTATTTAGGTACGCTCTGTCTTACTTAAAGCTTACAATCCCAACGAATTATTTAAGTACTTAATTAATAAAAAGGTAATGCAATAACAATTTTTTTTAGAAAAATTATTGTTATTGCATTAATAAAATGTAACCTAACAAATAGTTAGGAGAATCTGGAGTCGCAAAGTATTATTTCTTTGGTTTCATAGCACTCATGTTCCACTTACTTTAATTTTCGTACATTTCAAATATTCTTCACAGTTCCATACTATCTCTTTACGTTTACAGCTGTGTGAGCTACTGACCTGAAATTAGAAACAAATCAGATTTGAAAATAAAACTTGGGAAACTAAAAACAGGTAACGCATGGTTATGTTTACCTCTAACTCTGCAGGCGTCGATATTTTGTTATTTATTTCTTTATTCCTTTCTTTTTTTCTTTTGGAAAGGTCATTATCCTAGAAAACCGTAATGTTTAAAGTAAATACCTTATCAAGATTATTAGGTCTAATACTAGGCAATACTACCTTACATACTTTCATCATGATTCTCTACATAGTTTAGAAGAAAAAGAAAACAGCCAATACTTGTTGGTAAAATAAACTTTAATTAGACCGTTTTACAGAAATATTTCCATACATTTTCTTATTTTGTTTTTGTTATTATTACCCATATTACAAAAAAAAAACTGAAACGACAAGTGGTATTATCAAAAAAAAATGTCTCACAATGTAACACGTTACGAAAAGTATAAAAAATGAATTCAGATAGGTATCCATCCCGCACAATAAATAGGAACATGGAGATTTAAAAAAAGAGGAATCACATTTATTAGTAATTTTATATACAAAGTTTAGTACACAACACTGGCATCATTCATGAAATATTTCTAATTCAGCTGGCCATCCCCAGGCGGCGCGCAGCAGCGAGCTAGCGCTGGGTTGTGTCGACTAGAAATGGCCAGCTGTGATGACATCTGGGGCAGCGGGGGTGTCGTGTATGAAAGAGTGTCGCGTCTATTAGATGCCTTCGAAGGGGCGGGGTGAAACTCGGTGTTCGGAGGGGGCCTCGAGGCGGACACCACAGCACAGCAGCTGGCGTACTGCCCGTGCGGCGCGCGACGCCCGCGATGATCGCGACTCGCTGCGCGGCAGCCCGCTCGCCTCCTCTTCATCGCGCTGCAACAACATTTACCCTTAGTCTTTGACTAAACACAACGTTTCTTTTCAGTCGTTCGAATGATTTTATGGAATTTCCGTGCGGGCTGCCGCGCTAGAGAGAACGAGAAAAAAATCGGAATATTTTAAGTAGATTATCAGAAGTCGATCATAAGCCATTATTTAAATAACATCTCAATTTCCTCTACAAAAAGTTAACTTAGCAACAGAAAAAGATTCATCAAAATCGGTTGATAAACAAAGAAGATATGCGCAACATCCATAAAAAACATACATACAACCGAATTGAGAACCTCCTCCTTTTTTGAAGTCGGTTAAAAATATGTAAATATTTGCGTAATCGTAACTAAAACTGAACAAGGTCCATAAGAATATTGATGGTGTCTTATCACTATTACTACCTAGTATAAACAAGTCGTTTCCCTCTGTCGATGTCGGTCCATATGTATGCTTAGATCCTTAAAACTACGCTATGGATTTTTGATGCAGTTATTTTTATTAGATAGAGATACCACTACTTACCACTACGCGTGGTAATACTAAGTCACGGGCAACAGCTAGTAAATGATATAAGACTATTATGTATACTAGCTTTTGCCCGCGACTCCGTCCTCGTAGGTTTAAATTTTTCAAAATCCTTTCTTATCGGATGCCTACGTCATACAAAGAACACACCCTCCAAGTTTCAGGTCTCTACGATCAGCGGTTTAGGCTGTGCGTTGATCCGTCAGTCAGTATTTCAGGACAAAGCATTTTATATGTATAGATATTATTATGTAGTGCAGAATTCAATGAATAATTATAAAAATAAATTTTCCCTTTATAAAATCAAATGGTTACTAAAATGTAACTAACCCACTCTGAAGTAGTTTCAGTGGTCCGCATTTCGGTAATGTCGTCGGTTATGCTATCATCTTCTTCCTTTCTTGAAGTGCTTTTTTCAGCAACTTCAGAGATAGATGCTTCAGAGATTTGTGCTGGAATCGGCGTCACGGAACCTACCTGAAACAAAAATATTCAGATATAAAATAGCAAACGCTATCACGAACAATATAATTGAAGCAATTTTTCACGCAATTATATATCCCGACGTATCACAAACTACCCTTCTTTGGCATATACATGTCGACGACCTAAATGGTTACCATGCCGGACTGCCAAACACAGGTTTGTGGGTTGGATTCCCGCCTCAGACATGTATTTATGTACATATATTTGTCTGTGGTCTGGTTGTTCCTATGTATTATCACTATCACTACATAGTATAAAATAAAGTCACTTTTCGCCGTCCCTATGTCCCTATTTCCCTTTGTATGCTTAGATCTTTAAAACTACGCAACGGATTTTGATGCGATTTTTTTAATAATAATAATAATAAGCCCGCAGGGCACCTTGAGGCGAGGTGACGGGGAGTAGCGACCCCGCGGTCCCGAGTGCTCCTGGGGGAAGCAACCGTTCCTCATCTCCGGCTGGCCTTAGTTGGCTGATCGGAGTGAACAATGACGAGGAAGCGGTCCCCCGCCTCTGGCTTGCCTTCACCGGCCGTCCAGAGTGGAGTCGCAAGAGTATATTCGAAGGATATATGTCATACGTAAGTGGTGAGTGGGCCAGGTAGGCTGGACCCTCAGGGAGCCCGTGACCTGAGTTTAAAACCCAGTGTGGCGTCACTATCCTTAAGCCACTCTCGTCCCTGTTGCCCCCTTGCTGTAATTTACTCAGCTGATTAGGGTGGCCCAGTTTGAGAGTTGGCGAGTCTCCGCCTGCCACTTTTACATGTTTGTTGAACATTGTTACGGCAGGTGCCATAGTACCCATAGTTCCCCAGTATCCAGTCCACTACCATCCCATCACAATAGCCCAAGTAGTAGTTTTCTCCTGTAGTTTAACAATAGTTCTATTCAAACCGGAGGTTGTCCTTGGCTGCATTTTATAGTGCAGACAGGGATAATCGCCGGTTTGATGTCCACATCATACTTTGCCATTAAACTTGTTATTGTAAAGGGCCTCTACGTGTTGGCTTCGGCCCCACGCATGCCTTCCAAAGGTCCGGGACTCCATAGTCCCGTGATATAGGACATATAACAAACAAATAATAATAATATATCTTTATTGCAGACCAGAGATCCATAGCATAATATAATATAATGGATAGAGTGTTTCAAGAGGAAGGTTTATATGTATAATACATGCATAATATAGCCGTGCGAAGCCGGGGCGGGTCGCTAGTAAGTATATATTTACAAAAGAAAAGTATATAAGTAGTATATCCGTTGTCTAGCATCCATAACACAAGTCTAGTTACTTAGCTAGGGGCTAGATGGCGATGTGTGGAATTTCCTGCAATATTTATTATTTATATTATTTATTTATCTACTTACAGATATTGATAGTAAGTGTAATTCAGTGTATGAAAATGATTTCAATGCTACCTTTGTATCCACTTCAACTGGTGCCAATGTGATCGCCTCAGGCGAAGAAGCTCGCCGCTTCGTGGTTGATAGTTTTTTAGCCGCATGCTTGTGTTTTTCTGATGTCATTGCTAAAATTGTAATTGCATATTACTCTCCGCTACAAAAACCATACCACATTAAATGATCTAACATTTATAGGTACTGTCTCACCACGTTCACTTTCTCTTCTTTCATTTACTTCGACATTTGTAACATCGTTATCTTTTAACACTTCCGCAACAGCCGCTAAAACAATACTTGAATGTTTATTACGTATGCAAAACTAAAAACTAAAAAAAACTGCCAAATTCTGATTTTGAAATGGATTAGTAGGCAGTGGGGGGAAACTAAGAAATAAATTAAAATGTGTTAGTTATTTAAAATGTGTTATTTCTCTCATAAAATCCAAGTGTTATGATGTTTGTAAAACTAAAGTGTCAAAACAAATCAAGTGTCACATACGTGGAACAGCTGGGGCCTTCGAGTGTTTGTGGTGCAAATCAACGGTCTCCTCCGTTATATCGGTGGACCTTAAAGGCTGCTTATGCCTGCTGGTAGCAGATGGCTCTACCAACACAACTGACGATCCCCCCGCACCCCCGCCACTTTTTTTCTCTTGTTCAGACATTTTTCACGATCACTTAAGCATTCATACGTAATTATTGTAACAGAAGTAATACAATTTGTCACCAAAAACTGGATAACAATTTTTTTTGAAAAGCACAAACGGGTGAAACGTCACGCTTTGTAAATTTTGACAGCTAATTTTGTTGTTTTTTATGTCTTCCATTTTTGAATGATTGCACGTATAAAGAGTATGATTATAAATTTTCTGAGTCAATCATTGTTATGGTATCACTCGTCGTCATAAACTATACTTTATGAAAAACTAGTTAATTCATCAAATATTTAAAAACCTTCCTATGGAAATATCTAATACAATTTTATGTTCTCTTTTAAATCCAAAATGTATTTAAGCTACCTTCGAGCAAAGCGAGAGATTAATCCAAAAGAAGGTCATAGGGGAGAAGGATTGATATTTCTATCATAGACTATATACCAAACATCAAAGTCGAAGAACAAAAATTCGTATGATGGTTGGTCGTCTGTCATAAAATGTATTTGTTCCCCTTTTATTTGTAACCTCTAGTAAACTAAATAAATTATTGTGTCTTAAATATTTTAGTTGATCAAGTAATTTGTAACTATGCAGGGGAAGAGGAAAATAAAATGTGATGGAAAATAAACAGTCTCCATCTAAGAAGAAATTGTTATCCATCCAAGAAGAGAAGTTGATAAGGGAAGTCGATTACGATTCTCTTGTGCCAAAACCTGCCAAATTATATAAAAAGCCGCTGCTCCTTGGTAAACACATACAGCGAAATAGTAACAACATCTTTTAATAATTGCATTGTTTTATTGGTTATATAACTTATTTTAAATTCAGATTTGGAAATATTTAAGAAAAATCCTGCTCGAAGACAAGGTTCTCAAAAGGTACTTGTCTCAATAAAACCACGCACACAACCAGCCATCAAAACATTATACATTGCTGAAAAAACGCGTTATACTTCAAAAAAGGTAAATAAAATATGTTAATTTAATTTCTGACGTATTTAAAAAGACCTAATAACTGTTTATTCTAAATCTATGCTAATAGCAATAAAAAAATGTTTTAGGGATCGAGCAAATCTGGATCACGCCTTGCTATAGGAGATCATTCGTCCTTCACTACGCGTAAGTTTTATCTTTCCACTTTTAAATATATTGTTAGAAAACCTAATCGATTCGTTCTGTTACAGAATTAAGTAAGAATGATTCAAATGTAATAAATTCAATTATATGCGAGACAGATTGCTCCAAAATATTAGAGTCCGAAAAAGGATCATCAGTTTCAACTCAAGAAGAAGAATCTGTCTCAAAGTTCGCGCATGTAAACCCAGTCAGAACTAACGTATACAATGATAAACCAAGATCACCAGAAAGATGCTACGTTTATACCCAATTACCACTGAATATGAATCTTCCTAAACTCGAGGCCAAGGTTGACTCAAGACGTTCAAATAAAATAGATATTGCTACATTGATAATAACAAATACTTCTTCTGACGATACCATACCTCCGATAGCGAATACTATAAGTAAACTACACAAACGTATAGATTTCTTGGAAAGGAAAATTTTGAGACAAGAGATGGTTTTTCGTTCACTAGATCCAAACATAACATTATCTTCCGATGAAGATTCTACAGCAGATGTTGTAAAATCATCCTCTGGAACAGGAAGACCAGGTTGTAGCTACATTCAGCAGTATAGCCATGTGCCAGAAACATCTGCTTTTCAAAGATATGCTCATCAAGCAGCACCATTATCACCGAGCAAAGCCACGACAATAGAGAAAGAACATAATTCTGAACAATATGGTCGTGACTTTACGGCATACGATGGGATTACTGCTCGAGGACGCAGGCAATGTGCGTCTGTACCGTGCAAGCGTGATGACATCCCAAAATTGGCAGCAGAACGAGTACACAAGATCAGGCATAAACTCAACCCAGTTAGAGATTATCGCCTAATGGATACGGTTCATTACTTAGCTCAAGGTGAATTCGCACCACGCGACGACGGAATAAAATTAACGCCATCCCGCGAGGCTGTTTTGAGCGATATTATCTACGAGGATGTATGTCGAACTCATTGGCCCAATACGAGACTGGGTCGGAGTGGAAGAGCAGCACACGCCGAGAGATGTGGCACTAGATGTGAACTTCAGCGATTGATCGATAGCTTGCTGAGAGAAAGGGTAGCACATGTAGAGCGTAGGAGGCGTCGTCATTACAGAATAGTAAAACTAAATCATAGACACGAAAGTTGTCGGCCGGTTGGTAAAACCGGTGATATAATCGTAGCAAGTCATAAAAACCGACCAGGTAGTGAAGATGCTGCAGCGAGTGATTTAAATGCAGGAAGCGCCTTGCTGTCTGATTGTCATAGAGACGATCAATGCCCGCGGCGAAGTCACAGAAGCCGCGACCCTTTGCTCGGTGCAGACTTGCGACGTCGTCGATCTAGACCAGAGGAATGTGCTGGGCCGAGTCGACCAGCACCATCGAGGGAACCGACATGCTGCTATCAGACATCGACAAAACACATATCGCCCCATGAATCCAGATCAAAACAGAATGGAAACCAGAGAAATCAAGGCCTTACGAGCACCAGTAGTGGCTCCACTTATAAATCTCAATGCAGAAGTCCTCGACTTGTCGTGAAGAAGGACTGCAACCGGCGTAGACACAGAGACGAACCTAATTTGGAACATTACATACTATTGCCAACTTTAGTTGTACGTACACCGTCTAACATGAAACGACAAAAGAAGTTCAATGAACTGTATCATCGGATCTTGAATACCCAACTGAATAACGGTGATTATTTTATACGTCATAAGCAAATTCATTTCCTAAAGTCTAGTTTTACTAGTTTAATTTTTATTTTTAGGTTACGATTCCGGATGCTCAAAATCGATAAAACAAACACCAGGCAAGAAAGATATTGGTTTCAATATCCACATTGCTCATTCAAACAGCACTGAAGAGTTAAACAAATAGGAATACAATAAGCGCGTTGAAATACCATTATAAAACGTGTCAACAATTTAGAACAAATGTTTTGTTTGGGATATATTATTTAACAGACATTTTATTATATAATTTTATTTATATTTACCTATTAACTTAAGTGTTTTATTTTATGAATGTTACGGAATCATAGTTTACAATAAATTAAGGACCCTACCTAACTAAAGTAGATATTTCAACTTAAGAAAGACACGGACAGACGGATAAGAAAATGATCTTATAAGAGTTCTTTTTTTAACTTTTGATGTACGGAACCCTAACAAGGAACCCTACTCTCCCTACATTTATTCAGATAAGCTAACGACACACATATACAAAATCTTTTTTCTTTTCTCCTTGCCTTTTCCCATATCAGTTGGGGTCGGCACTCCTAATAATTTTTCGCCACAACGGTCTGTTATGGGCCGTCTCTGCATCGGCGTCAATGGCTTTCAAGTCGTTTTTTATAGTTTGGGAGAAGGTCGCCGGTGGGCGGCCCCTTCCTCTTCTTTTCTCCTCTATGTCAAGTACCCTCCTTGCCATATGGTCTGAAGGTCGACGGACGACGAGACCATACCATCTCAGTCGGTTTTCTCTGAGCTTGTCCACTATGTTAGCAACTTTGAAGGTCCCCCTTACGTGGTCGTTCCTTATTCGGTCTTTTCTAGTAACCCCGCCAGACCAGCGTAGCATTTTCATTTCAGTGACGTGGATTCTCTGTTCGTCCGTTTTTCGTGTGGGCCAGCATTCAGAGCCGTAAGTTAGTGCTGGACGGACCGCTTGCTTGTATACTTTTCCCTTCACTCTAACAGGCACTCGAGGATCACAGAGTACACCTGTGAGCTCACGCCATTTTAACCAAGCTGCTGTTATTCTGTGCTCCACGTCTTTTTCGGTGCTGGCTTTTGGAGCTACTATGGATCCTAGGTATTTGAATTGCTCAACTTTGTTCAAGGGAGAGCCTTCGATCGTGGGCGAGACATTTGCACCATCTACGCTTCCAGATAGGGGACAGTACATGTACTCCGTCTTTTTCCTGTTGATTCTCAGTCCCTTGCTCTCTAGAGCCTTCAGCCACACGTTTAAGTCTGATTGTATGTCTTGCAAGGTTTCTGATACTAAGACAATATCGTCTGCATAGAGAAGTGACCACGGTGCAGGTTTTTGGATGTCCTTGGTGATATAGTTCATAACCAGATTGAATAGGATCGGGCTAAGCGCGGACCCTTGATGAACACCCACCTTGACCTCAAAGGATCCACTGATTCCTGCTGGGCTGACCACTCGTGTTGAGATGTTGTGGTACATGTCTTTTATGAGGTCTGTGTATGGTTCTGGGACCAACTGTGATCTTAATGCTTCCCATATCAGTTTTCTAGGAACCCGATCAAAAGCTTTCTCCAGATCTATGAAGACAAAGTGGAGGTCCCTCTTATTGAGCATATACTTTTCGATAACAATTTTGATGGAATGGATAGCGTCAATAGTGCCGACACCTCGGGTAAAGCCACATTGGTTCTCTGTTATATTTGTAAGCTGAGTCAGTCGATTTACAAGGATACTTTCCCACAGTTTTAGTGTATGAGATGTGAGTTTTATGCCTCTGTAGTTTGAGCAGTCAGCAACGTCTCCTTTGTTTTTGTAAAACGGTATAAGGTTGCTAAGTCTCCACATTTCTGGAATTTTTCCAGCCAAAATATCGTTGAACAGTCTGGTCAACCATCTTACTCCCGTGGTTCCTGATTTCTTCCAAAGTTCAACCGGGATCTGATCTGGCCCCGCGGCTTTCTTGTTCTTCATTTTGGATAGAGCACCTTTTACCTCTGCCGGTGTTATTGCTTCGATTGGTCCCTCTACAGGTGGTTCTTGCGCCAAATTTTCCTGTGAAAATTCCTCGTTTAACAGATCTTTGTAGTATTCCTGCCATCTATCGTTTATTTTGGTATCTGATGTAAGAAGATATCCTTTACTATCCTTAATGTACTTATTCTGCTTAATATCTTTGCCTCTATTGTTTTTATATTTAGCCAATTTAAAAATTTCATGACCTGACTCAGCCTTCTCTAGGCTAGCGTAAAACGAATCATTTGATTCAGCTCTCGATTTGGCCACTGTTACTTTTGCTATCTTTTTAGCTCTTTTATACTCTGCTAAGTCATCCTCAGTGTTCGAGTCCTGCCACCTTTTAAAAGCTGTTTTCTTTGCCTTAAGGGCATCTTTTACACCACTGTTCCACCAGCTAGGATCTTTGTTAGTTTTTAATTTGCCCTTTGACACTCCAAGGGTCTTGCGCGCGGTATCGTGACATATTGTGTGGAAATCGTTAAAACGTGTATTGCAGTTATTAGGTGCGTCAAGTGTTTCTTGGAGGTGGGTATTTATTTGGTCAATAAATTGAAGGCCAGCAGGTTTGTTGAGTTGGTACCACTTGATACGTGGTTCGCCTTTGCATCGACGTTCTGAGGTCCATTTCGGCAAGCGTAAACAGGCCACCAGTAGTCTGTGTTGAGTTGTTAGGGGTTCACCCGGGATGATTTTGCAGTCTTTAAAGTACTTGAGGATGGAGCGGCTGCACAGAATATAATCAACTTGGCTGATTTTTCCGCCACTTTTGTACGTGATCAGATGACCTTCTTTCTTCTGGAAGTTAGTGTTAGCAATAGGCATATCAAACTCATCGGCGAAATCCAAAATTTCTTCGCCTTGGCTGTTTATATTTCCATAGCCAAAATTTCCATGCACTCTACAATTTACTGGGGCTTTAGAGCCGACGTGCCCATTCAGATCTCCTATGACCATGTTTCGTTCTTCCATCGGAATTGATTCCATCAGATCTCGGAGGTCGTCCCAGTAAAGCTGCTTTTCCTCTGTCGTACAACCTATTTGAGGTGCGTACACAGATATTATATTGAGTGCCGGTTGATTATCTAGAGCTAGTTTGACATTCATTATTCTGTCGCTAATACGTTCCACTTTAATGATTCTTTGTTTGAGTTGTTCGTCTAAAATAATACCTACTCCATTCTTGGCAGAGGTCCCATAATAGAGGAGTTGGTAGTTTTTACCTATATCTCTAGACTTAGCGCCCTTCCACTTAGTTTCTTGGATGCAGCATATATTAATCTTACGTCTATGCAGGGTTTCGGACAGTTCTTGACAACGTCCGGTCAGGGATCCGATGTTCCAGCTGGCTATGCGTAGGGAGTTTGCGCAGCGTCTTTCGTCGCTTATAGGGGACGCCTTAGTATTGTTCGCATATGTTGACCTCTGACCGTCGCTTAAGGGGGACGCCCTAGCATTTATACTCTTTTTCTTGTTTTGTGACTTCATTTATTTATTAGGAGATTTAATGTTTGGCAGTTGTTTTTACGGCCGGTTGCCACCTGACGCCAAGACTGTCACCATTCTCGGGGTGCGAGCGCCGCCGTTGACCCGCTAAGGGTTCTTCCGCCGCCATCTCTTCTGCGTGCCCCAGCCCAGACCCGCAGCACTGCCCACGGCCTCGACTCTGAATACGTCGGAGAAGCCCGGGGCAGGGGTTTGATGTCGGAGTGTCCTTCTCCGGCCTTGTGGTCCGCGGGAGGTATTTTATTTCCCTCCTACCCTATGAAGGTTGTTAACCCTTCATCGAGCATCCCCCTATCCGCCACCTGGGGACGCGTCCTCTAGGGAATCAGGCTACCCCGAGGAACACACATATACAAAATAATAAAATAAAAATAACAAACTATAGATACCTATTTGAACATGTCTCAAAATGCCCACTTCGCAGAATGTCGCGTAGTCGCATAATGTCTCTTTCTCATAATGTCGCTTTCGCATAATGTCTCTTTCTCAATGTCGCTTTCGCACAATGTCTATTTCGCAAAATGTTGCGACAGGGACTTAGAATAAAACGATTTTACAGAAAAATAATTTATTAACGTTAGAATTTAAAGAGTTAAAGACATTTTGCGAAAGAGACATTGTGGGAAAGCGACATTATGAGAAAGAGACATTATGCAAAAGCGACAGTATGAGAAAGAGGCATTTTGCGACTAGGCGACATTTTGCGAAGTGGTAATTTTGCGAATGAGTCGTATAAGGGCTATTTGGTCCTTTTTACTTGAGGATGGAGTAGGCTTGGCCAGCACATAATATACTACCCTGTCAGCTTACTCCCGTGCCCGCAGGTACCTACGATATGGAACCCACATAGAACCATATTAACTTTAAACCTACTCCATTAGTATCCATCCACAAAAATCTACATTGAAAGTAAAGGCTGAGAAATGACACGGTTTTATCACATGTCGATATAAATAAAGGTCAAAATTATCAATTCAATAATATCCACCTAAGTGGTAACTATAGTTACTCTTGGCGATTACTTATTATGTGCTTCTAATATTTAATCTTTTTAGGAATTTTTTATTAAAAGACGTTTTTTCCCAGTCGTTTCCAGAGGAATAAATGGCACACATGTTCAATATTCGCCTATTCCCAGTCGTTCCTCTAGCAACATTCTTATTTCATCTATATTATCTAAACTAATATTATAAAGCTGAAGAGTTTGTTTGTTTGAACCCGCTAATCTCAGAAACTACTGGTTCGAATCGAACAATTATTTTTGAGTTGGATAGTCCATGTATCGAGAAAGGCTATAGGCTACTTTTTATTTTCATATTCCTACGGGATCGGGACTTATGCGTATGAAACAGCGGGGTGCAGCTAGTAATATTATAAAGCTGAAGAGTTTGTTTGTTTGAACGCGCTAATTTCAGAAAGTACTGGTTCGAATTGAAAAAATATTTTTGTGTCGGATAGTCCATTTGTCAAGAAAGGCTATAGGCTATTTCATATTTCGATATTCCCACGGGATCGGAAGTTACGCGGGCAAAACCGCGGAGCGCTGATGTACCATAGGCGTCCATAGGTAATACAGAGCTCTTAGTAGCACGTGACGCACTGGTGGATCATTAATTAATGTCAGGCCTTTCGTCGATACATTTACACGGTGTTGAGGTTTTCTGCTGAATCATAATATACACTGATCCAATCAAGTTTTGTAAGTTTGATTTTTAACTAAACCTACCTAATAGTTATCGAAATTTCATACTTATAAAACAACACAGTCTTAACTGCAGCTAAGTCAAGTCTATATTTTATGAATATAACTAGCGACCCCTCCCGGCTTCGCACGGCTATATTATGCATGTATTATACATATAAACCTTCCTCTTGAATCACTCTATCTATTAAAAAAAACCGCATCAAAATCCGTTGCGTAGCTTTAAAGATTTAAGCATACAAAGGGATATAGGGATACAGAAAGCGACTTTGTTTTATACTATGTAGTGAAGTGAAGTAATCTTTAAACGTTGCATTATAATTATACAGGGTGTCCCCTGTACCCTGTATTCTGAGAAAAACGAAAGTTATGTTCTATGAAAATCTCTTAGTTTCCGAGATATGCGCCATTTTAAAAAATTGAAAAATTTCACTCCTTTCTCCATGTTTTGTTATGCCAAAACTGCTAATGAAGGAATTATCCCAATCTGTTTTTTGGATAGTATTCCAGGATAAATGTGCTATCGAATGCAAACAATATTTTTTATGACACATTGAATGTTTTTTTTTAACTAAGATTTAACTCAAACTTCCTGGTTTTTTAATTTTTTAACCTGAACTTTAATCTTTCCTGGTGTAAAAAAAACGTATGGTCACCCTGGTGCCAAATTTAAAAAAAACTTGCCTATTTCACTGAGATTTTGAAAAGGTATAATATGTGGTATTGCCAGCATTTAATACTAAATTAATTTCTAATAAAATGAGCAAAAGCATGCTTTTTGTGAAGTAAAAGTAGTACCAAAATTTACTTTATTGTACTTAAAATAATTCATGAAATTTTAGTTCTGAAATTCCCCGAATTCACTATGGAAAAAAAAGGAGAAAAGACAGCTCTGACTCACTTTAATAGGAATTAATTTTGTATTGAATGCTGGCAATACCACGTATTATACCATTTCAGAATCTCAGTGAAATAGGCAACTTTTTTTTAAATTTGGCACCAGGGTGACCCTACATTTTTTTTTACACCAGGAAAGGTTAAAGTTTAGGTTAAAAAATTAAAAAACCATAAAGTTTGAGTTAAATCTTAGTTTTAAAAAAAACTTTCAATGTGTCATAAAAAATATTGTTTGCATTCGATAGCACATTTATCCTGGAATACTATCCAAAAAACAGTTTGGGATAATTCCTTCATTTGCAATTTTGGCATTACAAACCATGGAGAAAGGAGTGAAATTTTTCAATTTTTTAAAATGGCGGATATCTCGGAAACTAAGGGACTTTCATAGAACATAACTTTCGTTTTTCTGATCCGGCACAGTGTCCTCTATCCGTAGGTGCCCGCTTGGCCATTCATTACGGGACACCCTGTATATTTAACTACTAGAAGAAAACTTTCGCTCCAAACTGTACCTACCTATTATTGCTGCAGTCCTTCATACACCTATCTAAAGAATATCGATAGTATCGCATTAGTTGTATCCGCATCATACGTGTGGCGATTCAATAAAATATTCTATACCGTTTCCTTGTGGATAATTTACCGATACTAGGCCATACTGGGGCAATAGGTTGAACCGTGTCAGTCGGACTGACAGACCAACTCTTTAATATTTTATTGGAAACATTTTCAAACTACCGAAACGAATTAAGTTAGCGGTTTATATCGATTGCTATGAGAAAAGTCAAATGAAGGTCAAGTGTTTTATGTTATGTTGCAAGAGATAGTTTAGATTATGGAGAGTGTCAAGAAATGGCTGAATGAAAGAAACATTAAGAAAAATGGAATCTATGTGCATTACAGTCCGCCGAAATGTAAGTTTTTTGAAGTGAAAACTTCTTATGGCGCGTTGGGCACTTTTGTGGGTGAGTATTTTCAGTCGTTCTCGCGACAGATGAGATTTTACACAGATATACAGTTTTCACTTCTGCCTGCACTCCCGGAGTGCGCTGTTTTTTGAAGTGAAAACTTCTTATGGCGCGTTGGGCACTTTTGTGGGTGAGCATTTCCAACCGATCTCGCGACAGATTTTGACGCGACAGATGAGATTTTATGTGTGTTAGTCTTTTTGTTTAACTTATACTGCCATCTATTACACAAATTGAGAAACTTAGTTTCTAGAAAGACCGCTATTCGAATGTAGATGGCGCTGATTTAAATTTTTTACTGCCATCTAGCGAATAAAAAATAAACTATATTTGTTTAAGTGAGTGCTAATAGATGGCAGTAGCAGATCGTTTCAAGAAATATTCTATGAGAAATAACAAGTTTATTGTTTTCAATTCTGCCTGCACTCCCGGAGTGCGCTGTTTTTTTTTATTTTAATATCAACTTAATTAAACCCAAATATATTTAACGGTTTTAGCTGCATAAGTCCCGTGGGAATTTCGGTATCAAAATTCAATGGCTTTCTCCATCACCAAAACTACCACTATACTGATTTTTATTTAAATCGATTCAGTCGTTTGAACGTGAAGACAAACAAACAAACAAAGTCATATTTTTTAATCATTTAGATCATGTACAATGCATGTACAGTGCATGAGTTTACTTTGAATAGTCTTGAAAAAAAAAACTTTCAGATTTATACTAACGGCCCAGTTGGCACAATGGTCACCATACGGACTGCTAAACACAGGGTTGCGGGTTCGATTCCCGCCTCAGACAAGTATTTTGCTTAGATATTTGTCTGTGGTCTGGTCGTTACTATGTATTATAAGTATATATTTACAAAATAATAGTATGTGGTACATCCGTTGTCTAGCACCTACAACACAAGTCTAGTAACTTAGCCTGGGGCTAGATGGTGATGTGTGGAATGTCCTGCTATATTTATTATTATTTATACTATTAAGGTAGGAAGGATTACGGTTAGGAAGTTAGGATATCCAATAAATAAAAATTCTGATTTTGATTCTAATAAATCAATATCATCACTAAGATCTAGGTAGGTACAGTCAGCAAAGGGCTGAGGGTTTAGCTTGCTTCACCACCAAATATGTGCTATGCAGCTATGCTGAATGCTTTATGAAAATGTGAAATCTACGCTAGGCCACCAGTGCTAAGCTATGTGCACCAATGAATATGATTGGATATTAAACGCATTCATAGCATCGTAGCATAGCACATCTCTGGTGGAAAAGCACCCTAACAGGTGCATATTTTAAACTTCTAATTATTTTAACGAAGGTTCAATAAATTTTTGTTATTCTGAGTGAAATTACTAACACTTCGAAAACTTTAGTGATATCAAGCAAAATAATTTAGAATTACTGAACTGTTATTTAAAAATTAAAACTTTAAAATATGCACCTGCTACCCTCAGTCCTTTGCTGACTGTACGTATAGCAACCTAATATAGTACACTAATCGTACAGACAATTTAAAATTCAAGTATTTTAAAGTAAAACGCGAACATGGCAGGATGAAGACACTGTATAAACACCAGCCTGTCTGGAACCGAGGGTCGCGTGCTAGGAAATAACTCCCTGTACAGCTACCTTAGTTACTTACGTGAATTTTCTACTGAATTTTATTCCGTATACCTCAATGTCTGTCACTCAAATGACATATGTTTCTAGTTAGGTATTTAGTAATATCGTTGTTACCGATGAACGTAAATAGAGATAGGTATAAAATTATCACGTACAATGCTCAGAATGATTGCCTACAAAAGCGGAAAGGTTGCCTGGAAGAGATCGCTTTAAGCGATAAGGCCGCCCTTTGTAACACTTAGATCACACTTAGATTTTGTTTTTTATTTAATGTAATTTAAAAATGGTGTTTATAATAAAGAATTTAACTATCTATCTATCTATCTAAATCAGAGCCTCAATCTATAAGTATTTTAATCCACACTTGGTCCTAATGACACTGCGTAACTTGGACCAAGGAGCTTCATCTGGGATTAGAACCTCCTTCGGATAAGCAAAATACCATACACATTCCATGACCATACCTTGTACCACGGGTAAACAAGAAAACGTTTTAATTGTTTTGCTAGCGACCCGCCCCGGCTTCGCACGGCTATATTATGCATGTATTATACATATAAACCGGGATATATAAATCAGGACATTCCACACATCGCCATCTAGCCCCAAGCTAAGTAACTAGACTTGTATTACGGGTGCTAGACAACGGATATACTACATAAATACTTTTCTTTTGTAAATATATACTTATAATACATTATCATTGGCCATTTATATAATTGGTCATTTTTATGACTGTTCATTTGCGTCATTTAAATGGTTGGTCATTTAAAGAGTTGCATAATTTTATAAAAGCTTGTAAAAATCTTTTTTATTTAATTTTTATTTTGTGACATTAATCGTGCGAAGGGTACCTTAGTTAAGGTACGTAGGTACCTAAACTAAGGTACAAAAATGGAATTCACAACGCAATTACATATTAGTTAGGTCGTAAGATTCGACCTTAGCGTGGCGACACGGGATTTTTTGCACTGAGCTAAATATTGCAACAAACACGCTAAGCGCCCACTCCTCGCATTATGCTCATAAATTACTGGTTAATTGTTATAATAGTTGACCCTAATTATTGTGTCTATATGAGCATATACTGTGACATACAAAAATACCTACCCATGTTTTTAATAATGTCATTCAAATAAATAATAAATATTGCAGGACATTCCACACATCGCCATTTAGCACCAAGCTAAGTAACTAGACTTGTGTTATGGGTGCTAGACAACGGATAAACTACATAAATACTTTATTTTTGTAAATATATACTTATAATACATAGAAACAACCAGACCACAGACAAATATCTAAGCATAAATACTTGTCTGTGGCGGGAATCGAACCCGCAACCCTGTGTTTGGCAGTCCTGCATGGTGACCATTGTGCCAACTGCAGGGTAATGTAATTTAATTAATAGTTTGTATAGCTATCGGCTACATATAAAAAACTAGCTGCCCTCCGCGGTTTCACCCGCGTAACTCCCGATCCCGTGGGAATATCGGGATGTAAGCTATCCTATCTCTCAAGTTGGATCGAACTGCACATGGTGTGCGAATTTTATTATAATCGGTTAAGTGGTTTAGGAGTCCATTGAGGACAAACATTGTGACACGAGATTTATATATATTAAGATAATTCTTCCCTGTAACTAATACTTTTTCGTCAACAAGAATATACGATTTTCAGACGAAATCGGTTTCGCACTAAGACAGTTTTTACAATTTTCAGAATTTTAGAAACCTGTTTGTCCTAATAAAATAAAATAAATAAATAATTGTTCTACATTCTAATACATTACATTCTATGGTAAGCTTCTCCTTTTATGGATAAAAAATTGTTCACTTATACCCAGTTGTTCCCACTTATAAAAGTATCCACAAGGAACAAGTGGGAAAAATATCCCAGTTTCTACCAGTTACTAGTAACAACTTAGGTTTATTCTGATTCATGAATTGAACTGGAACGAACCCCAGATCAGAAAGTTCCTATATTTGTCATAGCTGCACCTTGCGTTTAACCCGCGTAAGTCCAGATCCCGTGATATTTCAAAATAAAAATTAACTTATAGCCTTCCTCGATAAATGGACTATCCAACACAAAAATATTTTTTCAGTTCGAACCAGTAGTTCCTGAGATTAGCGTGTTCAAACAAACATAAAGTTTAGATGTATAGATTTTGAACATTGTCAACCTATTAAATATCATAAATCTATTAAATGGTTATTGGTATAGATAGACGGGACGTCTCTAATATTAATAGAGTTCGCCGACCAAAGGGTATTCACCTGACCTGGTAACTCACAGAACTATTAAATATGAAACTTTGTCAACTATATCCAGTGTACTTATGATGAGTAGATCAATATCTTTGCGCCTATGCATATAATAGATTCCTATCTATATAAAATTATCGTGTGTTAGTTGCCAAACTCCACCTAAACGGCTGAACCGATTTGTATGAAATATTTTGTGTATATATTTGTTAGGTCCGAGAATCGAACACTATTCTTTTTTTTCCTTCATCCTATACCTATATAAATATTTTTATTATTTTTTTTGTATAAAAAACAAAGCTTAAGCCTAAAATGTTACAATGGACAGCCTTATCACTCAAAGCGTATACCTTCCAGACAACCTATAATAGTTAGCCTAACGTAATAACTTTGCGATTTTTTCAATTACTGATTACAGATGTGTATAAGGCTGCCCATTTGTACAACTTGTACTTTCTAGCTATTATTTTGTGCATATCATGTTCTATGTTCCTTACTGTGTTGTACAAATAAAGTTATCTATCTATCTTTATTAGTAAAAGTCACAAATTAACGTTATATTGGAATGATGTCAAAATAAGAACATTTTACTTAAACAGTAGTTATTTAATTTTACATAGTTTATTACCTAGGTACAATTAAGCATTAAAAATCAAACAAGCTAACATTTCATTACACAGAAAAAAATAGAGCCAAGCAAAAGCAAGCAAACGTAAAGAAGTATACTATTTTCGTCGTTAAAAAAAACATTCTAAGTCATGCTATGTAACGATATTATTAGCATAAAAATCTCGCAAAACGGTAACAATTGGCTAGCTGGCTAGCTAGTGGACATTGGGTAGTACAATTGCTACTTTATGTAAGCTTGCTTTAACTTGTAAGGTCAACAGATTAAACGATAAAACGTGAGTTGTTAGCGAATAAATCTTTCACGCAAATCTTACGGTGCAATATCCGGGAATGCTACAGGCTGTTTCATTTTGAAATTTTAAATATTATTTTATAGACTCATCTATTAAATATTTAAGAGGAGAGGGTACCAGGGGTTCTTTCCATACAAACTATTACAAACGTAGGCGACTGTTTTCTCCCTGGATAATGACATGACACTAGAGCAAATATTTTTGGTGCATAAAACTTATAACTGCCATGACCATGACCAATGACCATGCCCCTATTTTTTTTTAATCTTAATCTCTATGATAATTAGAAAATGAAAAAACCAAAACATAGTGGCATAGTCAATAATCATGGCAGTTATAGGTTTTATGGCACAAAAATATTTGTGCTAGTGTCATTATCCAGGGAGGAAACAGTCGACTACGTTTATATGGAGAGGGCGCAGGTACCCTTTTACTTTAACACTGAGACTATGATACCCATTGACATCTTGACCTCGAAACATTTAGTACCAGTTTCGAAACAAACCATTTTTAACCGACTTCATACAAGAAGGAGGTTCTCGTCGCGTATACTTTCTTTTTACTTATCAAGATGAACAAGAATACAATGTGAAAATCTGACTCGGAATTATTCAAGGGTTATGGTAAGCGGTGACTTTTACTGCAGAAAAGGCAACAAAAACCAACACTGTATAAAGTGAAATACGATTAAGAGGAAAGGGTACCGGGGGCTGTCTCCATACAAAACTATTACAAACGTAGTCGACTGTTTCCTCCCTGGATAATGACACTAGCACAAATATTTTTGTGCCATAAAACCTATAACTGCCATGACTATGCCCCTATTTTTTGTTTTTTATTTTTATAATCTTAATTTCTATGATAATTAGACCTATTTCTCTTTCTCCGTGCAGTTATTAATCTTATCTGATAGTAGACTGTCTTTTTGGTCTTCTTCCACCACTTCGCTCTATCTGACGCATCGTCAGGTCTGTTTTGACCACGTCTGTCCACTCTAACTTAGGTCTGCCCCTTCTTTGTCTAAAATACACTGATAGCCAAAAAAATGGTTTTGGTTTATAGTTCATGCTGTAGAATCACAATGAAATCTATCCCTAACATCATAGAGAAGCAGTCAAGAAGTTGGCGGTGGGCGGTTTAAATACAAATAAGTTTCGGTTTGCTTTTAACTTCCAAATTAAAAGAGATATATTATAAGTTGAGTCTGGGAAAGTCAGGGAAATAGACTACTTTTATCCCAATGATCTCACAGCGCAGCATCAGGATTTACATTGGTGAAACCGCGGGGCGTAGATTTATAAATGTGGTTCAGTAGTACAAATAGTTGAGTGTAATTTTCCTTATCAATCAGTGATTTTTCAAATTATCTCAAAGTTATTACCTTTGTTATTAATTTATGGAGTTCAAAAACAAAAAACATGGCAGATATCCCGTTTAAAATAACTGTAGTACTTAGTAAAAATATTTGTTAAAAAGAGGCACTCAATGCTGATTTTCGTCACTATGCCATCTTTTCCAAAACTGAAAGGATGTTGATCCTGGCAGGGTCGCCATGAGAGGATGTCTTTAGAAAGGAAACGAGAGCTCTTGACTCCATCTCATTTATTACTCACTATAATAAAATAATTAAATTAATGGATATGCTACTTAAGCTCTACACCTTAAAACACCAAACATTAATTTCCGTAATGCCTATACTTTTTAATAATTCCTTGATTATACTAATAAATATTTAATTAAAGTTTAAAAGATTATTTATAACTAAAATAAAATAACAATATAATTGGGGGTTTTTGGCAGGAACGAGTCAACAACATGTCGTGCTGCAGTTTTATTGACACGAAACTTAGTTGTGATTGAATTGTATAATTCTGGTGGAATATATTATCCAATTTAGTTCCGTGAAAGTGTATAGTGAAAGTAAAAATCAGAGTCAAACATGGACTTTTCTTGTTGCCTCCAAAATCTCCTACAAGGTTATAAGTAGCCACCGCTTTACTATGACCACAGACTATGACCCATGACTTGACAAACTGTGACGACTTTGACCATCTTGAAACACATAGAGCCCAATTTCTGAAAATCGGGCCATAATTTTATGCAAAATATTACTTGATACTGGCTATATGCACAAGCCGTGGGAAGACATAATTGAAAAAAAAAAACAATATAATTCTTTAAAATGTTTACCGTTTTGCTAATATTCAAAAATATAGATGACGGTGATCTCACTATGCTGGTTCTAGTACACTCACGATAGTAAGTTGTAATCCTATATTATCATCACTATCACTACATAGTATAAAACAAAGTCGCTTTCTCTGTCCCTATTTCCCTTTGTATGCTTAAATCTTTAAAACAACCAACGGATTTTGATGCGGTTTTTTTAATAGATAGAGTGATTCAAGAGGAAGGTTTATATGTATAATACATGCATAATATAGCCGTGCGAAGCCGGGGCGGGTCGCTAGTTATCTACTAAAATAGTACTAAAGTACTATGAATTCAACAGTGGTAGGCGTAGTATCCGAAGCTCAACTCCGTCAACTAGCCCGGGAAGGTGAAGAGAACAGACTGGAGCGCGCCGTGCTCGCTGGGCAGGGTCGCCGGCTGCTCGCAGTGGCTGAGGCTTTATCCTTCTCTCAATACCTACCCGCTTTGATCGCCAAGTGCGACGCTCTACACGGTGCTGTTGAGAAGGGATCGCTACTTCAACTTCAGGTACAGTCATTCTTCTTCTTCCTTTGCACAATGGTCACCATGCCGGACTGCAGGGTTCGATTCCCGCCTCAGACATGTATTTATGCTTAGATATTTGTCTGTGGTCCTGGTTGTTTCTATGTATTATAAGTATATATTTACAAAATAAAAGTATACATATATGTAGTATATCCGTTGTCTAGCACCCAGAACACAAGTCTAGTTACTTAGTTTGGGGCTAGATGGTGTGGAATGTTCTGCAATATTTATTCCTGACCTTATTTCAATATGTATTTGTGGTTGGCGCAAGTATGTCGTCTTCTTTCATTCACTTCTATTAGTCGTCATCTCATCGTTCACATTCATCAAAATTCATATCAAAACTCACTTCTTAATTCATTTGGAAGCAAACAATTTGCATGAAATCACGTTAATACGTCTTAAAAACTAAGTTACTAATGAGAAGAAGGCACAAGAAACTCATAGGGGGTTATTCCAAAACGAGGTTTAAGGATAGTCCGAGTAAATCTGTGTCTAAATCTAAGGTTTAACCTTAGATTTAGACACAGATTTACTCGTGAACTATAGTCTTAACACTATCCCTATAGATCATATAGGAAACTATGATCTAAACACTATCCGTATAGATTATTTGAGGATAGTGTTTAGACTATAGTTCACTAGTAAATCTGTATCAAAATCTAAGGTTGAAATCCACATTTCGGACTATCCTTAAACCTCGTTTTGGAATAAGGGTGACAGGGTATTTTTTTTCACAAAGGTCAAGATTACAAATATTTTAAGGTATTATTTGAAATGGTACTTATATCTTTCATGTTTTGTCTCATACGTCTATCCATCCTTTCTTAGGCCAGCTACAATCAAGTAACAAAATTGCAGACCCACCGTAGAGCCTTAAAACTGCAATTATTAGATGGTAAGAATAAATAGTAATAGAACTCTACAATGGGTCTTCAATTATGTTGCCGACTGTACATACCATTGATAAGACGACATTGAATGGAATTACGTGACATGCTAGGACCAGTCAAAGTACTTCGTACTTTTAAGAGCTGGCAAGGGATGAAGTTTCGTCAGAACTACGTAGAATTGCTACATTGCTACGAGTTTGTAGAAGAGCTACGACGTAGAACAAAAACTATGATTTCGTAGAATAGCTACGATGCCCTGTAGCCGTAGCAAATATTATTTTTGACGGTTTTTTTTTAAATTTAGTCTACATTGTCCCGCTGCTGACCAAAAGCCAAAATTAAACGACATAAATAAAAAATATAAAACAGTTGAATTCAGAACCTCCTCCCTTTTAAGTCTGTCCAAAAGGAAGCGATTTTAATTTGTCTAACTATTTTAACAGGAACTCCTAGAAAACGACTACAGACGACGTAAATACGTGTCATGCCGCGACGAGGCGGGCGTGGGATTACTTCACAAGGCTATATTCTACGACTACATGGACATCGCCGAGTATCTTGTCAAATACTACCCTCATCTCGTTCATGAAAAGGATTCTGTGAGTAAAGCTGGGAACACATCATCGGACGCGGCTTACTGACGCGTCTGACAGCTGCGACTAAGGCCTAGTTCGCATTAGGCTAGTATTTTAGTCGAGTAGCGAGTAACTTAGTAAAAATTTAGTTGAGTAGGTTAGTAAGTAAGTAATTTAGTCGAGTCGATCCATTTTATTCTATGTTTATTAGGCGAGTGGCGAGTAGCACCCCTCCCCCTACGCCTCCCTGCTCACTCGCTCACCGGCTAAACAAGTCCGAACCTCTCGAATTAGTCGAGTTGATTAGTTGCCGCCTCATAGTTGCATTGTTTTGTAGGTTGTTCATCTTGCAATACACCACTCACTTGTAAACTGTACTCGACCAAAGTGCGAACGGGTTTTGGGCAATAGCGAGTATTTTAGCTACTAAATTACCCGCTACTCGACTAAAATACTAGCTTAATGCGAACTAGGCTTTATAGGCATCTGTGTGATACATTTATGAACTGTGCACACTATCGGACGTAAGTCTCCGACATAACCTTGGACCGCCCTTTAGTGTTCGGACGTCTTACAGCGATCTGGACCGCTGGATGCCAAACGACAGTGCACATTTTGACGTGATAACGTTTTATAAATTGGTGAACACCTGCAATCTCAAAAAAGTGTGACGTCACGCGTCGTTACTGGAACGCCTCATGTTATTGACAAGGTAACTATAGCAACGTTTTATCGTTGCCATGGTTACCATCAATGTTTTCTTATGACGTTATCACGTAATATTATCGTCCGTAAACCAACTTTACAGACAACCATTTTTTTTATCAGTCGTGGCTGTCGGAGACGTTAGTATTTATATTTTCTTTGGTCGGAGGCGTCCTTTAATGTGTTTCCAGCTTAATGACTGTAAAACACACTGATTCAGGCCGCATATTCGTTACTTCATAAATAGCAGACTTTCACGCTAACGGTTTTCTTATAAATAAACATGCTGCCCTAACCAAGTAACACAGGTAGAATTCGGTTCTGCATCGCAGTTCTAACCTAAACTAAACCTAGGTGAAACAGAAATGGCATGGTTTTTTCATTGAACAGAAATTGCTAGGTTATTTTAGGTTTGTAAAACAGGTAGATTTCGGTTCTGGACCACAGTTATAACCTAACGTAAACCTAGATAAAACAGAAATGGCTAGCTAAACCTAGCTTAATTTAGGTTAGAACTGCGACCAATACGCACGAGCGAAGCGAGCATTCTGCGAGTGGCTAACATATAGCATATGGCATTTACGAAAGAAAAATCAGAAATAAATAGGACTATTCCAGGACATTTCACATGCCATCTAGTGCCAAGCTTAGCAACTAAGCTAGTGTTATGGTGGCCATATAAATACTTATTATACATACAGAAATATTTATTTACAGTAACAAATGTATATATGCAAATACTTATGCGACGGAATCAAACCCGCAACCTTTTGCGTCGTAGGCGGAAGTTCATTCAAGTGGATTAGCTTGTTAAGTTGATTGTAGTTTCGTTGTGGTTTTCTACACAATTATAGGACAGCCGGTGTGGTTCACATGATTAATTAGATTCTAATAATTTATGTTAACCTTAAGGACTGAAGTCGAAGTTAGTTTTTTTAATTAAATTAAGTATATGTAGGTAAGTGTATATTTTTTCTGAACCTTGACCTAAATAAGTATAAAAAGTCACTCTTTATGTTAATTATTTAAGGCTTTTTAGAGTCCAAAAATAAAAAATTGGCGTTTGACCGGTAGGTATCTCAAAAGTTTAGGTACGCAATAACAGTACTCAGTATGCTCTCTAACTTCAAACCCCGACGCAAAAAATGGGTGTTATATGCTCGTCTTATGTATAGATATATATATAGATAAATTATTTATCGTAAATACCATTTATAAATTACCTACAATAAATATAAAAACAAATCTTAAGTCTAAGTGTTACAAAGGGCGACCTTATCGTTCAAAGCGATATCTTCCAGGCAACCTTTGTAACTGTGTGTCTAAGGGATCGTAGCTCTTAAACGGATGAACGAATTTCGATTTAAGTAGTTTTTTTGTTTGAAATCTACCCTATCTATCTATTAAGTTTACGTGTGAATCCTCGAAGACATGTACATGAATTAGGAAGGTCGCACACCGTTGCACTACGCTGCCCTATGCCGCGATGCAGCGGGAGCAGCGAGCCTGCTGGAAGGCGCGGGTGCAGCTCGCGGCGCACGAGATGCAGCCGGCCGCACTCCCGCACATTACCGCGGCTCCGCGCGGACGTTGCTCACCTTGCCTTCACCTCATACAGACATGCCCAGGGGAAATGGGAGGAATCCGCCCGGTGAGTGGTCAATTTTGCACTACGCAGCACTGTAGGCTGTGACGCAGCAGGCAAGGCGAGCTTGCTGGAAGGCGGGGGGTGCGGCGGCGGCGAGAGTGGCTCACCGGTCACACGCCCGCATATTACCTCCGGCCCGCGCGGACACTGCTCGCTCTGACTGCTCCTCACCATGGTTAGAGAAAACGGCAGGAACCCACCCGGTGAGTGATCAACTTTTCCTTGTAACTTTGTAGTAAACTTTAAGTTTCTATCGTCCCAGCAGAATACGAACTCGCATTTCCAATGGGCAGTATATTTCTTATTGATAAAAAGTTTAAGTGCGATTCACACAATTTAAAAAAAACTGTTATATTGATCATTTCGACGAGCCTCTCAAATATTGTTTAAAATCATAATATTTTATTTAAATTTGCTAAAAATACAAACCATCCACGTGTAAAAAGCAAAGAACCATAGTTTTAATTGCCATCACTCTTGGTTCCACTCAATGGCTAATTTTATTCATGACCAACTGATACAATCGGTCGAAACTACGCAACTTTTATTCCGTTTCTATTTTTGTTTATACTTTGTTTTGTTTTGCTATTTTTTTATAAGGTACGACTATCTGTGTGACTACCTAGTGGCGCGACGGACCTGCTTGCGATACGGGTTCGATTCCCGCATCGGAACAAATATTTGATCTATAGATATTTGTTTCTGGTCTGGATGGTTTTATATGTAACAAATATGCATTTACAAAGAGAAAAGTTTGACAGTATTCTATCGTTGTTTGATTTCCATATTACCAGCCTATTTGCTTAGTTTGGAGCTAGATGGCGCTGTGTGCATTGCCATACAATTTATATAGAACAATTCCTTTTATAATTACGAAACTTCGTTTAATGTTCCTTACAATAAAAAAGTGTGGCACTCGTGGACTGCCGTGGTAAAGCTATTGCATCGTACGAGCTTCGTTACATATATACATACACGCGAATACTCGGCCGAGCTACATGGTAGGCGGAGTGGGGGGTGTTAGGTTTTATTTTCGTTACGGAATTTCTTGATTCGGTCGCCGCGCTCAAAGCCCGCGATAAAAGCTATGCAATAGCTTAAAAAACAACTTTTAATGAAAATGTAACATCATTTTTCCTTAATTGAAATGGAATGTTCATTAAATCATCATAGAACTTTCTCGAACTTTTAGTCAATCCATTAACACCTGGTTAATAACATCTATAACGTAGTTATCCATATATTTTAACTAGCTGCCCTCCGCGGTTTCACCCGCGTAACTCCCGATCCCGTGGGAATATCGGGATGTAAGCTATCCTATCTCTCAAGTTGGATCGAACTGCACATGGTGTGCGAATTTTATTATAATCGGTTAAGTGGTTTAGGAGTCCATTGAGGACAAACATTATGACACGAGATTTATATATATTAAGACTAGCTGCCCTCCGCGGTTTCACCCACGTAACTCCCGATCCCGTGGGAATATCGGGATAAATTAAGATGCAAGCTATCCTATCTTTCAAGTTGGATCGAACTGCACATGGTGTGCGAATTTTATTATAATCGGTTAAGTGGTTTAGGAGTCCATTGAGGACAAACATTGTGACACGAGATTTATATATATTAAGATTAAGATACTCAGTAATCATTTGAAGGTATATTGGTACCTATTTGTTGTAATAGGTATGTGTTGTCTAGAAAAAGTAAACTAACTACACGTAATCGTTGAAATCACTATCATCACTGCATACTGCATAGTATAAAACAAAGTCGCTTGCTCTGTCCCTATATCCCTTTGTATGCATAAATCTTTAAAACAACGCAACGGATCTTGATGCGGTTTATTTTAATAGATAGAGTGATTCAAGAGGACGGTTTATATGTATGTGCGAAGCCGGGGCGGGTCGCTAGTTAATCAATAATTTGAGAATTATTATCATAAATTATAGAATAGGGACTAGGAAACCCATCAATTTTGTCTTATTAATCCAGACGTAATTAAACTTAATTGTAGCTAACTTAGATTAAAAATTATCTTAATTCTAGCTTTACTTTTTGCAGAAAATAATTATAAATGCAAAAGTGCACTTAAATATCTCAGCTGAAAAAGGCAAATATTATTTACGGTAAAAATAATATTATTTACGGTAAAAATAATATTTTTTAATATAATAATATATATTTTATTATATATATATCTAAATTCCTGTCATTCTTTAGGTCGAAAATTAGACATTTCTTTCTCTGCCCCGATTTTAATTATTTTTTTTAAGATACATTTATGGCGTTTTGCATGACATTGTGGTTAAACCAATTTAGCTAAATGCATTTAACGGATAATAATAAGATAATGTTGAAATTATTTAATCAGTTTGACACTTTGACAGTTGGTTAATCATGTTTAAAGTCATATTTTTTCAACCTTAGAACGAATATACGCTACTTTTTATCCTGATATTCCCACGCCATCGGGACTTACGCGGGCGTGGTTGGAATTACCGGGCACTGCTAGTACTACATATGTTTTTTTGTAATTATTTCAGTAACATAAGTGTTGATATCATACTCATAATTGCCGGCCAGACACGTGACGACCGTCGACCAGTGACACCAATAGTTCTACAACGTAATAACAGATCTAATAGATAATATTGTATGACTTTCGTGCTTTAACATCATTGTCTACTGTCTAATGTCAACGTACCTTGGACAATTCAACGGAAAAAGGAGTTGATGTAGAGTTTGTAAATTAATAATCATCATTTCAGAATTATATGCCCTAAAATACCACTGGCCTTAAAACAATCGACCCACCCACGCCACGTCGGATTGGACCAAGGAGTCACAATGTCCCATACAAATATGGCCCCCCGTTTCCCCCCCCCCCCTAAGGGGTAGAATTTAGGTTAATCCTTTCTTATCGGATGCCTACGTCATACAAAGAACACACCCTCCAAGTTTCAGGTCTACACGATCAGCGGTTTAGGCTGTGTCAGTCAGTCAGGACAAATCATTTTATATGTATAGATAAGCGGGTGCATGGGTCTATTTTTTTAGTGGTCATATTTTAACTTGAAGGTACTCTAGGTACAAACGAGTAAATACCGTGTGTTTTTTTTTGACCTGTGTAAATGCAGCGTTAAGATCTAGAGATTGTAAGGCTGTATTTACAGACGGTTGTGGTTTTGATTCCTGTCATCGAACTAATAGTTCCTGGTCTGAGTGTTTTTCTATGTATAATGTACCTACCTATATACTTATATGTAAAAGAAAAGTATTAAGCTTGGGGCTAGATAGCATTGTGCGTAATGACTGACATATATTTACGTATGGATCTTCCCTTGGCCCAAGGTGATACTTCCCTAAGCTAGTCTTTGGAGGTAGCACCTCTAGTAGCAGCCGGAACCAACAACGGCTTAACCTAAGTAATAAACTCACAGCTTAATTAATGACGATTAATTAAAACCCTTCATAATAAAAAAAGCCTAATGTAGTTGCTAATATTACGTCCGGTGTATCAGCTATAAAAAGTTCTGGTAATCCATAAGCGTGCAGATAAAGGCTTGGCTTTCACAGGCGGGGTCGGTTGCGTGGTTATGAATATTTATACCCGCTAAAGCCTTTCTATTCTGGACTTGCCCAGCACTTTATTAAAGTCTATTTTTGACTAATGAGTTATTGGTCATTCATTATGGCTTCTTATCATTGCAGGTCATCGATTTGTGAATTGACCGTAGTCATTATGTGGTAGCTTATTAGCTTACATAAAAGTAATAGAAAAGATAAAACAAGTGAAAGACGATTTATCATTGATAAAAGAAGGACCATCAATATCAATGAAGAAGAATAGCTGTTCGCATTTAATCCGGCATTTAATTTAATCCTTAGATACAGGAATATCCTAGTTCAGGCATATGTGTTTTTATTGTTTTCTTGTATGTTTAGTCCTTAGTTTACTATGTAAATATTTTTGGATTAAATTTATTTATTTATTTATTATTTATTTATTAATCAATTCTATTTAGGTTTTTTAATTTAGGTATTTATTATTTACCATTTAATTCAAATATTATTTAGCGAGCCTCGGTCAAAAAATATTAATAATTCCCAATATTTCTTAGCAACAACGTTCCCACTGGGAAATTAGAAAAAGTGATAATATTTTACCACGTCTGTGTAGAATCGTATAAAAAGGCAATTTTTCTAACAAATAGCCACATGTTTATGTTCTTCGTTCTTCCACATTTTGACTGAAGAAAAGTCATACCAAATTGAACTTGTCATTATTTCAATGTTTTTTTATTTTTTATAGTGCATGGCCTGCACTGGGCTATCTGAAAATATTGCAAACTAGCTTTTGCCCGCGACTTCGTCCGCGCAGGAGTCGAAAATAGTTAAAATAGGATTATTTTTTGTTGATTTCAAATTAGATTGAGTTTGAAACATGTGTGTCAAAATAAAATGTACTTACTTAATTTAATCAAAAGCACTAAGGAGTTCGAGTCGAAGTAAATCGCCTAAAATAACTTTCTACTCTTTTTTAAACCCGGTAGGTAATTAATTTCATAAAATCCTTTCTTATCGGATGCCTACGTCATAAGAAGAACACACCCTACAAGTTTCAGGTTTCTACGATTTAGGTTGTGCGTTGATCCGTCAGTCAGTCAGGACAAAGAATTTTATATGTATAGAGAAGATAGATTTTGAATGAGATGTATTTTAACTTGGAACACGAAAACCTCGGGTGCACCCAATTCTCTTGGGATGGGATCCAAAATGGGTATACGTGTAAGTACCTAAAGTTCTAAACCAAAAAAATGAATTCTTCTATTTCTGTCTTTCTAACACAGAGCCAATAATGCACAAAACTCTACGATTACCACATGAGTAAATCTTTAATCATATCGTGCTAATTAGTAATTACCTATCTATCATAGTCATCTTTTGTGTTTTTAGGGTTCCGTACCTTAAAAGGTAAAAAAGGAACCCTTATAAGATCACTTTCCTGTCCATTTTAAAAATGAAAAAGGTGTAAAAGTCCTATTCATTTGTTTAGGTATTTTCGTATTCATAACAAAAGATATTTCTTTTAAATTACTTAATAATTAGTATCTACTAACTTTGGGAACTGTGACTTTTGGCAAATTGTTCAAAATTTTATTATTAGGTAGGGCTGAACAGTTGCGCAGAGAGTAATTTTGGCGTATCCTAATAAAAATATAGAGTTTTAAGTGATTCAGTGGCTATCCTATAACAGTTCTATGTTTTAACAAATATCCCGTCTCCGAGATGGTTTAGAAGTTTGGTTAGAAAGCATTATTTGTGCACAGAGCACTTTTGATAAAATCTTAGTCATAACGTTTGGTCAAATACCCCATTTCCGAGACACCTATGAGATTTGGTGTAAAGGCATATTTCATTTGCCGTAATGTCCTCTATCGACAGGTATTAGCAAACGTATCGCGCAAAAAAAAAATACTATGTCAAGTTCCCAGTACTAAATGGCAAGACACCTTTTTTCAGTTCAATGTTCGAAGTTTTCAACCTCTTAGGTTTTACGTTAACGCTGTCAGCTTGAAGTGACGTCTTACCAATCATAGATTAATGAGTATGTTACCAATCTAATCAAAAGAACTAAAGAGTATTGATATCAACTTCGAAGCAAATCACTCCCAAAATAACTTTCTTCCCCTTTTTAACCCCGTTAGGGGATGAATTTCAATAAAATACGAAACACGTGTTCCATTAATTCTGTTAAAGAATGTTTATGCAAAATTTGAAATAGATTGGACTAAGGAATCACGTTGTCCAATACAAACTTTGCCCCCCTTTTTCACCCCTTTAGGGGTAGAATTTCAGAAAATTCTTTCTTATCGGATGCCTACGTCATACAAAGAACACACCCTCCAAGTTTCAAGTCTCTACGATCAGCGGTTTAGGCTGTGCGATGATCCGTCAGTCAGTCAGGACAAAGGATTTTATATGTATAGATATAGATAAGAAGATAATACATGCATAATATAGCCGTGCAAAGCCGGGGCGGGTCGCTAGTACTTCGATAAAAGAGATCCAATCAAAGAGTATTTAAGTTTTTAATAACCCCAGCACGCCGCTTCATACACCATGTTCATACAAAATTGCTGGAGCGTTGTTCCAAATTCAAAAATCGCTCCTGCATTGGATTTAATTTTTGTTTTACCGCGACACTGGCTTTATGCACGATAGTAATAATGCGAAGCCATAATAAAATTATAAATAAAAAAGAGATGGCGCTAGATGCTTCTTTCCGTATGTCAAACTGACAATTTTGACACCATCCCTACGTTCTGTACGTTTTCATGCAAAAATATTATGGTTTATTTTTTACGCCAAGAAATATCAAATTTTAATTAGTAACATAAATCTACTTGAAATACCTAAACCTCTTCTGATATTTTCTGAACACATTCGTGAATATTATGTTAAAATCTGTTTCCTAGTTCCCGAAATTAGACTGCACAAACAAAGGTAAACAAATAAAATCAACATTTTCTGAGATGAATGGTAGTTTCGCGAAAACGAAGAGATGGCGCTAGTTACTTGAAATTAAAAAAAATATCTTATTAAATTAATTACTTTATTTTCTAGTTAAAAAATGTGTATATTGCTATGTATTCTTAAAATACATAAGTGTACAAAATTTTTAAGCGGAACAAAAAGAATAATCAACTAATTTGTGATTTTCTAAATTTAAGAAAACCTGAATCGCGCATGCAAGATTTTTTTCTACCAGAGCTATATAAGGTTAGCGAATTCTATAGTGCTAAGATCATTATGGACGTAGAACGCTTACTTCCAAAACTTCGAATTTATTATATGTAGAGATTGGAAATTGGTAAGCGCACTTGAACGGTAATCAAGGGATGCGAATTCGAGTCTCGTGTCAGTTGCAATTTTTTAAGACGCATTTTTCCCTTAAAATATTGTCATTATTTTGATTTTATGACCACATATTTCAATTTCAAATATAATTAGGTACTCAAATTCTAACGCATAGAAATGTGAAATGCTTTATGTAATGGTCGTTATCGGTGTTATCAAATTTGTTTTGAACCGTTATGCTAATCTTGGCTCAGTGTATACGACACGCAAACTTGTTGCTGTTTTATTTTCTTCTATTCTGTCTTCATTGTTTGAAGATAATGATATTCTGATTTTTATTGAGTTTTCGTGTGGCTTGAATAAATTAAAATATAGCACTTAAAACTTATCTACTTTTGGCAAAAAAAGCTGAAGAGTTTGTTTGTTTGAACGCGCTAATCTCAGGAACTACTGGTTTGAATTGAAAAATTATTTATGTGTTGATAGTTCATTTATCGAAGAAGGCTAAGGCTTTTATATTTCGATATTCCCAAGGGATCGGGAGTTACGCGGGTTAAACTGCGAAGCGATGCTAGTAAGTTAAAAGTAGGTAAAGTTCGGTCGTAGAGTTAGAGGTCTGAGGAAGGAATGGATAAATCCTTCAGTCACATTTGTAACCAGAATTTCATAAAAAAAAACTTGCGATAAATATATTACTTTAACTAATGTCGCGATTTGATATATAAATATGGTTCAGATTGACAAAAAAGTTTAAATTAATCGAATTAAGTAGTATTAATCGAATTAAGTAGTTTTATGTAGTAGAATTATTTTAAGTAGTTTTCCCTATTTTTAGGAAAAAATAATTAGTTTTTAATTAAGGTGGCCCATTACCAGCAGATATCTTATACGTATAATACGGTCTAGCTTATTAAGTAAGTACACATACCAAACCTTAAAGTATCTACTATAAGTGATCGTCCCACATATTCGTTTTGTAGCTCCAAAAGGTATTATTCGAACGATCGATAGTCTAACTCATTAAACATTAAAATGTGTCTGTCTGAGCTTCAGGCCTGAATATGTCCTTGACACTACACAAGGTACGTACATCGGTATATACAATGTGTCACAAAAACCCTTTAATCCCATTAAGGTACTTGTACGTACCACAAGGGGTGTACCACCCATCTCCTGAAACACAGTCTTAATATTTTCTGTGAAAGAACAGATTTCACAACGCAAGTTAAATCTTATCGTAGATGTCTGAGTCTTTTAAAAACACTATTTTAGACCTTAATATAGTTCGAGTCATCTTTGTATCGCCCTTAAGATTTAGTTTTGTTGTAAGACATTTAAATTACTTAAAAAATACCAGGTAACTATACTTAATCAAAAATAGTTTTGTATAAAAATAATGAACTATTTAATTAATTATTTATTAATTATTAGTACGGAAATTTTCCCCTCATTTATAGGATTTTTTTTTTGGAATTTTTAAGATATGGACACCATTATGGACAGCGGACCCTTAGGTAAATAATAGTGTTTCAACATGTTGATAATTCTTTTTTTATATATTTAATGCGGCTTGCATTAGATTGTTCTTAAACAAAAGGTAAACGCATTTAACGAATCATTCTCAATTAAATCCTATTTCAATAGCCACACGATTGAAAATTATTTAATCAGTTTGACACTTTGACAGTTGGTAAATCATGTTTAGGGTTTGAAAATCAATTTATCATTTGTTGTTCAAGGTACCTACCTACCTATAGAACCTATAAGGAATACATGGTTTTTGTTTCACACTGTATACTGTGACACTACTCTAAATAACTACGTTATTGTTATGACAAGTACATGTTTGTCTGGGCATGTATTTTCAAAATATCCGTCGCATATACCCAAAGGTCCACTTTAATTAACAAACAATCGTTTTTTTAGTAATATACTAGCGACCCGCCCCGGCTTCGCACGGCTACATTATGCATGTATTATACCTACATATAAACCTTCCTCTTGAAAGACTCTATCTATTAAAAAACACATCAAAATCCGTTCCGGAGTTTTAAAGATTTAAGCATGCATAGGGACAGACAGCGGAAAGTAACTTTGTTTTATACTATGTAATGATATTGTAGGACAATGCACACAGCGCCATCTAGCCCCAAGCTCAGCAACAAGGTTTGTGTTATGGCGACCAGCAGTAGCGAGGGGTCCATACAACCCGATTTCAGTCAGCTTACCTTCACAAATACAGGCATAAGTCTTCCTAGACCTATCTTGTTGCTGCTACAATTTGCTAAGAGTGTATTTTGATATATATATTTTTTCAATAGAACTCAATTTCATCAAAATCACTCCATAAACAATGAAGTTATGCCCGAACAAACAGCCATTAAAACAGCGCACTCCGGGAGTGCAGGCAGAAGTGAAAACAATAAACTTGTTATTTCTCATAGAATATTTCTTGAAACGATCTGCTACTGCCATCTATTAGCACTCACTTAAACAAATATAGTTTATTTTTTATTCGCTAGATGGCAGTAAAAAATTTAAATCAGCGCCATCGACATTCGAATAGCGGTCTTTCTAGAAACTAAGTTTCTCAATTTGTGTAATAGATGGCAGTATAAGTTAAACAAAAAGACTAACACAAATAAAATCTCATCTGTCGCGTCAAAATCTGTCGCGAGAACGGCTGAAAATGCTCTCCCACAAAAGTGCCCAACGCGCCATAAGAAGTTTTCACTTCAAAAATATTATACCTACATTCGAATTTAGAACCGTCTTTTTTGCAGTCGATTAAAAAGAATAGTAGGTACATTAATGCAAATGCCGAGAAATAGGCAATTGCACGTCGAATATGAGTTTGAAGGCTGAGCCGTAGCTGAGGACTTAACAAATACGAGACGGGCAATTGCCATTTCCGCCGAGGCAGATATAGTACTTTTCTCAAAAGAATGTAGGCAAATAAAACATACCTTTTTCTCGTTTTTCCAACTCATAATATTTTCATTTAAGTACTTTCATGTAGGTACCTATACATACATTGCCTATTTGGCTTTTGATCTTAATTCTGGTGAATCTCCATTTCACTCTCTGAACCGTTGGAATTCATCTTAATTATATTTTAAAGTGTGTAAATATCAAATCACGATGAACTTTTAGCTTTGCCGCAAACTTTTTATTTATCATCTGTGCCGAAAGGCAAACGCATTTATGGCTATACTGCCACGTGAAAGCAACTTGTACTAAGCAAAGAGACTTGCTTAGGTAAAAGAGATCCAATCAAAGAGTATTTATAACCCCAGCACGCCGCGCCATTTCATACAACTTGTAATGTTCCAAATTAAAAAAAACGCTCCTGCAATGGATTTGATTTGCTTTGTCCGTAAATTCGATACTTCGCGTGTTCTTTTATCGAAAATAATGACAATATTTCCATGCACGTTTTAGAAAAATATTAGAAGTTGGTTAGGTACCCGTATATTTCGAGAATTTACTAGATAATTTTATTAATACCGCAACATACTATGTCGTCACATACCTACTGTATAAGTTTAGTTGTCAATCGCCTAATTATATCAGGTCCTAATCGATATTATAAACAGCTACTGTGTAGCTACATACTTCCAAATGCGTGATAGGAAAACTTGAAGTCGCTTCGATGTCTACGAAAAGTAGAGTTACATAAAACCCATTATCGAAATAGGAACATTTGCTATTCAATTACCTATAGATACCTAACTAAAGGCGTTAGTTCGATTGATGGATTCAATAGACAGCTAATAACGATGTGATTGGCACGCACAAAGGGTGGCAAGACACCGGCTCGCATTACGTAGATAACAATACAAAAACTTTTACGATTCCATTTCTTTTAACTGCGTAGGAATAAGCTGCGAAATAAATATAGAACACTGGCTGTGCTACACGGTTTGACCAGCGAGCGTGAGTGTCTCTTTAAAGCCCATTTTACCCCTAAGTTGAATTTCTGAAAATCATTTCTTAGTGCTAGCCTACGTCTTAAAAGACGAAGTTCAGACTCTTGTAGTTTCAGAGTGATGAGTATTTTTCTCTTTTATCTACACTAATTTTATTATATTAGTGTAGATAAAAGAGAAAATATTTTTGTTTGTTTGTAACGAATAGGCTCCGAAACTAATGGACCGATTTTGATGAAACTTGGTATGAGGATACATTGATTCATTGGGAGTAATATAGACTAATTTTTATGCCGATATTCCCACGGGGTCGGGTGAAACCGCGGTGCGCTATTAGTCTAATATATACATAGACGATTGAACTGAAAGACTGACAGCCTGTAATGAGTTTAAAGTCTAACTCCGAATGGCGAAACAGAACGTTTGTTATTTTTCGCCATTCGGAGTTATTTTGTTTCAATCGATATTGAACAATAAAGTAGTAGTCCACTTTCAACTTGTCCGTTTTAGGTAAAAACTTCTCCTTGAACTTTACCATCGATTGCAATTCCATTAAACCCAATAGGTTCTTGATGAGAGTGTCAATATTACATTATACCAAACAACATTGTGCTTAATTTAAAATTCTTTCGTTTAATTATATTTACCCACGCCCTATCTAGCAATCTCTCGCTCTTCTAGCCGATCTTTTGTCTTTTAATTTCTAACTTGAAACGCACTTTCTACCCCTCTAAATTCAAACCCCCGCTAAATTCACCGCGTTTCAATACATTGTGCAGAATAAAAGTTTCTATGAGAGTCGAGAAGCAGTTCTTTTTCGCTGTATTTTTATTGGAATATACGGATTAACGTAATACGTAGGTACCACTACAGTGCTGTCTATCTCTAAGACAGTCCACAAGAATTCCTTAAACCCACATTTTAAGAATATCGAAAAATGATCTAAACTTTTCACTTAATATCTAGTCATCTGAATCATAAATATGTGTTCCTAGGGTTGGTGATAAAACGACACAACATAAGAATATGGTGTCACGACTGCGATATGTCGCGGCTGCAGCGCGTTGTCTGGGAAGGCCACGGCAGCAGGCTGCTCAGCGAGGTCTCCAACCAGCCGGTGGTTAGGAAGTTCCTGGAGGCAGTGCCTTATATCATGGTATGCATATTAAAAAGTTATCATTATGATGTCATTAAGAAATATATTACAAAAAAAGAGAGAAATGCGGAACTCATAACAAAATAAAGAATTTCATCCATGAGTTAAAGCTTTTTAGATATTTGTGAGGTACAATCACCTGAACTCTCCGAAAAACCTATTTTGAGGATTTTATTATTATTAGAATACGTTTAATCCTGAGATTAAATTAAAGGTTTTATCCCCATTTTATGCCTGAGGGACGAATTTCTAACAATTCCATTGGAGTTTGAAGAAATGATAAGTAATGTTGTTTGCATTATAATTTCCAGAATACGATCCGTGATATCCACACAGCGGTCATAGGGAATGATCTCGAAGGCTTGATGAAGCACGCCGGCGATCCAGTGCCTCCGCAAGCTTTGTCTAGCAGAGACGGGAATAACATGACAGTTATGCATAAGGTAAGTTACATTACCAACTCAACTAAATACAGAGATATGTTGATTATGTGAGAAATCTAATTTGTACGTCTTTTGTGATCAGGCTGCAGGTCTTGGACACAGCAGTATAATGAAATATATCGCTGAGAGATATCCTCAAGGTGTTAACGACGTCGACAACGACGGCCGAACACCCCTGCACTATGCTGCAGCCGTCAGAGATGATCAACACACTTTCAACACCCTCGTCGACCTTGGAGCTGACGAAAGCATACTTGATAACGTAAGTAATATCATAAATTAAAAATAAACCATCAATATAACGTAAACACGCACCGATCTCATCTTTTATTTTTAGAAAAATAAAACTCCAGCATATTACATTAACAGACCTCAAGAAATAGATAAAAATATATTAAAGACATTACCCGAGGCACCGAGGACGCCATCTAGTGCTTATCCTGCATCATGGGATTGGAAACTACTAGACAACTATGTAATAGCAGAATTAAATAAAAAAACTAGAAAGAAGAACATAAGAGCATCCAATGAAAATATATCATCTAAAAATTATAGTAACACAATCTCAGAAAGTACTACAGACACTCGACATGGTGCTATGAAGGCTAGTAGTACACATGAATTCATTAACCATTTACCGGAGTTAGACGATGGCAACAAGCTAACAGACGAAGAAGAAAAGAAAGACGAAGAACCACAAGAAATTCAAAATAACCAAGACACTAAGGTATGCTTAACGCGTTTCATGCTGCGGAATCATTTATGGTTGATTTGCTTTGCTTTTAATTACATTGCATGAATATTTACTATTATGCATTTTAGGAATCCGAAAACGTAGATGAAAATGAAGAAACCGCTGAAGAAAACCCGCAGGAAGAAACTGTTACTAACGATGAAGTGAACGATGTCGAGGAACATGAACAAGAGACAGAAGAATCACAAGAAAAAAAAGAAACAGAAGAGCCACAAGAAATCACAGAAGAAAATCAAAATGAAGGGGAAGTTCTTGAGAAAGAAAATGATAGTGTAGAAGCCGAAGATACCCAAGATAATACTAATGAAGAACATTTAGATGATGCGAATAATACAGAAACAAAAGAGGAAGCAGAAAGCGGTGAAGTTGATACAGTAGATGATCAAGACAACAACGAAGAAAATGATAAAGATAGCGAAGAGAACGTACCACCAGAAGACAATGAGTCTCAAGACAATCAACAAAAAGACGAAATAGCAGATGACGAACAATCTGAAATACATGATGAAAATGAAGAACATATAGAAACACATAATGAGGAAATTAATCCCTCTGAAAACAATAATTTAAATAACGACGATGAAGATAATTTAGAAATAAATAAAGATGCCACCAAAAATGGAGAGCATGATTCTACAAATATTGAAGGTAATGCTAGTCTGAGTAATGAAAACAGTGAAGATGACGATGACGTACAAGTACAAGGCGATTCTCAATCAGAATACAGTGAATTTAATCATAAAAGCACAGCGGAGATTTCTAATATGGGAAGTGCCAATATAGGTAAAAATGAAATCCCTTCAGGCACTACACACGAAACTCTCAAAACATAAATTCTTATAAACTAACAAACATTTCTAAGGGGGTCCCTGACAAGTTCAATATTTTTCATTATTTTGCTAATTAAGGAAGCGTGAACGACGGCCGAAACACGCAAGAAAGTCTTATAGAAGGAATTATTAACGGTGAAGCCGAACAGGACTCACAGGATGCAAGTATCACACAAAGAGATGGATCCGTTCATGGAGAAGTACTTGTTGTTGTAAGTATAACATCAAAATTATATCGTCAACTAAGACAATCCAACTGAAATCGAAGAAAGGTAAAGAGTAAATTAATTAGCTGATTGTGGTGTTCATTAGTTAGAACAGCATCATTGTAGCACTATATTTCACACAAAACACCTTGTGTAACACCACTGTCATGAATTGATTTGCTGGCTTCTTAGTATTCGTCAAAACAGTATTATTAGACCGCGATAGTAGTCACAGACATACTAATTGTTTTCATTAAACTTTATAGGTAATCAAATTCACAGACATATTTACGTTTCGCAGGATAGTGAAATAGATCCAGAAGTGACGGATTTATTAAATACTGCAAACATGGAAATGTTAGCAACTTTGGTTCTAAATGGAGAAGGGTCGAGATTAATTGGAAGACAATCTGGAAATCCAGAGTTACAAGGGTTCTTAGATAATGTATCCACTTATATGGTAAGTTGTATTTAACAACCCAACATTAATCGCTCCTGGCGCTTTAAATCGAGAATGCTAGATTAGACACACTGATGTTTTATTTGATTTCCAGCAAAAAATAAATAAGGTACACGTCGCAGCTCGAGATGGAAACATAAAAGACTTGCAATCAGCGTTGGACAGAAGAAAATTTGCTATCGCACGTGACCCAATATCCCCGAATGGTGCAACTCCTCTACATGTCGCCACCGTGTTTGGTAAAACAAACATTATGAAATACTTAGGCGGAAGGTACAAATAACTTATCACTAACACCAGTTTAAAAAATATTGGAGATTGTATCAAACGTTAAAAAATGTTTTTACCGTTGTAGATTTCCCGAAACATTATCAGCTGTAGATTTCGAAGGACGCACAGCATTGCATTACGCTGCTGTTTTACCAGACAACGGGCATTATTTTAATTTAATTCAACAACTGGGTGCCAATTCAAAGGATTTAGATGACGTAGGCATTATCAACTTTAAAAAATCTTTATTTTTTGAATTATGTTAATTCTATTAATTGATTAATCGATTGTTTTTTAGAATGGAAGGTCGGCTGAAGATTATTACAAGAATCCACTTTTGTTACCTTTTACCCAATTATTGTCAGATTTTGGTATTAGCAACGAAGTAGCTCAAAATATGTTTACAGACAAAGGTACGTAAGTATTTGAAATACACCAATGATTTAAGTTTATCTATCACATAACATTCATAAATATTCCATATAAAAAAATTCGTTAGATAAACGAATTTTTTTATATGGAATATTTATGAATTCGATCAAATGTGTAGTTCCTGAAGATCGTGTATCATCACGTCGAGATTTGGAAGCCATTGAATCTTTGGACACTTTGGAAAGATGTTATCGGCTTTTGGCATCAGCACGACCAGCTCGTACACCTTTATCAGCTTCATCGAACAGAGCCACACCACCTCTTGTATTGGGAAGATTCTTAAAGAAACCAGTATTTGAATCAATAAAACGCAGAGTCACTAAATTAGATCACGATCTCTTCGACGTAATATGGCCAGCTGTGAAAAAGTTACCAGAAAATAGAAACATTATTCAAACGGTCGAAGAAGATTTTCCTGGAGGCATTACGGCGCCTGATTACTATGTGTACGAGGTCTTTAATGAATTTTTGACACCTCTCATCAAAGATCTACACAATATCAATGTTAACTCTGACTTACCGATACATCCTCAGTCAGATTTCAAGAAAACTTCAGCCTCTAAACTATCGAACGAACCTCTAGTAGAGTTAAACATCGATCCAGGTGATGACTTTGTACTATCTGGAACTATCGAATGTTCAAGAAACATTGATGGCTTTGAGCTGCCCTTAAATCTGAAGGTAGGCAAATTAGAAGGAATCGAGAGAATTGTAACTACGTTACTGGTGCAAGAGGAGTTTACAAAATTTACCGAACATTCTAATCCAGAGTCTGATCAAAAAGGTGGTACATATTACACAATGAACGAAGTTTTAGAAAAACCCTCAGAGATATCGGCCTCTCTAGCGTCTAATGGTCTCTTGATAGCTTTATGTGATAAAGATGAGATCGACGACAGTACCCGTCTACACGGCAAACATTGGCCTTATGGTCGCGGAGTATTTGTAACCGAAGATAAATCAGTAGCTATCTGGATAAATGTTCACGACCATATACGTGTCCTCGTCTCATCTTCAATCGATGCACCTGGAGAGATCGGTCTACCCTTCAGCAAACTGTCGTACATAATGACGTATCTTCACGAGAAGCTTACATTTATTTGGGATCATAAGTTGGGACATTTATCCGCTAGACCAACCTTCTTAGGATGTGGTATTCGATTAAGTATGATAGTAAGTTTTCCTGGACTTTCAAAAGATGCTGACAATATGAAACATTTATGCGCCATGAGGGGTTTACAATACAGAGAAACTTTAAGTACCGGAATCGCAAGGATAAGCAACTACCAATGTCTGGGTGTGAACGAAACCAGCTGTTTTAACGATTTTGTTACCGCATCGTCTAATTTGTTACATCTGGAGAAAGATTTGTCTATGCAGAACTCTGCCCATATTGCAACTATGCTGACCAATATTTTCCGCAGAAAGAGAAGCAGTCTTTCTGATTTGGACAACTCGGAGATGTAGAACAAAATTATCATAACTCTAATATTTTAAAATTTTAATAGTTTTTAGAAATTAATACACTTTTCACACTAGAAGTACTATCGAATGTTGGAAAGATAAGGGCTGGACTGGCTGGTCACAACTGGTGATGCTTCTCGAATAAATATTGGTTTAATTAAAACAATAACTACTTAGGTCAGTACACAAGCGTGATTTTATTTAAAAGTGGTGTGGCGTTAAAGTGTGAGTTTCACAAATGCAAACTTATTAACATAGCTTTCACGCCAAACATATAAATTAACAAAATGCTTTTGCAAAACCTTAACTGCACTTTCACCACCAGCAACTTTTGTCTTTCCAACATTAGAATTTCACGTGTGACGTCAAAAAATTATAGAGCAATTAGATTGCCCCATATTACAATTTTAGTTTCAATGTCAATCGACCACAATATGGGTATTCTCAATGTATAAATAATTGAATTGAGTTTTAACTAACGGTGTCTAGAATATTTAAAGACTCGAAACTCAAAATCGATACGACCTGAACTTAGTTTACATACAAAGGCGATAAATAGCTATTAATAATAAATAGGTCAATCAATCATGGTCTGCTAATAAAGGTTTTACGTCCAGTTTCCGCCTCCACGTTAGTTTTAAATCGAACGAGCCACCCTCACCCCCAGCAGGTGTTGGTTCTCGTGTACAACCACACATGTCACACATACTCATTGTGCGACGTCACACAAGCGAACAGAAGGTCACTGTGTGGTAAATAATTGATCGCTTTCAGGGCCGGCCTACGACGACAATGAGCACGTGGACATTCCCATCTTTAAAACCGAAGAGGGCAGATATCTGGCCAAGTGTAAGCCATTTAAATTAATTTATTTTAAAATGGAAAACGTAAAGATGAATAAAGAACTTTATATGAACACTGTGTTCACAGCTCTCGGCGATCCTTTGATCAAAGGACTGACCGAAGTGGCTAACGTTAAGCCTAAAGATCCGGTAGCATTCCTCGCCAGTTTTCTTCATAACTTTCCTGAAAGTGAGAAGCCACGGATAGACACCCAGGTAAACATTTAAATTTATGAAATGACATTTTGATTATTCTGGTTTAACGTTTCTAACATACTGTTTCATCGACAGCAATCAGACGTTGGAGTAGCTCAGGAAGCACCAGAGGTAGAAAACGAGCAAGCTCCAGTAATGTCACAAGCTCCACCAAGGCTCCCACGAAGTGCATCTCGCACAGCGACCAGACCTCACCGACCAATAGACGTAGTCACAGTGGATCCGCAACCCATCACCAGCCCTGATGCACCTGAGACTGCCTTCAGCAGTGCCAAACGGGTAAATCAATCACATTATTTATCCCTCACATTTAAAAAAAAAAATGTAAGTAACTACTGATTGACTTTCCTTAAAATTTTCAGGACGAACATGGACAGTCAATGTTACACTTCGCTGCCGCTCGTACGCACGCCAGAAATGCCCTGTTCCAGCTCCTTCAAGAATCGGACGTTAGTTTGGGTTATCGAGACGAATTGTACAGAACTGCTCGTGATGTATCTACACAAGCCAATGTGCCAGAGAATACTGATGAGATTGACAGATTCGTGTTACACCTAGCTGCTAGAGGTAAAATAATAGCAATTATAGACCGGAGATACACATTTTTAAGTTTCAGAGTGACTAGGGCAATGTGATATAATCTGATTTATATCAGTAATTGACCTGCCTGTCGTTCAGTCACTTTATTCACATTAATCAATGAAAATCTATCTTTAGATTCAATAAAATTAAATAATTTCGAAGCATAATCGTTGCGTGACCAGACTTCATTTGATTTAATTTGATTAACCTTAATGTCACAGGAAACACGGAAAAAATAAATGAATTACTAATGGAAGGATACGATCACATATTGGACGTAGTGGATGAAGAAGGTGTCTCCATCACAGATGTGGTTACTCAGCGGGATGATACGGAAATGAGCAATTTATTGGCATCGATACCGGGGTTTGAGGTAAGAAGCGAAGAGTCAATTTATCATAGGTTAAATAGAAGAGTTTGTAAAGTTACAATTTAACAGGAATCACGAGACATTCTCCAAAGTGCAGTTAGAAGAGGGGATTTAGCTGCAGTGAAGAATGCTTTAGCTGCTGAAAATGGTCGCGTTCTAGTACGATGTCAGAATTCGTTCAGCAGAACAGCTCTGCACATCGCTGTACTTGCTCAGCATGAAGAAGTTGTCGCTTATTTGGCGCAAACCTACCCTGAGTTACTGCGCATTGGGGACAATGTAAGTTAAGACCAGAAGGCCAATTCTCGTAAATAACATTGTTCAAATTACATTTCAATATCATTTCGATTGCATTTCGATCACAAAATATTACCCACAAAGTAGCTAAAAATATCCTCAAAGTTAGCTTTTTGTAAAAAAAAATACTTCAAGGGTATCTTTTGCAATCTAAATGCAATCGGAATCAGTTTTTTTTTTACAAAAAGCTAACTTTGGGGGTATTTAAGCTACTTTGAAGGTATTATTTGTGATCGAAATGCAATCGAAATGCAATCGAAATGATATTGAAATGTAATTTGAACAATGTTATTTACGAGAATTGGCCTTCAGATCAAGCTTATCTAACTGTGAGATTTCTTTCCCTACAATCTAGTTATGTCTATTTGCACCAAGGATGTCTCGGGGCGGTTTGCTAGACTATGTTTGTATTAGTGTATGTAGGTTTTTATTAAATTAATTGTTTTTTTTTTCTTTGTACTTATTTGATTTTATTTTAACATTGTGTTTATGATGTTTTAAATTGTATATTTAAATAAATATGAATAGAATTAGTTATGTCTATTAACTCAGATACTAAAATACTGATATGGTTTTCAGCTGGAAAGAACACCACTGCACTATGCGATGGGAGTAGAGAAAATCGAGTCCATAAGTCGGGTGCTGATTCGAGCTGGAGCCAAACGTGTGCTCAAAGATTTGAAGGGCCGACAACCTTCTTACTATTTCATGAATAAATCCGACATTTTGCGACTTCAAGAGGAAGAAGATATTTATTAAAATTAAAACGTGAAGTTGGCAACGAATGTTTTATAAGCAGGCTGGTCTAAAGGCCAAGAAAATGAATCTGTAGGAAGCTTTTTTCGCGCACATTTTTACAAGTCGCACTTTTTAATTTATTTGTACATTTTTATTCAAATTAGCACTTAGTAGATGGTGTGCCGAATTTTTAGTTTAATTCTAATTTAATTAGTTAGAAATTGTATGACTTGATGGGACCCCTATTCTAAATCTAATACCTAACGAAATCTATTCGTTTAATAAAATTCATGAATAAAATTTGATGAGTTTTTATTTAGCATAACAATTCATATTTAATTAGAATCACAAGTAATTCAGTAAACAACATGACTAGGTATAACAAAAGATTAAAATCTAAAAATTTAAAATGTATTCTAAAATATATTAAATTAAGTACATAATTTACTCTCTATCAATAAAGAACAGCAAACAAAATTACTGCGACACAAAAATCTATGATTTTGACGCGATACTATGCCTAATGTCGAATTCATACCGATAGTTCCATCTTCTAATCACTGCCATGGAATCGGATTTATGTACATTTGAGATACGGAACCACGCATACCTAGGAATATAAATAAAGATTATATTATTCGGAGATTTAAATATCTCTTTTAATAATAAGTGTCTGGGTGGGTTAATTTAAGTTACATACATTTTACCCTACATACTAAATTTCATGAAAATCGTTAATGCAGTTTCCGATATCCTAATTAAATACAAGAATTGCTCGTTTAAATATACTATTAGATAGATAGATAATTCTAAGCCGATGTTTTAAACAAGATTCCAACCGAACAAACATAGGTAGGTACAGTCGGCTGCATAATTGCAGCCCCCCTAGAGTTAGAAAATTACTATTATTGGAATGTTTTCATTTTAATAATTTTTGTTTGATTATTAATGAGTTAGAAGACTTTAAACTTCACCTAAAGCAGGTGTCTAGAATCTTGCTTGTGTTGAAAACATTCTTATAACAGCCGTTTTTGAGCTCTACAGTGGGTTTGCAATTATGCAGCCGACCGTACATGCATACATTGCAAGTTAAATAAAAAGCTTTAATATTTAAAGCAGGTGTCTAGAATCTTGCTTGTGTTGAAAACATTCTTATAACAGCCGTTTTTGAGCTCTACAGTGGGTTTGCAATTATGCAGCCGACCGTACATGCATACATTGCAAGTTAAATAAAAGCTTTAAAATAGTAGCAGGATTATTTGCTAGATTATTTTAGCTTCAGATAATTTTAATCCATGTTAACTATAATGAATCACTGAAGTAGATACGTAGGACATCTATACCTATTAATATTATAAGGAGGAAAGATTTGATTGTTTGTTTGCATTGAATAGGCTCTCAAACTACTGGACGGATTTTGATGAATCTTGATATGAGGATACATTGATTCATTGAGAGTGTTATAAGCTACTTTTTATCCCGATATTCCAACGCGATCGGGAGTTACGAGGGTGAAACTGCAAGGTGATGCGTTGTAAAGTAAATGGGTAGATAGGTACGTGGGTAGTTCACAAATAATTATGAAAAAGAAAGGTAGGTAGGTAAGGTAAAAGTACAAACTCACTGAGTTCTCCTTGGTTTAATGGGACAGGCAAGGGCTTATTCTTGCTAGTACGAAGCCAGTCTCTGTAAGCACGCTCGCCATTGGCACGTCTGCGGCGCTCTTCTATAGCAGCTCGGGCCGCTTTACGCTCTTCTTTAGTCTTCATTACTACATAAAATCAGTATAATTAGACGTAAAAGAGGCTCACAGCTATGCGGGTTAAGCGACGCCTGGCACGGTCATTACTTCGATGGGTGGCCAATTAGTAGTGTGGCAAAAATGTGTTTTCGTGAGCCCCTTCCGTGCTTCGGAAGGCACGTTAAGCCGTTGGTCCCGGTTGCTACCTCTAGTAGCAGTCGTTAGGTCAAGTTAGAGGCCTTAAAGCGATCTGAAAACTCTAACAATAGGTGAGCCACACCACTATACGAGAAGAAGAAGACGTAAAAGTAAAGTTAGCCAAATAAAAATTCTTGTAGGTATAAGGCAAGGATAAGGGTGTGGTGAGTTTCATTTTATTTTATTTCTGAGGCATTATTACCTTTCATGTCTTCCTCCTTTTTCCTAATCCAAGCTGCTAATTTCTCTTCTTTCTCCTTCTCTTTCTTGTTCCGTTCTCGGTCTAACTCCTCATTGTGTCTGTACTGCCGCATGATCTCCTCAGCCCGTCGCCGCTCGTCCTGCATGCGCTTGCGCTCCAACCAACGACGGTAAGACTCCTCGCGCTGCTCCTGCGATGTTGTTGCTGACTCTTGCCGCTTTGGCTTGTCATGGCGAGCTTTTTCACGTTTCTGTCACAAAACAATCCCAAATTAGGTGCAGTTAACTACAAGTTCTAGAAATATTTGCCTTACCTCCTGTTCTTTCCGTGCTAGCCACTGTTTGAAGGCTTCCTGCTTCCTCTTCTCGTTGCGTTCGCGTTCCTCCTTAGCAGTAGTGGTGGTGGACATCGATACGACTGAGAGACGAAACGTATCGGGCCCTTCTTCGCGGTAGGTGCGGTCGAACCGCGGCGTGTCCTCGTCAGCCTCCGCCCCGTCACGAAGCAAGTCATTCCCTCCCAGCCGGCAAGACTTCCGCTTGACGCTACCCGAGCACGAGGACACGCTCGACTCGGTACCGCTCAGTAACGGCGTCGAATTACTGCGGTAAGTGCTGTGAGGGTGCGGAGTCACATCCCCGATCGAGCAAGAGTCCGCCTGCAGTGACGTCACCGAATGCGTAGCTTCCACGGTCTCAACATAGATAGCGGGATTTATGTACCGCGTTTTACTTTTCCTCGAGGCGATCGACTCGGAATCGCTATGGTATTGAATGTTCTCGCCGGCTCCGTCGAATACGTGATGGGAGTGTATTGATTTCAATTCGAATCCTTTGTTACGAGCGCTATCGCCGAAGATACCCTGGACGGCGTCGTTCGCCATCGCTGCTACACCCTTTGAAATTCAACACAAATATAAACGAAATATAAAATATGTAAATAAAAATAAATGTAAGTAAAAGCAAAGACATAAAAGAAACTGTCAAAAAGCTTACCCAAAAATATCACGTCAAAATAACACAATTTTGAAAAGCTACGTCAATCACTAAATGTATTGTCCAGACAGTTATGTGCCAGTATCATAAACATATAACTATGGCAAAGTAGGCCGCACATCATTATTAGATTCAAACTATTGTATTTCTATGGATAATATACAAAACAGTAGTGTGCAAGTTAATTGGTGCAGCCAGCCCAGAAAATTACTTCTTTACATTTTTCGGACAACCATACAAAAACACGTACATTAAAAACCGGCCAAGTGCGAGTCGGACTCACACACGAAGGGTTCCGTACTATGTTGTATGGGAGGGGAGCCCCGCCTAATTTATAATATTTGTTATAGCGGCAACAGAAATTAATAATCTGTGAATCTAGGTATCACGGATCATGAGATAAAGCCTGGTGACAGATAGACGGACGGACGGTCAGTGGACTCTTAGTGATAGGGTCCCGTTTTACGGGTTTTTTTTTAATATACCACATATCCCAAGTTCCCATACTATTAGTATTAGGACCCCTGAATCCAGTCGAATTGAAATCCTTGTCCTTCTTTGAAGTCGATAAACTAACATTTGTACCTACCTAAATATAATTCAGACTAGATTTTAGACTCATAAATAGCAGGTAGCTGCGAACATCAATTAGCAAGTATAAGTAGGTAAGTAAGTATACCTCGCGCAGCGAATAGTGACCTCTGCGGTAAGTGGAAGGGGTATGCGCAGAACTCTATATTTATATGAAAATTGAGTTCTGGGCATACCCCTTCTACTTTCCATCAGAGGCCAACATTCGCTGCGCTACGTATACCATAATAATACAAAATAAACATACACACAAATAAAATACCATACATAAAATTACAAATAAAATACTCCGTCCAGAGCGTCCCCACGCGGCATCATCCCCAAAAGGCTGGTGGCATTCCCTCTGGATAACCAGGCTCACCCTTTGAGTGAAGAAGCCGCCAGCCCTTCGGTCGATGCCCCACCAGGTCCTTAAAATATAAGTACCTACTTCAAAATCAAATGAAATATCACATTCATAGAAATGTTTTTATTCAATAAAATATGTAGGTAATGGTTACAATATTATTACAATATTATTAAGTCAAACTTTTAAAGTCTAAATCACCGAATGGGTGGGTCTAAGGCATCGTCCGAAACCCGGCATTTTGTTGTTGATTTACAGAATTTGAAACAACATATTTAGGTATGTTGTTTTATTTCAAACAATCGTTTGCGCTAGATGTTACAAAATAACTTTTAATCCTAATGTAATTTTATAGCAAGTCAAATTACTCAATTCTTACGGCTAAAATCGCGGGTCAATAGTAATAAAATTGCAAATGAAAAAATAACTTTAGATTATTTCACATTGTCAGTCATTTGCATTTCGCTACACCTAGGTTTAAGCCGTCTTTACACGACTGATATTGGCGCTCGCATGTGTTTGATCACAACTCTATCAAAGTTAAGATATTGTGACTTATGATCAAAATCAATAACCGTCGGCGTCGTATCAGTGGCAAGGAGTGAAATTTCTTTAATGTTAAGTTGATAAAATACCAATAACCCCGAAAATGTGCGTGCGAGGAACCTACCTGAATCAGTTAACCTAAACCAATTGGTAACGGGTTGTATGGACCCCTCGCTAAATGCCTCCATTTAAAGCTAAACTGGGTTTTTTTAGACAATTTTGCTGTAGAAACGATGTCAGAAAAATGACATTTTACCAAGAGTTATCTTTTGACCAAGGTTTCTTCTTTCTGTCGACATATCTTTCAAGAAGAAGAACCCTTGATCGTCGATAGATATGTTATTGACTTAGGTGATGGTTCTCCAATTAGTGAGCGTTAATATCAGTCAGTAAGACTGCAGAATGTAATTTTATTTACACACCTAGGTATAACCATACTTCAGCCTGCCTAGCATGAAGACCAAAACCGATACGATAAAGCGATATAACTACATCAACTCTCAAAATATGATAGATAAAGCCGCCAAGTTGAATCTTTATTATAAATTGCGATAAAAAAATATGATAAAAATTCAACATGGCGGCTTTATCTATCATATTTTAAGAGTTGATGTAGATAAATCGCTTTATCGTATCGTGTTTTGGTCTTCATGCTAGGCAGGCAGGGTTTAACCTTTAACATCTCTATTATAAATACAGTCTCTAGGCATACCTACAAATTCTGCCCTCGTAAGAACACATCTTATAAACTGTTAGTTTTTATTGTAAAATTGTACTAATGCCTGTGATAAAATTTTGTATAGGTACGTTAGATAGATATATTTTCTATAGTTTTTTAAACTACCTAATACGATTTTAATAGTACATTATTGCAAAGGAAATAAGCAATTGCAGGTCGAGTATGAGTTTGAAGGCTGAGCCGTAGGCGAGGACTTCACTAATACGAGACAGGCAATTGCCATTTCCGCCGAGGCATAGGCATAGTGATTAGTGCTTTTCTCAAAAGAATGCAGGGAAATAAAATATTGTGAGAATCAAATCCATTGCAGGAGCGTTTTTTTTAATTTGGAACATTATAGCGCTCCAGCAATGTTGTATGAAACGGCGCGGCGTGCTAACGCTCCTGTAATAGATTTGACTTTCTTTGTCCGTAAATTCGATATTTCGCGTGTTCTTTTTTTTTCGAAAATAATGACAATAATTCCATGCATGATTTCTTGTTCTGTTCTGATTTCGTGTTCTTAATTTGTTCTTAATTACGAGGGCAGAAATTCTCTGGAGACTTGCTGTAAGACTACATCACGACTATGTTTTATTCACTAGGAAAAACGGGTCTAGCACCTAAAGTAAATGAATGATATCTGTCTTCAAAGCACATCGTTGCTTACATAAAAGCATGCTTTACAACAAATTGTTCGGATGACATGTAATAGAATAAGATCCCCGACCGCCAGACCTTCCTTATTTTATAAAAGCTAAGAATTACTCAGCGCATGCCCTCAACACAGTTATGAATGACTAGCTCGCGTAGGATCCGTTCTTATAGGATGCCTGCGTCATACAAAGAATACACCCTCCAAGTTTCAGGTCTCTACGATAAGCGGTTTAGGCTGTGCGTTGATCCGTCAGTCAGTCAGGACAAAGCATTTTATATGTATAGATGTGCAATTATGAAATTTAGACCATAGTGGCTTGGACATAAATAAATACGTAACTAGATGCGCCCCGCGGTTTCACCCGCGTAATAATTTTCTACACAATTTTCGGTTCAGCCGTTTTCGAGATTTGCGCTTAGCAACACATTCAGCGATTCATTTTTATATTATGGACTAGCTGCGCTCCGCGATTTCACCCGCGTAACTCCCGATCCCGTGGGAATATCGGGATCAATTAAGATGTAAGCTATCCTATCTTTCAAGTTGGATCAAACTGCACACGGTGTACAAATTTGATTAAAATCGGTTGAGTAGTTTAGGAGTCCATTGTGCACAAACTACGTGAACTTTCCAAATTAAACTTTCAGGGTTTATTCTTCATGAAAGCCAGTAGTTTTAAAGATAGGTTGCAGAAAAAAATATTCTGTGAAATATTTTTTTTAGAACCATACAAAGATAATGTTTACCATTAGATTTTGAAAAAAAATATTACTTTAATGGTTATATTTTGAGTTTTATAAATCTTAGACTCTGATTGATTTATGGGTTAAAAACGTCCACTATTAAACTTGTTTCACAAAAAAAAGCAGAATCGCAGACCTGATAGTTTGGCTGTAATTGCGAAGTTCAGGGTGAAATCTGATTTTGACTAAAATTTCACTAAAGTCCAAATAACTTTTGAACCAGTGAATATTGCTGAACATACATGGGGGTTAAATCGATAGGTACTGAGGTCCCCTACCCCCCAACAACCGATGATCCACCCCCCTTGTTACACCGTGTATATATTAGATAAATAAATAAATAAATATTTCAGGACATATTACACATCGCCATCCAGCCCCAAGCTAAGCAACTTAATGCTTGTGTTATGGGTGCCAGATAACGGATAAACTACTTATATACTTTTTTTTTTGTAAATATATACATATTATACATATAGGAAACACCCAGAACCAGAAACAAGAATTTATGGTCAGCATAAATACTTGTTCCCGGCGGGAATCGAACCCGCAACCTTCTGCGTCGCAGTCGGGTGTTCGCCCGACGCGCCACAGAGGTCGTCGCGCCACAGAGATAATAACATAATTATTGCTTTATTTATTTAAGCGCTGAATAATTCTCAGCTTTTATAAAATAACGAAAGTCTGGCGGTAAGTGGGATCTTGGATAATGGTTTTATGACAAAATATTTACAAGTGAAATAGGAAATGACGACAATGGTTGTTTTGCCTTTTAAATTCAACTGGTTTCTAATCAGTAACTATGATTTTTTTAAATAAATAAACCTAGTATAATGATTCTGCATTAGACGAACGTGGTTTTTTAATCTTCTCTAAGTTTTTGATGACAATGTCGTGAAGTGAACAGTAACGGTTGCGAATCTCGCACATAACTAGCCACAGTGAGAGATATTCCTTCTCGTCCAATTCCTGTAACAATAAACAAGAGGTTAGGTCAAAGGCATAAATAAATATTGCAGGACATTCCACACATCGCCATCTAGCCTCAAGATAAGTAACTAGACTTGTGTTATTAGTGCTAGATAACGGATATACTACTTATATACTTTATTTTTGTAATTATATATTTATAATACATAGAAACAACCAGACCACAGACAAATATCTAAAAATAAATACATGTCTGAGGCGGGAATCTAACCCGCAACCCAGTGTTTGGCAGTCTGGCATGGTGACCATTGTGCCAACTGGGTCGTCAAATAATGCATGGGAATAATGCGTCTTCAACATTGCAAACGAGACAAGAGCGGTGTTGGCTTAGTGGTAGATACTTAGACTTTCATTCTGAAGGTCGCCGGTCGTGGGTTCGAATACCGGCCGTGCACCAATGGATTTTTCTTAAGAAAAATTTATGTGTACTAATTGACATTGCTCGGTTAAGGAAAACATCGTGATGAAACCCGCGGCTTAGTTGGGTCCAGAAGTATTGACTAGTTCTCTCCTCTGGATATAGTACACTAAGCTGCGAGGGTAGTAGGTGCTGGGCAAGCCTACTTCATCCTCACGCAAAAAGGACCCAATTGCGAAAAACAGCGGGAATCGAACCCGCAACCTTGTCTTCGTCGATAATTGTATTTAAGAGGGGTCCATACGCCAACGACCTTGGTACACAGCCTACTAAATAGTTACTAACCGGCACTGGTCGCCTTCGTTGGTGAAAATTGTTGATTGTTACGAATGTGTGTTGTTTTTCTCAAAAGTGTTGAGATAGAATTGTAAGTGAGATTTTTACCAACATTTTGGTGTACTTTGAGCCAAAAAATTCCTATAGTTTTGAAGCTATCCTAAAATTAGGAATTAAAACTAGTCTTGCTTTGAAATGACAAGGAATTTTCGTCTCAAATTAAACCAAAATTTATGTAAAGATTTCACCTACAATTCCATCTCAGGACTTTTGAGAAAAACAAAACACATTCGTTAAACAATAGAATAGAAGAGAATATAGTTTATTCAAACAAACACACAACATAGTATTCACACAAATAAGAAACAATAAGATATAGTTACAGAGAATAAATAAGAAAAAATAAGACAACTATGTCTTATTTTTTCCTACATACAAAAGACAGAGAATAAATAATAAGTATCTGAGAAGTCGTGTGTGGCCCAATGGGTAAAGCCTCAGCATGTGCTGCAGATACGCACGCACATCTGCAGCGCTGGTCTTCCGGAAGAACCCTGTGTGTGACTTTGTGTGGCACAATCAACAATGTTAGTTGCAAGCGACAGGTATTTCTGGCGCGTTGCGTTTGGCAGCATAAATAGCCTTAAATCACTTACTCTGACGGCTCTTCTATAATCATCAATGTGTGGATATTTGGCAACTTTCGATACAATCTTCGCCCTCGATATGAAGTACCGTGAGATCTGGTCGAAGAACGCGGCCGCTTCAGACTCGACAGACTGTATCTCGGCGAGCGTATCCTCTTGTATTGACACGCCGAAGTTGTTGCCGTCTTCTATTTTCGGAATCATGAACGATATCCACATTTTAAGCTGGAATAATTGTAATTTGAATTAGATTCGAAGCTATGAAACATTAAGAAATGGACGATCATGTTTTAAGGTCGTAGCACATCTATCAACTCGTAAACGTATTGCCTGTCCGTCGTTCGTTCGTGAGCTTGTCCCGAGGCGAGGCGAGGCGATTACGTTACGATTCCGATTACTGTGCGTTGCAGTAGGGAGTTTCATACAAAGAATACTGAACTGCTCAAGTTGATACGTTTACGTTTCGTTTACGAGTCGATATGTCTGCTACGACCCTTCAACTGGAAAATGCAGTCCACTTAGCTAATCAATGACATAGTGACATAATATAAGTTGTGGCTTACATTACATTGTCCTCAAACATATTTAGCTAAATGCATTTAACTAAAATTAAATTCTATTTCAATAACCACAAGGTTGATATTATTTATTCAGTTTGACACTTTACACTAGATTTATCATGTACTAGCTGCGCTCCGCGGTTTCACCCGCGTAACTCCCGATGCCATGGGAATATCGAAATAAAAAATTGCCTATAGCCTTCCTCGATAAATGGACTATCCAACACAAAAATAATTTTTCAATTCGAACCAGTAGTTCCTGAGATTAACGCGTTCAAACAAATAAACAAACAAACTCTTCAGCTTTATAATACACTAGCTGCGCCCCGCGGTTTCACTCGCGTAAGTGCCGATCCCATGGGAATATCGGGATAAAAAGTAGTCTATAGCCTTCCTCGATAAATGGACTATCCAACACAAAAAGAATTTTTCAATTCGAACCAGTAGTTAATGAGATTAGCGCGTTCAAACAAACAAACAAAAAACTCTTCAGCTTTATAATATTAGTATAGATATTAGTATAGGGTCTTAAACGTATTTATTTTTTGTCGTACAAGTCAACCTTTATTATGCCTTTTTTAGTTGAATTGTGTTTTGACACTAAAGTGTGAGAAAGTGACAAATTAGCGCTGAGATCGAATTCCAGGGTGATACAACACATTTTTCTTAATATGTATCACTACACTACATAGTATAAAATAAAGTCACTTTTCGCCGTCCCTATGTCTCTATTTCCCTGTCCCTTTGTATGCTTAGATCTTTTAAACTACGCAAAGGATTTTGATGCGGTTTTAGATAGAGTGATTAAAGAGGAAGGTTTTTAGATATAATACATGCATAATACAGCCGTGCGAAGCCGGGGCGGGTCGGTAGTATCTAAATAAAAGAGAAAACACAATCTCTGAATCTACAAAAGCTACAAGTCTGAAACTTCACATGGGTGTTCTTTTTCAGACAGGTGCACACTAAAAAACGTTTTTCCTAAATTCGACCTTTCAAGTGGTGAATAAAACTGATAAAATTACTAATGCATTTTTTTTGCTAGCCTATATCGTCCCACAGCTGGGCAAAGCCCTCCCTAACATCATCCTGGGCAAGGTTTATCCAGCCTGCACTAATGCATAATTGAGTTTAATAATAGGTTGTCAAAGTACATTAAACCATAGATTTGGATAACTTTAGTTCAGATAGGGTAAGGTAGTCTAGTTCTGTTGTTTGGCACAAGTTACACTTGATAGAATTTGCATCACACAAATATAATTTAGCTAAAAAAAAGTAGTAGTAAAGTCTACTACTTTACTACTACTTTTTTTTAGCTAATGTTTAGTTAATTTAGTTAGTAAATATAGTTTTCTTTTTTATATTTTATGTAATTTAAAAATGGTCTTTGCAATAAAGAATTTATCTATCTATCTATAATTATCTATTAACTGTCCATAATATGTGACACATGTACCAGTCTAAACATGTCTGTGGCTATGACAAAGCATAGTGACAAATGCACGGTTTTACCCGCGTTCAATGCTTATTCAATGCAAACATACAATAAAAGAAATTCCTCTTTATCTAAGCTATACTTATATTATAGCATAAGTCCCGATCCCGTGGGAATATCAAAATGAAAAATAGCCTATAGCTTTTCTCGATTAATGGACTATCCAACACAAAAATATTTTTTCAATTCGAACCAGTAGTTCCTAAGATTAACACATCCATGAAGATCCAATCTGATTAGGCCTAGAAGGGTCAATGGCAGAAGAAAGGAGATTTTTTCAAATATGAAATAAGAAAATAATCACATACCAAATTGGAATCCTCAACCAACTCTCTGATATGTGGTTTGACGAGATGTATAAGGTCACTGAGTGGCTTGTTGCAAGGTACTGTGCCATTAGGTAGCGCATACACTTTAGTGCCTTCACATGTCGTGGTACTTGACTCCGTAGAGTCCATCCGGGGCCTCTTGGCATTGGGCTCATCTCTGTTCGCAGAGGGAGGCGGAACTGGAATGTTTAAATCCTGGAAATAAGAGGTTTTATAATTAAATAGGTTTTATTTCGCTCTTGCTAGGGTAACAAGCAGGTTGATATTAATTTATACATTTACTTATTAGATATTCGTAATTTTAATGAAAAAATTAAAGGAAAATGCTATAGAATATAAGCGCGGTATTATTATAGTAGGTATTATATAGAAATAGGTACGAAAATAGCTTACCTGATGGACGTCAGACAAGTTACGATTTTGGAAGTTTGCAGTTTCTAGAAGTTCATTTAATTTCACTATCTTCTCTGGGAATCCTTTGATAATTAAATGCTCGGCCTTCTGTTTCAGCGAGTCTTTGTATTCTTGAACCTAAAAGCATACGTAAGCAGAACATCCATTACAAACGTAACACGGCGAGCCACCCCACGGCACGGCCGTTTCAAGTTGAGGTTATGTTGATTTATTGAACACCTACAGCCGCCATCTTCATACGTAGAGGTGCTGGAAACGTTTTGTGCGGCTGAATTTATACACTTTTATGTCCACGGACCAAGGAACTATCGTATAAATCTTAAAATACTGTAAGGTCACGCACACCAATCAACGAATGAAACTCGTGTCAAACAAAGCGAACCTTCATGTTAGAGCAAATGTACCTTTTTGGCTACGTCTGTCATTGTAATAAGAGATATATGGCGGGATTTTAATTGAAACAATCCCTTTTAACGAAAATGTCTAAAAATCTGCACTATTTCACGTAAAACAACTCGTGTGCTCAAAAAATTATTGAATGAGGTATTTAATTTGAATGATTGATTCGCTTGATTGATAGCTTGTTTCAATCCAAAATTTCATTCCTTTGTTCATTCATCTAAACGTTTCGTTTCACGTTTTGCCAGAAACAAAATTCTTTTCTTTTGGTTCATTGCAAGGTGTCATTAGAGCTCTTTCTTGGCGGCGAGTTCGAAGTGCTTTTTCGAATCGGATAAACGAGTCACAAAGCGCTTTTTTATTTACATTACGCGTTTCAGTAGTCCTTTAAAGTATCGCCAAACAATTAAAAGATACACAGAAAAATAATATTTTTACAAGTAGGTAGGTATTAACCAACCTTTGCCAATATTTGTTTCAATTCAGGTGGACATGTTTCCATTTTAAATAAATAGGTATTTATTATTCTTACTAATTACATTTAATCTTTAGTTATTTAATTTATCTCAAATCCTGAGCGTAATATTTATTTTCAAACAAACGCATTGTGTTTGACGCTACTTGTCAATTTTTTATGGATTTTTATTAGAAGCCATTGCGCATCTTTGCCAAGCTAGGTGGCCAATATAAATATGTCCAAAAATAATCGAACAAAACGCAAAGTGGAATAGTTTTGCCGTCAAAGTGACAGAGACAGAATAGGTGAGTGACTGACTGACGTTTGTTTATTTTGTTTTGGTCGGCGTGTTTTGCATCTAGCAAGATTACGAACCTAAATAAATTATCTCTAAATAATATCCAGTGTGTTTACAAAAATACATTTACACTCTTTTCAACAACAAAAATCAAACGCACTACAGTTCCCCTATTGTGCAATTGTGTAGTTCAAAGATGACCACTTTCAGATTTAATTTCTCTGGATTAGAATCAGATCCTACTGTTACTACATCAGAATCAGTTGTCTCAGACGGTAAATATAGCTGTAAACTTTATATAAAGTTGGACACTGAAATATCCCGAGTTGAAAACACAAGTTAGGAAACTTAACCTAAAATTAGGAAAACCGCTAGAAATAGATCAACAGGCTGAACAGTGAACACATCAAAAGTCGCGGGAGTGAAAGAGCATTTTATTTTCGTTTCGGTTGCCTTCCGACCATTTGGCTTTATTCACATTTCACACCTCTCTTAAGTTTGTGTCTTCAGAGTATTCCAATTGGACTTTATTGATTTTTTAGACGACTATCAATCAAGACAAACGTAGTCGACTGTTTTATCCCTGGATAATGACACTAGTGCAAATATTTTTGGTGCATAAAACTTATAACTGCCATGACCATGCTCCTATTTTTTGTTTTTTTCGTATTTATTTATTTTTTAAATCTTAATTTCTAAAATACAAAAAGTTGGGGCTTATAGTCACGGCAATATTTGTGCTATCCAGGGAGGAAATAGTCGACTATGTTTGTAATGAGAGAGCACAGGTACCCTTCACCTTAATAATCTACCTAAGTTTTTCTTTTTACGCAGATACAAAAGAAATTATAACATGGTTGGAGAGTGAACAAATATTTCCAGACAAGCAAATAAATACCCTTGATGAGTTAATAACACATGCGAATATGTTGACGTGCGGAGATATTGAGATAGGGCATGTGATCGCACAAGATGCAGTATCTAAAATTGAAGAACAGGGATTTAAGACCGCTGTTAGTTTAGCTGAGAATGGACATAGTGATCTTATTGCTGGCAAATACGAAGGTATGATATGTACAATCCGCGGTCAAAAGTCTCTGCCCACCGCAACATTTACAATCCTGTGCAGCACTATTTGAACATTATAACAACGTAACCTGTGGATCAAACCTACGTCGGTTTCATGTAGCGGGTGGTAGCTTCTACCTCTCAGCCAACTAAAGACATAGCTAACATTTAGAAAATAATAATCACACTAAGTACTTTTAATTCAAGTATTTAAGTTTGTGTGTAACGTCTATTAGAAGGTTGTTTGTCCAATACTTGTTGATTGTATTACAGTACAATCTCACTAATCCGGCACTTCGATAGATCGGCACGTCCAATAATCCGGCACCCTCCGCCCACGCCTCCCTCACCCCTCTATACCTGTGCGCTTGGTCTCTGCGTCGTCGACTAGCAGTCTAACCTCAAAACTTATCACGTGCACGTGCTAACGTATTTGTTTTTTTCAAGTGAGAATAGTTTATAGTTAAAAATGACAAATAAACGCAAACACAAGACACTAGATTTGAATAATAAAATGGAGATTGGTGATTTTTTCAGTATAATCCAGTAATCCGAACATTCCAATAATCCGGCACCCTCCGGTTTTTAATAGTGCCGGATTAGTGAGATTGTACTGTATTATACTGTTACTTAATTTTATTATACTTTTTAAAATCTACAAATTCCCAAAAAATCACACAATACTTGAGATAACACCATTGCAAACAAATGTCCTTTCATCCAGAGGTTGTACAAAGGTACAAAAGTACTAGCTGCACCCTTTTAAGGTTCCATGAGAATATCAAGATAAATCTGTTATTCCGACTATGTATTAGTTTTATTGCAATATTGTTTCAGTATTTTTTGTATCTTATCATTTCTATTATTAGTAATATAGGGATGTGTATTGTAAGTTTTTCTTGTTTTTGCAACAATATGTTATCTCTGTTACAGGCGGTTTAAAAATATGGGAATGTACAACAGATTTGCTGAAATATCTAATAGAACATGAAATACAATTTGACAACAAAAATGTTCTAGATCTAGGATGTGGTGCTGGAATTTTGGGAATTTATGCTTTTCTAAAATCAGCCCTGGTCACATTCCAAGATTATGTAAGTGCTAAGAGAACAATAAAGTACCTAGACTATGTATCTTGTTATTTATCACATATTAAATCTACACAAATTTAATAGAGAGGAAAGATGTTTTTAGGGTTCCGTAGCCAAATGACAAAAAACGGAACCCTTATAGATTCGTCATGTCTGTCTGTCTGCCGTATGTCAGCCACTTTTTTGTTACGAATAGTCCCCGAAACTACTGGACCGATTTTGTTAAAACTTGATAAGAGGATACATTGATTCATTAGGAGTAACTTAGAGGTTAGTTTTTATCCCGATATTCCCACAGGATCGGGAGTTACGTGGGTGAATCCGCGGAGCTGCTAGTAAATACATATTGATGACCCAGTTGGTACAGTGGTCACCAATCCGGACTGCCTAACACAGGGTTCGATTCCCGCCTCAGACATGTATTTATGCTTAGATATTTGTCTGTGGTCTGGTTGTTTCTATGTATTATAAGTATATATTTACAAAAGAAAAGTATATCAGTACTAGATGGCGATGTGTGTGGAATGTCCTGCAATATTTATACTATAATTTCATTCTATTTCAGAATAAAGAAGTATTAGAACATGTCACAATACCCAATGTTCTATTAAACATAGATGATGATAAAAGGTCAGAAGAAATCAAAAGATGTAAATTCTATTCCGGTGACTGGGCCTCGTACACCACAAAAACTGAAGACACCTTTGACATCATTCTAACTTCAGAAACAATATACAACGAATCTAATTATGATAAACTAATATCACTTTTTACAAACAAACTAAACAAAGATGGTGTGATATATTTAGCTGCAAAAACCTATTATTTTGGTGTTGGCGGCAGCACTAGAGAGTTTGAAAAAGTTGTTGAAAAAACAGGAATATTCAATATTGAATGCTGTTGGAAAAGCTCTGGAGGTATTCAGAGGGAAATATTAAAAATAACAAAACTGTAAATGCAATAATATATTAGGTAATTTGATTTTTGGAAGACATTTTTACTTACAACTAAAACCCGTTACCTCATGCTGCATTTTTGTGCATATTTCTTTGTGACTTAAAGATAGATTGCCATTTACTTGTACTTATACAGACACTTTGTTACCCTTAACATACTAAAACTTGGTAAGTTTGATAATTTAATTTTTGTTCTTTGGTTCACCCAATTGATTTGCCATAGTTGTTCAAGGGTTTATTTCATTTTTGTATCCTAGGGTGAAAGCCTCTCATAGACCCATCCATCAGTCCCTTGATGCAAGAGTACTCCATCAGGAACTTCACCTTTATTAGGCCTTCTAAATTTAATTCGGTCATGTAAACGATCGCTTTGTCCTTGCCAAAACTCCACAGATGTGGGACTTATTATGTACCCACCCCTGCAATAAGAAACGTTAACTGTTTTAAAACAATCATAACAAAGGATAAAACCGGGACCCTATTACTGAGACTACACTGTCCGTCCGTCTGTCTGTCAATAGGCTTGTATCTCATTAAAAATGATTCAACTCTAGAGATTTTTCAAAAGAAAATTTCAAGCTAGAGAGTAGAAATTTTCACAGATTATCTATTTCTGTTGCCGCTTTAATAATAAAAACAGAAAAATATATATTTAAGTGGCGATCTCATACAACATGGTACGGAACCCTTCATGCGTGAGTCCGAATCGGACTTGGCAGGTTTTTTTTTAGTTTCGTACTACAAGAGAAAAACTAGACCTATATAGGACAAATTTTCAAAGCTATACTGATACAAATTACAGTATCAGTAATGTTAAACACAGCACTATTCTCAGATAACAATGGCTCACCTATCAGTCTTAAAACTACTATTGTCAATAATGAATTGCAATATATCCTTATCAAGTTATCATATAGTCAACAATAGGTTATTAGATAAAACATTATCTTCTCATACTGTAACACTCTTTATAACTTACCAATAGTTAGGTCGAGGAACTTCTATCCCTGGAATCATGTATTTTTCTTCAAGAACTGATTCTTTTTCACACAGTGCATCTCGGGATTGTATTGGAGTGCTCTGTCGACTAGCAGTGGCAGCCACCTGACTCGGCACAGGTCTTTTGTGAAAATAAACAGTAGACTCTTCTTCTGACAGCTTGTTGACTGTGCCCTCGATCCTTATTGATCTGTTTTGAGCGTTCCAGTAGAATGTCGCTGCTACGTTTGGATTTTCATTCTAAAATTACAACCAATGTTAACTTAACACAGTACTTGCTCATTTTTTTATGGTACATAAATAATAATGGATATAAATCTCTTATTATTTAATTTAAAAACTACATAGGCTATGAGTCAATCTTATTTAACTTTGATATTTTATAATTTACTAGCTGCGCCTTGCGATTTCACCCGCGTAAGTCCCGATCCTGTGGGAATATCGGGATAAAAAGTAGCCTATGTGTTAATCCAGGTCTCCAGCTATCTAGATACAGAGTTTAATCGCAATCGGTTGAGTGGTTTTTGCGTGAAGGAGTAACAAACATACACAAACTTTCACATTTATAATATTAGTAGGATAGGATAGGATAGGATTATATTCTTATTTCTTACCATCTCCTTAGCCTTGCGACTTTCATAGTTGGTAAAGAATTTAAAGCCTTCTTTACCATACCCTTTACAGAGAACAAATCTTGCTGATGGACGTCCTTCTCTACAAAAATTAGGTTTATTTTAAGTTATAAATTATCAACTGCCTATTATTTGCTATCAAAATAAGCTGGCCGGGTGAGTAAAGTGAAGGCAGAATAAAGGTAACTTTTTAATTTACAACTAACTTGGAAACAGTGGCCAGGCACATAGCATTCGGTTCAATCAAATCCTTCCTGGAACATGCTTCTTCAAACCAAACTTTGAATTGTTCAAAAGGCTCCTTTGATACAAGATGTTTCTCCAAGAACGTGTCGTTCTTGTCTTTGTACCTTAGTCTCATATCTGGAATGTGGAATGTATTGTAGAATAATTACAAAAAAATTAATGTGATCTTCAGAGCTTTCTAATATCTTACCTGATATATCTACACTCATTTTGCGTATAAAAACTAGACTATTTAGCCGCAAAATCACTGAGTAATTACAACACTTAGAAATCATTCCACATTGCGCTAATGTTTACTATTTTCTTATTTCGGCCGCGAACCGAAGTTTTGATGTGCCAATGGTAAATTCAGTGATTACGGGCGGTTTTTGAAGAAGCAAGTGTCCTTGCCAACTTGCAAGTGAGCAACAAAGAGAATTTAAATACTATGAGCAAAGCAAAGAGAAGAGATTTTTTTTTTTTTTCTTCTTATGGCGGATGCGACTGTGCATATTCTATGTTGCGCATCTTGCCAGCGTCGAGTATTTTGCTTCTCCCTTCAAATTATTCTTTTCTTGTTTCTTGTGGTTTTGTTGGTTTTAGGATGGATTTTAGGTAATATTTAGAAGAGAATTTATTTAACAGAGACGTCATGAGGCTATGGATCTGTCCATTTGTAACAGCTGCAGGTGCTTGACTGAGTGCTGACAGATAAAAGACCTTTGACTTCATATTAAAATTTCGAAACTCTCTCCCTAATTACTAATTAATTTTCGTTCGAAATCTTAGACCGACGCCGATTATAAATTATGTCAACGTCACAATTCTGCAAAACGTCATCGAACTTCTAACCTCGTTTTCGTCATTTTGAAAAGCTTTGTTTTTCGCTAGATAACTTGTTATTTTCAATTAGTTTGCCTGAATCACTTAATAAATTAACAATGGATTCCGATGTGATAAAGGAGAAGATTTATACTGAACCAATATTAAATGATCCTCGATACATAACCCTACTTAGTCTCATTGTCCTGTTACTCACTCTCGGTAAGTATAAAAACGTAAATAAAACACAATACTTGTATAAGGGCCTTTTCCCTAAAGCCTAGCTGCATAGCTGCAGTCTTGATTCTATAGAAATATCGGGACAAAATTGTTGTTCAAGAGATTAAGATTAAATAAAAAAAACAAAAAAGTAATTTGTAGAATTTGGCCAAAGGATCTTATTTATTAAGTGTCCTATCGGCACTAATCTTAAGCCCTGGGCACATCTCATACAATAAACTTTTTATAAATTTGCTTACTCTACTTTTTAAGAAGGCAGTTTAAAAAAATTATGTAAGTAAGTACATCAATATAATTTAATTCAATGTTGCAGTATTCTGGTGGTGTTTCTCAAGAAGGCGTCATTCCCGTAGATCGGTTCTGTTTACTGGACTGTCAGACTCAGGAAAAACATTATTGTTTGTGAGGCTTGCATACTCCCAGTACCGACAAACTTTCACGTCCATGCAGGAGAATGTAGAAGAGTATATTACTACCAATGTAAGTGTTATGCATCAATAGAGTTTTACTCTGTCTGCAGTGATAAAAAAAAAATCTCAATGTAATAATTTCCCTGGGTCTTAATCGACTGTGTTGCAATAGCCATGGTCATGAAGAGACACTTGCGACGTCGCTCCGATTAAGACCCAGAAAAAGAATTACTATGAATACAAATCATGTAGGTGTAAGTTTGATTTTAAAATTCTTAGACTTTAGAATATAATGATAAATAATTGTTTTAAGCAGCATCCTGCAACTTCACCCACAAATGTCCTAATATGACCAACAATGAAATCCCCCAACATTTACCAATATTCATTACATTTAATATAGTGGTTTTAGTGAAAACAAACTTTAAAACTTGAAAATGAAATATCTTATTTACTACTTATTCCATTATGTGGAATGCTGTCTATCACTAATTTTTTTTAGAGTAATATTTTCGTGAATTTTAATAAAATATTGAAATAGTGTTTAAAAGTGGCTAAATAGGCATCCAAAACAACAAACTACCATTGACTAAGTACAGTGAGCGTTATCAGTGTAAAAATCTCGATAACAACAAACTTACAGAGCGTTCAATAACAAACACCAACAAAGTGATTTACAGTGCTAAAACCTTAGTCAAACCTAGCCCTGAATATTACCCGGTGGTTTGTACTACACCTACTACATCCTCTTTCAGTACTTAAAACAATATTAAGTGTTATTGTCCTTTTTTGTTTATTTACCACCGTTACAGGGTATATTTTTGAATTTGGTGGATAGACGTTCATGCTACTGCATCGACACACGTCGTCCTGTTTTACCGACTCACTCTGTTTTACCGACGACATAAGTGTAGCAAGCGAATTTTGTCCTGTTTTACCGACGACACGAACAATTGAAGCAAGCGACTTTTTTACTCTGTGCTCATCTATTGTCTATTGCCTATCGCTTTGTTTACATTTTTGCAATAAACGTCTGGAAAATGGAAAACGTAACGATCAGAAAACCCAGAAAAGTAGTGGAATTGAATATTTCTAGCGTTTCTTTAGAGGAAACCTTACTTAACTCCTCATGTTCGGATTCTGATTCCGATCTACTTAACCTTTCGTCGAGAAGCCTGCCTGTCAACACACTACCGGAGGAATTACGTGACCTTCAACAACAAATAAGTGAACTACGACTGGAACTTGCGAGTGCCCACGACGAGATCACAAACCTAAACGTTGAAAGTATTTCCTTGAAGAAAAACCTATCCGACAGTCAGAAACAACTAGAAGTGTTGAAGAAAATTTCTGCAGAGACCCAGTTTGTCAGTCCAAGCTCGACCCCATCATCCCGGCTATCACATAAACTTCTCACGCCGAGGAACCTCACCTATATGAGAACAAAAGTACAACGTCTCTCGCCACTATGCAGCTCAGGACTTATTGAACGTTGTAACACACCAAAAGCCCATACTCAACATACAACACGGCGATTACACTTACAGTCTCCCATCAGCATCGGCAGCGTGCAGGACATTCGTGACAAGGCCACTCAAACACCTTGGCCTTTTCCCAGTATAGTAACTGATAACAATGAAGAGAATAAAGTGAGACCTACACCACAAAATCGACGCAACATGATCTACGTAATTGGCGATGAACATGGAAGACATCTAGCCTCGACAATGCTGAATAGCAGACGACACCAATGGAATGATAACTACGGTGTCTTCGGCATGCTAAAGCCGGGGGCCACCAGCCACGAGATACTGAAAATGTGTGAAAACCTTAGCAAAACCTTAAATAGAGACGATATAGTGATACTAACGTTAGGTTCGGGTGATAAAAATCCAAATACCTTATTTACTAACATTACTAACATGATTTATTGTTTAAAAATTAAAAATATATATGTGACAAATGTGCAATACAATCCCTATCTCAACGAAACTATACTTAACAGGAATATGTGTATTTTATTAAGAAATTATGACAATTGTAAGTTCATACAGTGTGACCAAAGAGATATTTTTAAAATTGACATGCAGCAATATGCTAGAATTCTTAGTTTTAAGTTAAATATAGAAATTGACTCACTTATGTACACCAAGACTTTTTTGACACAAAATAAATTTAATTCTGCCTCGAGACACAGTGTTTGCAATACTAAACCTTATCCTAATAATCAAATGCCAGTAATATGCAAAAAAGGTACCATTCCTTTTTACTTTAAGCCTAAAAGGTTGTTAATTGTAACTTCTGATGAGAAGCCTAAAGTGGAGTACAAGAAGGGCACGATTCCTTATTTTTTCAATAAAATAAAAACAAAAAGTTCAATGAAACAGGTCACATTTACTCAGGTCAACACAAATGCTCCATCTACCTCATCCAGCACAACATTTTTTCGAGGCTCATAGACATAAGTTAAACATATTACATCAAAATATAGCTGGTATAATCAACAAAACAGATGAAGTTTCTATAGCTCTTCACGAATTTGCTAAAAAATCGCAAAACATAGACATTTTATGCTTTAGTGAGACTTTTATGAAAAAATTATCTGAGTCTCTTCTTAGGGTTCCTGGTTATAGATTAGTGGCTTCTTATTCTCGAGACACCAAAAGAGGTGGTAGCTGCATTCTCATAAAAAATGGTGTTAACTGTTCCCCATTGAATAATCTTGTCAAAAACTTAGCTTGTAATTTTAATTTTGAATGTTCTGGTATAGAGTTGACATTACATAGAATAATTATAATTTGTATTTATAGAAGACCTCAGAGTAATCCTCAGGTGTTCCTTGACAAATTAAATGAACTTGTTAATTTGCTTTTTAAGAAGTATAAGAAGGTCATTATTTGCGGTGACTGGAATTTAAATATATTAAAACCGAGCAAAAGTTGTACAGAACTATTAAGTTTAATGAAAAACCATAATATGCAGCTACATATAAAAACTCCCACTAGAAAACAATCATGTCTTGACCAGATAGCAAGTAACATAAAACATGCTGAAGGACAAGTACATCACCTTGGTCTCTCTGACCATGAAACGGGTCAGACCTTGACAGTACGGCTAAATAAGCACCTAACTACAAAAACTTGGTATGAATTAAAGACAAACTACAGTGATGAAAATATCAAAAAGTTTTGCTACTGTATGTCAGTTTTAAGGTTTTCAGATATGTACCAAAAGTCTAATCTTAATGAAGCTTTTCAAGAATTCTTCAGTACATTTAAATTATTTTATGACCTTTGTTTTCCGACTCATAAAGTGAGAAAAACAAATGGTAAATGTAATAACCTATGGTTAACTAATGGCTTGAAAAAATCCAGTGTCCATAAACGAAGTATGTACTTAAAAATGTTACATTGCAAGTCTAATAAAAAACTACTTAAATATAAATATAAACAGTATTCGAGGATTCTGAAACGTTGCATACATGCTTCACAACAAGTTCAAAATAAAAGATACATAGAACAGAGCAAAAATAAATGTATAGCCACTTGGAAGATAATTAATAGATCCCTAAATGACATTAACCCATATAATGACATAGACGAGATAGTTAATGAAGATGTGAAATATACTGACCCTCAAAAAATTGCTGACATTTTTAATGATTACTATATACAGATGACAAATAATAATTTTAAATACAATATTGACGCTATTAAAAAAACAATGGACTTTAATAACCATAACACATTTTTTCTTAAACCCACTGATCCCAAAGAAGTACATAAGATTATAAACAGTTTAAATAATTCAAACTCCGTTGGTGTAGACAGCATATGTACAAAAGTTATTAAAGCTTGTGCATTACATATATGTAAACAATTGAGTTACCTCATAAATTTGTCTTTTTCTGAAGGGGTCTTTCCTGAATCTCTGAAATCTTCAATCGTCAAACCTCTTTTTAAAAAAGGCGAAACCACTGAAGTAGCAAACTACAGACCGATTACGTTAATACCTATTCTATCAAACGTTTATGAAAAGGTCATGCTTGTGAGATTACAGGAATTTGTAGCAAAAAATAATATATTAAGAGAGGAACAATTTGGTTTTCGTAAAAAGAGTACAACGACATTGGCATGCTACAATTTAATAAAATCCATAACTCATGCACTTAATAATAGAAAACATGTAGCAGCAGTATTTCTAGATATGAGTAAGGCTTTTGATTTTGTGGATCATAGATTACTATTATTCAAATTAGAAAAATACGGCATACGCGGTAAAGTCAATGACTGGCTGCGTTCTTATCTCTCAGACAGACAACAAAGTGTACAAATCTCACAAATTAAAGGAAACGTTAAGGTTGCCTATAATTCTCAGAAAAAATGCAATGGCGTTGGTGTCCCGCAAGGAAGTGTTTTGGGACCCTTTTTATTCCTTATTTACATTAATGACCTTCCTATGGCCACTGAACATGAAACTATACTCTTTGCCGACGACACGACTCTAATAGTTAAATCTGACAAAAGACATGAATTAGAAATTAAATTAAATCAATCACTTTTAGACATTATTAATTGGCTTGACGCAAATAATCTTAAAATTAACATTAAAAAAACACAAATGATAGAATTTCAAAGTTACAATCTGAAACCAATGAACCTTAATGTAAGTTATGAAGGTAATTTTATAGAACAAGTAGAATTTACTAAATTTTTAGGACTGATCATTGATCGAAATTGCAAATGGAAATTCCACATAGATTACATTTGCGATAAACTGGACAGATTTGCTTATGCAATTAAGAGACTTAGAGTAACAGTGTCAATGGAAGCAGCAATAACTGCATACCATGGATATGTGTCCTCTGTTCTGCTGTATGGGTTGATATTGTGGGGTAATTCTGTTGACATTGAAAGAGCATTTCGTGTACAAAAAAAGTGTATCAGGGCAATTACTGGCGCTTGGTTTAGGGATAGTTGCAAGCCTTTGTTTCAAAAACTTAATGTACTGCCACTTCCCTGTATGTATATTAAGGAGTTGTGTCTGTTTGTGAGGGAACATTCACAGTACTTTCCACTGCACACAAATACCGTGAAAAGGAATCACATTTCTAGACGACCTAACAATCTGTACCGACCCAGCGGTCGTCTTCAAATTTACACAAAAAATGTACATATACAAGCAATAAAAGTATACAATAAATTACCAGACACGATAAAGAGCCTTCCTTGCCTGCTTTTCAAAAAAAAGCTAACTAAATGGCTTTTGGACAAATGTTTTTACAGTGTAAATGAATTTTTAAATGAAAAATGAATCTAAAACTGACATAATAATTTTTAATTTTATTTGACATTTATATTAATAGTGATTCCATTCTTTTTTGACATTATATATTGAATCGGACCTGGTGCAGTGCTCAATTATTGTAAATCTTATTTAAAATTTATGATTAATGTATTTTTAAAGTCACTTTACATTTTTAAAAGTCATATCCTACCCACATAATATTTGTACACCAGATGACTGGTAGAATGTAAGCACGTACTAACCATACTAACATCATACATATGTAAACTACATTCTAGACAAATAAAATATTCTGATTCTGATTCTGATTCTGATTCACTATCCAATGGACCAAGTACGTAAAAATCATATAACAAGCCTAATTGGCTTATCTGCAACTAGATGGCGCTGTGTGTGCTAACTTTTCAAATCTCTTCCTCGCCACCCGACCCCTAGTGTCAGAGGCGACAGAAGATGATGAGGAGGGCGAGCTCCACCCGGCGCACGCCCCGCCCCCAGTGACGCGGCCGTAGTTGCAGTCGCCGTATAGATCCCGCACCCATGGGCCCCAGGCCCGAAGGAGCAAACCCCCCTCATCGAGGGAGAAGAACACCACGATCGATCGCCTAATAATCTGTTAATTGTTTTCAGAATTCTCTAAGAGTTGTAGACTTGCCCGGTCAAGACCGTCTTCGTAACAAATACTTTGATCAATACAAGAACAGCGCTAAAGCAATCGTCTATGTAATTGATGCTGTTACCATACAGAAGGAAATTAGAGATGTTGCTGAGTAAGTTGAATTTATTAAATGAAAAAAAGTTTAAAACCAATGCAAAAGATTGTCAAATATTAACACACACTAGATGCGCCCGGCGGTTTTAGTCGTGTACAGTTGCTGTCAGAATTGCAGACCCACCGTTATTAGAATGTTTTCAACTCAAGCAAGATCCCAAGGTATTGCTTGAGTTCAAGTTTAAAATCTTTCAACTTATAAATTTATTAGATAAATATTAGTAGAATAAAAACGAATAATAGTAATTTTTGAACTCTACGGTGGGTCTCCAATTCTGACTCTGACCATACATGCCAGAATTGAATTTTAGTTTCATTGAATAGTCGTTGATTTGTCATAGGAGAATAACAAGAGCAAACGTGTTTCAGAATGACATCTTGAACCCAAAAAGACCTAGGCAAAAAAGCGGTGTTGGCTTAGTGGTAGATACCTCGACTTTAATTCTGAAGGTCGTGGGTTCGAATCCAGGCCGGCCATGCACCAATGTATTTTTCTTAAGAAAAATTTATGTGCGCTAAATGACATTGCTCTTACGTTGAAGGAAAACATCATGATGAAACCTGTGGCTTAGTTGGCTCCAGAAGTATTGACTAGTTCTCTCCTCTGGACATGGTCGACTAAGCTGAGAGGGTAGTAGGTGCTAGGCAAGCCTACTCCATCTTCACGCAAAAAGGACCCAATTAAAAAGGGTCTAATCGCGGAAAACAGCCCGTATACAAGTACAAGACCTAGGCAACTGATTTAATTTGTTTTTTTTTTTCTTTCAGATACTTGTATACAATCCTAGTTGACCCAACAGTTCAGAGCTACAGTCCCCCATTCCTTATTCTATGCAACAAACAGGATCAGCCCCTGGCTAAAGGAAGCCAGGTCATAAAGAACTTGCTCGAGAAGGAAATGTAAGTAAAAAAATAAGCGACAAATGACAACCTTTTCCCTTATTTTAAATCGGTTACAAATAAAAACCAAGTGAAATTTTTCACTTGATTGAGGATGTAAACCAAGTTAAATCGCGGAGGCTCATTATACTAGCAAGCCGTTGAGGGGTACTTCTGCGCACCTTGACAAACAACTTTTGTTCTACGACTTTTGAAAATTCGAAAAAAAATATCAAAATTTTGAGGTTATGTAAATTCGAAAAACAGCTAATTTTTTTAAAACAAATGTCATTGAGACTAAGAACAGCAGATAAAACTAAAAAAATAAGTAAAATTTTAAGGTTAATGACCTCTCCGTGTAAAGAACAGCTGATTTTCAGGTAAACCTACCCTCAAAATTTTTCGAAAAAAATGTTCGAATTTCCAAAAGTCTTAGAACAAAAGTTGTTTGCTAAGGTGCACAGAAGTAGCCCTCAACGGCTTGCTAGTATAATTTCCAATAACCCTGTATACACTGATATTAAAAAGAAATATTTTTGCTTGTTTGTAATGAATAGGCTCCGTAGCTACTGAACCGATTTTGATCTTGGTATGAGGATAGATTATCCTGTCTTTTTATATCTTTTTTTTTTTGATATTGTCACGGAATGCAATTTATATTTTTGTGAGTATTTGAAAATATGTTTGTACTAGCTGCGCCCCGCGGTTTCACCCGCGTTAGTGCCGATCCCGTGGGTATCTATACTAATATTATAAAGCTGAAGAGTTTGTTTGTTTGAACGCGCTAATCTCAGGAACTGCTGGTTCGAATTGAAAAATTCTTTTTGTGTTGGATAGTCCATTTATCGAGGAAGGTTATAGGCTACTTTTTATCCCGATATTCCCACGGGATCGGGAGTTACGCGGGTGAAACCGCGGAGCGTAGCTAGTATTAGGATAAAAAGTAGCCTATGTGTTAATCCAGATCTCCAGCTATCGCAATCGATCCAGTAGTTTTTGCGTGAAGGAGTAACACACATACATACACACACACGCACATACAAACTTTCTCGTTTATAATATTAGTAAGATATTTTATTGGCCTTGATTTTACTATTTCATTAGCCACTAAAAGAAAATGTTTTATTTTGTGATGAATAAGCTCTGAAACTATAGAACCGATTTTATTGAAACTTGGAAGAAACATAGGTTTTTTCTCAAAATTCTGCTGGTGAAACCGCAGACGTTCCTTGTTAACTATGTTTTGTATTTGCAGCAACCTCGTCCGTGTGACCAAATCGAACCAACTCCAAGCCGTAGACTCGTCACAAACTTCCAACGCATACCTCGGCAAGCCGGGTAAGGACTTCGAGTTCTCACACATTTCCTCTCGCGTCGAATTCGCTGAATCTTCCGCTAACACCAGCGACGATGACAACCCTGCTGATATTAAAGCTCTTAAAGAATGGATCTCTAAACTTTAAAGCATTTTTATACGATATTTTTATCCCTCAAACCAATGCGTGTACGATAACAATCCGCTTGCGTATATTTTGAACGCATCACGCATTGGTTTGGCCAAATCTCTATACGCTTCTCGTAATTTGCTTAGATCAGTAACATAATATTTTTTTTACATTTCTCATTGAGCAAAATTGTGATAATGTGTGTGATAATGATAAATGATTTGATATATATATTTGGGTATGCTTTCTCATTTTCATAAAGATACGTAAAAAGCCATGAGTTGAAATACGTTCTGGAAGTAATTTGAGAGCTTAGTGATGGTGATTCACCTTTGGCTGGACTGTTGTATCTACTTATTAATTTGAATATGGTATGATTGAGATGAGTATAATATGTATGTGTATATTGTGAATGATTGTTAGAATATCCTGCATTTATTATATCTGTGAAATATTTAATATTTTTGCTAATAAATATGACTGATCTTTAAGTAATTTTTTTTAATTTATTAAGGTACCTTTTCATAATCTCGTTTGTTTTTTTTAAACCTGACGTTTCGAAAGCTTTACTGCTCTCATGGTCCTAGGTAGGTTAAATAAGTTACAAAATTATATGCATTGTTACTAAACTACGATTTCAAGTAAGTAACGAAAACTTAAGAAAATAATCTACCTTTTGTCTTTGTTTTGTAAACTTTTTTATTTTAGAACTACTAAACCACTTGCAATTAAATATAGTTTTTATGCACATTATTTAGTCGCTGTTGGTATTTATCGATAATGTCCTGATATTACACAATACATTTTTACAAATGATAGGTCAGCGTTTGACCATTAGCATACCTGCCTGCTGATAGCTCACAATGCATGCGGTCTTGATTGTAACACGCTTTCCTATAAGATACCTAACTTGACTTGAAGATCTCCAAATTGAACACGTCAGGAAAGACAGACATAACTGATTTCATTTTTATCCTGATTTGTTCAAGATCGAGAACTACCCGGGTAAAAATCACGAACTACAACTATTTTGACGTGATAACGTCTAATAAATTGATGGAGCACCTGTATTCACAAAAAAGTGTCATGTTCCGGTACCATGACGTCGTCATGGTAAACGTCATGCGTCTCGTGTTTGCTTTATAATAATATCGCTCATCTGGGCTTGTGTTATGGTGACTAGTGACAATTAATGACTACTAAAAGACATATTTATAAAGGAAAAAATATATATACAGGAAAATCAAAAAAATCTCAATTTTTTTAATCGTTTTCTTATGGCGTTATCACGTAAAATTATCGTACGTAAATAAACCGACTTTATAGACAACCATTTTTTTATATTATCAAAGCAGTGTAAATAAATAATAAAAATAATCTACTTATATTTTTTATGAATATGCATTAATTTTGTATTCAAGAATGAAAGCTTGGTAATGATAGGCGAGTTACATGCAAAAACTATTGTAGGTATGTTACCTACGTACCTATTCTTTTACCTATCATTAAATCAACCCTTTGATTTTATTGACAAAAGATAGGTAATAGTTAATAGACAATCGATGTCATGAATATGCAAAAATAACAATTTATTAGATTAATCAATAATATTGGTTTTTGATCTTCAATTCGCGTTGAGTCATTGTGTGATCATTATGAATTGACATGGACCGCGACAGATTTAAAGAAGGGTGCGTTTTGTTGTTTAAAAAAAAGAAAATAGGCAATTTTTGAGTAGAGTAGGTACTTACTTACCTACTTGTTGAATTTTAACCGCTTTACAAGTTGGAAGTTTGATTATTGAGTACGTTGGTTTTGGTTTATAATCCTAATTAGCGACCCGCTCCGGCTTCGCACGGCTATATTACAGAGAAAGCGACTTTGTTTTATACTGTGTAGTGATGGTGATAATTTAATAATAGTAGCACTCCGTGTAAGTTCCGATCCTATAGGAATATCTAAATAAAAAACCTATGTTACTCCCAATGGTGTAGGTATTCTCATGTGAAGTTTCATAAAAATCGGTTCAGTAGTCTTAAGCTATTCATGATAAAAATAGTACATTGCGATACAAGTGTGGAAAGTTGATCATTCCATAGAGGCGGTTTATGACGCGTGAGCGGAACGCGAGCGTGGCAAAAGCCGAGATGGAATGATCAATCCACACCTGTATCGTACGACGTTTTTTATCACAGTTGCGAATAAAAAAAAGACTTGTTAAAATAATAAAAAGTTTTTAAGATTTTTTTTAAAAAGGTTTTTTTTTCATTTGTTTTTGCGTCGGCGGTTAAAACAATACTTATAATGGTAAGGAAAAAATATATTTATGTACCTAAAGAAAAAATCAATTGTTAATTGTTTTCAAAGACGTTATCACGTAAAATTATCGTTCGTTATCAGACTTTAGCTCAGGAATTTAGAGACAACCTTTTGAAAAGAAGAAAAAAGGTACCAACAAAGAGTTTTAAGCCAGCAAGGCTTAAAAACTCTTTGATGGTACCTTTTTTCTATACATCAAAACAGTATAACCCAGATAAATTAAGAATGTTTCATCTACCTAATATGTAATTAGCAGTAAGATACGTATTTAACTTATCGGGATAACGTATTATTTTACCACTAGTTGGATTTTTTTTATCGCACTCGTGTATAATACGTTGCATTATGAGCCTAAAAGCGGTTTAATAAGATCCACTTTATGAGCAACTGTGATAATAAACTTTTATTGGTGTAGATTAAAATGCGAATGTTTTATGTTTTTTAAATTCACGCAAAAGCTACTGGACTTTTGCTGTTGAAACTTGTTATTTAGACTGTTGGAGCCTTACTGTTTATGGTTCCGTACACAAAGGGTATAAACGGGACCCTATTACTAAGACTTCGCTGTCCGTCCATCTGTCTGTCTGTCACCAGGCTGTATCTCATGAACCGACAGTTAAGATTTTCACAGATTATGTATTTATGTTGCCACTATAACAACAAATACTAAAAACAGAAAAATAGAGTTAAGTGGGGCTCCTATATAACATGGTACGGAACCATGCATGCGCGAGTCCTTCTCGCACTTGGCTGGTTTATTATTCCGATTTTTTTTACTAGATCGAAGCAATGTTTAATTGTCATACATTTTACGCAAAAACTACCTACTGAACCATATTTATGTTGGGCCCCTGTCTGAACACTTATAGGCTACTTTATATCCTATATTCCCACGGGATTATAACATTCACGTCACATTCAGGGGCAAGGTGTAAGTACAAAAAACCCTACTCTCTCATTATTCGCAGGCAAAAGGCTTTAACAGCTCCCACGGTCATCTCTGAATGTCCGTCATTCAGAACCGTACAAAAGGACCTGTGTCATACATCTTTTCAAATAATAGAGACGTCTTATATTTCCCACAATGTGGTATTTAAAGATCATTTAATTTTTATGGTTAGCCACTTACAGTAACCGTTCATAGGTTAAATTTTTGTTTGCTAAATCTGATTTTGACTAAAATTTTACAAATGTCCAAATATCTTTTGAATCAGTGAATATTGCTGAACATACAATGGGGGTTAAATCGATAGGTACTGAGGTCCCCTACCCCCCCCAACAACCATTGATCCACTCCCTTGTTACACCGTGTATATTACATCCATGAGTGCCCTAGAGATGACGTCATCCATCTGGTAGCGGCGCGCAGGGTCATTAAAACAAAATTTACGACCACTTGAAAAGAGCTAATATGTAAACAAATGACTGTTTTGTTTAGCTTAGAGACGAAGGATTTTGTTTCAAGTGTTATTTGAGTTGTGCCATATTTATTTTAGCTATTTCTATAAACAAATTGAATTGAAATTTAAAAAATTCATAATAAATTATGGAGTAGATAGAAAGATTAAGGTTTGGCGTCATCTGGAACTGTGGTTGCGCCATGGAGCTAGTCCTAGCTAGCTCTTAGTCCTAGCTCCATGGGTTGCGCAAAGCACTCGGGCGGATTAATATAAATGTAATAATAAAAATTAGTACCACCGATTCAGAGAGTAAAATGTAAATTCTCCAGATTTAAGATCAGAAGCCAAATTGGCAATGGAAAACCTGCTTCCGGCGAAGTTGAAAGAAAAATACATGAAAGTAGGTATATGAAAATATGAGTTGGAAAAACTAGAAAGAGGTATTATTTCCCTGCATTCTTTTGAGAAAAGCACTTTCTATGCCTCGGCGGAAATGGCAATTGCCTGTCTCGTATTAGTCCTCGCCTACGGCTCGGCCTTTAAACTCATACTCTACCTGCAATTGCCTATTTCACGGCCTTTGCAATAATATACTATTGTGCTATTAGCTCACTATTAGTGAGTAGGTATACTTACTCATAGTCGAGTCAGTGGTTTTTGGCTTATCAGCGAGCTATTTAGGGGGAGTTATTCTAAATGGCCACATTGCGCGTCGTGAAATATTTTCATAAATATTTCAAAGGGACATGAAAATTATCAAATATTAATGTCTGTTAATGATTTTTACATCGGTCAATATCGGCTTGTAATATTTCCTTTTATACTTACCTACTTATTTTCTTTAATAAACGCGCTTACCGAGATACGATAACCGCACCACATCGTCAAAATAATCATACGGAATTCGTTGCCAGGCCTTCTGGCGAATGGCTAATTATTTTTAATCAAGAATTAATCGAATTCTTCGTGTATCAGAGGACAGCGCACGTGTCATACGCATTAATACTTGCAATAAGCTGTTGAAATATCTCTGAACAAACGCACCGCGCTGTGTGTGGTCCCAACTTAATGGAAACCGCGTGAATCTCAAAATAATCTCAATATTTATCCAGTGCCACATTAAGATATGCATTTATGCAAAATACTTATATCTTGTAAACGAATTTGTAAGGTTGATTTCAATTACCCAATGTTACAAAATTTACCAGCACTATTATTTTTGTGTTGTCTACGATTTCTACGAAGAAGTTCGTAGCGGAATTGGTCGTAGACTAACTATCAGTATCTAACTAATTGGGAATAAGTACAGTAAGCGTCATAAGTGCACTATCAGTGCCCTACAATTATACTATATATAATGATGTTGATATAATAATATTATAATATCTAAGCTACTCTCTGTATGCTATTGTGCAATACTATATTAAGAGACTAACTAAGTTAATTTTAATTAAGTATGTTTAAATCAATTATTGAACGTCTGTTGCAGACATGTCTGTTGATACCATTTTTTCCTATATTCCATAACATCTGTAAACCTTACATCCTAAAAACACAGTCAATCAATAAATGATTTCTGATTTCTTATAAACCAGTATTGGACCTACGACATTCTTCTAATTGACGTCACACATAAATACTTGAAATATGAGTACTCAGCGTGATTATTATTTTCAACATGTTAGCTATTTCTTTAGTTGGCCGAGTGGTATAAGCCGCCACCCGCTACATAAACCAACATAGGTTCGATCCACAGGTTACGTAGTTACACTTCATGGGACATTTAAAATAGTGCTGCACAGGATTGTCAACGTTACGCTACTAGTGGACTTTTGAGCGCCGATTGTGCCTATTTACTGAATTTTCAGTTATTACTTAATGGACTGGAATTAAAACTAAGTGCAGGGCTGGGTCTGCAGTGCGAAAAAATTAACTGCGGATTCACCAGTGGTGCAAAGCAGAGCGGGTCCACAGTAAATATCTCAAATATATAAATTAACTGTTCAAACACTATAAAATAAATAAGGTAAATATCTACCTAAAGGAAAAAAGTAAGATTACATTTGTATGGAGCACTTAATGCTAAATATTCTTTATGCCCTCATTAAAATTTTACTCATCGTCAAACCGATATTTTAGTCAGTCTGCTAGCCAAAAGATACCCAAACATCTGTATGGATGAGCCAGACATGGAATAAATCTTCATTAATCTAAATTATTGAGATGAGTCCGCGGTACCACGCGACACAATAAAAGAAACTGGGTAACTGGCATTAAAGTCGTCGCGTAGGTACAGTAAGGGTCGTAAGTAAATGATCAGTTTGCTACAATAATACCATCAACAAGTATTGGAGTTACGACCTTCTTCTAATAGACGTTACACACAAACCTAAATACTTGAATTAAAAGTACTCAGTGTGATTATTATTTCAACATGTTAGCTATGTATTTAGTTGTGTGAGTGGTATAAGGGGCCACCCGCTACACCAACCGACGTGGGTTCGATCCACAGGTTACGTTGTTATAATGTTCAAATAGTGCTGCACGGGATTGTAAACGTAACGGTGGGCAGAGACTTTTGACCGTGGATTGTACCTACTCGACTGGAGTTGTAGTTACTCGTTAAGGGTGCACAATTAACCGATTACTGTGAAATAACCGTGGCGAGCCTCAGATTCCCGACCCTTGCCATATGCGAGCCTTTGTCGGACTCAGCCCGCCTTGTTGACATTTTGTGGGGCAAATCTTCATACCGCGGCCCCTTTGATGCACCCATATTATTTAATTTGATGTATGTTTGCTCAGTTTCTATAAATATTTATGTATAATTGACCATTTTTTAAAGAAACTGTCCTTTTAACCAGTTTGTTTATGTGCTTTTTACAAGGATTTAATTTTGTAGTTTAATTTTTATTTTATTTTTTTACTGAAAATTTTCTATCTCAGGTAAAAAAACTGCAAATTAAATAAATAAATATTAGAGGACATTCCAGACATCGCCATCTAGCCCCAAGCTAAGTAACTAGACTTGTGTTATGTGTGCTAGACAATGGATATACTTACTACTTAAGTAAGTATAAACTTTTTGTAAATACTATATCTACGTATAATGCATAGAAACAACCCGACCACAGACAAATATCTAAGCATAAACTTGTCTAGGCCGGAATCGAACCCGCAACCCTGTATTTGGCAGTCCGGCACAGTGACCATTGTCCCAACTGAGTCGTCAAAACTCCCAATACAAATTTGACTAAGATAACCCGACCCTAAAATTCGCAACGAAGCATTATTGAAAAATCCAAATTTTTGTCAAAAATAAATTTGTCTGGATAGAGGGAGTTAACGCCTACTACCTAAAATTTTAATTATATTGCGCTTGGTGGCTTTAAGTAAAAATATTGATGGCTCGATATAGGTTCCTTCGTTTATTGTTGAAATTCAAGTTTTTCACAGTTGTAACGAGAAGGTTTAGTGCTGGTTCTAGGACCGCCTTCTCTCAATGCTGACCTCGAAAATGTATTGCGATTGGTTGAATTACAAATTGATAATTTATTTGTTCTGTTGTTGTTGTATTAATAGCTTTATATTTCAATTTCAAGGTCACTATAAAGTTTATAAGTTATCTGCCTAAGGGCCAAGTTTTTATAACTTCATACTTTGTCATATTTAGAACTAAAAGAACTAAGACTTAGACTTGGACTAAGGCCCCCACGATACAAGCTAGACCTAGTGTGGGGACCACAGGTAAAAAATTGTTAAAATACTATTAAGTTTGTTAAAATAAATAAATAAATAAAAACACAACTTTTCTTTTTCAGGAAAATCATACTTTATTAAACTTTTTTTATGCAGACATAAAAAGAAGTAAACAGACAGGGTGTCTGCATAAAAAGAAGTTTAATAAAGTTTAATAAAAACCTGAGCTTAAGTGGGTATATGAACCATATTATGTGCAAATTGGGAACACGAAATTGTAAGAGGAGGCTAAAAATGTGTTCTCTTTCTTCGTTTACTAATCAATATTTTTAAAGTCAATTAATAATCATTCAAAATCAATTTTATAATAGTTTTTCCCTTTTCTGGTAGCAATCACGTGACGGTAAAAGAACGAAAGTCCGATACATCTGCTCCATTTATTAATACCATAACAATAAAACATTTGAGACACGTTCTTGCGAATCAATACTCGCGTTCGCCGCATGAATTATTTATATATTTTATTGTCGCTTTATCGCCTGCATCAGGCGGATGCCGCGCTGGTTCTTGAAATAATAATCAGAACATAATTTTATTTTTGACAAATAACTGGGCAGCTTTGGGTGCGGGCGGAGCAGGTTTTTGCGGCCCTCTGCCCTCTGTCGCAAATTCCGGATTCTCTAAGAAAAAACATATAACCTGTTAAAAATATCCCAATAAAAGTAATAAAATGCCCTAAAATAAAGAACAAATTATTATTATAAAGCATAAATTTCCCAAAATGATTTAAGGTAAAAATTTATACTTAGTATTTTCTTTTTGCGAAAAAGTGTTCCCAAGGCGATACTTAGTAGAGACAAAATGGAAAGTAACGCCCATAGTTCAGTCTGCCGACAATATATAAATCATTGTCAAATCAGTCCAGAGGCGCTGTCTGTAACGATTGAACTCATTTGGTCACTCTTAATGGTCGGTATTCACTATTCATATGTATGAGAGAGTGCGACAGACGGCCAGTGATGGATTGTTCAACATGATTTGTATCGTTACTGTCTGTGTTGATGCTACGTTTACAAAGTAATAACATCATAAAACACTGCTGTTAACAGTCAATATGATTTCGAACATTATATTCTGAGATATTGCATTTAGAACTTCATACATAATCCATCCTCTGCCCTAACATATCGTATTCCTATCCCTTTACTTGCATACGTATTTCGCCTGAACTTCTTTTGATACCTACCTACTTTTTCTTTTGCGACATATTATAATGTTACTAGCGACCCGCCCCGGCTTCGCACGGCTATTTATGCATGTATAAACCTTCCTCTTGAATCACTCTATCTATTAAAAAAAATCGCATCAAAATCCGTTGCGTATAGTTTTAAAGATCTAAGCCAGTCATGTCAAACATATGGCGAATCATAATGATGCGGCCCGCAGTCGGAATCTAGATCTCATAAATGAAAGCGTATTTTATTAATTTTTGTTTCTCTCGCACTTGCAATGACCAATCTGCAAGGCACCTTGACTTTGAGTAGGTACTCGAAAGCTAGCTATCCTTTTTCGTAGTTGATATTTTGTGGACAAAAGTTTTCTATTATAAAATGAATAAGAACAAATATCGCTCAATCCTAGTGATAAACATCCAGTCTATTCTTGAAATAATTACCACGAATATGACACCCGACATATATTATGAAAAACAAAAGAAGTCAAGTTTCCGGATCCTACAGATTTTACTTCCCCTTTTTAAAACTAATTATTGTTTGTGTACTTACCTATTGAAAAAGTACCAAATAAATGTAACCGCCTCACCAATAAACTTAATAATAAAGGGAAAATTAAGAAATATAAAAAAAGTTGAAAATTACTGTACATTTTGGTACTTACAAGTTCTCGTGAATATGTAATTTGCCCATATTTTTTTATTGTCTTGACTCAGGATCTTGATTTTTCGAAATGGCCCGATGTAAAATCGAGTTTGACACCCCTGATCTAAGCATACAAAAGGACATAGGGATATGGGGCGGCGAAAAGTGACTTTATTTTATACTATGTAGTGATAGTGATATTGCATTTAGAACTTCATACATAATCCATCCTCTGCCCTATCATATCGTATTCCTATCCCTATACTTGCATACGTACTTCCTCTGTACTTCTCATATTATAATGTTATGAAATTAGATAGTAATTAAGAATCTGTTATTGGCTTGGCAGTATGTTTTGTATAACGTCTAATAGCTAGTACATATTAATTAAGTGCTGTGGATGAAAAAAACAAATATTTAAAAAAAGATAATGTAGGACAGTAGGAAGGTCTAGTCTAGATAGGTACATAAATCGATGACGAAGGAATAGCAACATGAGTATTAGACCAAACCACATGAGTATGTATTATTTACTCATGTGACCAAACCTCAAATGGCCGAATACCATAGTACCTTATTTGTCAAAAGAGTTAGGTAAGGTGTTTTTCGTAGCAGCAGTCGATATCGTCGAGTAATTTCTCAGTCGGCAAGGTTTTATGATTAGGTGTTGAGACGAGATTTGTCCCACGAGAACATGCGACGTGGAATGAATTACTGAGGTTGTTTTATCTAATATGGAATGGCATGTGACAGTCTGCTGTAGAAGTTTGTCGACACAATTAGGTTTCAGAATTCTTCACTATAAGTTTTTATATTAACCCGTTACTATCCCGTTTTGGTCCTGATAATTTGAATTTGAGTGGGTTGCGAATTTTGTTATAATGTCCGCGTTGAGAATTGAATCGTTTTCCAAGCATAAACAAGCTCCAACTCAAAGGAGTTATTTTGTTCGCTTCCTATGTATTATTTTTATTTTCTTTTAATACGAGTCGGTTGTCTGAAATTGGAGTCAAGTCACTAGTCGTCACGATCAAGCTGGTTGACTTAATGAGAGCTCATTGTCAATCGGCTGTCGAAGGCGCGCGCGCCGGCTTCCACCGCCGCCGGCGCATGCAAACCATTGCCTGTAGATTATCTCGGGTCTTGCTTTTATTTTTAATTAAACACCGAAAATTTGAGACTTTCATATTGGATTTTTTATAGAACAGGCATATAGTTCACGGTCTACCGCACCCATAACAGTAAAGCTTGAGTCACATGGAATCAAATATTACCTACTAAGTTTTTCTAATGATTTGCCCACGTCTACTTATAGATGAATATGTACTTGTACCTATTACAGTTCTTATACTTATTACTACGTAAGTACTTACGTACCTACTACAACAAGACAGAAGTTTATTGGAAACCTAAGTTGTTCAATCGCACCTTATTAAGAAATAGAGTAGGTAGAGCTTTTACGACGAAAATTTCTTAATCTTGCGGCACTGCTTGATGTTCCTAAATGACTAAGATTTTTTTTACTCGATTGGAAGGAAACGGTTATGTTGTTAAATAACAGTTTAAATTTTTATCTTCCATTAGTAACCTTTCAGGAAAAGCGTTTTTTCCTACATCTTGTCTCAGACGGCATCAGTGGATTGTGTGAGCAAGTCAAGAAGGTATTTTAATGAATGTAAGAGTCGACACATTATTTCCCGTTAAGTGCATTTTAAAGATTAAATATTTCAATCCATTTTTTTTTGTAATTTTTGACCGTAAAATGTATGGTATTTCCGTACTAAGTAAATGTTATACGGCTCAGTAGCAACTGGACAGACTCCAGTCGTGATTTTAAAAAAGTTTCGAACCATTGCATAATGTTTAAAAATTTAAGGATCAAGGATAATAAAATAAAAGTATGTCCCTTAAGGATTGTTTAGGTGTGAGACTTTAGAACAAGTAATTTTCTTTCCTAACCTACATATAGGTAACAGTTCGGTGTATACAAGCAATCCTGAGCAATCCTTCGTAAACCTTATCTGAGATGTTATGTCTGTGGTACTATATTCGACTTATTAATCTTGAAAATAAAAGAAAAGAAAAATACCTACGCAAATGACAGACATTTGAGTAGGTAGGTATGGGCGTATATATGGTGTATGTACCATCAACGTTCAAAAGTCCACCGGCACTGTAACATTTACAATCCTGTGCACTACTATTTGAACATTATAACAACGTAACCTGTAAATAGATCCCACGTCGGTTGGTGTAGTGGATGGTGGCTTATACCACTCGGTCAACTAAATAATAATCACACTGAGTACTTTTATGTAACTCAAGTATTTACGTTTGTGTGTAACGTCTATTATAAGAAGGTCGTAAGTCCAATACTTGTTTATAGTATTATGGTAGGAAACTGATAGTGCACTTATGACGCATACTGTACCTACCTACCTATTTCTGTCAGTAAAATGTTTATGATTATCGATGCAAAGCGTGAATATTCATAAAATTCATTACATGGCTATAGCCGCCTACGCCTAGTAAGTAACTGCACAGAAAAATATTAAATTATTTTAAGTAATGCTGTTAATCCTCTTTGGAATCCTTGTTATGAGCCCTTTAATTTGATACCGATAGTGCAAAAAAAATAATTAAAAAAAACACCTTAAATTATGAAATCTATCTATCACTCCCTATATTTAATTTTTTTATGTCGCTTATCTAAGAACACTAGGACCAATGAGACGAATCTTAAATCGAGTGGTTTGGAAGATATGAGGGAATAAAGTAACAACACATAAACACATACCTAACCCTTTTCTTGCAGTCGGGTAAAAACGTACTCATAAATATATTCCCATAACATTTTATAAATTACATTAGTGTCATCATCATCGTGCCATAAACTTTCGACGACCCAGTTTGCACAATTGTCACCATGCTGGACTGCATCCCCGTCTACGGAAAATTCGTCTAAAACAATTCGTCTAAAACAATTCGACTAAAACAATTCGTCTAAAAAACAATTCGACTAATAACAATTCGACTAATAACAATTCGTCTAAAACAATTCATCTAAAACAATTCGACTAATAACAATTCGTCTAAAACAATTCGTCTAAAACAATTCGACTAATAACAATTCGTCTAATAACAATTCGTCTAAAAACATAACCATTCCCGATTACGCAGCTGCAATGGAGTTAAGAGAGAGATATAAAGACCCATCTGGAAAAACCCCTACCCAGAACCGACATGGATAGGTTAGGTTTATGTTAGAACTGCGACCACAACGCACGAGCCGAGCGAGCGAAGCGAGCGGTGCCGCGGCAGCGGCCGGCGAGTGCTAGAAACGAATTCTACCCATTTTACTTGAATGTTAACTCCACTGCAGCTGCGTCCTACATACCCACGTTTTATTTTGCCTCCATCATCGAATCCTTACTCCACTGCAGCTGCGTCCTACATATACGCTAGTCAGCATAACTCCATTACCGAATCTTAACTCACTTCGAACTTAATGTTTTAGACGAATTGTTATTAGTCGAATTGTTTTTAGATGAATTGTTTTAGATGAATTGTTTTAGACGAATTGTGTTAGACGAATTGTTATTAGTCGAATTGATTTTAGACGAATTGTTTTAGACGAATTGTTTTAGACGAATTGTTATTAGTCGAATTGTTTTTTAGACGAATTGTTTTAGATGAATTGTTTTAGACGAATTGTTTTAGACGAATTTTCCGCAAATCCTGCATCCCAGGGTTGCGGATTCGATTCCCGCCTCAAACAAGTGTTTATGCTTAGATATTTATCTCTGGTCTCGTTGTTTCTATGTATTACAAGTAAATATTTACAAAAGAAAAGTATATAAGTAGTATATACGTTGTCTAGCACCCATAACACAAATCTAGTTACTTAGCTTGGGGCTAGATGGCGATGTGTGGAATGTCCTGCAATATTTATTATTATTTATTATAAACGAGGTGACATTATATTCGATAGGTATCATTACTTCCAACTCTTCATACTTTGTAATTATTGTCCAAAAACAAAAAGAGACCTCATTGACTTTCAACTCGTTTTGTTGCCGCTTAATTTGGCAAAAACCAAAGCGTCATCAATATCTGTAAATTTATTATAAAACGAAGTGATCTTTTTTTGTACTTAAAACAAAGAGATTAATGATAAAGTGGACTAAAGACAACTTAATAACAAAGACCCTCGAATGTCAATTATACAGATTAACTTTACATCCAACTGATGAATTTTTAAGCTAAACAACTGTTTTATTCTGTTTTAATTTCATAGAATAAGGATTCATCATCATCATTACATCTATGACAAGGCATCTTGTAATATTATCGGACTAAAAAGTAGTCTATTTAACTCCCAATTAATCAATGTACTCATACCCAGTGACGTTGCTATCGTAGGGCAAGGTGGTGCATTGCACCAGGGCCCCGGAGCGCAGGGGGGCCTCTAAACTCAGCTTTAAAAAGAGAAGAGAGGAGGATAAAAGAAAAAGAGCAAGAGAGGAGATGGCCTAGCTTTTCAGAATTGAAATCAAATTGAATCAAATTTTTTACTAATAACTTGACCACCACTTCAGCCGGCGCCGGTCTAGGAAAATTACTCCATCGATGAGTCTTTACGTTTCGGTTTGATTACCTGTATCTACGCAACCAATAAGTCTAGAGTGGTACTTATTATAAGTTCATGATACGCGGAAAGAGGGGATGAGGTCCCACTTCTTTACCTATGCACACCGGGGCCCCTGACCTAGCTACGTCACTGCTCATACCAAGTTTTATCGAAATCGATTCAGTAGTTTCGGAGCCTATTCGTTACAAACAAGCTAAGAATTAAATGAGGTATTCCTTATTTTTTTTTATAATAGGTGATAATAGGTAGATAGGTAGCGGCACTTATACGCATGAAAAAGGCTAGAAAAAATATCAGGACGAATAAGGATTATCTTAACGTATTTTTATTCAAAGAGATGTGAGGACTTTCCTAGGTCTTTGTTTTGATGAGGAGTTATCTCTATTCCTTTATACCTGATGAAATGATTATATAACTTCTCGATGGAAAGTATCGAGAAACAGGAAGCGAGCGCGTGCTACCGACGCAACCTTACATTTTTAATTTCGGCAGAGTGCGTGCCGATGCGTGCATCCATTGCAATAATATCGATAAATTAATGCTCACATACGAATGCCGGGACACATACTAATGACGACACGCGGCGCATCAGTTTTTGTCCATCCACATCAGCCATTCAACCATCCATTGATACGGAATACGAGCCAGCAAAAACCGGCCGCCTCTTGTGTACGAGAAACTAACTAACATACTTACTTTTTTATTTATTTCTACATTGACGATCCACTGTTTTTATTTTTGTAATAGCTATTAATAGCACTTGCGGAAAGTAGGTAAACATCATTATAGATTGGTAGCCAGTTAATTAAGTAAGTACCTACCTAACATATTACTCAAAAGTAAGTGAGTGAGAGTCTTATTAAGTGTTTATCTATTTATCTATTACTATTTATTATACAAAATCGCTGGTTTCGTAATTGTTTTTATTTATTTATTTATTTTATTTAAAGGAAAGTCTACAGCTAAGTTTAACATACTAAAACAGAAGAAATAGAAACAGAAAGCCAATTACAGTTAACAGTAAGTTTGGAAATTATAGTCTCCTTAATAATCTATACTTAAACTATTAAATACTATAATTTACATAAGTAAAAAAACGAAAGTCTCCTTACAAATACAATATTCTCCTTAATTAAACTCGAAACTTTTAAAAACTTTTCGGTATTATGTTATTTATTATTTATCCGAAAAATAAACGGTCAAAGTCACACTTTTTTATTCAGTTGGAATCATTCGCACGAGATCATAATATTATATTAGATCGTCTTAAATACTAAGTTAGAATTTTCGCCATAACTTTTCGACCATCACATTAGTAGAAATCGAATATAAAAAATGACTGTCCATAAACTCACAGCTTCAAACCATAAAATTTAACCGCGCAGTTATTCTGATCCTTTAAATAAAAATTGAAATTTATATTTATTATCATTTTATGCATGTAACTGTAACAATAAAGTGTTCTTAATTAGTGCATCGGTATTCTCGGTTCTTAATTAGTGCAACGGTATAATGAAAAATACTGATGAAATACTTATTCAATAATTATTTATTTCTATATTCTATCTTCTTTGTATTCTATTTTATCTATCTTCTACTTAAATAATACTAGCTACTCCCCGTGGTTTCACCAGACATTATCCCGTGGGAATATCAGAATGAAAGTAGCCTATGTGTTAATCTAGGTCTCTAGCTACATATCTACAGACCGAGTTTCATCGCAATCGGTCTAAGTAATTTTTGCTTAAAGGAGTTACAACACATACAAACTTTCACATTTATTACAAACTTACCAAAATTTTGCAAAAGAACTCGCCTACAAACGGACACATACAACCTTTTAAACAACAAGTTTCTATGCAATAAATAATAATTTAAGTTTTAAGCGAAATACATTTTGCTTTTAGCTCCTATTTGTGCATTATACCTATTTTTAATTAGGTATAATAGATTTTACTTATGCTGAAAACTTTTTCCGTTTTGTAATCTCCTACGCATACAAAAGACTTCAACGCGTTACTTTATAATTCACAACAAGTTCATTAATAAACTTGTAATTGAACAAGAATACAGGGTTGTTAGTAATTATACTAGCAAGCCGTTGAGGGCTACTTCTGTGCACCATAAGAAACAACTTTTGTTCTACGACTTTTAGAAATTCGAAAAAAAAAGAGAATTTTTGAGGTTATGTGACTAAATTCGAAAAACAGCTGATTTTTTAAAACAAAGGTCATTCAGACTAAGAACAGTAGATAAAACTTAAAAAATAAGTAATTTTTTAAGGTTAATGACCTCTCCCTGTAAGGAACAGCTGATTTTTAGATAAACCTAACCTCAAATTTTTTTTTTCGAATTTCCAAAAGTCGTAGAACAAAAGTTGTTTGTTAAGGTGCACAGAAGTAGCCCTCAACGGCTTGCTAGTATAATTTCCAATAACCCTGTATATCTATCCTTTTATTTGCTTTTAGATTGTCGCCAACATACTACTGCTTCTTTAGCTGTGTAGCTTTGGCAGTAAAATTAAATTCATGCAATTAGTATCTCGAGTCGGTAGAGGTTTATCAAATTTAATGGGCCACAATCAAACCGACTTATTTATGTATAATCTCAACTTAATTGTTAATCTCCAAAATAACGGATTGTCTCTAATTGAATACATCGGTAGCCAAGTGGAGTTATTTCAATAAGATAGGGCAGGCGAGGCGGCGAGGTGGCGGCGGCGCCGCGGCAAATTGCCCTTACCAGTTCGCGCAAAGTTTTCCTTTTGCAATGAGAACCGCAGCGTAATCCTATTGGTGGATTTTAATGAGGTCCGATCAATGGGCGTAATTATTTCTTGTATCATTCTTTGTTTGCGTCGCGAGCGCGCTGTCATCTCATATGGCTCGGCCGCTGCGGGTGCTCACTGCTCGTACCCCATTCAGACAAGCACCCAGTTTTTGCAAGCGTTTTTGGCGAATAACCTTGTATGGTAACCTGAGTGCATGTTTTATTTCTGTTCTCAATATCAACGTGAATTGACAGCTAATTTGGTTGATTGGGAAGATATTGTGTTTCGTATTTTTTTTAAACAAGTTTAATTTTATTCTTTGAGATCGTAATAATACGGACGAATGATACAGTAGAAAATTTATTTATCCTACTCATGAATTTGTTGATTTTAATTTAGTTTTAAATAACTTACAGTGATTTACACTCAGAACAATAACTAAAGTTATTGTTCTGAGGATTTACCTAACAAATGGGTACGTAAAACATATTAATAGAAGACCTGACGATTGTGTCCCACAAAAATCTATTCTACCAGAGAGAATAGATTTTTGTCTCTTGCTACCGAGGCTGTATACGCCTAAGGATTATTTCGAACTTGTAAAACGTTCGAACTTTTACCTCTCTAGAAAGTAAAGACCATACTGTCTATCTACTTATATAAAATACTAGCCGCAGTCAACGCTTCACACTTTTGTAAGAACACCTATCTAAAAAAACACTATGTTACTCCCAATTAATCGATATATCCTAATCGTAATCGATATACTAAAGTGTCATAGAAATCTGTCCAGTTGTTTCGGAACCCATTCGTTACAAACAAAAAACCTTTTTATAATAAAATGTAGATTTAAATATTATTCTCCTATACACTCTCCAGTAATTGTCCTATAACAATGGAAGCTGAACGTAATTCTGTTCCCGACTTGTGTCCTAGTCAGTATTGCATGTCCGATGTACATTTAATGAGATTCTGAATTTATACAGAACAGCAGCCATTTTTAGAGAATTTGATTGGGGGTATTTTTTATACCTATTCAATATTGTAGTTTTTTTAGGTATAAATAGATATACTGTACAGTCATCGCTGAAGTTTATACCACACTCCAAATATTAGGATAAAAATACAACAAATTAATGTGAATTACATTCCCGATAGCGCTATGAAAATAAAAAGTGAGTAGAAATCTGACGACACCGTTGGCACAATGGTCACCATGCCAGACTACCAAACATAGGGTCGCGGGTTCGATTCCCGCCTCAGACAAGTATTTATGCTTAGATATTTGTCTGTGTTCTGGTTGTTTTTATGTATTTATTTTTGTTTTGTTTTTGTGTGTTGTTTTATTTTCTGGTTGTTTTGTTATTTACAATAGAAAAGTATATACCTAAGTAATATATCTGTTGTCTAGCACCAGGGCCGGATTAGCCATCTCGGGGCCCCTAGGCACAACTCGTTTCGGCCCCCCCCCCCCCCCTTGTTCATACCACAACAACGCAATTTGGAAATTTTTACTGTCTACATTACGAAATAGAATGAAGGTACCATCATCATCAACAACAGACTTCAGTCATCACATTGCAAAGGTATACGCCTTCCTTCAAGTGAAAAGACTTTCGCCACAATCTACAGAACGAAGTATCGGAGTCATTTAAAAATGAAACAAAGAAGGAAAATCGGAAAAAGTTTCACTTTTACCGTGGTTTCATAAAACCACACAATCCACTTTTTTTTTCATTTTATAATCGGGAGTGCTGGGCCCCTGGTCATAGTGGGCCCCTAGGCACTGGCCTGAAGTGCCTTAGGGATAATACGGCACTGTCTAGCACCCATAACACAAGTCTAGTTACTTAGCTTGGGGCTAGATGGCGATGTGTGGAATGTCCTGCAATATTTAATTAGTCCCTACTATTCTACTTACCTACTTACTTACTACTTATTTTCATTGACTGACCAATGCTAAGTTTAAAATCGCAAAGAAATTAATTCAAATAGTTTTCAGCTATTAACGTTAATAGGTAAATCTTAGGTTGATAGACAGATAAAAACTTTATTGTGTGTAAACACTTTATTAAAACAGTAAACTTAAATACTATAGGGAAAGATCCACAAAGGCACTCTTGCAGGCAACCATAAGGATGGAACCATAAGGACTTACAAGGGCGGATCCAGGGGGGGGGTCATGGGGGTCATGACCCCCCCCTGAGCTGGTTCCAGGACTTAGGTGGACCACTAATTGAACATAATGATTTTATATATGTATTTTATATTTTGTCGCTATACAGATTTTATGTAACTACATACCTTCAATATTTAATTAATTTTGTATGATGGCCAAAGTTTGGGAACGAACGCATCGAAAATTTGAATTTTACCGCGCCATATAACGTCTAGCTAGACCAATCAATCGGAAATCGTCAATCGGAATCGGAACGACTTAACTTCAACGAGATGGCAATATACAGGGTGTCCGGTAATAAATGGATAAGCGGGCACCTACGGATAGAGGACACTGTGCCGGTTCAGAAAAATGAAAGTTATGTTCCATGAAAGTCTTCCGGTTTCCGAGATATCCGCCATTTAAAATAAAATTCACTTCTTTCTCTATGTTTTTTGATGCCAAAGTTGCAAATGAAGGAATTATTCAAATCTCTTTTTTGGATAATATTCCAGGATAAAAACAATAATTTTTATGACACATTAAAAGTTTTTTTTAAACTAAGATTGAACTCTAACTTCATGATTTTTTAATTTTTTAACCTGAATTTTAACTTTTCCCGGTGTAAAAAAATGTATAGTCACCCTGGTACCATTAGGTATTAAATGCTGGCAATATCACGGTCGTATTATACCATTTTAGAATCTCAATGAAATAGGCATTTTTTTAAATTGAGCACCATGGTGACCATACATTTTTTTTACACCGGGATAAAATTAAAAACACATGAAGTGCCAAATAAAAAAAACGTTGCCTATTTCACTGAGATTCTAAAATGGTATAATAAGTGGTATTGCCAGCATTCAATACAAAATTAATTCCTATTCAAGTCGGCCAGAGCTGTCTTTCTTTCTTTTTTCCATAGTGAATTCGGGGAATTTCAGAACTAAAATTTCTTGAATGATTTTAAGTACAATAAAGTAAATTTTGGTACTACTTTTACTTCACAAAAAGCATGATCTTGTTCATTTTATTAGAAATTAATTTGGTATTAAATACTGGTAAGACCACATATTATACGTTTTCAGAATCTCAATGAAATAGGCAAGTTAAATCTTAGTTTAAAAAAAAACTTTCAATGTGTCATAAAAATGTTGTTTGCATTTGATAGCACATTTATCCTGAAATACTATCCAAAAAACAGATTGGGATAATTCCTTCATTTGCAGTTTTGGCATCACAAAACATAGAGAACGGAGTGAAATTTTTATTTTTTTTTAAATGGCGGGGATGTCGGAAACCGAGAGACTTTCATAGAACATAACTTTCGTTTTTCTGATCCAGCACAGTGTTCTCTATCCGAAGGTGCCCATTCATTACCGGACACCCTGTATGTACAAGTTATTATAATGTGTTAAGTTTTTCAAATGTACAATAAAGAATAAATATTTTTAAGTACAGTACGTACGTACATTAATAAAATACCTACTTTTTACTTGTATCTATTGCTATCAAAATTAAATTATAAGTTCTTGACTTGACCACGACTATGTGACCCCCTCCTGGCGCCAAAGCTGGATCCGCCCTTGAGGACTTAAGAGGACCTGCGCTCTATACGCATACAAACGTATAGTCGACTGTTTCCTCCTTGGATCATGAGATTATAGCCAATATTTTTGTTGCATAAAACTTATAACTGCCATGACCATGCCCCTATGTTTTTTTTTTAATTTTTAAATCTTAATTTCTATGATAATTAAAAAATGAAAAAAATTAAGACATGGCATGGCATGACAAGACATGGCAGTTATAGGTTTTATGCAACAAAAATATTTGCTATAGTTTAATTATCCAGGGAGGAAACCGTCAACTACGTTTGTATGAAAAGAGCGCAGGTAGGTACTCTTGGGTTGATAAGTACTTACTGAAACTTCAAATGCAATAAAACATAATCTTTTGCATTCATATACATACCATTTTTAAATATCACCAATTATCGAACCTCTACATCGTAAATCGAATGCCAGTAATCAGCACCTCAGTCTGATCATTACGTTTAATTTCTTAAACGCGCCTTTAATTGAAATGTTTGTGTGCAAGATAAGCAACGACGTGCAAGTTAATGTTGCCGTCGGATTATGGTATGTTTATCTTCAGTTTCAGACACCGCCGGCATTAATGTATGTCAGATGACACGTGACATTAACATTGGTAATATTGACACCTAAATGATACGCGGACAAGGTAGAGGAGCCGCTCTAAAAGGTTTATAATACTACCTGCAAATTGTAACCGTCTTGTAAGCTAAAACGAACTGGAAAATGTATGTTTTATAGGTATTCATTATTCTGTTGGTTTATTTTTTAAGGTTGCTCTTGTAACAATCTTATAAGGGCCACTAGAAGGGTTTTTAAAAACCTTGATTTTAGTGACAAAATAACAAGAAGACAAACAAATGTATGGTTATTCAGATTGTCTATGAAGCAAATATTCATTTATTGAAACAATTCCTAATCCCTATTTTTTTTTATGAAATATTCCGTTTTCAATTAAGGTGGCCCTTGTTTGTCGCCGGTACCTTACAAAAAATCTTGAAGTGAGAAATGTTTGTCCCCATATAGACACGAGAGGATAATTTCTTAGTAAATAATCTTAAAATGATGAACAGTATGCTTAATTTATAGGCATTATTCTTACAAAAAACCGTATTTAAATCGGTCCAGCTGTTTTTGAGGGAAATGGGAACATTTAAGTGCACAAACAAACACCCTCTAGGACCGTCGCGGCGGGTAAAAAGCAAAATAAGGACCTACTGCTTATTATTTTCAAGAAATTTACAAAAGCAAGAAATTATTGCAAAATAAATTAAAAAAATATTTATCAATAGCTATGTTTATGATATATCATGTAGGTATGTTAAAGCTAAGTTTATGATTTATTATAAACATAGGTTTAATGATATATCATAAACATAGCTTTTTTAGTTACGGCTATGGCTCTAATCAATCTTTAACTTTACCTTAATTTAAGGTGGCACTTCGTCATTCTCGATATGTGTGACCCTATTTTAATTTCTCGATTCGCGACTAAATAAATTGTTTACTAAAAAGTTTCGAATAACAAAATACTAGAACAGGTACCATATTTTTCTATATTATCATCATCTATTCATATTTAATTACCCTTTAACAAATAAAACCACAATCAATCAACCATGTACAGCAATTTAATTGCAGTTTTGTCGTTAGAAATTACATTAATAAACACATTAATCAATACTGTCATACTTAATCAAAGTTAATTCCACTCATAAAGACTTCTTCCAGTGCAATACAAACCGATGAAAAGGCATTAATCTAATTTATACAAATGAACTAATGATTTCGTTTGAGATGTCTTAATTAACTTTGACTTAGTAGACTTTATAATATTGTTACAAATAGATAGGCTTGCATAAAAAGTTCAGTTTGGTTTGAAGACGAAAATTACAAAACATTTGGAAATAAAAAAATGGGCTAAATAAGAATAAGCCTAAAATGTTGTTTTTTGTTTTCGTAAAAATGAACCAATTAGAAAACAAAGTGACTTTTTTTGTAAACATAACTTTCTCTCTTCTGAACCTTAATTAAACTTCAAACCTTTTAATAATTACTTAAATTACCTATTACTTGCGCGAACTTCAAAGTTAAGAATTGGCAAGAAATAGCGCAGGACAGCGAGCGATGGAAAACTCTCATTTCGGAGGCCTAGATCTGGTTTGGGTCGCTGAGCCCAGCAGAGTATACGTAGCGCAGCGAATGGTGACCTCTGATAGAAAGTAGAAGGGGTATGCGCAGAACTCAATTTTCATATAAATATCGAGTTCTGCGCATACCCCTTCCACTTACCGCAGAGGTCACCATTCGCTGCGCGAGGTATACTACTATTGAACCTACGTGTTTACGCGTAATAATTGACTAAACCGCTTTACGCAGTAATCGTACAAAACAATACAGTAACATAAAAATACTTACACGAAGTTAATAGGTGTTAGCGATCGGTCACCAGTAACATTTGAAGCGGATCCGATTGCGTTGTTCCGGCACTCCCATTGTTTCAAAGCTAATTGAATTGATGCCACTGATAGATTATGCGGGAACAGACGTATCTAACTGCCGAAGTTTAAAGCTGCTGTTAGAAACGTACTTCGCAGATTTCATACTTTCTATCGACTGTACAGAAATAAATGGTTTACTTGAAGCAAAAAGACGCTAGAATATAATTTCTTAGTTTTAGTAAAAAATGATTAAAATATATTATATTCTTAATTTAAAAGCAATAATCTTAAATTAGGAATATTACCTTATGCTTATTATTTTCAAGAATATTGACTAAAAGCAAGAAATTATTTAGGGAGTAGATTATGTCTTACTCTAACAAAAAAAAATCTGTGTAATTTTAGTACAAAATTTACAAGTGAGAATGATTCTACTGGTCACTTTCGGAATTACCTTTTCGCTGAAAGACAATTTCAGTTGGATGACACAAAAAGCAGAAAACCCAGACAGCAGCGAGCAACTCAGCTGGACGACATAAAAGCAGAATCTGAAATTGCAAAAAGTCCCGATTGCTACGTTTTGCTTCGTCATTCCTTATTCGTACTGCAAGGGAATGGAATCAGTTGCCTGCGTCTGTCTTTCCTGACGTGTACAATTTAGGGGTCATCAAGTCGCGAGTGAATAGTTATCTTCTAGGAAGGCGTGTTACATCTTAGGCCGCATCGTCATCTACCATCACGCAGGTGTGATAGTGGTCAAACGCTGATATCAAATGTAAAAAAAAGTGCACTGTTGGCGTACTATCGGCAGACTGAAAGTTTGTAGTCTGCGAGGGCTCTTAATTTTAAAAGTTATAGCTTTGGCTTTTACTGCCTATCTCCGCTCTTTAAGTTAGCGTAGAAAATGTATGTCTAATCGATACGTGTAACGCAACTGGATTTTGTACAACGATTATTTCGAATCAATTAAAGTGTCCATGCAATTTTTACGGAAAATCAAGTTAAGGCTTGTTCTGCTTTAAGTTTACACTTATAGTTTAGAAACACGTGACTGACTGACTTATTTATTAACACACAGCTGAAATCAATAATGGAGGTATCGGGCTAAAAATTGGCATACAACTAGCTATAAGTTGATTAAGACCAGTGTGAGGCTGTAAATTTCCATACAAAAAGCGGTAACGTTTTCCCCCCCATAAACGAAGTCCGATTTTGATAATTTTTGAAAATGTTCTTGATCTAATGGAAAACTACGTTTAACCGTTTTTAGTTTAAAGAAATATTGCCTAAAATAAAAAAAATAGTATCTGAATATCTATATTTTTGACTTAAAAACTTCATCGAGCGTTTTATTTGTTTTTTAATACACTAAACTGAATTACTAAAAAAGAAAAAAGTATAAACCTAGAATAAGATGCAGTGAATTAAATGAGACCAAATTTATTTCATTTTGTGAAGGATAAAGGGGGTAAAAACGTTACGGCCCGCAACATTATTTGAAAGCAAAATGAAGGCAATTACGTCCGAACTTAAACTCTCTGTATCGCATGATACAGGTCATTTTTGAAAATACCTACTCGCGCCGCGTATCGAAAACTCATGATTCTCTTTTAAGAAAGAATTTTGAAAAATCATACCCTTATGCAGATGAAATCGAAGGTAACTTTTTTTAATAAACTTAATGTATGGAAATAAAATAAAATCAAAATAAATACCTAACCTAATTGTTATTGTGTAAAGCTCTCGTAACGAATCGTTAGCGCTACCGTTACGGCGGACAATGGACAAATCGAATCTGTCACGGCGCCTGCGCACAATTTTGTATTCAATGAAAATGCACTTTGTACAGGTAGGTTGGTTGATAGATACAAGTTTGTTTACTTTTTTATTTAATATATATTATTTTGTGACTAACTACGTTCCGATGTTGCACCGTGGTGGTGAGAGTGGTGACCTATGCTAGTATATTTTGAAAATTATTTTTTTATTTTCAAATAAACAATCTCAAAATTTGTTTTACCATACCCTAGATGAAACGCATTGTAAATATATTTGGATAAAAGTCATTAATATACGAGCAAAAGAGAACATACATGCTATTAAGCGTTGTATCTGCAATTAAGTCACATACTCTCAAATTAAAATTGTCTTATAACCATCTTATAACAGAAATATTATAAGTATAAAAAGTTGGTAATAATGTTTTTTTAAGCTATTGCATAGCTTTTATTGCCGGCTTTGAGCGCGGCGACCGAATCAATAAATTCCGTAACAAAAATAAAACCTAACACCCCCTCACTTCGCCTACTATGTAGCTCCGCCGAGCGTTCGCTTGATGTGTATGTATATGGTACGACTGTACGAAGCTCGCACGATTTTTTTTTTAAAGAAAATTCCTATTTACTTACCTATTTTTACGGGGTGCTATAATTTAACGTGTCAGTGTGTGTGTCTGTCTGTGGCATCGTAGCTTCTGAACGGATGAACCGATTTTGATTTTGTTTCTTTTGTTTGAAAGGTGAATTAGTCGGGAGTGTTCTTAGCTATGTTTGATCGAAATCGGTTCAGTCGGCTGAATGTTATGGGGATGAAAGTCGGGGTTTTTTAAATTTAATTTTGTTAATTTTTATTTTCAATCTCGTAGCAATATCGTAGTAATTTATTTTCTGCTACTTACAAAATCCAATCCATTTCAATGGTCATACTCCGAGATATAGAAGGCGGAGTTGGCGGTCTGTTAATTACACTTAATAATGTAATTACAGAACATAATTACACGTAAGATAATGAAGTGCACATCTATTGATTGAGGTGCTCTTTAAATGAATGCTGCTCTGATGTTGCAGTAAGAGATAAAACTTACTAATAATTGCTAATTAATAGTAGGTAATTATATATAACTTAATGGATATTAAGAAAGAAAGAAAAGTGCGGGTGGTGGTCCAACTATTAAAAATATTGGATCCTGTTGGAAGCCTTAACGGTGCATGGTGGTCCAATTATTTTTGGAACAGAAACAAAAGACGATCAAAACGGAAACAAAAGACGATCTGAACCAAAACATAAGACGATCTGAAGTAAAACAAAAGAAGATCTGAAGTAAAACAAAAGAAGATCTGAAGTTAAACCAAAAAGATAGAAAAAGAAACAAAAGACGAGAAAAAGTCAAAGAATTGGGATTGTTCATTTATTTTTTTCAATTGAAATTACAAAACCATTTAGAGAAATAGACTTCTTCTACATTATAGATAAACATTTAATCAAAAATAATCGTTGATGTAGCATATTTTCGATTAAATATGTTTGACCTTCACTTGCCCTCTGATGACGTCACCATAATGCGTTATGACGAGATCGACATATGCCATTCGTAATAAAAAAAAAATAAGATGTCAAACATCATGTCACAACAATAAACAAACGTAACCTCAAAGTTCACAAAGCTTTTTCTATTCCTTTTGCATGAAAGTCAAAAAATAAGAAAGTATCAGATACCTACTACAGAATAACCATGGAATATAGAAAATGCTTTATTCCAACCTGCAAAAATGATTCGGTTAATACTCCAGGAAAAAAATTTGTTCGTATTAGGGAAGACTTGCGTGAGAAGTGGTGTAACTTGGCTAAAGTGGAAGTGTAAATATTTTAAAGGTTATACTCAATTTTGCTGCGAAGATCATTTTAATGTAAGTATCTCCAACGCAGAATTCAGTACAGTTAGTAATAATATTGTGTCAAAAACACTCGCTCTGCTTTGTATGGTAGGTAAGTAAGGAAGGTAAGTAAGAAAATACCTACAATAAAAAGCAGCGCAAATATTTTTGTACTTACCTACTTAGATAATATTATAATGTACTTAATTTGACTTTCATTAAGAAGTTAAATATATAGGTAATCATTTTTATCGTTTTTACAGCCTAGGGAAGGTTTGCAAATTACTATCGGCACAAGTTAACTAATGAAGAGCCAAAACTCAAGTCTACAGCTGTACTGCATATTAGTACAGCCAATACAAGCACTGACTCAGCAGAGCTATGTAAACTGTTAAAGCAACAGCCTACAGCTACCACCCTGATGCCAATAAAAAGAAAACATGTTGAGGACGACATGTTGAATAGACCTAGTACATCTGCATGTTCTACATTTCCAATGAAGGTAGGTACTTACTTTTGTTTATTTTATGGTTTACCTGAATAATCTTGAATGGATAGGTACGTTTGGATTATTTCAAATGCAGCTCGCACCCTGTGTGAATATAATTTCCAGTTTATCTATGTGTTTATTTATTGTGTAAATAGGATCTGACAAGCAAGTCAGAAAGTGGTTGCAGGCAGCAGGCGAAGAGCAAGACTTTGTCTGTTATATCGCTGGCTGGTTGCCTTGACTGACAAATTACATCCCATAGCCGAACGATTCGATTTGACCAGACCACAAGATGCACAGCATATCCAGTGTGACAAGTCTCATACAGTAATTTATCCTTTCTAGTTTATTATTTCACTTATTGTTTTTAGGTACATGCAACAACACAGTGTGAAGTTAAAATGGTGGATAAGAGCACTAACTACAATAAAAGGAAACTTGCTAGTGGCGATGCAAATACCACAGTTGAAGTGCAATCTTCTCAAGATACATCATCAGCAGCCACACCTTCATTGTTTGGTTGTACCTCAGAAACCGAGGAATCAACATCATGTAACCAAAGAAACAGTTGCAGGGAAGGGAAGTCATGTTAAACATTGTATTTAATAAACCGAAAATGTATTTAGGTTTTCCAAAACAATATTTATGGCTTGTAGATTATATTGTTGAAAAATTCTTAATAAAAGTGGACTCTCTTTCTCTTATTGTGACTTTACTCAAATTAAAGCAGAATGATTCGATAGAAAGATTAAGTGATCAGTTTCAGCTATCAAGAACAAAGTTATCTTTTTTCTTTTTTTACACAACAATAAAAATTTCTCCTAACACAACACGTGACAACACTACGCCGCACAGTGGGCTGAAACGGGAAATCAGCGGACTTAGGAATCAAAGTTGATAATTCTATTTTTTTTAAATGGTGATCGATAGAGATAATTAATACAATAAAAAATTGTTCTACAAGAATTCTTAAATATGAATAATTCTCGAGGAAATCGACTTTGTGTGAAAAAAATGTATGAAACGACATATGTTTTGGTCTCTAGCTTCCAACTTATGGTCGATCCCGCACTTTGGGCAGCAATTTATTATAGTATAGGTCTTTACCTTTCACCTGACACCAAAAAGTCCTGCCCCGACCCGCCCTTTCGGAAAATAGAAGCGATTGAAAATGTTGTGTTTTCAAGTTACCATTTACGACCAAATCTTTACAAATTGTATTTTGTATGTTTTTGGATGTGACTAGTATATCATAAAACAATGATATGACACCTATTCTACATAACTTTTTGAAAATCGTACAATTTCGAGTTAAGCTAAATGTTTTTAAACATTGAAAAAAATAACATAGTAATGTAGTAGCAAGGTAAACAACCTCTTCCAAGTATAGATATACTTAGTGAAGTAACAATAGGTAAGTACTTCACTAAATAACAATAGGTAGCCTATCTACCTATTGTATCGTAGTACTTCAGTCTTAATAATAAGACCCACTTATTATTACGTTTCTAGGAAATTGCGGCATCCTTCAAAGACTACCTGTGATAATGAGTGTCCTTGCGGTTTTACTGATGAGTTGTAAAAGGGGATTAGATAGGTACTTTATGAATATGGCATGTTAGGTAGGTTGTTGGGGGTGCGACTATTTAAGGGATGTAATGTAATTGCAACAGTCATTCGGATTTTGTCATTTGTCCCATAAACATTTCAATATTCGTGGTGATAATGGAGAATTTAGTGAACAATATTGACCTGTTTGTGTTGATGAGAACTGAATTAGACTCGTTTTCAGACTCTGCAAAACTTTTTGAACTTTTAAAGGAGAGATTGGGAAAAGAGATCAATGAAGAAGAAAGTGGACAGTTAGTTAAGTTTTGCCAGAAATATTCATCGAAAATAGTTTTGAAGTGGCGGAAGGCAAATAGGACCCTACAAAGATTTTTAAAAATACACCGAGATTGGTTGGAGAGTTCAATAGAGTGGCCGAATGTAGTGTGTTCTCGAGAAAATGTGCATGAAATTCTTCAAGAAATTGACCCGGTTGATGCTCAGAAAGAAAATGTTCAACCTAGCACTTCGGGAGCATCTACTTCGACCTTCACACCCAGAAAGCAGTTTGAAAATTTGGGTGAACGGCAAAAGAGAAGGCGTATAAGTCATTCACTTGACAAATCGCTTTCGTCTGAAGAATCGGGTGCTACTGCAGTGAGGGCCTTTCGTAACAGTGGAGAATTACGAGTAAGCAAAATTTTAGATCACCTTATGAAACACCCAGAAGATGCAGCTAAAGTAGAAGCGAGTTTAAAGGGAAAGAAAAGAGAAGAAGCCTACACTCCCGATAAGGCTTTGGGTCTTCTTGTATCCCTTAAACTATCTAAGTGGCAGTATATAAATTTAAGGGACTCTGCAAGTGAGCAAGGATGCGAAGTTTATCCATCCTATTATGCGATAAAACAAGCAAAAGAAGATTGTTATCCGCCCAAAAAAGACATCAGCATAAGTGAAGATGGCGCTCAAATTAAATTACAGGCACTTTTGAACTTAACCATCACACGAATAATGGAAGCTAATAACATTCAAGCAGATTCCCGTGCAGAGTTGAAGCTTACTAGCAAATGGGGATTCGATGGAGCTTCAGGGCAGAGTAATTATAAACAAAGAGGAGAATTCGACGATTCCAGCATTTTTATGGCTAGTTTGGTACCTCTTCAGCTGCACAATGAAGAAAATATCGTGATTTGGGAAAACGACAGACCTTCATCTACATTTTACTGCCGTCCAATATCTTTTAAATATATAAGAGAAACCAAAGAAGTGGTAACAACAGAGATGAATAGAATAAAGAAGGAGATCGCAACACTGATGCCCACAATTTACAAAGAGACAACGATTGGCCACAATTTATTACTTACTATGATTGACGGTAAGATTACCTCAATCATATCCGAGACGTCTTCTGCAGCTTGCGATATATGTAGTGCCAGGCCATCGGAGATGAACGATTTAGAAGCGGTAAGGAGGAAACCAAAGAATGAGGATATATACCAGTACGGACTATCTTCATTACACGGCTGGATAAGATGTATGGAATGCCTTCTTCATATAGGTATAAATCATCTACTTTTTGTCAATATAAGAAAGTTGCATTTTTGTTTAGATATTCAATAGTAATTGTGTTTGTTTTGTTGCAGCTTACAGGCTTGATTTTAAAAAATGGAGTGCCAGAGGAGATCTTCGAGCCGTGTTAACACAAAGAAAAGAAGCAATTCAAAAAGAATTTAAGGAAACTTGTGGCCTACATATTGACATCGTGAAGCAGGGAGCGGGTACTACCAATGATGGAAACACGGCGAGAAGATTTTTTAGAGATTTTAAGACAAGTGCACGAATCACAGGTCTTAATGAAGATTTAATTGAAAGGTTTTACGTTATTCTCCAAACCATTGCGTCTGGAGAACACGTGAATGTTTCAAAATTTTCACAGTTTTGCCAAGAGACAGCAGACAATTATGTTCGATTGTACCCATGGTATTATATGCCATCTAGCGTGCATAAATTACTTATGCATGGAGCTAACATTATTGAACATTTTGGTTTGTTGCCTATTGGTAAGCTTTCAGAAGAAGCATCAGAAGCCCGTAATAAAGATTTTAGAAAATTCAGAGAGGGTCATTCTAGAAAAAATAGCAGGGTTGCGACAAATGAGGATATTCTCCATAACCTTCTTTTGTCTTCCGATCCAAAGCTTAGCATTATAAGACCGCGAATGAGCCAGAAAACTAGAATGTCTCTCTCTCCAAAATGTCTTGATCTCCTGATGCCTCTTCTGAATGAAACTCCTGAAACAGAATTTATTGATGTAAGTAATTTCCAAGATAGCGATTCTGAATAGAATAATTTGTTGATTTTAGTTTTCTTAAATTGTTATATTTATTGATCTTGTATTTGTATTTCTTATTTTTAGTTTGCATTTATTTATATCTTGTGAATATATTACGGAGGGCGCGTTCCGAAACCACAGTAGTATCGTAGTTGACGTTTTAAATTATCATGTATATGTATACATTGCTCTATATGAATTTGAATTGAATTCAGTGTAAGTTAGCGTTATTTATAAGCATTAATTTAGTTAACTTTGTTCATATATTGTTAATAGATGTCCCTATATATATGTATATTTCTGTTGTAACTTTTTATTATAGACACACAAACATATTTTTCTTTTTCATTATTACACCCCAGTTCCTAATTACCTTAAACTATACTCATCTAAATCACTATAATATTTTATCATGGTATCTTATTAGATACCATTAATATATACGGTATTTCTATTGAAATACCGTATATATTTATTTACCTATACTAGTATCTACTGGATGGTTGGACTCATCAACTCATCAGTAAAACCGCAAGGACACTCATTATCACAGGTAGTCTTTGAAGGATGCCGCAATTTCCTAGAAACGTAATAATAAGTGGGTCTTATTATTAAGACTGAAGTACTACGATACAATAGGTAGATAGGCTACCTATTGTTATTTAGTGAAGTACTTACCTATTGTTACTTCACTAAGTATATCTATACTTGGAAGAGGTTGTTTACCTTGCTACTACATTACTATGTTATTTTTTTCAATGTTTAAAAACATTTAGCTTAACTCGAAATTGTACGATTTTCAAAAAGTTATGTAGAATAGGTGTCATATCATTGTTTTATGATATACTAGTCACATCCAACAACATACAAAATACAAAAAAGAGCGGTGTTGGTCTAGTGGTAGATACCCCGGCTTTCATTCTGAGAGTCGTGGGTTCGAATCCAGACAGACCGCGCACCAATGTCTTTTTCTTTAAGAAAAAGGTATGTGCGCTAATAACATCGCTCTTACGGTAAAGGAAAAACATCGTGAGGAAACCAACATGTCCTAGGACTCACCACGGTCCGAAGACATGGGATATTCAGTGTTTTCTATGTATCATATGTATGTATTTACAAAAAAAAAAAGTATAATATGTAGTATATCCGTTGTCTAGTACCCATAGTACAAGCCTAGTGCTTAGTTTGGGGCTAGATTGCGCTGTGTGTAACGTCGTGCAATATTTATTTATTATTTATTTTATTAATTTGTAAAGATTTGGTCGTAAATGGTAACTTGAAAACACAACATTTTCAATCGCTTCTATTTTCCGAAAGGGCGGGTCGGGGCAGGACTTCTTGGTGTCAGGTGAAAGGTAAAGACCTATACTATAATAAATTGCTGCCCAAAGTGCGGGATCGACCATAAGTTGGAAGCTAGAGACCAAAACATATGTCGTTTCATACATTTTTTTCACACAAAGTCGATTTCCTCGAGAATTATTCGTATTTAAGAATTATTGTAGAACAATTTTTTATTGTATTAATTAGCTCTATCGATCACCATTTAAAAAAAATAGAATTATCAACTTTGATTCCTAAGTCCGCTGATTTCCCGTTTCAGCCCACTGTGCGCCGCTCGCCGCGCCGCTCCCGCCCCGCTGGCTTCGTGGCCGGGTCTGCGACGACGCCGCGCCGCTGCTTTCGTGGCCGGGGCCTTAGTAAGAGTCTCGAGACGACCTGAAAAAATAACAAGACACCATAATCGAAACGCTAATGTTCATAATATAGGTAGTTTTATTAAACAAAATATAATTATTAGGAAAATAGGAAAACTAGCCACAATAAACTTACATTAGAATTTTAGCTCCTCTTATTTCTGCCAAGCTGTGTTGGCTGCTGGATGCGATATTATATTCTATTACCATGATGTTCTCTACTTTGGGCAGGTTCAGCGAGTCAGCTTTGTTAAATATAATATCCGTCATTATTAAACGTGGACAGAGGCAATGTCTTTGTTTTAATAAAATTATGTGGAAATCCGAAGCGTTTTGGTATTTTTTAATAATGACAATGACAGCCAACTAATAAATATGGACACCAAAGAAGGGAAACTTTTTTTTTTTACACAACTTAGGCAATAGAAGACATTGATATAACGCGATTGGTGACGTCATCACCTTAAAAAATTAAGAAATATTCAAAAATTTATTAAAAAAGAACTAGTGAGTAAATCTCAAAAATATTCAAATTAGTATCTTAAATTAGTCTATATTTACGGAAAAAAATATAAAAACCATAGGTCAGGAAATTTGGACAATCCCAATTCAGTAAGGTTGTAATTTTTGCCCTTTTATCGAAGGATTAATATACAAATATTTGTTTGACGGCCGCAACCTACTGCGTCGCAAGCAAAAAATTGCAGTAGTTCGGTAACTACTGCCAACCGAACTACTGAAACTAAATACATAGTATCAACAGTACGGTAACTAAACTATTGACTTTATTTTTAGAAATTTTGACATTTTATTTTGTTTTCACTATTTTTAATTTATTGTAATTATTGATTTTGATAAAAGTTAATAAATTTTGACTACTGACTTTACAGTTAGAACATTTTAAAGCTATAGTTTCACACAAACTGGTACCTATTGATTGTTACGAAAGCTCGTCGTGTCGTCTAAATAACTTACCTATCATCATTTCGAGCCGTCAATAGTAATTGCAATTTGAAAGGTTGCTCAGTACTTACTGTAATTGCGTATCTCGTAAAATATTATAATAAACGACCGGGCACACTTCTGCAATGGCCGATGCAACCGCATTGCAGTACAGTAGGTAATCTACACATATATATAAGTAACGAGGTTCCAGTAGATAAATAAATATTGTAGGACACTATATACAGCGCCATCTAGCCCCAAGCTATGCAACTAAGCTCGTGTTATAATAGCAAGACAACGGTCAGAATAACTCCATATAGCACGGTGTAACTGATACGAAATCTGATTTTGACTAATACATACGCGAGGGTTAAATCGATAGCACCCCCCGGCAACCCCCTCCACCTCCCTTGTATATAAAATTCGCGGTGTTAGTTACCAAACTCCTCCGAAACGCCTTGACCGATTCTTATGAATTTTTTTAAAGGTTTCAAACAAAAAAAACCTTTCCTATTTATAGTATAGTATAAATAGCACAAATATTATTTGACGGTGAAATACTGTATTTTGCTTGTACTAAATTAGGTTTAATCTATTTATTTGTTTACAGCCTCAAACAAAACGGGTGGCGCAAGAGTTTGAGCGCAAAACTTTGCTAGACTTTAGATTTTATTTTTATAGTTGTTATGCATCGTTTACACGAGCAGTGTACCGGTCAAACTCTAACAAACTCAAACTCTGTCAGACCACCGCGGAGGCTGACGTCAGGAGATTTACGATGACGTGTCAATGCGACTTGCTTGTGCTAAACACGCAGCTCTACCGCAACACCGAGACCGCCTGTTTTCAGATTGTATTTCACCTTTTTGTTACGCTCTAACAAAACTTTAGTGCCTAGTAGTACCTACCTCGTAATAAAATTGTATCTGGGAACATTGAGTAAAAAAAATTAAAATGACTCTACTTAGCGGAAACACTCTTTTCAGGTCTTGCCGTGAAATGAATCTATATTTTAAGGTCTATACAACTATGAATCTTTTTTCCGTGCTCTTTCAAATTTCTGTTATTTTATGTTTTGTAATGCTTTCATACATAATTGTATTTTTTGTATGTGCTAGGAAAATGTTATCGTTTGTCGGAATTGTATGGGAGTGTGTATACAATATACAAGTAGCGAGGAGTGAATCTCTTTGCAGGTAAGCCAATAAATCATTACAGAACCCACAGATTGAACACTTTTGAATAAATATAGACTCTTAACTAAGTATAAGGCGATGTTGGTAACAAACATTTTATTTGCTGCCTGTATTAAAATAGTTAGGTCTAGCTATAGGAAGGTAGATTAGAAATCGCGTTGTATAGACTTTTTACTATACTGCTATAGGTATATCTATACGTAACTAAAAAGTAGGTAAGTATATACGATAACTACAATAAACATGTGTGAAATTACTTCTTTATATACTCGGTGTCGAATAATTTTCAATTAGGAAGATAGCGATCTCCGGCAGAATGCTTTAATATAGCTTACTTGTATTTTATCTAACTATTATAAATCAAGGCAGCTATGAATAATGTGAGATGAAACGATATCAAGAACTATTAATCGATTAAATTGTTATAAATTAATACAATTTATCACACGTAAAGGCTTAATAATATTAACCTATTTAAATTTAAAAAATTGCTAAGATCCACTAGGTTAAACAGTTCGGCGTCGGTTAAGTTTTAAGCAACATTGCGCACGAGCCTAATTATGGACATGGAAAAATTTTAGTAGAAAAAAAAGTTTTTTTTTTATTTGTGTCTCAATTTTACAGGATTAGACATCATCTTTTGTAAAATCACGAATCATTTCGAATCAAGTAATTCAATATTTACGCATTCTAAAGCACACTTTATTCGAGTTTTATAAGAAGTGATGACCTATTTTCGCGCGTGCGCTGCCTGATTGTCTCAGAGGCTCTTAAAAAAGCGGTTAAGTGAGTACGCAATGGACCAATATCTGAAACTTTAAAAGTACGTTTGTATGTGTTGTAGATCCGCCGAATGAGATGTATAAAGTACTTAATTGAAATAAAAACTCGCCTGGCTTGGCCTGGCCAAGCGTATCTAATGAAGCCTAAGTTGTGAATCGACATTTAATAAAATATTTAGCAGACGTTGATGTGTTTTTAATGTCACTACGTAACTGCAACAAGATACGGAAGGCTTTTATGATTGTCGTATAAACATAATAAATTGTAAAGCATAGACCAGTAATGTAGAAGGTTGTTTTAAAATTACTTATAGGAAGTAGGAAATGTCTGCTGTACCTATGCCTACAATATTTTTAGATTAACCCCACGAGTTTCTTGTAATCTAATGATTCTATTCAATTTTATTTATGACTAGCTGCACCCTGCGGCTTCACCCCCGTAAGTCCCGATCCCGTCGGAATATCAAAATGAAAAGTAGCCTAAAGCCTTCCTCGATAAATGGACTATCTAACACAAAAATATTTTTTCAATTCGAACCAGTAGTTCCTGAGATTAGCGCGTTCAAACAAACGAACTCTTTAGCTTTATAATATTAGTATAGATAATTGATCAAGTCGGGAGAAGGCTCACAACTAAGCGACTCTCGCTGATCATTTACGGTTACGGTCATTACTTCGATGGGTAACCAATTAACAGTGTGGCAAAAATGTGTTTTTGTAACCCCTCCGTGCTTCGGAAGGCACGTCAAGCCGTTGGTCCCGGTTGCTACCTCTAGTAGCAGTCGTTAGGTCAAGTTAGAGGCCTTATGGCGATCTGAAAACTCTGACAATAGGTACGAGAAGAAGAAGATCAAGTCAGAGTTCTGACTTAATGACTGATTTATCAACCCACAGCTCAAGCCAATGGACGGCTCGGGCTAAAAATTTGACGCAGACGCAGACGAAATCGCAAAAGCTAGATGTGTGTACCTTTACAGTACTTTTATATGAATATAAAATTTATTTGAAGCAACAGATGCACGCGAATCGATAACGGAGTATCGGGAGACAATCAATTAACTCGAATGCAATTCGATTATTGATTTCGTAATTAAATCGCAGTGGTGGGCGTCGTTGAATTTCTACTTTGTGACTGCACTCCCCATTTATAATCGGAGATTTTTACAGACGTTTATTGATTTTTCTGATTAACTTATCGGGTAAAATCGTTTGATTACTGCCGAAATACTTTGAGTGTGCTCTACCTATATAACTATGAATCTTTTTTCCGTATAGTATAATATATTACCTACCCATATAAATCTGGCTTTTCTTTCGTCGATTTTTTAAACTTTTATAGTACCTTCGTTAGATCATTTATGGCGACTGTAGAAGTAGCTAAGTCGACATGAATAAAGACTGTAAATTGTTATCATAAAATATGTTACTTACTTTCATTGCATTCAGATTTATGAGTGTCCCTTTAGTGCGGGTGACAGCAAACATGACCGAAGAATTATTGCGTCGCAGGGATTACAAAAACCGCCGCGATAACATAATTATTTACAATACGATTGCTTTATCGCTGCATATGCAAACATTTTACTTTAAGCCTCCGCACTCTTTCACAATAAAGGAATAAAAAGGTCCAGTGCTTAATCATGTCTCCCTTAATCGATTTTTGAAAACCCGACTTATTCCTCACCATGGAACCGGCTGTATTAAATAATCTCAATGGGCAATAAGACTAAATTGCATACAATTTTATCGCACCCGTGCTATAGTGGAGCTTTAAAAAGCAATTAACGATTAATTAAGGTAGTCGTTTATAGTTTTTGCACAAACACTCATATGTTTCTATTTAAATGGTCGTTGACTTTCAATCTTCGAAGGGAGACTAGCAATATTCTACACCTACTTTAATCCTAACTTAGTTTTTAAGACTATTTCAAGTGATCATGTGTATACCTATACATAAGCATCGAAAGAAATAAAGAAATTTGAAATTTGAAAAAAAAATCTCAAATATCTTTCGGCTATTTTGTCTTTGAAATCGCTTCCAATTCACTGACATTACAAATACGGTAAACAAAAAGAAAATGTTGTTTCGTTACACCGAAAAAGGTTGTGGCATCACAATAGATGGTGTGGAGAGAAATAATTGGGACCTCCTGTCTTAGCTGGGTATTCGTCGTCTCATCAGTATGCGCAGGCGAACATGGCCGGACCATTCATCCGCGCCTTACAATCAGATACAAATTGCCCCCTACCAACCCTGATACCTTTGTCAAACAACGCGGCTATCCCTACTTTACAAAGCCGCTGACGTGACGGTCATGGTTTTTATTCATCAAGAAACTTGTTATCTTTGCTTGTGTTCCGACTACCTACTTACAACTGCGATTTCTGTCGTCTAGCTCTGATCTGACACCTGCGTCGTCGCTTGACTCACGTTACGCCATTCGGTTTGTCCAAAGCTTTAGGATTTGGGTGTAGCATTTAGAAGTCAATCATGTCTTGAAACTTTGCAATTGCAAATCCATTTATAGGATGGACACGATTTCGACTAAACTCCTTAACAGCAGTCTGAATAGGTCGTTTCCATTACTATTTTTTGTTTGAAATGAATTTAAATTGCACCTCATAGCTACATGGAAGGATATATCGTCGTCGCTTATTATGGTTATAATCACTAAGCATATAAATTGTAGAGCACAATGAAAACGTTCTTGCAAACGGCACTTTAAAAGGCAAATTGAATTAACATCAATTTTGCATAAATGTTATGCTAGTGACGGTGGGAGGCGGCTGTGCATCCCGCGCAGGCGTAAGACTTACTGCGGGCAAAGCGCCATCAATTAAATTTTAATTTTCGATCGCCAACGAATGAGTCGGCAGGACTATAATTGGTCAGACCATTGCGATGATTGCTTTATTGAGAACACGCATCCCGGGCTCTGTCGCTCGCGCATAAAGATTTCGCACATCACGTGACTCTGCCCTGCAATCTATAATTTCCATGACGTCTCTAAAATGTTTATGATGCTTAATATATCTAGACTACGTTGGACAGGTTTGTTAATTGTATATTTGTATGATTTTACACGTCTTCCTGATATCTTGTCGGAATATTCAGTTACCCGTAGCCTATCTACTTAAATTTTACAACGGAAAGCATTTACCAAATAAGGGGGCACTTTTTTAAGCAAAGGAAGAAGGTGTTTGTATTTTACCAGACCTGCTCATCAGGTCGATTAAAAACAAACTAAATAAAACGCTTCAACCAAGGCAAACGTAGGCGTAGCCTGACTGACCTAACTCCGAATAACTTGTTTCGGCTACTAACAAAGCCTATATTCGATCCCTTGAGCCCTCATCTCCCGGCAGGTATTCGGCTATTTATGGTAACCAAAGATAATTAAATTATGTTTAAGTAGAGATAACATAAGAAGGCCAATTCTCGTAAATAACATTGCCATAACAATTCAATTACATTTCGTTTACAAACAAAAAAATATTTTTCCAAATCGGTCCAGGCGTTTTCGAGTAATCGGCGAACATACATAAAAAAAAAAAATATACGCGACGAATTGAGAACCTCCTCCTTTTTTGAAGTCGGTTAAAAATACCCTCAAAGTAGCTCAAAATACCCTCAAAGTTAGCTTTTGGTATTCTTGAGAATTTTAATCGATTTTTTTTTGTAATCGAAATGTAATGCGCAATGTAATTTACGAGAATTTGCCTTCAGAACCATTTTCTAACCAAAACTTTAATCCCGATACTGGTCTCAATGTTTTGAAGTATAAACAGATTATTCCAAAGCTAGTTTTGCTTTAATAATCCTTTGAAAAGGTTAGTTGATGTCTTCTTTAAGCTGTTATGTTAAATCTTTTTAAGGTGGCTTTAATTTTGAAGATGAAGTCAATTTAGTGTCCATATAAAATGTGAAAATGACGTGCGCAAGCGCAGGTAGCCTGCCGCAGGTTTTTGCGGGATCTTCATTTTATTTTGCGAAAATTGCGACCCTGCATTGACCGGTAGGTACCTACGTGATTTCTGCCTAATCATCTTTAGCTTGATTAACTAAAAAACTGTAGGTATACTAACTATCTACTTATCCTTACGAATTTAAAGACAAAAATAACTATGAAAGCAAAGACATTACATTTAATTTAATTTGTAAATACAAAAGTTTAATTTTGAGAGACAAAGAAGCTTTTGGTCTCGCGGGGAACATAATTCCGGATTTTGAAAAGGTTAGATACAAATAAATATAGTTGTTACAAACGTTACAGTGCCTGGATATTTCAATACCTATTCGACTATTTGAATACCGTATTTTATATGTATAATCACAGCGTATAAGCCTCTCCCAGCCTTCAGGCTATAAAGCAAACAGATTGCATCTAACCCTTACGTGCCGCGATGCATAGTAGATCCCTAACTGAGATGTGCTTGCGCATAAACGCAAGCGTCACATCGTGTAACAAATGTAACAGAACCTTACTCAATACACGTCGGCTTTTAAAAGAAAATGAACGTATCGCGGGACACACGTTTGGAACGAAGTCCCTTTACCTATTTTTGAAGTGAAAATTTTATTTTTAGCGCGGTACGCATATTTTAAGATGAGATAAAGTCTCTGAACTCGCGACACCGTTACGAGACGCAGTTACAGTGTGTGCATATATGTATGTACATATAGTTTGTAGTTGTGTTGTAGTAAATAAGTTTATTTATAAAAAAAAATTTTTTTTTTTAATAGTATTTTTTTATATGTTATCACTTCTGCCAGCACACCCGGGGTGCAACCGTTTTTTTTTATGGGATATTAGTTATCGGTCTCCTTTATTCTCTCTTGTACGGTTTTTCGTAACGCGTTACATTTTCCTCACCTCGCCAAACCGCGGTAAGGAACGTAATTCCAATAATTTTATCTTATTTGAAAAATGAAAATAATTATTCGACATACCGACAGTGTATGTTGAACCTTGTAGTAGGTATGTTAAGTTTTATTAGTTCGTTGGGTAGGATGGTACTACTTGGTTACATAATGTAACCTATAAAATCTACTTATAACAATAAAAATAGAGTGTTTCATAAAAATGTCTTGCCTTTAAAACCATCTATAAAGCGATTGCGATTATTGTTAACATTATTATGTAGAAACGTTATTTAGGTTTCTTGGCTCGTAATAGCTCTAAGAGAAATGATGGGCGCTGTGTACGAAAGATACAAAAAGTCGGAGGTCCGAGGAGAGAATCTTGTACCTATTATCTGAGTATTACACACCTGAGATTCTCATGGGAAACTTTGTTCGAATACTGGCAAAATAACTTGACTTATAAAGAATTCGTAAAGTCTGAATTGTGGAGCTCGGCTCGCACTGACAGAGTCCTACTTATTTGTTGGGAACTCTACATTCTTTTCGAACTAAAAGGAGTATCTGTACAGACTTTTTCTTTAAAAAATATGTTATTAACTACGTGCCCGTACATGTAGCCTTGATAGCGGTTGATTATGAGAAACATTTTTGTAATAATGTTGTTTTTATGTACGAGTCGTTTAGTGGTTGCAAAAGATACATTTTATAAATGGTGGTTTTGAAACAAACTTTAAAACATAAACTTTAGTAAGTATTAAAAAATAGTTGTTATAGCACCGCAATTTCGACGACGATCGATTTCAGAAATTTGAATGAAAAAAAAAATGCATATATTAATTTTTCATCTAAGGCTAATAATGCTACCAAATAAAAAGCGCATATACAATTTCGACTAGCTTTCAAAGGCTCACTTTACAATATTGAATGCACAAAAGAGTTGTGTCGGCGCGGCGCGACGCGGTGTGGCAGCGGCGTGGGGTTATTATGTTGGTAGGTGGAATTAGCTACCAAAGATGAGAGGTAGAAGGCGTAAGGAAAGGCACGATCGTCGGACGGCGGGGGGTGGGTGGTAGGGCGAGGGGGGGGGAGACGGAGGCTGCAGCACGCAGGTCATCGGGGCCGTGAGAACGCGCGCGCGCCGCCGGTTCCCAGGCACGCGCCGCCCGCGCCCAGCGCGCGACTCTCGCACACCCGCGCTGCGTGATCAGGATCCTGGTACGCCTAGGCACTTACTTACATTTTTGTAATCATACTAATATTATAAATGTGAAAGTGTGTGTGTGTATTTATGTTTGTTACCTCTTCACGCTAAAACTACTGAACCGATTGCAATTAAATTCGATATGTAGATAGCTAGAGCAAGACATATAGGCTACTTTTTATCCCGATATTCCCACGAGATCGGGACTCCGCTAGTACAGGAATAAAGGACGTTGTAAAACTCTGTAATTAACACTATTTCTACGTTCTTTAAATCTTAGAAACAAAAGTTGGAGTGAAACTTTTTGGAAAACCAATGACTGAAATGGTACAGCTGTTGAACAATGAGCATGGAAGTGCCTAATAAGTATACGTACTTGGTAGGCAGGTACTAGTGATAATGAGAGACATTTTTTCAAAGAGAAGTCGGTTAAAAATAGACTGGTTTACAAAACGCTAAAAACTTTTTAATATCCTGTTTTGTTCCACTACCAAGCTTCTCTTCTCAAGGCTTCTCTTTTTTCTTTTCATTTCCTTCTGTCTAGGACCAGGGAGACCCTTTTCAATCCACTGGCCTGCTCACCGTCATCGGTGATTCGTGTCCACAAGTTCTAAACCTAGAACACTGCGCTCCATCTATAGCTCGCTAATGTTGTACTTTGTATTTAGAAAGATTCACTGTAATCGAAACGGACCGGAGTCGTGATTAGCCAGCGGCTGTACCCGTAGACGTGCGAGTAAGACAGCGCGGGCGCGAGGTCGTCGCGGTCGCGAGTAGCCCGCCTTCATAGACCCGTGAGACTCGAGCACGGCATGCGGCGCATGCGGCCACACCACCTACATGCAACCATACGCCACGCTCACGCCCTACCCGAGGCTATCTACTATCGAAGGTACTTACCTACTACGTATACTAACTCACTGATTTACGATTCCATTGCCACATGATAAATTCAAATCGTTAATGATCGCTAGCGATAGCTAGAACGTAATGCTCCTGTGTAGTGTAAACATATTTTTTATTTGATTTATTTTTAAATTATAATTTATGGATGTTTGGTTCTTGAGAAACTTATAGACACACTGCTTAGGTAAGTTATGTTATTAGAGTAATTCATGGATTAATACATAAATAGGTGATAATAATTTACATTTACATATAGGTACTTATTGTAGATTCTGCATTCATTCCTGCGGCTTTGACGGCCGTCATTTCTAATTTATGCGCAGTCGTGCGCAACTCGCCTCCTGCATGCGCCCGCGCACGCGCTGTTCGTGATCCGCTGATCCCACCAAGAATTAGATCCTGCCGCCTCTCTATCGCATCTTGCCACTATATGTTCACCTCCACCTGCTTTATGATATCTTCGAGAAACTATCAACAGTAATAGCTCAACTGTAGCTGGACGGAATTGTTTACAAAGATCATCGCACGTGAGGCGATGCGTGAGCATCCTTCGGTCACGCTTTACATTCAAACCGAACATTCTATTCTGAAGTACGGTGGCGAATGTCAGACACTGATTGATATGTTTGTTTTGTACAGGGCTATTACCTATTTCAACATGAGGAAATTGATGGCAAATCGGCTCAAAGCAAAAGCCTTCATCGCGAATAGGGTTGTTGAAAGCCGAAGATTAGGTACCTTTATAGACGATCGATTGTACTCTTAAGTTCAATAGATAAAAACTTAAATAGAGGCAGCCTTTAAAATAATTACACATAAAGTTAAACAGCGGTGGTATATTGATAGGGACCGATGTCGTCATAAAAGTACAAAATAGACAAATAATGATAATAGCACAATGTTCAACTTGATAATTAATTACTCTATCTACGACTCTTTGCAATGTAGAGAAATATAAATAGAATAGAAGCTAACAATAAAAGGCAGATGCATGCAATAAACGAAGGCGAAGATGCAATCAAAACCTTTTCTAGATTCAAAGGTTGAATTCGCCGGCGCGGACGCTGCGGGGGCACGCTCGGTGGAATTAAGCTCACGATGACTCTGTAATACCGGTAGCACGATGCACGTCTGCAAAACGGAATAGTTAAGTTTTGCACCCACTCATTACATCTAAATTATTATGCAGTGCAACCCGGTATCCGTAATACGAATTATCCCCATCGACTTACAAGAAAAGTTATTATTTGCAATGACTTTGCTATCTTTTTTGTGTTTATTACGTTTTGTAGCCATGAAAATGTAGCCGTCATTAGTGATTTTTTTAACCGATGACTGTTTGGCAGTGAGCTCTGAAAGGCGTAACTGATGTACGGAGTGGAGGCGGTGGAGCGGTCACGGTGCGAATTGTCGTCTTCACGGTGTGTTGGACCTTTATGAGATTGCCGACAGTGAAATTAAAGGTAGTCACGACGTAGTAGGTATGGTAGGTATAGTAAGGAGTGCAACCGCCTGCAAGAATATGATTACCCACTGCATTTGTTTCTAGACAAGATAATTTAAAAACTGCATATAATTTTTAATGCTTTTGATATTTATACTTGACGGAGACTTTTACGAGCAATTTTACACGCTTATTCCTTGCTGCATTTCGTTTACATTCCTGTTCTGCAAACCTATTAAAATGAAATCTTACTGCTTTAAGCAAGTAAATAAATTCAAAAATACTTTATTTATAATATTTAACAGTAAATAACCGAGTGCATTAACTCGCGACAACATCATTACAATGGACCTATAAACATAACATGACATTAAATCGAGCACTATCGCAAAAGAATCAATATAAAATTCCCCAAGGGGTATCGCGTTTCATTTAAAAAGGTTTCATTTTTTCATTATTTTCCGATATTAGGTATTCTATAATTTGTGTAAGCCTTCAGGGTTTTATAAAAGTTATGATAATAGTCTTCATCCATTGTACATGTATACGGGCTGTTTTCCGCACTTCTTGGGTCCTTTTTGCGTGAGGATGGAGTAAGCTTGCAAAGCACCTATACTATCCTCTCAAGAAGGTGCTAGGCTAGCTTGTCGATCGTGTCCACAGGAAAGAACTCGCTGGAGCTAAGGTCCAGACCTTAGCTCCAGCAAGTTCTTTCCTGTGGACAGGTAATAAGCCGCGGGTTTTATCACGATGTTTTCCTTCACCGTAAGAGCAATGTCAATTAGCGCTATTTTTTATTTTATTTACCTACTTTACTTAACACCTCAAAACCACAGAGAAACACAAAGAAATGATAGGAATAAGTTATTGGTTACACCTGGGTAACCTAACCTAACAAATAACTTATTTATTTTATTTTTTAAAAGAATTAGGTATACATAAAACAGACAAATTCTACTCGGCTCGACCATATTTAAACTATACTAGATATAAACTACCTACATACATAAAATTATATTGGGCTAATAAGAAACTTTACCAAGTCTCAGTCAGCCCTAGAACTGGAACTGTTGTTAAAGTTACAACCATTTATGACACAAAGATCAGTGGTACCGAGTGAAACTGGGCGTCACGTTTCTCACCGACCTCCACACTCACACAGTACTAGTCACGAACTTATACTTCACTTAATTAACTTAAATAAGACAGTTTTGCGAACGAAAAAACAAGCGGGTCCGTGAAAGGTCGATGTTATGTAGTTTGCTGAAACCGGATTGTCTTATAAACGACGCTCATCGTCTGAGCTCGAGCGGTCGCAGTGCGGCTCGCGTTATCCCACACTTTATGTCACTTTTTATTTTTAATGAGAGTTTTTATCGTGACACTAATAATAGCTTGGAAATTAATTTAACCAACCGTAATTATCAGAACGACGTTCGTAATCGCGAAGTTCTTTACAAAACATATTTTTAAAAGATTTAAGTTCGTATTAAATAGCTTCAATAAAAATATGAATAGGCCATTACGAGATTTTAAAAAGATATGAAAAATATGAGCTCTCCTCGTTTTAATGAAAACCACATTCATTACATTCTTGTTGTTGGCACTATTCTATTAACAAATTATAAATAGATTACAAAATACAAAAAATATTTATTCATTAAAAAAATGAAGATAAAAAATGATGAAGTTATTTCTGTGTGTATCGCTATATTAGCATGGCTAAAATCAACAACTAATCAATAGTAAATATTCCTTATGAACTATCAAGAAGTCTAGACCAAGAGACTTTGTTTAGTCTGACTTTTTTGCGATAATACTTATAAATCCTTACCTATAGGAACGACCTTAGAGCAAAATATAACAGAGATTTTTTTCAGCATCAGCACTAAATTGAAATTATAGCACTATTATATAACATGATTCATTACATATTTTATTTTTTTAATCACTTATTCATTTATTTATTTTTTAAATATTTTACGTTTTTTATTCTATTTTTCAGTTACTTGTTATTACTGTAACTTCCTACTTGTCTTTATTTTATTTTCATAAGTATAGTGTGTTATTTTAAATATTTGTTTCTCGTATGCCTTTTTTGTCTGAATAAATCTTTATCCATTTATCTAAATTTCAATACTCACTAGAACAGTCTCTATAATCTATTTTTTAAATAATCGATGCTCATGTACATGTGTATAAAAGTGCATGTCTAAAAGCAGATGGAATTTAGCAAGTCACCACGTCAACCCCACATTACTGTGGTTCGCAGACCATGAATCGATTTGCAAGACAGCGATGAAAGACAACCACTTACTTGCATGTAGGTACTAAATAAAATCAAAAGGAATTATTATAAAATGCGATTCAGAATGAATACTTAAACACGACATCACTGGAACGAAATAATTATGTGCGCTCTTCCAGAGTCGTTTCCACTTGAAAGATGCTTCAAACATCAAACGTTCTTTGCCAAAGAAAGGAAACGAGTTTAATAATAATAAATAGTTAGAAGAATTATAAACTTGAGAAATAATAATATTATACCTACAAAAAATAAATAACTTAGAATTTTTTTTGAATGGAATGAGACTGACACGAAACTTTTGACTAACCAAACCAAAATAACGGATGGACTAACGTCTGGTTCTCTTATATAGTGCCTATCTTTACTAATATTATAAAGCTGAAGAGTTTGTTTGTTTGAACGCGCTAATCTCAGGAACTACTAGTTCGAATTAAAAAATAAATAAAATAAAAATAAAATAAATATTGCAGGACATTCCACACATCGCCATCTAGCCCCAAGCTAAGTAACTAGACTTGTGTTATGGGTGCTAGACAACGGATATAATACTTATATACTTTTCTTTTGTAAATATATACTTATATTACATAGAAACAACCAGACCTCAGACAAATATCTAAGCATAAATACTTGTCTGAGGCGGGAATCGAACCCGCAACCCTGTGTTGGCAGTCCGGCGTGGTGACCATTGTGCCAACTGGGTCGTCATCTAACTGGGTCGTCATCTAATCGTCAATTAAAAAAATCCTTTTTGTGTTGGATATACCATTTATCGAGTAAGGCTTTAGTCTACTTTTTTTGCTTGTTTATAATGATACAGTTAAAAATATCAAAAGCACAATGAGATTTTTAATTATAATAACACTACGTAATTTACCTCTTATCAATTCTTCCATGACAACTTTGAAGACAAATCGCTGTATCTGCACTGCAGCTTTCTCTCCCGTACGCGATGTTTCGTGCATTATTGTCCATGGACCGGTCCCTACATCGCACCTGCCTCGGGCACACGCCACGCATGTTCGATGCACACTCATTGATATGCTATATCAACAGTTCTTTGCGCGACGGATGTCCGCTTATTTTCATTGTAAAAACGTCGCGGACGCATCCAACAGATGTTACAACTTTATATGTTCAGATTGTTGGGTTAGACGTGTTGTGAATTTCTTAAAACATCGATTACTGTACTATTATATTTAATGAAATTATGAAATTTCTTTAATCGTAAACTGATAAAACATAAATAGCCCCAGAAATGATTTTAAGTGCGTTGGAACAACCCTTCTGAATCGGTAAAGGGTTGTATGGAGCCCTCGCTTCTAATATTACGTCTATGAATTTTTTGTCACTTACTTAAATAAGAACTCCTCCAATTTCGACCAGTATTTATAGAAGCTATTCAAATCAATTAAAATAATTCTGAAAATAGCAACGGTCAGTAGACGACCGACCGAGTGTCCTCGGCTATGCGCCCGCGCAGATAAGCCGGGACGTGTGCATTTTATTTATTTTAACATTTTTAAGGCGGCCGTGTGGGCGTTTATTTTTTTATTTTTTCGTGGTTGCAAGCGTGCGCGGCGGTAAGTCACGAAGTAGCCTGCAGTCTGCACCACCTTGAGGGCTAAATAGCACCTACACGCCGAAGTATGGCCTCCATCTCTTATTTACTGCTTACTGAAATAGATCGGTTTATTTCACTTCCATCCATTCGAAACGATAACTGAAAATTGAAATATATAAAAAAAGTTATTTCTAAATCTCCGAAAAGTTTAGTTTTTACCCGACTACGGCGAAGCCAAAAGGGAGGGTTATGTTTTTGACCTGTATGTATGTAAGTATGTATGTAAGTATGTATGTAAGTATGTATGTAAGTATGTATGTAAGTATGTATGTAAGTATGTATGTAAGTATGTATGTAAGTATGTATGTAAGTATGTATGTAAGTATGTATGTAAGTATGTATGTAAGTATGTATGTATGTATGTATGTTCACCTGTTCCCACCTAATTTATAAATCTACTAGTAAACAAGGAAAATTTCTTCATTCCCACAACTTTGCGCATTAATAACGTAGTCAATTATTTTCGTTCTTTGTAACCAATTAATATTATTATTTATTTATTTATTTATTAACATTAAAAAAAACAATACATAGTTTAATACATTAAAAACAATGCCACAAAAACTCGATCGAATAGGACACCATTTTATGGTCAATTTGATTGTTTTACCATAAAAGGTTTCGTAAGTTAAATTGCCAGCAACTCGTGACGAGCGCGTCCTTTCCGTCACCGTAGTATCTACCTACTTAAAACATTAAGGTCAGCCCTGTCTTTATGACCGTACAGTGTACCTACTTCCACATTATTTAATGACACTCTTTATTCGATAATGGAACGTGCAGTAAATATTTTCATAGGCTTTCAAGTTTCAAAGTAGATAGTTATTGGTCGTTTATTGTAGGAGGGTTGCAATCGTTTTTAAACTTTATAACATTCTGTAATACATTTTTACTAAACATAACCTCACAACCGTGCGAGAGCGTGATGACTATACATGCACAGAAAAACCAAGACCTTTTTTTGTTGAGCCACACATCTAAGTATTTTTTTAATAGCTATGAAACATTGAAGAAAATCATTAAAGTTATTTGCAATGGGATATTTACCATAATAAATATTGCAGGACATTCCACACATCGCCATCTAGCCCCTAGCTAAGTAACTAGACTTGTATTATGGGTGCTAGACAACGGATATACTACATAATCTACATATATACTTTTGTAAATATATACTTATAATACATAGAAACAACCAGACCACAGACAAATATCTGAGCATAAATACTTGTATGAGGAGGGAATCAAACCCTGTGTTTGGCAGTCCGGCATGGTGACCATTGTGCCAACTGGGTCGTTGTATTGTATGGATAATTATTAAAGTTATTTCAAGAATTTTGTAATACTCAGTGAAAACAACCATGGTAATTTAAAATCCTATACCTAGTAAAGAAAACTTATGGCCAAAGAAGACTTTTCTTCACTGTTTCTATTTAATGTAATTCTTGTTACGAGTAGACCCGGTGTGCCTGTGGCTAGTAAAACTGATGTCACAGGTTAAACTGCTTCGGGAGAATTTTTTTTTAAAAGATACTTAAAACAAAGTAATAACTAAGATATTTTTTAATTTTGTAGGCAGACAGAGAATATCGCCGGTTTGATGTCTACACAGGGCCGTCTTTAACCTATTGGAGGCCTAGGGCATATTGGGATAATGAGGCCTCGAAAACTTTGAAAGAACAAAAGTTACTCTTTTAGCATTCACAGGTACCTAAGAACAATCTATGTTGATTGAAGAGAAACCTTTCTAGATTTGAGATGGACAAAATCGTTAATAAGTCCTTCAAAAACGTGGTCTGTCAGGAGCTAGGGGGCCCCTATTCATGACGGGGCCCTGGGGCCCTACCGCGGTAACTGCGTCGGCTTCAAGCCGACGTCGTTATCCCAAACCGCGTCTCACAATGGGCGGAAATTTGAGATTGCCTTTAATAGAAATTTTGAAAAATTAAGTAGTTTTTTTCGTGTTTTAAGTATGCAGGATTGTCGGGGACATCAAAACATTCAAAAATAAGTGATTATGGTATATTTTTTTTTTTAAGTCATATTTGTATGTGTCACAAGGTGTTTTTTGAAAAAAAAAAAACCAGAATCACTTATTTTTAAATTTTTTGATGTCTCCAACAATCCTACATACTTAAAACACACGAAAAAACCACTTAATTTTTCAAAACTCCTATGAAAGGCAGGCTCAAAATTTCGCCCAGTGTGGGGCGCGGGTCGGCATAAGCCGACGCGTTGGCTTGAAGCCGACGCACTTACCGCGGTAGGGACCCAACGTGCCCAGCGGGAAAGAGAGGCCGTGTCCACATCATACTTTGTTATTAAACTTGTTATTATAAAAGGCTTCTACGTGTGGCTTCGGCTCTACGCACTTCTTCCAAAGGTCCGGGGCTCCAATAGCCTCTTGATACGGGACATTTAACAGACAATTAATTATCTCTTACCAAGAATTTCATTAAGAAGGTGCCTAATTGCCTATAGGTACTAAAGAAAATCATTAAACAAGACTATTAACTGAAAACCATGATTTTTCTCGCAAACGGCTATTGTTTTGGCATTTAGGATACCATAATTTATGTGTTTTAATGGCTTTGGTTAAATGTTCGTTAAGTTTTGTTTACAATGCGAGTTAAAATTAAGTACAAATTGCTATACATTAATGTTACATTGTTTTAGGTATGTACGGCGGCTGCATAAATAATAATAATAAATAAATAAATATTGCAGGACATTCCACACATCGCCATCTAGCCCCAAGCTAAGTATAACTAGACTAGTGTTATGGGTGCTAGACAACGGATATACTACTTATATAATTTTCTTTTGTAAATATATACTTATAATCAAAGAAATGCTAAGGTACGAACTCAAATTTTATGCTTATAATACATAGAAACAACCAGACCACAGACAAATATCTAAGCATAAATACTTGTCTGATGCGGTAATCGAACCCGCAACCCTGGGTTTGGCAGTCCGGCATTGCCAAATGTGCCAATTGGGTCGTCATAATTGCAGCCCTCCTTCGAAAATTACTGTTATTGGCATGTTTGCATTCTAATAATTTTTGCTTGATTAATCGATGAGTTATAAGACTTTAAATTTCACCTAAAGCAGTTGTCTAGAATCTTGCTCGTGTTGAAAACATTCTTATAACAGTCGTTTTGGAGCTCTACGGTGGCGGTGGGTCTGCAATTATGCAGCCGACCGTACCTATGAATTATGCGTGTACCTTTACATAGCACAGAATAAAGTCCCTCTAAAATTATGCAATTTAATAATTAACACTAATAGGTAAGTACTTATCACTATCATTATCATTACATAATATAAAACAAAATCGATTTCTCTGTCCCTATATCCCTATGTATGCTTAAATCTTTAAAACTACGCAACGGATTTTGATGCGGTTTTTTTCAATAGATAGAGTGATTCAAGAGTAAAGTTTATATGTATAATTATATCCGTGCAAACCCGGGACGAGTTCATTTATAAACCGAGTCGCTTGCGTTACAACTATACTAGTTATTTTTATATTTACCCAACGTTTCGTTCGAGTTGCACCGATGATGGTCACGGGATCAATATTATTAAGTAGTATTCTATTATCATAATAGTCAAAAGGGGTTTGTCTATGTAAAAATGTGTGTCATTGACTCAGTGGCGGATTAAGGGCGGTAGGGGCGGCCCGCCCCGGGCCTCCAGTCTTGGGGGGCCTCCAAATGCCTCCGCGTTCCCCTGATCAAATCCTAAACTTCAAAAATAAATGAAGTGCAAATAATTCTCTCTTGTATATATTAAAAATAAACATTGGCCTCATTCAAAGTGTATTAAATTTCATTAAATTGATATTTAATAGTTTATTAATGTTCTGATATTTTCGCTAACGGATAAGCCTATTTTCAAATTGTAAAGTAATAAACGCGATCTTATCCGTTAACTAGTCTCCCACTATTTGCCAGGAATCGAACCTGTTGAATTTGCAAAAAAAAAACCTATATTTTTGTAAAACAAATTTTTTTTAAAGCCCCCCAGCTTTAAAAAAAATTTGTTTTACAAAAATATAGGCTCATTCTTGTCGCCCCAGGCCTAGTCCGCCACTGCATTGATTGATAGAGCTACGATAGGCAATATAACATCTACTGACAAGTTTGTACTTTTTGTACAGAGGCATCGCTCTAAGTAATGGCCTCAACACAACTGGTTCCCAATAATGCGTAAAATAAGTTTTCCATTTCACGAACATTTTTATAGCACGTTGATTAAAATATTAAGCATGTAACGATCTATAAAAGTAGGTAAGTAATTCTGTAATTAAACAAACTGTTACAATGTCTTGCTCGAGGAATGTATTATGTTATTATCCTAATTTGCTCAGCATCAATTGCACGGAGAAACTCCTGCAAAAACTGACTTCACTAAATTCAATTGGTTAATCAATTCAATTAATTTGAGTTTGCGTTTCGTTCGACGCAAGCGCGCCTCAGTAATTGGAACGATTAATGTAGGGACGAAAGACCATTCTTTCTCTATCGAGATCGAACATATTGAAGGCATGTTGAGAGCCAATCCAACTGAAAACTTACTGCCTACGCTTTGTACAACGAGATACCATCTTACAACGATACTTCAATTGCGTTGCTAGGTAATTAAGCATCGTGCAATCATTATTTTTTAAGTTTCACTTAGCGTTTATCTTGTTAGGACTTAACAAGGGCTCGGCTAACGAAGGTTCGAAAGAAGTATTGTTGTACCTACTAGGGCTTGAATATCGGTCTATTTTTCAATTCCGGAATTCAGTTTCAATATTGTTCCGGAATTCCGGAATTTGATGCTTCCTTTAAACATAATAGGTATACAAAATGCATATTATTTTTTGAATAACAAACGAAACGAACGAGGTATAAACACCGAACTTGACCAAAGTCGGAGACGGTATGATTAAAAAACGATGTTATCGAAATGAAAGGAATATATGTATTTTAGGTAGGAATAATAAATCCATTGAAATAGCTGTTCAGAACTGTAATTATAATTACAAATTAAGGAATCTATCATCTAGACTAGAAGTTTTATTGGATGTGAAATTTCAAAAAAGTCAGTATGTTCAAGCTGTTGTCTGTTAGAGAACTTCTTACACGATTACAAATGTAAGAAAATGGTGAAAAGCCTCGACACTAGTAGGCGGTATTGTTTTTTGCCTTTTCGACTTATAATAAACGATATCGAAATTCCGATTTTGCTCTCACCAATTCCGGTATTACTAACGATACTGAAATAAGTCGGAATTCCGGAATTTTGTTAAAACCGGAATTCTGGAGCCCTCGTACCTACTACCTATAGGTAAGTACTTCTATTTAGGATAGTAAGCATCTTAAAACAAACTGCCTTTTCAAACAATAGTACATTGTTATCCTAGGTGTGAAAGTCACTCATTACAAGTCCCGAGACGGAGTTTGGCGCCCGAGAGTAGCGAGGGCGCTAATAGTTCGAGGGACTTAATGAGTCTTTCACCCGAGGTAAACACTGTGCTTTTCATTACGAATAATACATAAAATTCTTCCTAACAACGAGATTGGATGAGAGACTCCATACTACATCCTCTTACAAGGTTGGGACCAAAGAGGTTATATACATGTACTGTTATTCTTTGGTGTTACTTAAAGCAAGGAGGTTAGGTTTTTAAAGTTCCTTATGCGTAATGTTACTGATACTGGCTATATGCACATTGCACAAGTCGTGCGAAGCCATAATTTGACATGACAGCTGTCAGTGAAAGCGAAAAGCCCTAGGGCTGGAAGTTTTATTTTCTACACGCTCTTCAGGCATCTTTAGACCTACTTTCGGAGTATGAGTAATGAAAAATAATGTTTGAACACATGTTGCCTACATAGAAGGATTACATTCCATCCCATATTAGCAGACCTATGCAGATTTGACAAACACTGAATATTCGCACGTGCGGTGGCAGCCTATAATAGAGCCAACTTATCTTTACAGTCAGTAATAGCGCTACTGTCAACAGAATGTTAAAAAAAGCGTAGTAAATTTTTAGTTCCACGAAAATCCGTCTGCACGGTTTAGTTAGTTGCTCCAACACGACACGATGTGGGTGGCTACTCAGAGTTTTTTTTTTTTGTCTAACGCCCAAACGTGATTGCTGCCCTTCGTACTCTGCGGCAGACCGTTGACATGCCAATTTATACCTCGCGTTTTATTAGTGGTCAATTTTACCATATTTAAAAAAAAACCGGTCAAGTGCGAGTCGGACTCGCGCACGAAGGGTTCCGTACAACTGTATTCTGTTTTTAACCCCGACGCAAAAACAAATGCAAAAAAAATAGATGGCGCTAGTGGTAAAAATACATGAATGAAGGGTAGGTAAATGGCGGTTTACGGTTTATGACGTATTCAAAAAAAACTACTAACCAGATCTCGTTCAAACCAATTTCGGGTGGAAGTTTGCATGGTAATGTATATCATATATTTTTTTAGTTTCATCATTCTCTTATTTTAGAAGTTTCAGGGGGGGGGACACTTTTTACCACTTTGGAAGTGTCTCTCGCGTATACTATTCAGTGTAGAAAAAAATGATATTAGAAACCTCATTTATCATTTTTGAAGACCTAGAGCTATCCATAGATACCCCACACGTATGGGTTTGATCAAAAATGTTTTTTTGAGTTTCAGTTCTAAGTATGGGGAACCCTAAAATTTATTGTTTTTTTTTCTATTTTTGTGTGAAAATCTTAATGCGGTTCACAGAATACATCTACTTACCAAGTTTCATCAGTATAGTTCTTATAGTTTCGGAAAACAGTGGCTGTGATATACGGCAGACAGACAGACATGACGAATCTATAAGGGTTTTGTTTTTGCCATTTGGCTACGGAACCCTAAAAAACAGACGTCTTTAACAAAAGCATTAATTTCTTGTTCTAAAATAATGAAGGAAATACCTATGTAAAACAAACATCACTGCTCATGTAGGTGGCATTTTTTACATTGATTGATCAATCAATGTAATTTGGAAACATTTTTCTAAGAAATGCAGCATTGACAGCCATTTTCGGAATACTCACTAAATACTACAAATTCGTAGCATTGAATGGAGACCACCTCAATTTGACCACCTACGCCACCTAGTGATCAGATTTTTTTTAAGTCGGCGGGATTTATCAGCTTCTTGCTTTTTATCGATTAAATCAAGGTTCACGATGGTAAATTAATCAATATTGGTGATCAAAATACTCTAGCTTTTGTATTGACATTCATAGATTAGGACTAGACTTATATTTCATTCATAGATCTTACATCGGGGGCTGACAGAGCCAGCAACACTTCGACCCAGTGGGATCTTCTGTGTTTAGCACTTAGTGTTTCTTACTCTTTAAAGTTAACGCGTTGATCCCACTAAGTGGAAGAAACCTATATTCCTTCAATTTAGGACTACACTTGTTATCGCTCATTTATTTCAAAATCAATCATATTCCAGTTATTTTTGTGACAAAAAAAAAACTAAAAAAAAATCTGTAAAATTCAGTAAAAGGTATAAATATAGGTTGATCAATTTCCTCACGGCGTACCTACTTCATTAGCTCGTTTCACGTGTCATAACTGATTTATTGTCCGGCGATATCCCTGGTAAAAAGATCGACACCATCCAACGACCTTTCGGTAACGAGGTGCCGTCACTCAGCCAACCAGCCTCTTCCACTTGACGAACTACTTGACAACATCAATTTATATGCAACTCGACAATTGATGGTTAACTCGAACATGTACAATTAACGGTCAAAAGTCTCTGCCCACCGTAACATTTACAATCCTCAGCACTATTTAAACATTATAACAACGTAGTTAACCTGTGGATCGAACCTACGTCGGTTGATGTAGCGGGTGGCGGCTTATACCACTCACACAACTAAATACATAGCTAGCATGTTGAAAATAATAATCACACTGAGTACTTTTAATTCAAGTATTTATGTTTGTGTGTAACGTCTATTAGAAGAAGGTCGTAACTCCAATACTTGTTGATAGTATTATTGTAGCAAACTGATCATTTACTTATGACCCATACTGTACTTGTCGTATTCACTCAAACTCTGTACAATCTATAAATAAAATTTAGTATAAAGATACCTATTATGATGATGTAGTAGGCATCCGCTAAGAAAGCATTTTGGAAGCAGTCGCGGATAAAAGCAACTTTTGACATATTTTTTTATAAGTTTGTATTTTAACCAGAAACTGGAACCCTAAACAAGCCCTACGTATGTATAATTCTTAGTTTTAGTATAAGTGTTTATTACTGGTGGTGTACCTAATAAATAAATATTTAGAGTCTTAGATTAACGTAGAGTCGTAGTGCTTAAGATTCCTACCAAAACCTCAAGTCTGTAAAAAGCATTCCAAATTAAGTACAGTTTTACTTCTCAATCTCGTTAAAAGAATAATCACTGAGTCGCTTCAATTAGTAATTTCTAAATTAACCGGTATGGAAACGAAATTATAAGGGTATCGGCATTAAATCGAAGGGCACGAAGGACGTGGTCGCTACGCCCTGCGGTCCTCGCAGCCTCCACGTGGGTGGCTCGGCAGATGTTGCTAAAATTATATTAAATAATCGTATTTCAATAACTTTCATCGTTACAGACTCATAATAAGGTTGTTACGTGCACAAATAAAATCTCATATATTTTAATGAAGATTGTCGGTAATTGAATGAATCGATAATTTTAAAACACAGCGCTAACGTTTACTGATTTTTCGGGAGTACCTTCATAAATTGCGACATTTGCTTTACAAAAAAAAACGTACATACAACCGAATTGAGAACCTCTTCCTTTTTTTGAAGTCGGTTAAAAAAGCTTTGGTAATGATTTCCTAAAAGTCCCATGGATAAGCAAAGCTTCCAACTCCATGTTCAAGGTTTAAGTGGTCTCTATCAGAATTACCTTTTCGTTGAAGGCACACAAGCAGGGTACGTGGATAGCCGAAAATCACAAGAAAAAATACAAAGTCAGCAGAGAGTCAACTTAAAACTGTGGGCATATGACTGTGGCTTTTTTCAAGCTGAAAATACATATTCAATGAATATTTGCCTAAAATATCTTGCCACCCAGAGTGGGATGAAAAAATTAATAATTAAACGACAGAGAGCTGTGATTATGTAAAATTGCAGCAGCCGCTCTCTGTGCTATAATTCCTGCAATAACCCTCCATTAGTGTCTGGACAGTGTAAACAAACACATATGTAATCAAACTGTATTGATAAATTTTACGACCACCCATACGTGATTGGCCAGTCTTCGATCTTTTAATTATAGTACATCTGTAATGTTAATTTTTAGGGCTACTGTGAAGGGTCTGAAGTTAACCAGCGAATTTACTGAATAAATTATGGTGTAGGTATGCTAGCTAAAGTTTATAAGAACAAGCATAGATTTGTGAATCAACCAAACGGAGACCTATACAAGTACATACCGCCATATCGAGATTCGAACCCACGAACTTAGGACTGAAAATGAAGATATCATTCACTTATCTAACGTTAGTCATAGATATACCTACCTACAATAATCGATGCCTACAGTCTATTCATCATCACTACAAAGTATAAAACTAAGTCGCTTTCTCTGTCCCTAAATCCCTTTATGCTTAAATCTTTAAAACTACGCAACGGATTTTGATGCGGTTTTTTTAATAGATAGAGTGATTCAAGAGGAAGGTTTATATCACTACATAGTACAAAACAAAGTCGCTTTTTCTGTCCCTATTTCCCTTTGTATGCTTAAATCTTTAAAACTACGCAACGGATTTTGATGCGGTTTTTTTAATAGATAGAGTAATAGATAGATTCAAGAGGAAGGTTTATATATATAATACATGCATAAAATACATGCATAATATAGCCGTGCGAAGCCGGGACGGGTCGCTAGTTCTAACTAAATCCTAACTTAGTTTTAAAGACACTTTTCTTGAAAATTGTGTGATGGTGAGGGTGAACCGAATGAAAGCATTTTGAATTTTGTGTTAATTTAATGGACGAATGGCTTAATGGAAATTTTCTATGGAGTATCTACTTAACTGTCGATATACATTTTTAGAGATTTTTTCGTTGTGAGGTACGAACATCAAAATTTTATTATTTTTCATACAAATGAAATGTCAGTATGGTATCTTTGACTTTAATTAATCTCGTAGCTAGTCTACGAATTTTGCTACGAATCCTTTTATGCACATTAAATGCAATCTTACACTATTTTATCTTTTTTATTATTTTAATTTCTTAAAATTTAATAAAAAACCTTTTTATTTGAAATCCTTAAATGCTTGATCTTTATGCACATTCATAATTAGACGTATGTTAAATTTTGGTTACTTGAGAGTTTAGCTAGATACTGTAATGGGGAAATAAATAAAAAAAGTTATATCATAATATATCTATTTAATAACACATGGCATTATCAATTATTTCGGAGCACTTACATATAAAATATCCATTTAAATAATTTTATTATCACTTTAATTCTTTTTTTATAAAATACCTTAGATCTAACTTTAGGTAGGTACTTAATAAGTCATTAATTACTTACATATCTATTTACTCATAGTTATATACTATTTACATTTCAATAACTTTATTCATTAGGCATCTACATACATAGATATATAGAAATTTAAAATTTATTAAATATTTTAATAAATTTTAAAACCTTATGATTATGCGATACGTCCCAGCGCGGCCATTTATTAAATTGTACCCAAGAGGAAAAAGGTACTATATATCACTCACTACATAGTCTACACTAATATTATAAAGAGGAAAACTTTGTTTGTATGTTTGTTTGTTTGTACTGAATAGGCTCAAAAACTACTGGACCGATTTTAAAAATTCTTTCACCATTCGAAAGCTACATTATCCACGAGTAACATAGGCTATATTTTATTTTGAAAAAAAATAGGGTTCCGTAAGATATTTGGGTTTTTCGGACACAAGGTGTAAAAAATCAACCAGAAAAGTTACTTATTTTGCGTACGCTGCCTAAACTATAAAAGATAGAACCATAAAATGTTCTAATTAATTGTAGATCTTATAAATATCTACAAAAAGTCCGCGACACACTATACCCATCTATGTCGAGTGAGGCACAGCAACCATTTTTTTATTTAAAAATCTTGAATTTTTTTTGGACTACATTTAAACGCGTTTATTTTACTCATGCTATTAATCCTTATCAAAATAAATGATTTCATCACTAAGAACAGTTTATGGAGATAATATTTGGTCTTTGAATGATTAAAATTGGACGTTTGGTTTTGAAGTTATGGCGAAATTAAAATATTACGATTTCTGCTGCACGGCCCGTTGCGAAGTGGGCGTCACCAAGGGGGGGGTGCGCGTGCGGGAGGGGAGTTTAGATCTATGAGTAAGGTACCCGCGCGGCTCAGTCGCGAGGTCGGCTCCCTACGCAGCGGTCGTGCGCGAAGTCTAATAATTTTCGTGCGACCAATTTGGCCAATTCTCTTTTTGTTGTGTTTGTTATTGTCAGGAGAAGGTTCTTATGAAAGAAAATATTAGGAAAATTGCGTAGAACATTATTACGCGGGTGAAACCGCGGGGCGCAGCTAGTATAAAATAAAGTCACTTTTCGCCGTCCCTATGTCCCTTTGTATGCTTAGATCTTTAAAACTACGCAACGGATTTTGATGCGGTTTTTTTTAATAGATAGAGTGATTAACGAGGAATGTTTTTAGCACATGCACATATACATGCACATATACATGCATAATACAGCTGTGCGAAGCCGGGGCGGGTCGCTAGTTAATAATATTGGTATCTAAATCTATCAGCTTAGCTGGCAGGTAAGAGCAATTTTAATTAGCGCACGTAAATTTTTCGTAAGGAAACCGAAAAATCCATAGCAGACGCCTGTAGTTTCACTCGCGTCACTCGCGTTAGTCTCGATCCCGTAGGAATATCGGAAAAAAATAGACTGCGTTACTCCTAATGAATCAATGTATCCCCATACCAAATATTAAAATCGGTTAAGTAATTTCGGCGCCTATTCGTTACAAACGAAAAATATTTCCTTCTCATAATATAAGATGGCTGCGCTAGGACGTATGACACTTTACTTAGATTTTAAGTTGTGATTTAAAAAATAAGGGTCTTATTTAATATGTAAATATCCTAACTATCTACTTTTTACATTTACTGTCCTTTAAAGGTAACTGGCAAAGGAAGACTAAACTTTCGCATTGCGGTAACTAAGCAAACTTAAGGATAATTGATTACTTAGTCCGTTTTCTCTTAATATTCCCCACCGTAACGGAGCATACTAAGAAATAATTATATATTAATTAAATAAACAATTGGAAGACCTTAAGATTTTGTTGTATAAGGCACAAAGAATTCTACTAAGTGTACTTAGCTACTTTTGTAAATAAAAATTAAATCACAACTTACACGATTAAAAACTTACAGTCAAATTAAAATGGCACTAATCTAAAATGAATAGCGTATTAATGAATTATAATGGACATTGTTAGTCCCTCTACAAAATGAAATACTGCCTCAGATGTCATCCATGAATTTACAAATTAAATCTAACTTAGAACTAAACGATTAAATTGTATGGAATTAGTCTTTACTAATGTAACGTAGTCAAGGGTCACCCTTTGGTGACCCTTGACTACGTTTTGACATTGACTTAATTTTTGACCTTGACTGACTTAAATTGACTTTTTTACTAATTTCATCTTCTTGTGTCAGAAGTATGCTGTTGGTTAAATTTAAATGTTTCAATCAATTTTGTCCCATGATAGAACAAATAACTTGAAAATTGACCTCGACTCCATTGTCGACCTTGTTTTGACAAAAACTCGGTGACCATTTTTGATGACTTTTTTTATGACTATGACTACGGTAATGCGCCAATTTGCCCCATTACTTACATCAATTATATTTCAAATTATATGCCGCAATCTATATTTAAATACCTAATATAAAATTTAATTATATTTATTATAGAAATCTATTAACTAGGAACTTTAATACTCTGTGCATTACAATATTTACAGCTAAGCGTATCACAGTTATTTTACAAGCTTTTAATTACAAATAAAAAAATATAGTACAATTGTTTGTATTTAATTGTAACGAGGTAACCCATACGTCGTTATTTATTTACCAAAAGAATTCTGAAATAAATTATAAAATTCAATAATATTTTAAACAAGGAATCTTAACAAATAATCATACAATACGCACGAATTAAGTTGGTCGGCCTGAAATTGCAGTGAATGGCATCGCAGAAACGAAAATACTCCCCCACCTTTCTTGCTTTCTTATGCAAATACAGAGAAGCTACAGTTTCAGCCCCTCCTACTTAAATCGTGTTTATTGTACCTTTAATTGAGTTGAAAGCATACCCAACCAAACACGTTTATGCGAGTAACTGGCCATACGGAATCAGGTAACTTATGCACATAAATATATATACCTATTTCGTAATAAAAGCTTGTTCTTAAAAATATATAAAATTAAAACTGTAGTCACCATGGTCTCCAAGGTTTATCCTCAGGAGGCTTTCTAGTAACAAGAGCGAGCGGTGCAGCCTCTTCCACTGGAGGTGGTGTACCCCATCCTGAACTAACAGGGCTGAAACACCGGGGCTCTGAAGATGTGGAGGAAGCGTCGCGAGGTGAGAGGGGTACTAAAGTAGGTACGGTACCGGCGAATTGGTTGGTTACCCCTGCAGGTAGAACTAACGCGATGTCACCATTTGCAAGCCGAGTTGGGACTAGGCGAACACCAGAGCCGGGTCCAGCTGTGGATAGAGAGATTATTGTTAGCTATATTCATCATCCGAGCGATGTTCCCGGTTGCATCCCTCTCGGGAACCCGGGGTTCGCTTTCCTACTCTTACTGTTAGCTATTTTGATTTGCATTAAAACAGTCTAAAATGGCTTTCAATAGAAGAATATCCATAAATAATTATAGACATTCGAATAGAAAACCTCTTAATTCAAAAAATAGAGTCTAAAAATACGGTCATGTTCAAAAGAGCTAATCGAAAAAACTACTAACCAGAAATAAAAATAGTGGAATGTTGCAAAGACGTAACATCTTCATTATCTGAAGGCGGCGTTGGAGCGCCAGCCGGTCTCTGCCCTTTCTCTCCCACACCAACACAGCCCTCCAAATGCTTTACTAATCTTCGTCTCAATCCTGGCTCCAGGCCTTGGAACCTCGCAACTTCTGTGACACAGTGTCTATATCCCGCACGAAATCTATCAGGAGACCCTGCACCTTCCGTCCGAAGACCTTCCAAGTGTTTCACCGTCATCTCAAGAATATCAGCCTTTTCTAACTTTGAATGCCGGGCTGGCTGCAAAAAATAAAACAATTAATAAAGTAAATATATTAAAAGTAATCAAGTAGTTAATAGAACTAGTCAGTTTTAACGATTGAGCTAATATAACAGGGTAATTAAAATAAATAAACGTAAGTTTAAGAGCTCTAGCAAGCTATATCTTCTTTCACTTTTTTAAATGGCTGACGGCAAATCTAAAGTTTGTGAGAGACCTATCGAATATAATCACCTATAAGTCTACGCCTACAAATTATTAAGCAATCTTGAGGGCTAATTATTTAAAGTTTTTTATGAAATCAAACGTTTAATGGTTCTTATTTTTTGACTTTACTGTTCTTTACTTACGTCTTTCTTCATTGCGTCTAGTATGAGGGCCTTCAGTTCGTTTAGGCAGTTGTTGATCCTTGCTCTTCGTCTCTTCTCCATTATAGGCTTATTACTCTGTAACAATAGAAAACATAGTTAAATCCTTACTAATATAAAAAACGTAGGTATGTGAAAGTCTGTTTGTTTCTACCCTTACAACAGTACACAGGGTCAGCTTATGGTATGGAAGAAGATTTGATATATTCATACGGGTGTCAAAAGGAGAGCGAAAACGCACGTGAAAGCTAGTAGTCTATAGTTTTATCTTCATTAGTTCTCTAATAATCCATTAGCTAAATACCTATACTGATTTCCACGCCTAACCGTACGTTTTAACGTGAATTGCCTGTTAATTCGATTAGTAATAAATTGCGAGGATGTCCTTGTGTTTGTTGATTAATTTGTATTTTATCCTACACGTGTTTAAGCTATCAAGAGCTACCTACTCGACACGAGTTGAAGGTTATCGCATATTACTTATGAGTTTTTATATTTATTTACCAAATTCTTTAAGGTAGGTATTTAAGCCCAGTCATTTTCAAGGATGTATCAAGTGGTTTCCCCTTGTGTCTATGTCCCGATTATTATAATAGGTCCGACTCCATACACAGGTTTCCAAGTATCTTCATATTAAACATCAAAATCAAGATTCTGTGACTTTCATCTCTCTGTGTGTGTTATTTTCTGTCTACTTCATCATCAATACATCACCACCATCCGTAGGTTGCCAATGTATATATGGGTATATCTATTATAGTTAACGAGGTGAAGTATGAAACTATAAGTATGGTTTGAGAAAACTCGTGCTATTCAAGGTGAAGGTTATTGTTTGTTGATCGTAGCGCGTGCGAGGCGTGCGCGGGCGCTTCACTCGTGCGCACACCACGTGATATACCTACCTAGTTACGTCTGTCATATACATAGGTACACATAGCAACATAGTGTTAATGATACGTCTAACGCGCAATGCACTAATAAGTGGCTAGACTGATATAAAGTGGCTGGACGTCTCGTCGTAGTCGTCACTCGGCGCTACGTGTTTCTTATTAAAAGCATCTATAGATAGGTATGTATATTCTATAAATGCTGTTCTTTGTTTGTAATTCTTATCTAATTTAGGTAACTGCTTATTCAAATCCGCAATCAAACATGTTCTTACTAAAGCATATCTAAGTTTTTGATGTGTTTATTGCATAAAAAGTAACTGCGTCAATTTACCCACACAAGTTTTTAGTAGGTAGGTAGTTAGGTACTGTAAAAACTTTAAAGTGAAGAGTTACCTATAATACGTAACTAATTTGAATTTAACTGCTTGAATCTCCGGCAAAGATTATTCAATAGTTAGTACGTCTCAGGTTTGTTTATATCGCGTTTCATGTTAGTTTCACGGATACCGTGCCGACATGCCGAGGGCAATGGCGAGTGCGTATGGCAGGGCAGCTTCCGGCACGCAACCCCATTTCCGCAGGCTTGCACAACAAAAGGCTCCCACACACCATGGAAATGTAACTAACGATCCGTGTTCATGATAAACTGCGTGGATCTGGCCTTGCTATGCATTGTACCTTGCTTCACTATGGATACGTTTAAGTGATTCCACGTAGGTAGCACGTAGGTACACGTAGAGGTTTATTTCAATACCGAAATCCTATTTAAATAGACAGATATGAATTTTAAAAACAATACATTTTTATTTTTAACCCCCGACGCAAAAACGACGGAGTGTTATAAGTTTGACGTGTCTGTGTGTGTGTCTGTCTCTGTGGCATCGTAGCTCCCGAACGGATGAACCGATTTTGATTTAGTTTTTTTACTAGTTGTTGTTAGGTTCCTAGACTCATTTTACTTATTTGCTTCCAAGTACAGACTTTTACTCTTCCTTTATTAAAATCAATTTTACTTTTGGTATTGAAAGTTCTCGGAAAGATGTCCTCTAGGCCTCTATCTTGGACGTAGAAAAAATATACGGTATTGGCAGTCCTGCGCAGGCTGATTCTCAAACCATTGGGAGGCTACCGAATCGAATAAAACTGAAAAGACAAGGATGGCAACACGTTGAAAGTAGGGGGAGTGAAAGGGCAGCAATTTTTTTTTTAACCATCGCGAGACGGTCGGCTACGGCGACTAGCGACAAACGACCACCCGTCCGTTCTCATTAACTTGTGCCTATGTCACTCGCCACTACTAGCCAGTACGCCCGCGCCGGCACGTGCCTCGCTCTAATCTCACACGACAGTGTAATCGCACACGTTCACGTTGTTATCACGTTACAACCTTGTTTAGAACTTAATTAATACTTTTACTATAGTATATACTGCTAGCTATATGAAAGCCTTTATACGTTTCAACCACTGAAAATAAAAAAAAGCAAATGGTGCGAGTTTGAAAGGGTAATGTTTTTGGCCTATAAGTATGTTTATCTGTTCCCGCATATCTTCTTAACTACTTCACTATCATCACAACACTAGTATAAAACAAAGTCGGTTTCTCTGTCCCTACACTGAAAAAATAAAAATTTAGCAAAGTACCTTTTTGGCTCGGTTAAAATCTTATCGGTTAATTTTAACTAAGACTTATCTAAAAAACTCCAAGTGAACTTGGCATATAATAGCCACGTGAACATTGTTAAATAGTCTTAGCTAATAACAAATGGAAAATTAATTAATAACAAATAATTTAATTGCTAAATTCAAATAAGTTGGAACTTGATCCAAAACTATTAAGTGGGTTTGTCAATTCTGAATAAGAATTTTAGTTGTTTCTAAACAAGTATTTTAATCGTTTAATTTTAGCAAACATAAAGATGTTTGCTAAAATTAAACGATTAAAATACTACTAATAATAATAAATGAGTTACACCTATTTAATTTTAAACTGAGTGTTTATGGTTTATAACCGAGTAATTATTCGGTTGACATTACAAAGATTCTAATTTAAAAATAAATAAGTTGAACTATTTAATTTGAAACGTGACTGTTGGTTGATTTTAACCGAGTATTTATTCGGTTGATTTGAACAAATCACTGATTTATTTTTAATTAAGCTAAACATATTTCTTTTTAAATAAGTAAATTTAATCGGTTGATCATAGCAAAGTTGCTTAGCTATTTCTCGTTTCGCCGTTTCTCGGTAGAATTAACAGTGTTCGGTGGTAGAATTAATCGAGACACTTAATTGTCACAGCCGATTTGCTTGATCAAATTTAAATAATGTGTGGATCCGTTCATTCCATAAATCATAGCTTCATTTCACTAGTTCATTTGCTCGCCAATCGCCGCCCCGGTGCAATCGCCAGTACAAAGCTAGAAAATAGTGTGTGTGACGCGTTTTTGTTCGATGCAAGCAATTTTTTGCAATATTTTCAACAAGCAAACTGTGTTGTGTACGTTGTTTAGAGTGCCTGCTAGTGGCCTGAGGAAGTTCGTAATCTACTCGTCACTTGGAAGCTCGAATCATATATATTGTTCAAGGCATATTGCCAGACCCTCTACACGTGCAGCCTGTGGGCCAGCTTTACAAAGCGGGCGTACAAAGTACTGAATATTCAGTACAATAATGCGTTTAGGATATTGTTGGGGTTGCCACGTTTTTGTAGTGCGTCCGGTATGTTTGCCGAGGCGCGAACCGATGATTTTCACGCTATAATGAGAAAAAGGAGCGCCTCACTGTTAAGGCGTGTACGTGGCAGCCCGAACGGTATCCTGAGCGTATTGTCTGAGAGGTGGGACTCGCCGATGTTAAGGAGGTGGATGCAGTTGCACGCCAGTGGTCCTTCCTATATTTAATTTTAGAATCTCATAATATATTTCTAATACTTACCTAATTTTTATGATTTTAACTTTTTGTGTCATGTAATTTTTTTTAATTGTATTTCTTCTATTTTTATTATTTTTTGACATTAATATTGACATTTTTCTTTTGACATTTTGAAATTTGAATTTGCATTTTTTATTTTTATGGATTTTTTAATTTTTTATTTAATTGTTGGAATTTGTTTATTATTAGTATTTTTTGATTATTTATTTTTATTTTATTTTATTGTAACGTATGGATTTTATTATCTGAAATAAATGAATTGAATTGAATATATAATAGAGGCCTATCCGCACAGCTCAGTGACGACACAGTGCCGTACCGTGACGTTCCATCAGTGTCAGTGAAAAATGATATTGTTTCATACTTTTTGTACTAGACTATCCGTCCTGGTCAGTGACAGTGATGTTCAGTGATGTCAGTGCTGCTCCGACGCTCGCCGTGATCCGGCGTTTTGAGGTGACAATGTGTGAAAGTTACGATCTGCGACTAAACTGCAAAAGGTTTATGTACCAGCTTACTACTGTGTTGTATCTATTACCTACTAGCAACTTCTACTATGATTTCACTATGTTTAAAAATAAAATCACGATATTCCTTCCGCTGGTGGCGGGATCTCACTATGTTTAAAAATAAAACCATGTTAATATACTTTGTATTTTAATTTCATAAGAACCCTAAGACCAGAAAAACTAAATAAGCTCTCTATACCTAAAGTAGGCTTAAGTTTTTCATACAGTATTAAGTAGGTAATCCTAACTTTATATTCTTTTTTATTTGTTATTCTTTACAGCAATGCAAACCAGCTCTACTCGATAAAATTGGAGCTAGTCTACTTCAACGTTACTCAATTGAAATTGTATATTATTATAAACTGTTATCTACTTCCAAGGATTGGTTTCTATATGGTTTTAAATAAACATAACATAACAAACCCAGAAAGTGGATCTACTTGAAAGTAGAAATATAAACAGTTTTTAATAATAATACCAATAAATTGATTGGAATGTGCCCATTGAATTAATTGTGTTTGATTACTGAGTAACATTGTAGTAGATAGCAACCAAATCGGTAACTACAACCAGCGTGCTACCTAGCAGGCTGGTTGTAGTTACCGATTTGGTTACCGAATAATTGCAGCAGTGTTACTCAGTGTTCTTAACAAATGTATTCGGTTGTAGTTACCGAGTAAATTTGGTTAAGAATACTAAGTAACACTGCTGCAACTACCGAGTATACTGACTTTAGGTACCGAGTAAATTTGGTTAAGAATACTAAGTAGCACTGCTGCAACTATCAAGTAGATTGGCTTTAGGTACCGAGTATATTTGGTTAAGATTACTGAGTAACACTGCTGCAAGTACCGAGTAAGGTGGCTGTAGATAGCGAGTAAACCAGTTGTAGTAACCGAACAAACTGGTTGTAAATACCGAGTAACACTGATGTTATGTACCGAGTAAGTCGGCTCAGGCTACTGAGTAAAATTGGCTAAATGTAACCAATTTTCTCTGCTGTTACTAATGAAGCTATCTATGTTATTAGTAACGAAGTATTTTTAACCGTTTATAACGGTTAATATTAAACAAAAAATAACAACAAACTTGACTTATTTGTTTTTAGCAACTAACTTTGCAGGTGCTATAATAACAAACATAATGGGTTGTTTTCAACAGTATTTTATTTAAATTTAACCCTCACGTTTTTTCAGTGTATATCCCTTTGTATGCTTAAATCTTTAAAACTACGCTACGGATTTTGATGCGGTTTTTTTTTATAGACAGAGTGATTCAAGAGGAAGGTTTATAGGTACATGCATAATATAGCCGTGCGAAACCGGGGCGGGTCGCTAGTATCATATAAATTTATTGATAGAAGCGCCATGATTATCCGCAGTGACGTTACAATAGTCGCTAGGAGTATTTAATAATACCTATTGGCTTTTACTAGATGTAATGATGATGATGTAGGATATTTGTACAGCGCCAGACATTTAGGTCACTGTACTGCCTAAGACATGTATTAGATGTAGTAGACTTGCCCAGCATCCCTCTACTTAGAGTAGAAACAGACAATACTCCATCGATCAATAACTCGCTAATTTTTGAAGGGAAACAATAAAATAAAGAAGAGATTACTAGATGATAACCATCTCATAACGTATGTAACAGTCAGCGCCGCTTTAAACTGTCTTCTGTTTTCACCCTTACTTACTGTTGGCGAGTAAAAGGTTGTCGGTTGTGTGTTAGAAGTAGCTCATTTGTTTTTTATTCGCAAATCATAGCCACGTCAACCAATAGTGCGAGCATCGCCGAGTTTAACGAATATAAACAAGAATATTTAACAAAATACACGTGGTTAGATCTGTTTACAATTTTATATAAAGATTAAAAAATGACGCATAAGTGTTGAGCGAAAGCGATTGTATTGCGTTTATGTATAGAAGAATGTAGCGTGATATCGACATCTGAAAGCAACAACATTGTAACTCAAGTTACAGTGAAATTAAACTATATTATGTGACGGAATCAGGAAAAAACACTTTTTATTTCACCTTTCATTGCCCAAACAACATAAACAACTTTTATTATACAAAAATGTACACAATTAAAGGAAAACACTTGTTTCTTGTTTGAAATGGAAACCAAAAAAACTGTCCTGAAAACCTATACAAATTGAGTTACAATATTATTCCTTTCAGATGTATATGAACAATGAAAAACGTGACTGTTTACATTTACGTAATATCGGTGAGCCATAGAGTAGGTATTTTCAGTAGAGACGCGTGGCACGTGTTGGGTGTCGCGTCGTATCGCCCGCCGCGCCTGCCACCGCCGAGATCGGCGCCGCGACAAAATCTATTTCGCATGGCTCGCCAACGTTACATAAGTGTGAATAGTCACGTTTTCATTGTTCATATATCACGCCACACTCTTCTATAATTCTATCAATATCCGCTATTGGCTTAAACGCATTTCACCAACTGCGTATGACTTGCACGGTGCACCTCTTTCAATGACAAAATCGTTGCAGATTATTTTTAGTACAAAAACAATCGTCATGTTAAACAATTTAGATAACATTGACGCATCTTTGTACATAAAAAAAATATAATTTATTCATATCGCAATGCGGACAATAAAAATAAGTTAATGCAATTCATAATGCAGGCATATCAGTTAATCGGAAACAATAAGGAAGCCTCTTTGAAGGCTTAATTATTTACTGTCTCACACGCATAAGAAACTCGATAACCCGACGCAGAAGATGTGACAATATTATATCGATGTTCAAATGTTGAATATTAATTACAATCGTTCGAAGTATTCCTAAATTAATGAATGGTATCCAGGATTTATCGTAATAAATCCTAGAGAATGGAGCGTCCTCATGTTATCACCCATATCTGTCGTAACAGATGACCTTTATTGAAGCTAGGTCTCAGTCATAGAAAGGTAACTTTTTTCAAGTGTTCACGTATCTTATAAAACTTTATTATTGTTTAAAACAGTATAAGAATTAAAATAAGATAAAGAACTACGTTTAAATTGAAGATAATAGAGTGCGCAATGGGTAAACCCTATAAATAGATGTTCCTACTGTAAACATTAGAAAATTGGATTCAGAAAAAAACGTCGCCAGTCGTCTGTAGGTACATTTAGTATACATAAACATAACAAATGACACGACACGAGTCACCCTTTTCGCAATCAGCCTAATAGCCAAGTCGTCGGCATCTAAGATCATTGGCAATGGCTATCGGTAGCTATGATAGGCGTCTGGCACGCGTGCCGGCGCATGTCGCGTGCCAAGAAAGTACCGAGCGTGGGAGCGGACGCCTACTTCCGCACACTAGCCAATAATTAGCAACGCCTGGATGCGGCATCACGCTATATCAAATCACGCAATCATTTCACGCGATTTTAAAAGCGATAAAATCTCGCGTGATTGATGAATTCTATTTTGAGGTTACGTTAACAGAATTCGTAATTTTACGGTGGCTAACAACTGACAACACGCACGGATCGATTAAAATGGAATTTTGATTAGTTTTTCGATTTTGTAATAACAACTTTAGATACCGCATCTAAAAATAGCACGTTTGTCGCGTTCCCACGACAATTAGCCCACCAGAGCGGCGGCCGGCGGCGCCCACGCCACGTCTCGCCCACACCCTGCCCGCCGCACTGCGCCCGGCTAGGGCTGGACACTATTCCACATCGATAGTCGTAAATTACTAATCTTATGCCCGAATACTCAAACGTTTATGGTGAGCGCACACCTACCCACACCGCAGTCACTGTTTGTATGCGCGCGGCTCCGGCTGGTGACGTCATCAGCATCGGCCTTGAGGATTTCCTTCGCTGCGACGACTGCAGCGCGTGCGTTGCGGCTAGGTGTGCGCTCACCTTTAGGGGTCTCCGAAATATTTAAGACGCTCCTATTTAAACATGACACTTAAATGTCATTTTAATCGCTACTTAAGATAAGAAGCTTTTCAGTATTCGGGTGTTGGATACTGGAATGCAACCGAAACCCATATGATGAAAAATGCTAAAACTAAATATACCTACTATTTATTCAAATCTTGTAAGAAACATTTGTTTTATCTACTGTAGTTCAGAAGAAGTATACAAGAAAGAAAAAAATGAAGCTATTTCATGTCTATTTTTATAAAGCTCAATCATCCCATCTAAAAGTTTTACGGTATTGAATTCCGCAAACGAAATCCAAAACTAAAAAAACTATTTTTAGGGTTCCGTACCTCAAAAGTTAAGAAAAGGAACCCTTATAAGATCACTTTTTTCCGTCATCTTTTTTTTTTAAAGTAACATTAAAACCACGTTTGAAAACTTTCTTAAAAAACTTGGACTAGTGACTTCAGAACGCGCCAACTAATAGGAAGAAGTGACAAGCATAGAAATAGGAATAAAATAAACAAGGACATTCATTCGTCACAAGAAAATAAAGGACATTCAATCTAGATTTCTATGTTATATTCATGTCTATTCAATCATCGGTTGTGTGCAAAATACCGTTTTGAAAGTACTTAGCTTTTCAAAGTTTATCGTTCCACCATTTGCATTCTGCCAGCCCTATTAGATCTATTATAAACACTTGCATGTGATAAGAGGTGCGATGTGGGTGGCTTCGTATCATTGTGCTATTATTTGGTGTGAATTCGCCAATGTAAGCTTAACAATGACAAATACTGACGAGCTTGTTACTTCCCGGTAATCTAAAATGCAATCTAAATTAAACTTTGTTATAATAACGCCCGCCGATTAAATCCTAGGCCATCTTGATTCAACAGTTTTCTTTAAATAGAGTTATACATCTGACGTTATCTTAGTAGAATTATTATTATAAAATAATTTTCGATTAATAATTGAATGAATGAATAAGTACTCGTACTGTCACCTAAAAAAGCGGAAATACATTCCGATTCCAAAACCGAAATTATTTTAAGTCTAAAAAAGTCTAAATATCATTTAGACTTTTTTAGATATTATTTAGTTAATAATATTAGAAAAAACCGGCCAAGTGCGAGTCGGACTCGCGTACGAAGGTTTCCGTTCCTATATATGTATACTGTTTTTAGCATTTGTTGTTATAGCGGCAACAGAAATTCATCATCTGTGAAAATTTCAACTGTTTATACTTAAAACTATCACGGTTCATGAGATACAGCCTGGTGACAGACAGACAGTGGAGTCTTAATAAAAGGGTCCCGTTTATACCCTTTGTGTACGGACTACAGAACCGTAAAAACTAATGTTTTTGAACATTATTGTAGTTGTAGATTGAAATCTACGGTAGCAATGAATGCTCGATTAAACGGCGGTGTTTTTCAAGTAGTGAACGCAAGTTAGGGTGTGTGTCTTCAGAAGGCCAAAACTCTCCTTCCAATGACTGATACAAGAAACTGTCAGGATTTTAATACTTTTAAAGGTATACTTGAAATAAAGGAATCCGTCTGAAAGGCCAGGCCGCCACTATCACTTTCTTTAATCATGAACAGATACGTCCAAGAAAAGAGCGGACCCCGGGCTCTCGAGAGGGATGCAACCGGGAACATCGCTCAGATGATGATGAGATACGTCCAAGAAAGTATACTTACCTATTTGAACTCAAGAGCCAATAATGACGAAAAGTAAAGGAATTACGATCACGTTGTTCGTGACAAATAGTTTTGCATAATTATCGTATGCTTGCTAATCCACAGTCACAGTCGCTCATCTGGTGAATGTTTATAGAGCTAATATTCTCAGCTTATTTCGATGTAATGTTTGCATCAGTCATTTTAAATCTTTAACTGTGTCTTAAGATTATAAAACTAAAAAAATAGTAAGTATGCAATGAAAATAATTATAGGTGTCTTCATAAACAGATGTTTGATAAGTTGATGCTGTTTAATAACGTATGCGCGTTGAAGTCTTTTACTTGGAAAAATAATTTAACTTTAATTTACTTATTTACATATACTAATTATTGTAATCGTTTACTTTTTTATTTGAGAAATTGTATTCAGTAAATAAAAATACATATAATAGATTACTACGGATACTTTTACGGTTACTTTCAAAAACAGATTTAAGGTTTAATACTTGAGGCTTTTAAAAAACTTATTAGCAAACTAAATAAAAAATGATAACTCACCCTTCTATTATCGCCCGACTTCTTAACATCCTGAGCTCCTGGTGAAGTCATGTTGTTGTTCACCATCATAGAGTTGGCAGGCGCCTGCTGAGGACCAGCAACACCAGTCACCATAATGTCAATACACTTCACTAAATAGTCAGTGGTTAGAACTGTTGCATCGTACTGACCAATATAGTCTTGTAATCCATGAAATTCAGGACGCTGCTGTAATGTCTAGGTGGAATAGATCCAGCACTAACATGTTAGTCGGTCCTATCAAAGAACTCGTCAGTGCGTCTGAAGCGTACTAAACCGCCGACAGCTAAAGTACCGACTGATAATAAACACGTAAGGTCGCGTGCCGGTACGCAGAGCTGTAGCCAGATAGGTACGTGCGTCTCGTCGTGTGGTAGACGCGCGACTGGCGCGAGGCCGAAGCTTCTTGCCTCGCTTCTCTTGTCACGAGACTGCGAGAGGCAAATCTCGTGGTGGCCGCCTCTACGTTTTTTAGGAAGCCAGCCAGACTTAATTTGCATACTGTGTGCATAGACATTATGGTAAAAAAAAAGGTTTTAGGGACGGAGAGGAAATCTGTAAATATGAGAAGTAAAGGTTAGAAACAAGCAAATGCATAAAGGAGACACTCGATTGTTATTTTTATTTTCAAGTAAAGAAGAGATATTAACCCAGTATTAACCTTAGTTCTTCCGTCATTTTTTCATCAAGTTAGCTGAATATATTATAGAAACCAATGCAACGTTTAAATAGTTGCCTACAGGTTCCGTAGAGCCGTAGAGCTTTCAATGTACTACCCTCTATTTTTTCCTTTAAAAGAAGGGTTAATTTAATATTTTTGCAATAGAAAGATCGATATTCTATGTAGGTAGGTATAAGCAAGTGACGCGGTGCAGAGGCACGCGACCGCTGCACGCGGCACAGGCAGCGCAGCGTCCTCTCGCGTGCCTCCGCATTAATCATGTACAGCTCCATTCTACTCACGATCGTGTCGGAACCTTTGAATTACTTAATTATTGACTTATGTTGAGGTTAGATTAAGTATTTTTAAGTACCTACAACTTAACGTAGTCATCAGCATTATTTACTTACCTACTTATATTTGGGGGTTAGTATCTACTTACTCTACAGCTACTTCTAGCTCTAAAACTATAGTCTTAACTGACTGATGATATGTCAGTCAGTCAGGACTTGTAGATTTTGTTACCTCTATGATTTACTTCTCGTCAGGTTTGAGTTTCGTGTCAAAAATAGCTAACTCTAAACATAACGAGTAATCGGCAAAAGATATAAAACTACTTATATATAAGTACTTAGGTAGATTTGTATTTTAATTGAGAAACTTCCTCCTTTTTTAAAGTAGGTTAAGAACGACGCGACGCGACGGCCACAAACAACGTAAACGCGCCTGTATTCAAACGACCGCTAACGCTGACATCATAGCGACGCCGGTATCTCTAATGTATTGACGCTCCGCATAAATTTGTTCACCGATCGACATCAAAGCGTGCCGCAGACGCTCGCCCGACTATAACATAACATATGGATGTATGCGCCCGCCTACGTTATCCTGCGGCTTCATGCTGCAGCCTCACCACCTAATTATGTAGACTTATTGTTCCATTCATTACGTATTTAAATTGTTTATGGTGACATTGCGTTGGTGCAGAGGTATAATAGGTACCTACTTGTGCTATTAGTATGCGTATGGGAAAGTTATACCAATATTCAGACTTTCAGACTCTACTATTTCTGCTTTCAAGACGAAGTTCAATATATCCGTTACTGACGTACTTATTTAAGTTTTTTCTGGTGCCCAGCAGTAAAAAATGTTTGTTACAATTAACGGTCTAAATATTTTTAAATGGGCTTCTTTACGACAGTCGCCTGTTCAAACCTCGACAGACTTCCGAACAAAAGATCTGCTCTATTTTAATAATTTTTACACATTTAAAATGGAGCATTTTTTGTCAACAACCATTTTTTTAAATTTATTGTAAACTAGTTTCCGTTATTTTGGTTTTCCTTTCAATTTGAATGATAAACGTTATTTTCTTAGAAGCAACGCAACGGTATGTTTTGTAATGAAATCTAATGACAACAGTTAGTAAAGCATTATTCTAATTCCGAAGAACGAGGCTACCTGTTTTTTGTTCCTAAATGTTTTGCAGTTTAATAAAATAATATATGCTCAAAAATAAATAAGTTGCACGTTTAGTACCTATACATTTATTATCACTTCATAGTATAAAATAAAGTCGCTTTCTCTGTCCTTATTTTCCTTTGTATGCTTAAATCTTTAAAACTACGCAACGGATTTTGTTGCGGTTTTTTTAAATAGATAGAGTGATTCAAGAGGAAGGTTTATATGTATAATACATGTATAATATAGCCGTGCGAAGCCGGGACGGGTCACTAGTTAAATTAATAAAATGAAAATTTGGAAACTAGCTTTTGCAACGCGCTTTCGTCCTGATTAAGGCCTGACGTACTTACCCAGATAAAATAAAATCATATAAGTATCCTAGCCTAGCCCCTATCATAATAATAAGCAAATTGTCATAGAAATCTGTCGAGCCGTGAAAGGGGGTCGAAATAAACATTCGCATTTCCATTATCAGGATAACAATATAGAATTAGACTAGAGACCCGCCCCGGCTTTGCACGGCTATATTATGCATGTATTATACATAAAAACCTTCCTCTTGAATCACTTTATCTATTAAAAAAAACCGCATCAAAATCCATTGCGTATTTTTTAAGATTTAAGCGTTCAAGAAAAATAGGGACAGAGAAAGCGACTTTGTTTTATACTATGTAGTGATACATAAGACGATTATAACATCAGTAGAACATAAAACTACTCACAACAGCCAAAATAAAAGGCTTGTTTGTTGACAGAAGCGATTCAAAGAACCACTCTATGGGGGCTGAACAAACCCTTTGTCGTTGACGACGCAAGTTTTATAGCTACCGAAACCAAAAGGACTTTTAAGAAACAACACTTTTTAATTACATTCTTAAGAAATTTCTTATTTTGGCAGCGGTTGGCGTGCTAGCGTGGCGAATGATGGTGACTTGGTTTATTGGTTTGTCATTTTATAAGTTGTGGGTTTCTTAGGGGTTACTGCTTGCACCCCAATGCCACAATGTTTAAAGGGTTCCTTTCATTTTTAGCTTTCTTTCGCACTTGAACATTAATATTAAGTATAATGCGATTTTTCTGTGTGTAGTTTTTGTGTATAAGTATTTTTTTGTTAATGAGTTAACTAGGTTCCTGAGTATAAATCATCATTAAAGATAGGTTCATTTTAATTTAATTTATCTAATACTTATGTGCAAGCGCACATTAAGGAGGTTTATGATACTTAATAAAAAGAAAACCTTGCAGTGTCTTTAGATAATAATTAGGTTTTTTAATCCAAACGAGTATAATATGTACTAAATGTTTAATATAATTCTTTACAATATAAATGACCATTTTCCTTTGACGTTGACATAAATATTTTTATATTTTTTAATGTTACCTGTCGGATTCGTGCGTCTCCTATAACGCCGGGCACCGACAACTTATTTAAACGTAGGTTGATACGGTGAAGGAAAACATCGTGATAAAATCCGCGGCTTAGTTGGTTCCAGACATATAGAAGAGTTATTTCCTCTGGATACGGTCGACTAAGCTGAGAAGGTAGTATAGGTGACAAGCCTAACCTACCGAATCCTGACGCAAAAAGGACTCAACTAAAACTAAAGTCCAGTTGCAGAAACCAGCCCGTATAGAACAGGAGTTGGTTGGTCATACCTATATTTAAATCTCATACATCCCAATTGCTTACCTACTTCGCTACAGTGCACTATAGATAACTAGAAATACCTCATTATTACGTTTCAAGATATGCATACGGGAGAAGATAAATCATTTATATTCTTCAGCATTGAGACGTCTATAGGTTCGCGTCACGGAATTCATGCCATGCTCTCGGCTAAAGAATATAAACCTACATCATAATTATTTATAGTTAATTGTAATAGACACGTGCCTACGTGATGGCTAAATTACCGCAAGAGGATGTTGAGTGTTTGCGGTCAAGTATAATTGCCGTTTATAATGCGCTATGAGCTACATGTGTTAAGTATTTCAATCGCTTAATATTGTGTCTTTAAAAATTAGGTCATCATTATTCAGTCGTAGTCAATTAGCTACGAAGCTCAACACGAAAAGTAAAAAAAAACAGCTTTTCTTACATTCAAATTACTTATGCAGTTATAGTGTTTACGAGTATTGGAATCGTGCCTCCTTTGAAATACTTATACCTACTTTACTTGTTCTGCATTTAAAAAATCATCCTGCTGTAAGTATGGAACTTTAGTTCCCGAACATAAATTCTAATAGGTTGTAATTACTTGTAATTTAAAGCTAAATATACGCGACGAATTGAGAACCTCCTCCTTTTTTTAAAGTCGGTTAAAAATTGTAATTAACAATAACTTAAGTTGCTAAATTGATGGAGCACTTTACAATAGGTACCTACCAGTCTTCTCTTACCTATAAATCAATGGTACCTTCAACCAGACTGAGTTTACGATCGCTATGTAGGTACCGGCCCATAGGTACTGCTTGAAACTTATTAAGTAGGTAGGTGCGTCTCGACTTTACTACTGAATTTCGAAATACGAAATTCCGTAATTTGTGAGACCGAATGTGTATCAGTACGATGTTCGTTAGTTCGAAAGTACAATGTCGCGATGTTTGAAATTCCGTAGTTTGTGAGATCTAAAGTATACACAAGTGCGATGTATGTCAGTTCGAATCTTCTTTACATATAAAATCCTTTGTCCTGACTGACTGACTGACGGATCAACGCACAGCTTAAACCGCTGATCGTAGAGACCTGAAACTTGGAAGGTGTGTTCATTGTATGACGTAGGCATCTGATAAGACAAGAATTTCTGAAATTCTACCCCTTAAGGGGTAAAAAGGGGGCAAAGTTTGTATGGGACGTGATTCCTTGGTCCAATCTACGTCAAATTTTTGACTTCTACGCGGACGTAGTCGACGGCAAAAGCTAGTAATAAATAAATATTGCAGGACATTCCACGCATCGCCATCTAGCCCCAAACTAAGTAACTAGACTTGTGTTATGGGTGCTAGACAACGGATATAAGCACTACTTATATACTTTTCTTTTGTGAATATAAATAATATATACTTGTAATACAAAGAAACAACCACACCACAGACAAATATCTAAACATAAATACTTGTCTGGGGCGGGAATCGAACCCGCAACCCTGTGTTTGACAGTCCGGCATGATGACCATTGTGCCAACTGGGTCGTCATATGGGTCGTATTTAATAGACAATGTTTAGTAGTTATGTAGGTAGGTATAGGTAAAGTTGAGTATCTTTAGCAATATTAATTTAGTAAAATAAACAATGAATGTTTCAAAACATTGTTATAATGACCGTAAAACGCATTAGACAATTTGAAAGGACGTCTGGACCGTTACCTTTTCTTTCACATTCTAATCAAAGAACACGCAACTATAGGGTAGTTTTACAGCTCTAAATATTGTTAAACATCCCCGACCGCCATAAACACATCGGCCGTTAAAGCATTGTTGTTTGTATTCGCACTGCCTTTGGCGGGTCGTAAGGTTTTTTTTCAAAGTTTTTATCGCAGTTAGGCGCGCCCCATCCTGCGGCCACAGGGACGGGTTGAAGCTAAACTCCTGACAATACCGGCCAGAACAGTTCAGCAAACATAGCATAACAGTTAATTGCAAGGGTTTGCCAATAACTTGCTCATTGTTAAGAACTCTTCTGCTCATTTCGTTTTACGACGTCGCAGAAAGGTTTAAAATTTCTCCTTTAGTATGATTTTTGAAACATTTTTTTACGATTGTAAAATTATGCGTTTTGAAGTAAAAAAAAAAACATTGGAGATGTCTGCCACGGGCTAGTAAATGCAGTTACAATATAATAACGCGGGAAAGTTGTTTTTAGCGAGTACGTAATGTAAGAAGTCGATGTAAGTACAGTCTCCTAACTTCTTAGTCTAAAACGTGGTTTAAGAATAGTCCGAGATGTAGTTTAAGAACCTTAGATTTAGACAGATTTACTTGTGAACTATTGTCTAAACACTATCCCTATAGATTATATAGGGAACTATAGTCTAAAGCTGGGGATACATTGCTCGAATGCGTCCGACAGCTGCGACTTATACGCATCTGTGTAATGGCAATGTATGTAACTGTGCACACTATTGGAGGTAAGTCGCAGACGTAGCCTTGGGCCGCCCTTGAGCGTTCGGACGTCCGCGGACGTCCTAGAGCGATCTGGGCCGCTGTATGCAAAACGACCATGCACACATAGCACTCGCGGCAGTCGGACGTGTCCGTAAGCCGCGTCCGATAATATGTTCCCAACTTAAGGTGAAACTACGTTACGTTTGTATGGAGAGAGCGCAGGTACCCTCTCTCCATACAAACGTAGTCGACTGTTTTCTCCCTGGATAATGTTACTAGAGCAAATAATTTTGGTGCATTAAACTTATAACTGCCATGACTATAAACCCTATGTTTTGTTTTTTTTCATTTTTCAATTTTCATAAAAATGAAAATTAAAAAAATTTGAAAATTAAAAAAAACGAAAAATAGGGGCATAGTTCAAGGTCATGGCAGTTATAAGTTTAATGCACCAAAAATATTTGCTCTAGTAACATTATCCAGGGAGAAAACAGTCGACTACGTTTGTAATAGTTTGTATGGAAAGAGCCCCAGGTACCCTTTCCTCTTAAACACTATCCCTTTAAATTATATAGGGATAGTGTTTAGGCTTCACGAGTAAATCTGTGTCTAAATCTAAGGTTGAAATCCACATCTCGGACTATTCTTAAACCTTTGGAATAAGGGGCTAATGTTTATGTGGTGTTTAAATTAATTGAAATGGCACGTGGTAATGGATATGTCGTGCGTATAGTAAATTGTTAAATGATGCGTCGGGTGCTGGAATGTCGCACCTGCGTGTGTCTCTCCGACAGCACTTTCTTAAATTGATGACTGTCATAATTGCGTCGAAGGCACACCTCGTTATCGATAAACGCTTCCATCCTGAAGCGCAAAACCGAGCAAAAACTTCACTTCGGGGCGAAAACAAATATTAGTATTGACGCACGGCATGCGGCACCGATGTTCACACGTACCAATTATATACCTGAGCAACAACGCTGATAGTGTAAAGATTGCCGCTGAACTCGACAAACCAACACTTTGCCCGCGAGATATAATTTCCCACCATCGAGAGACCAATTAGGACCCACAAAAACACTGCCTTTTCACATTTTAGACGCAGTTTGTCAATCTTTATGTCGATCTAAGTGTCGGGCTGGTAATAATACACGAAAATTTTATGTAAAATTTATTTGCTGTATATACAAAAATATGTCATTTGAATGCATAATTATATTCTAATATGATTTAGGTATTAATTTCTGTTTAATTATAATCACAGCGAATAAATTAAACGCTTTGCTTCATACACAATACTTATAGCCAGAATTAACTGCTAATTGCAATCAAATAACAATACATTGATGATTCCTAACTAGAGATTCTAAGTATACATAAAAATATAATATTTGTTTAAGAATACATATGCTTTTAATAAAATAAGCACCTACATTTTTCACATATTTATAATATAATAAATAAGTGCCAAAACACGATTTTCTACTACTAATCATAGTAGACACCAGAATATAACTTATTGTAAATCCTAGTTTGCAATATCATAAAACTAAAGCGACTTAACTGGATATATGCATAAGTCGTGCGAAGCCGTTTAGCGAAAAAAAAAAACAATTATCTATGTAAGTACCGTACGTAGTGATAAAATACTTTTACTACAAAAGAGAAAACATCAAAACCTTTACATAAATATTTAAAGAATTATAAAGTAATTGCTTAGTTATGACTGAATAGGACTAGTTCCCGAAGCCTCGAAAGATAGGATTTAAAAAAATTAAAAATTGTCTGTGTTAAGTAAAAATCAAAGAAGTGTGTAACGAGGCTGTATGTATAGGCTAATATGCGAGGGGTCCTTTGCATTTAAAAGGCAATAAAGAAGAAAAAAAATGGTTGTTTGACCCTAGAATTAGATCACAACGCCAAAAGCAAATCAAGCTAATAAAAAACGTTGTTTATGACGGCTGCATATTAATAAATGTTTCTGTGTATTCTGTATCGAAATAAATGATTTAATATGGTGAACAATTAGTATTGTCTAGGGAAGCGTCCTGCATCTTACACTGCATCGTCACTTACCATCTCGTAGGTGGTCAAACGCAGACTTATCACTTTAAAAAAATGCTAATGAAAATTCTTTGATGTACTCTCTTTTGTAACATAAGTATTTTAGCCCTATGTAAGCGTATAAATTAAATAACATCTGTTTAAAAAACAAAATTCATCACATAATGAATACTGAATTTGAATCTACTAAGTACATTCACAGGTGAAATAGTTTGAACTTAAAATGTACAATTAGGGAACAAAATTGAATAACCACCATCACTTAGGTTTGCTCTGTGGGTTTGCTTACATAACAAAAAATTATTATTATTTAGGCTCTTAAAATGTTAAATACCTGTGATTATATTATGTCAACACTGTTAAAATATAATTTAATTTTAGATATTACCACTAAATTGTATTTCTTTGAAGAAAGATATCATAAATCGACGTCCTTAAATCAGTATACTATAGTGTTCTTACTATAAATTAAACAAGTTCTGGAATTTTTACCTCTTTTTTTAACCCCCGACGCAAAAACGACGGGGTGTTATAAGTTTGACGTGTCTGTGTGTGTGTGTGTGTGTCTGTCTGTGGCATCGTAGCTCCCGAACGGATGAACCGATTTTGATTTAGTTTTTAGATAACTTATACAAACTTTAACTCAGTGATGGTTATGCAATTTTGTTCCCTGGTAGTACCTAAACAAGTAATTAAACATCAATATACAGTATATTTGGAATGATTAAAGACTAAACAATTATTATTTACCAAGAAATTAAATACTTATCCTTCTTTGATCAGATAAATTAGAAAACAAAACTATAAGATGACGGCTAATAGAGGTAAAGGGAAGAATCGAATAAAGTAATATTAGGTATATAATTAATCTAATTTTAATTTAAAAAATCATTAGGATTGGATTAAAATACGTCATTGGGACAAAAAAAATAAAAATAATTGAATATAAATCATAGTGCCAACATTAGCGAAAAATTCTAGTAATCATTATTTTTATAAGAATTAATTAGAGGAAGACATAAAATATAATTTGTGGACGTTAAGGCGGCTTAAAACGTTCAAAAATGGCTGTTTTTAACTGTTTACAAGAAATTGATCAAAAACTCGTGTCCTTTAGATGGGCATGTCGCACGTAAACGAGTTATTAAATTGAAAAAACACGTGCTTCTTATCAATTACTTACGCAATTATTGACTATTCGTTGAAATAAACGACACAATTATATGACATAAGTATACTTTTAAATTGCCATTTTTAATCATATGCATTTTTATTATCTGCACGCCGCGGTAGACTCGAGGCCTTACCACGACTTGTTTACGTACTCGATCATATTGTTCCCACGAAACTAGAATCCACCAACACACGAATCGAGATAAATAAATAAAATAAAAACGTGTGGCACTCGGGGTATGCCGCGTTAAAGCTATTGTATAGCGAACGCTCGGCCGAGCCACATGGTAGGCGGAGTGGGGGGTGTTAGGTTTTATTTTCGTTACGGAATTTCTTGATTCGGTCGCCGCGCTCAAAGCCCGCGATAAAAACTATGCAATAGCTTAAAAATAATTAAACCTTTATTTCCCAAATACAAATACTTAGAGGTATACTTTTGGTCCTGAGTCGTGGGAGGCCTAGATACAGAAAGAGAGATAACAGTATCTCTGTTTTAGGTGTCTTAATATTACTTTGTGTAAATGGCTGAAATAGACAATAGAGACAAGTAAAACTGTTACGTCATCAGCTTTAGACCATCCGCTGCTTAGATGAGTTGCTATCTAGATTACCTGAGTTTGCGACGATTCGATACTAATTCGTTTTAAACTATTTATCTATCAGCTCGCTTCAAACCTACTCCATGTAATAATTTAATGTGGTACAATAAAGAGTTGATCTATCTATCTCCATTTGATTAGATGTAAAGGCGAATATTTTATCTAGCAGCTCGCGTATTGGCCGATTCTTTAAGTTTCATAATACTCAATGCATACTAATACTCAACCCACCGTAGAGCTCAAAAACGGCCGTTATAAGAATGTTTTCAACACAAACAAGATTCTAAACACATGCTTAAGTTGAAGTTTGACATCTTATGAATTTATCAAACAATTTTTTTTTTTAAATTAAAACATTCCAATAATATTAATTTTAGAACTCTACCGTACGTTTAATCGAGTACGTATACAACACGTGGTAAATATTCAGTTCCCATTAGAATATCAGAATAAAACTATGTGTCCGTTCTGAATAAAATTGACTATTTCTCCTAATTTTCAACGAAATCGGTTGAGCAGTTTCACCGCGAAGAAGGTCTAAACTATCGCTACTGTAAAGTTAGTTACATAATTAATCATGTATTGTATTTTAAACCGATTTGCATTAATTCTTTGGCCTACATTAGATTTGGCTATTTATGAGACCTAATAAGAAAAAAGGTTTAATTGAGTTTAAAAAAAAATGTTGTTATATAATCACAATACCTTATGGTTATTAGGAACGACTCATTAATTTTGATTTAAGTATCTAAAATGTTCATAAATAAAGACCAATTAATGATATATCACTTATACCAATTTAAAAATAATCATTTTACTAATAATGTAGGTAAAAACATTCAAGATATTACTAGATGGTATTTTTGTTATACCTACACTTTATTACGGCAGGATTTGAACCTGCGACTTCCATAGCGATACTTTGACCACTAAACCAAAAGAATCACACACCCTGCTAAATCGAATTATGGAAGGATTTTTATTTACGATTCAGGCTTGTAGTGCCATCTGCCGGAGATGCCTTGCATTATTATTGATTAACGATATGTTAAATATTGCCTTAATTTCTTTACTATCACAATTGATTAATAATTACCATTTAGACAAAACGCCCATATAAAATTACGTACGTACATTTTAGTAACCCCATCTATTACAAAATCTTTAATATCCTTTTTACAAGAGATTAACATATTTGAAAAAAAAAACCAAGAGTTTCTCGTACCTTCTTTTCATTGGTGGGCGCGTTCTCGACACATATAAACTTAATTTTTAAGACGTTTCAATGCGATTTCATATAAATGAATTGAAAACATTAAAGAATTTTAATTTTTCTTCATGTTTTTAAAACAAACTGACACATAGACGGACAAGAAAGTGATCTTATAAGGGTTCCTTTTTTACCTTATAAAGTACAGAACCCTAAAAAATCATTCTAAATAACATAAATGAAAGGGTAAAAAACTTGTGGTGGCGCCATCTAGAAATAAGGGATTTTTTGTGACAGTACGTCTTGATCATAAGTAGTAGTCTATAATGATGTAATTATTAGTCAATGTTTTTACTTTTACATAAACTATACCGAGGACTTATAATTAATTACTACATAATATACATACACATACGTAAATGTAAAATGAAGGCCGTTCGTCTGTAACGCAACCATTTCAGGTAGAATTCAAATCAATTTGTGAGTTGTTAGTTTGAAACAATCCATATTCATCTAATAGAAGTTGCTGATTAGGTATTATACTGGTCACTTTTACACACATACACAAATTCAATAAATTAATTAAAATAACAAAATAATAATAAAATAAAAATTATCATGATAAACCTATTTTTATTTATTTATTCATGTGTATAGATTTATGATTATTATGTTTATTATTTAAATTACTGGTTGACACATAAAAACCCACATCTAACCCCTCTTTTCGAAAAACGAATGAGCAATATTTCATAATCTATCAAATAAGTCTGTGATTGATTATTGTATTGTGTTTTCAGTAAATAAAAATATTTGTATTTTGTATGTTTCAAACTTTCAATTTTTTATGTATATTATGTTTGCGAACTAATTTAGGTTGAGTCGTTAAGAGACGAACGGCCTTATACTAATTTGAGCATTCAACGTTAATATTTTAACATGAAAACCAACCAAAACCTTCACATTTTTTAAAGGCAAAGTAAAAATACTGATACGCAATGCAAAGTGGAAAATTAATGAACATTATACAATTTACTTAATTATTGTCATGTCCCCGGTCTGAAATTAAGCTCATAGCATCTTCAGCCTTTTGTCTAAGACCTTATAATTGAATATTTAGGTAGAAGGGATGATTACACATCACCTATAGGTACCTACTTATAGTATACATTATACAATATGTCTGTTTACCAGTAACGGAGAATTAAAGGGAGTGAAATATGTTTTTTTTTCGACAAATCACTATACTAATTTTCTCTTTCCCCCGTCCATAATAAAATGGCAGCCATTTTGTTTTTTTCAACGAAGCTCGGTCGCCTGTACTGTTTTAATCATTGCTATCGATGTAGATGTCCTAGGAAGACGAAAGATGTCTTATTTGAAAGCTAACAATGTAGACAAACAATTCATGATCCATTTTATATTATATATTTTTCATAGAAGAACACAAAAGGATTATAAAACAAAAATCAATTTTTTTGTTCCGTTTTTTATCTTTTTCATGAAAACTAACCTGTCAAACTGCTTTTTTTTTGCTGTCTTGTCATAATACAAAATGGTTGCTATTTTACTATGGAGGGGGCGAGAGAAAATTAGGATAGTGATTTGACGATTAAAAATACCATAATATTTCACTCCCTATACGTGTCCGACACTGGTAAACAGACACATTGTAAAGTAAGTATCAAAGTATATCACCGATATATTGTCCCGTAGATTTAGCACTATGACTCCGGGTAGAGGATGCTTTCAACTGGCGCTGAAGCTGTCATGTCATCATTGTCCGGTAGAGACCAATCCTGGGGGGAAAATAAGTAAATTTAGAATAGAAGAAGAACACTCTATCTGTAAAATAATTACTAGTTCAAAAAAACAAGACTAACCTAGTGAAAGCCATTTCAAAAATCCATCCAAACTTTACCTCTTTATAATATTAGTTGCTGTAGATAAATATAGCAGCGTCACGTAGTTATTTTCAGGCGCGTAAGTCCCGATATTTTATTATCTATGGCGCCGTCCTTTGTTTTTTGTGTTTGTATTTGTTATACGGGCTGTTTTCCGCGATTAACCTCGCGCCTCGCGCGCTCGTGCGCGCGCTTAAAAAGGCGCGCGGCGCGCGCCTTTTTAATTGGGTCCTTTTTGCGTGAAGATGGAGTAGGCTTGCCCAGCACCTACTACCCTCTCAGCTTAGTCGACCATTTCCAGAGGAGAGAACTTGTCAATACTTCTGGTGCCAACTAAGCCACAGGTTTCATAACGATGTTTTCCTTCACCGTAAAAGCAATGTCAATTAACGCACATAATTTTTTTTGAAATCGCATCGCGATGATGCGCAATTAGGACGTCGTCTAAGGCTGCTTACTTTTAATACATATATTCCACCGGGATAGGGACTTACGACGGTAAAACATAGGGCAGCTAGTAAAAACGAAATATAGGTAAAGTATGATGATAATACCTGTTCCTCCGTACTCGCAAAGAATAGATAGAACAAGTTAGCAGCGAGGTCGATGGCGGCCGCCAAGTAGAACACCTCACGCCACTGGCCCAGTGTTTGCTGAAATATACAAATTAAGTTATAATCGAAAATTGTAAAAAAAAAATCACGAAAAATCCTTTTCAAACATATTCCATTGTCCGTAAATGTAACGTTTTTACCCCTTTTTTGTATGTTTTATTCCAATATTGGTACGTTATCTCCCCACATTGGTATGTTTTTTTTCCAAATTGGTATTTTTTTTATTTATTAAAAGGACTTATAGAATTCCATACAATTATTTAGTTAAACAAATGCCAGGAAACGTAACTGGGTTTATCTTGACATCTAGGTACATTCGATACGTCATTTTATATCTTTAGGTATTCGCTCAAAATAAGTATCAATCATACAAAAGAAAAGCAGTGCATGTTTTTCCCTGAAAATGGTACAAAATATGAAAACCTATTGGCCCCAGTGGGGGATGGGGGAATTTTAGAATAGTATCCTTAACGTAGATTTCTTGTTATTTAATAGAAAATGTCTTACCTGTCCAGGATTAATAATAAGTCCGACGACGTATGGCGCCATGAACCCACAGATGTTACTCGCAGCGTTCGTTATACCGTACATTGTACCAGCGAACTGTGGCGATAGATCTATGTGGTTCATTTGGTTGCCTACAAAAACACATTTTTTATAAACATAACTGCTAAACAAAACTTTCATTATGATTATTATTAAGAGCCTGTGGTGTCCCACTGCAGGGCAAATGCCTATCTACTCCCCTTCCATAGTTCGCGATATTCTGCAACGGATTGCCAATCTGTCATCATTTTGTCCATATCGCCACCTTCGACGGGGTCTGCCGGGTAATCTTTTTCCGTTGGTGGGGGTTCAAAAAGTTGTTGATTTAGCCAAAGTTCTTCCGGCATACGGCTGAAATGGCCGGCCCAATTACAATTCAGTGTGGCAGCTTTTTGGGTGACATCGACTACTTGGGTTTTGGAATGTATTTCGGTATTCCGAATTCGATCTAACCCCGAAAATACTTCGCAACAAACAAAGCTCTCATTTAAATCTTATGTTTAAACGAGCTGTTATGCAATAATTTTTAGCCCAGATAACATTTATTTTGAGAACTTTAATCACAGAACATTTTCCTGTATCATCAACTTTGAAATATGTCTGACATATTGAAGTGATTTCATTTAGTTGCGTTTCTTATTCCAGATTTTAATAACAGCGATTTTGAATTTTTGTAGATTAAAACATTATTGCATAACATAACATAACTAGAAGCAAATATTATGGAACAATATATAAAATGTTACCTTACCAGCATAAACAGCACCACCGAACGCGGAGGCCGATGTCAGCAGACACATGACAGCAATGCGGTCGCATCCCGCCCACGCTATTCCTAGCAAACCGAACGCAGGCACGAAGGCAGCTGGTCACAATACAAATAATCAGTATCACTATCATTGTTTAGAATTACAATTGGTACCTATTAAATTGATAATTGACTTTTGGACATTATTTTATGATAATTAACATAGCTGTAAGACTTTACTAACAAATGGATTGTACTATCTGATTAATAAATTTAATTAATTAATTAAATGCCCGTGCTTTAGGTTATGTAACTCAATATATTAATGATTGGCAAGTAACTATTAATCATACGACGATGACCCAGTTGGTCACCATGCCGGACTGCCAAACACAGGGTTGATTCCCACCTCATACATGTATTTATGCTTAGATATTTGTCTGTGGTCTGAAGGCCAATTCTCGTAAATAACATTGTTTAAATTACATTTCAATATCATTTCGATTGCATTTCGATCACAAATAATACCGTCAAAGTAGCTCAAAATACCCCCAAAGTTAGCTTTTTGTAAAAAAGAACTGACTTTGAGGATCTCTTTTGCAATCGAAATGCAATCGGAATGATATTGAAATGTAATTTAAACGATGTTATTTACGAGAATTGGCCTTCTGGTTGTTTCTATTTATTATAAGTATATATTTACAACAGAAAAGTATATAAGTAGTATATCCGTCGTCTAGCACCCATTACACAAGTCTAGTTACTTAGCTTGGGGCTAGATGGCGATGTGTTAAATGTCCTGCAATATATATATTTTTTTTATTGATTGTCAAATTTTAAAAAAATACATTGAAGTAAAAATATAAAGTTAAAGATATAAATCCCAATTTCTCCACGCATTGTGTCTATACAAAAATTTTAAAAACGCTTACCGACTGTATTCCACAGTTTCATACTGTTTTGTCTCGTTAGCCATCCCTTAGCTAGTATCCAATCAGCTAATATACATATTAGTACGCCACCCACCCATGCGGATAGATACGGTAGGGCGTTAAAACGTGCATTCTGAAATATTTGAAAAGGATTTCTAATAAGAAAAACCGGTCAAGTGCGAGTCGGACTCACGCACGAAGGGTTCCGTACTATTACATTCTGTTTTTAGCTATCACGGTTCATGAGATACATCCTGGTGACAGACAGACATACAGTGCAATCTTAGTAAAACGGTCCTGTTTTTACCCTTTGGGTCACTAAAAGACACATGAATTAAGACACTCAGACGAACATGTAAATAACGCTCACACAATGGTAATCACTTACCATTGTGTGAGCGTTATTTACATGCGATTTAAGATGTAGCACTCTTTCCAAGATACCTAACGCGCGTGGCTAAAAGACCTACATGGGAAAAAAACCTGGGATTGAAATAGGCTAATCCCGGGATTTTCGGGATTGTCTGCATCAGTCTTGTTTGCATTCCATTACACCTTGACTGAGATTCCATCCAAAGAACTTTATAATCATCATCATTATCATCATGTCAGGCCATACACGTCTACTGCTGGACATAGGCCTCGCCCATACGACGCCACAAACAGAGCGGTCCTGAGCCGCTTCCATCCACCGGCTACCCGCGACCGCCACAATGTCGTCGGTCCACCGGGCAGCTGGTCTCCCGACACTCCGTTTCGCGTTGCATCGTGGCCGCCACTCGAGAACCTTTACTCCCCAGCGGTTGCGGTTGGCGGCACTTTATCACTACATAGTATAAAATAAAGTCACTTTTCGCCGACCCTATGTCCCTATTCCCTTTGTATGCTTAGATCTTTAAAACTACGCAACGGATTTTGATGCGGTTTTTTTTAATGGATAGAGTGATTCAAGAGGAAGGTTTATATGTATAATACATGCATAATATAGCCGTGCGAAGCCGGAGCGGGTCGTTAGTCATAAGATTAAATAAACTTACAGAGACAATATCAAAATGCAATATATTGTTCATATAAGAGGGTAGTTCCGTGAACTGCGTGTAGAACACCCACGCCTGTCCGCATTGCGCTATGAGGATGGCCCACAGAGGCACGCATGTTATAAACTTGCACCACGGTATTGACATTGAGGGTTTATCTTCCTGAAAACAAAGGTAAGTCATTAATCAGTGTAAATGGCTTATTATTAGAGGAGGCTCACAGCTACGCGACGCTCGCTGATCGTTTACGGTCGTGCGGGTCAAGCGACGCCTGGTAATTACTTTGATGGGTGGTTAATTAGTAGTGTGGCAAAAATGTGTTTTCGTGAGCCCCTCCGTGCTTCGGAAGGGACGATAAGCCGTTGGTCCCGGTTGCTACCTCTAGTAGCAGTCGTTAGGTCAAGTTAGAGGCCTTAATGCGATCTGAAAACTCTAACAATAGGTGAGCCACACCACTATACGAGAAGAAGAAGAATGGCTTATTGACGACCTCTGTGGCACGTCGGGCGAACACCCGCTTGCGACGCAGAAAGTTGCGGGTTCGATTCCCGCCTCAAACAAGTATTTGTGGAATAGATATTTGTTTCTGGTCTGGGTGTCTGTTTGTATGTATAATAAGTAAGTATAAAATACTAAAAAATCAGTAAGTATATATGTATTCTATCCGTTATCTAGCGCCCATAACACAAACCTTATTTATTTTTTTATTAAACTACTGAAACGATAGCTGTGGTGTGAAAATTTGTAGGTTTATAACCCTTTCACGCATCACAAAACTATTGAATAAATTGCGATGAAACTCGGTATGTATTATTGTATATAGCCGACAGTGGCGAGGGTGAAGTTTCTTTGAAGGTAAGCCGATAAAAACACCCAAGAGATTGAGGTCTACTGAAAATATTAATAATATATTTTCGTTATTTCTTGTATTGTGTCAAGATATTATTATGTAGGTATGTTATCTTATTTCGGGGGATGACGGAGCCAGCAACACTTCGACCCAGTGGGACCTTTATGTTTCTTACTCTTTGAAGAAGTGGTCGATTAACGCAGTGATCCCACTAAGAAGAAAAAACCTATATTCTTTCGGTTTGGGATGTAGGTATAGAAAGATACCTATGTCTGACTTCGTAAAGGTAAGCCAACAGAAATCGGGTTGTATTTTTATCCCGATATAAGCAATTAGGATCAGTAAAACCGGGAGGCGCAGATAATATCAGAATTTAACAGAATTAAGGTTATATTATATTAAACATGCTTGTTTGCGAGTAGCGTGCAAGAAATGCGAATAAGTTGAACTGAGCTAAGACAATGTGCGCTTTATTTCCATTGTTATAGAAGTCATAATCGATCAACTATAAAATTCAATGCTTTACTGTGTCATTCATTATTTATGATAATAATTACAAAGATGAGTCACAATAGTGGCACACAACTGTGACATACATTACAACTCGTATAATTTTAATTGAGCACTAAGATTAACCAAATTAGATTCACCTTTATACTTTAAAGTTATCAGAAAGATCAAATAATATTTCAATAACAAAATGCTGTGTTTTCACAGAATTACTGATTGTGATAGACATTATTTTGTTTATAACAAACCCAGGATATATCATAATAGATAAGCTGTTACTCTGATTTGAAACAAAACGAAGAAAAACAATAGTTTAGTCTGGTTTTCACAGATGGCTTTGGTTTCAGGAACGGTCACACTTTAAATCGAAATCCAAATTGAATAGTCACCAAAAAATTAAGTACAACCTATGACACCGAAGCTGTATTTAGACAAGTGGTGGCTCTGTAGGTTTACCAGTAGACGGGTTAACTGCAGTGTTAAAATATTTCTTATTTGGGTTGTTTATAACTTTTAGTCAGCGTTTTTTTTTATTTAATTAAATAAGAATAAACATAAATACAAAATATAAACACCCATTAAACCACACGAGGTTTATCTTAGGTGTACCTGTACATTCCTCATTTACTCACTCAGGTGCAGGGTAAGTAGGTGTACTTATAGTCTATTTGTTGTTTACGTCGTCGTCGTCGCACTCGCATTCAATGCAGTTGATGCATGCCTACTTGTACTAGTTTAGTTTTGTTTAGTTTGAATGCAATAGCTCATAAAGCCAAATGATGATGCAGAGATGCAGGTGTAGCATTAAAAAAATGATAATTAAATTTATCTAACTTACTTGAGGTCCAATACAGTTTGTAATATATTCAATTTCCTTAGGATCTATCCTCGGATGTCTCTGTGGTGAATCGTAGATAAGGAACAGCCAGAATATAAACCATACGACGCCCAAACCTCCGAATATGTAGAAGCAAAGAGGCCAGCCTCCGGCAAACTCTAGCGTGCATAGCCAACCTGATATTGGTAATGTAACTACTGTACCAATGTTTGAACCTAGAAAAAAAATACATGGTGCTTATGGGGAGATAGTGTATAGGACGGATGAAAACTGTCAGTTAATATGTTTGGGTGTGGTTTGCATTAATCTTCTTTGATACACGATAAGTAATTATGTCTGTCTGTTACGTCTTAACGCCTAAAACGCTGAACCAATTTAGATATAGAGATAGATGGAATGGAAAGGCTACTTCTTATCCTAAACCCGGACTTACATAATGTGAAGTCGTGAGGCGTAACTAGTCCCTTATAATATAAAACTAGCTCTTACCAGCATATACATAGGCTGCGAACTTCGATCTCTCCAACGGAGGGATCCATTTAGCTAACATGGCATGCATGGCTGGGTAGGTCACCCCTTCAGCCAGCCCGGCCAGTGCGCGCACGGCAATGAAGAACGGAAAGTTCGTATATGCCGCTATTGGGCTCAATATTGTGAACAATGCACAAAGAAATACGCCAATTCCATAGACGAATTTTCCACCATACATTTCTGCTATTCTACCGCCAGGAACCTAATTGAAAAATGAATTAATGTTTTATTGATTTTTTTATAAACGACTTTAAAAGTTTTGTGAATTTTGTCATCAATCACTATGCTTATAATATATATTTGTAATTCGTTGTCTGGCACATAACACCAAAAAATTGCTTAGTCTGGGGTCAGGTGGTGCTGTGTAAAATGTCTTAAATGTCTTTCTTTATTGCATTTATTTTTATGCATCTTTGAACAAATTATAAAAATTTTGCTTGTTTTTCCCAACCAAGTTAATAGTCTTACCTGTGTCAACACATATCCATAAAAGAATGATCCTAATATAATACCTTGTTGTTCAACAGACCAATTAAAGTCTCCTGGCCTCTGTAAAATAAAAATAATATGGCTTATAATTATAATAGGTACCTAAAATGGTTTGCAAATAGTCTTTGGACCTGGGTGTATATACTATCTGAAGTATATATGTAAATAAGGTACAGTCAGGACTTAGATTAAAATTATTCCGGAATTTCCAGGACTAGAATATGGCTAGGACCATTTTTTACTCCGAAAATTCTGAGTGGAATTATTAATTTTCGGGATTTTTGGAATTGCAAGAAAAAAGGTTTCTGCCTGTCTGTCCACCCTGAAATCCCAGGATTGATAGAGAAGTCAGAGATTCATAAAGAAGAATTTGTAATTTGAAATTGTAAGTAAGATAATAAAAAACTTTGGAACTCAGTAAGATAAGACAAGGAAACAATTTCAAGACTTTTTAGGTGTGGTTTTTTATAACTGATTTATTAATCAAGTAGAAAACATAGATGATTTTAAACAACAGTAGTACCAGTTTATAACTTACCAAAGGCTCTGAATTATTGCTAGATGGGCTGGCAGGACAAACATCCAAAGTGGAATCATTGGATGGTATTGGTTTTGTCGTATTCACCATGGCAACGATTGCCACTGAGAGGTTAACACGCATAGCATATACAACAGCAAAGCCAAGGAAGCCCATAACTCCGAGAACTGTGCGACATTTGATCCATCCTCCGGTTTCTTCAACTGAAGAAAAAGAAAAATATACTTTAACTCATACATTACATGATTATTATTAAACAACTAGCGACCCGCTCCGGCTTTGCACGGCTATATTATGCATGTATTATACATATAAACCTTCCTCTTGAATCACTCTATCTATTAAAAAAAACCGCATCAAAATCCGTTGCGTAGTTTTAAAGATCTAAGCAAACAAAGGGAAATAGGGACGGCGAAAAGTGACTTTATTTTATACTATGTAGAGATATTTTAAATACAGTCAAAACATTTTTATATATTTTATCAATTTTTTAAACGTTAAGTTAGTGTTAGCATAAGCATATGATAAGTCTAGTTAATATAATAAAGCGGAAAGATTCTTTAGCAATAGGCTCCAAAACTACTGGATCGATTTTGATGAAACTTGGTATGAGGATACATTGATTCATTGAGAATAACATAGGCTACGTTTTATCTTGATATTCCTACTGGATCGGGAGTTATGCAGGTGTAACTGTGGAGTGCTGCCTTGGTTATAGATAGCGTTGATTTTATGATTACCCTCCGGTTTCTTCAACTGAAGAAAAAGAAAAATATACTTTAACTCATACATTACATGATTATTATTAAACAACTAGCGACCCGCTCCGGCTTTGCACGGCTATGTTATGCATGTATTATACATATAAACCTTTCTCTTGAATCACTCTATCTATTAAAAAAAACCGCATCAAAATCCGTTGTGTAGTTTTAAAGATCTAAGCATACAAAGGGAAATAGGGACGGCGAAAAGTGACTTTATTTTATACTATGTAGAGATATTTTAAATACAGTCAAAACATTTTTATATATTTTATCAATTTTTTAAACGTTAAGTTAGTGTTAGCATAAGCATATGATAAGTCTAGTTAATATAATAAAGCGGAAAGATTCTTTAGCAATAGGCTCCAAAACTACTGGATCGATTTTGATGAAACTTGGTATGAGGATACATTGATTCATTGAGAATAACATAGGCTACGTTTTATCTTGATATTCCTACTGGATCGGGAGTTATGCAGGTGTAACTGTGGAGTGCTGCCTTGGTTATAGATAGCGTTGATTTTATGATTACCCATAATGTTTGATAAAATTCATTTTGTTTCAGTTATTAAGGTTTTTCCTGAGTGAATCTGGGTAAGTATAATATTACATTTAGTAAAACAAAGCATTTTGATTGGCACATGTAGTCTTGCCTAAGCAGCAAATAGAGCCTTTAGTTTTTAAGAGTGAAGATTAATGTTTATTTACATAACCAGTGAGTCACTCAGTGGTTATCAGAGTGTGAACATAAGAGAGAATGATATATTGCCAAAATAATGCAATGAAAATTGTTTCTAAAAGATACCAGGACGCTTATAAAATCGCCGCATTATTACGTCGGAATGTTGAAGTATATCTATCTATGCCTATATAAAGTCAGTATATCTGTACTTATTACGATAGAACTTAGTCATCCATCCAACAAAGCAAGTGACCTCTGAGTTTTTGTATGTTTTACTTAGTATAACTAAAATGTTCAGTAACTTACCGTACTGAGGTTCAACGAGATTCCGCGTATCATTATCAAATTCACCTTCACCGTAAAAAATAGGGTTTTCTTCTGCAGTTGACGACATAATTTTTAAATTTGAACGCCTTACATGTAAACAAACAACAGATGTTCCTCGATTTTTAACCAACTAAAACTTCCCTCTAGTAAATTCAATTACTTGAATACATGAATGAGTCACGGAATTAGTGTTTCCGATATATTTTTTTCTTTAGTATCTCTCCTCAACACAAAGAAAACTGAAACCATAACAAAAGCACGAAAAAAAACGAATCGCCATCCTCCCCCGCTTCACAAATTAATAATGCGTCAGTGTCAAAGAAAAGTCAGTGTCACCGTCATTACATTTTTTTCTTGTTTTTTAAGGCAGGCAAAGGCTTTTAAAACCCATATAGCCTTACCAGACGTAACATAGAGAATCAATGTGAATAAAATATATGCATAGATATAGAATTAAAAGGAATATATGATACATGATAGATATTTTACTCCCGGAGGAAGTATTTATTCTTATTTCGCCCTTGAACGAATCTTGTGAGACAATGTACGATGCACGTCGACCATTTATTTTATCGTGATTCCCACTAAATCTTTGATCAAATAAGCATTTAGAGATGTATGCCCTGGGGTCGTAAAGGTATCCTGGGGCATAGGCTCACTGTCCTGGGGTAAACTGTTTTGAAGTTGTGCGAAGATGGGGTTCTAAGTATTAATTTCAAATAAAAAAGAAATTCGTATTCAAATAACCATTTTAATCATACATATTTTAAGTAGAAACCAGACTAGTACAAAAGAAATGCAATAGAAGATTCTTGCCGTCAAGAAATAATTGCGTACCTATTCATGTTTTGTTTATCTAGTTCACCGATCAGCCCCCAAATTTTATCGATATCGCCAAAGAACAGAATTATTCAATTTTTATTAATTTGACATAGGCCAACGAAACGCCACGTTGTTTTGCGTTATAGAGGAAAAAAAAATCGATTGGCGATATCGCTAATAGAAAGTAATCTTGTCTAAGGGGCAAACTAGAGCAAGAAGCTTTGTATGTAAAGAACACAAAATTCAAGTCATATTTGATAAACATTTTAAAAGAAAAAACCACCTACTTACCCAAAAAACTAAATAATGATTATGTAGGCAGACACCTAGAGCACCTGGTCTACCTACAACTATCTTTTAACATCAACATCATAGTCTTAAAAATTTATCAAAAAATAACAAAATCTTTTACATAACACTAAAAATGTGATAATCATCTTAAAAACAACCATTTTTTATTATAAACTTTGACACCATGTAAAACCACAATAGAAAAAAATATAACTTCATACAGAAAAAACTTAATTTTTTCATCTAATTGGCAGTCTCAAGATTAATCGAACCAATACGTTTAAGATTGCGTTCACAGCGAAAGAAATGCGTTTGATTTGATAATGTCGAAAGATATGTTTTTCTGACTGTAAAAATAACATTGCACTCAGCGCCATCTAGCCCCAAACTAAGGAGCTAGACACCTAAGCACATAAATATATTTATGTGGTCTAAGTTAATAAATATCAGTAGATCATACTAATAATTGACTCGGAAATAGAACTTACGACCGTAAGAGGTCGCCGAATATAGAATTAATATAATAAGGGATTTGTCACACTAAATGCGTTCTGAAGGAGCAGTCCAGTCAAATCAAAATTTTCTGAACAAATCTGTGCGAAATCATTTGACTGCCCGGACCGCTGTCCACAGAACACATCCAGTGTGACTAGTGCCTTTGATAATCTGTGCACGCAACCTGAAGTCATTAGGTTGTCTGTATTCCTAACTAAAACAGGGGCCATATATTCTTACTAATAGTGGGCATGAGCAAGCCCATTATAATAGTTGTGATGAGATTAACACTGTGATTATCAAGTACATTTCTACCGCAGATGTGTTGGACGGACAGGCTTGAGTGACAGACGATCCTGCCTTCTTTATCAACACCTGGAACAAATTTCACAGTTTATAACTATTATAGTCCATAGTAATTATTTTCCCAGGTCTTTATCGCGTATTTTTATTTAATTTCTCTTACCTCGACGTTTCGACTATGTTACAATCTCCTCACGACCAATCGAGTTAAGAGATATAAATTTATAAAATAGTAGCGACCCGCTCAGGCTTCGCACGGCTATATTATGCATGTATTATACATATAAACCTTCCTCTTGAATCACTCTATCTATTAAAAAAACGCATCAAAATCCGTTGCGTAGTTTTAAAGATATTTTAATGATATAAGCATACAAAGGGACATAGGGATATAGGGACGGCGAAAAGTGACTTTATTTTATACTAAGTATGTAGTGAAGTGACGAGAAAACTATGAATGGAAATCATGTGAGTTTTTATTTAATTTTAGTCTACTGAATTTCTAATTAAATTCATTATTATTTAATTACCTGAGTATTGCAAAGTAGCTCCCAACAATGAATCAATTAAACTACCGATGAAGCCAGCCACCGCTCCCAAAAACACGAGCGGCCATTGCGGCGGGGCATACATCCATGTTGTCCTATCGGTAAAGTAGAATATCACGAGATACTGTGATAAACCTGGAACCAAGAAAACAGATATTGTTGGAAACGAAGCGACGTCACGTCCGTTAATATTAGTCAAACTGGCTGTATGCGTTGCCGATTACCACCACCGCCTATAAAAGCGAGTGCTTCAGTCGAGTTCATTCTCTGCTTGGTCGTCGGTTGGTGGGGTGTTTGGGTTCGGCGCTGCATACAGTGGGACTATTCCTTATTGTGTCATGGGCTTCACTTGTATTCTATATAGGAAAGGTAACAACGTTCACTTAATAATGAAGGGTGAGGTGTGGTTCGCTTCGCCATCCACGTCAGTGGTTTATGTGGAACCGTTTTAACATGTTGGCCGTTGTTTTTCCTTCATACGTGCCTGGATATAGTTCAACTTCTGTTTCCCAAAAGTATTATTATAACCTAGGCTTCTCTGTATTTAATGGCGGCTCTGTTCTGGAGTTTGGCGTAAGACGCTGCGGAACAGTTAGGGAAAATCGCCCTCGCGTCTCCCCTTAGGTCGTACCTAACGCAGTCTTCTCGCAAGTAACTTTCGCTACCAAGATTTCACAACGTCCAATTCAAAAATCTTGCATTCAAACTAAAAACGCCGCAACTATACACCAATGGATTTTTTATAAGATTTATGTGCATGATCAACATAACTTCCATGGTCCATCAAATCATCTTTAAAAAAATATCTACAAAGTAAGGTCCTCCTCAAAGATTGTTAGGCGTGCCTACTCCTGATTGGCCAATGTCCCATATCTTCAAATCATAGTGAGTAAAAAATTTAAGCGAAAATTTCCAGATTGGCAACATTATAATTATTAAAAAATCATATATTAAACTAGCTTCCGCCCGCGACTATGTCCGCGTAAGGTTTAAATTTTTCAAAATCCTTTCTTATCAGATGCCTACATCCTACAAAGAACACACCCTCCAAGTTTCAGGTCTCTACGATCAGCGGTTTAGGCTGTGCATTGATCCGTCAGTCAGTCATTAAGGACAAAGCATTTTATATGTATAGATAGATTACCTATGACTAGTCCTCCAATAGTGCTGGCAATAGTGCCAGCAAGAGATATCCCTCCATTAGTTCCCTTTGGTACCCTCTTCCAAGTGGTAGCTAGGAATGGTTGTGAGTTACATAGTACTGTGCCAAGTTCCGAAGCCCAGGTGTCGCCGTTGCAGCAGGCGAATACACCTGTAAAATTTCCTCTTTATCCTTTTTAATTCTTGCCTTCGTCCCAAAAGCTCTTGTAGTTTCAGAGCTTCTTTGATGAGTATTATTCTTTTTTTTATATTTATAAAACCACTTCAAATTTCCTTGAAGGATTCAAATCGGTTTAGTATTTTTATTTGTTAACTGGAGAAATGAAAATAGCATCTTAATTTAATACTACTCATTTGAGTAAAGACAATACGATTATTTTAAACTCGGGTTAATGACGTAGGACCTAATATACACAAATAAAATTAAAAACATACCTACTTGTTATTTCTGGTAAAATATTCGTTGAACAATAGTCTAATAAATTTCGTTTAATGAACTTAAAAAGGTAACAAACAATTCAAGGCAAAACTAAATAAAATGTAGGTATAACATTGAAATTACCTACATTTTAATCAAGGACTAATTTACATATATACGTTGAAAATGCTCCGAAACTACTGGACCGATTTAGATTAAACTTGGTATTTAGATAGCTGGAGACCTGGATTAACACATAAGCTACTTTTTATCCCGATATTCCGTGATAAATAAAGTAAATGAAATGAAGTCACAGCTATTTAATAAATATAATTATACCTAGTACTCCAACAGACAGCCAAGATGCTCTGTAGTCCTTCACAAAGTCTATAGGCCTCTCGCCGGCCCCTACGTCTAATAAGTACAACACTCCAAGCTGTGTGGCCATTCCACCATTGCATAGTACTTGTATCCAATTCCTTTGACCACCTAAAAAATACAAAAGTTTGAAAAACGCCATAAAATTGCTCAAGTATACAAACTTGTAAGGAAGTCCTTAAATTTATTAACCAAGGTAATTATGACGTTGCTAGTTTATAATATTATAAACTAGCAACGTCTCGCTTCTGTTAGTGCCGATTGCGTAAAAGTATTAGGATAAAAAGTAGCCATTGTTACTAACAAGGATTCAATTTATCCACATACTAAATTTTATCAAAATGGGTCCAGTAGCTTGAAAGCATATTCATTAAACAAATCTTTTGTTCTTTTAATATTTGGTATACTAAGTTCCATTTAGAGCATCTCATGAGTAATATTTTTGTTTTTCAATCATGTATTGCTGGACCATTTTCAATGACATTGAGTTGGTAATTAACTTACAGAATTGATTGAAAATCCATACAGGGGGGTTTATTTTATGATATCATGTTCTCATGATGATATCATACACTAACTCTCCGCATTATTGCATTTGATTACACCACAACTTAGAAGCAGGTAACCAGATGAAATCTGAGAAGATATAAAACTTTAAAAAACTTATTCTTATTGAAATTACCTTCTTTAAAATCAGCCTCTATCTTCCCCTTTAAGTGTGGTCGAAATTTCGTTGCTTTCGAAGATGATATGAAAAACGTAAATAAGCAAGCCAAGAAACTATAATTGCTTAGTGTGAGTATAAAAGCTATAAGAGATCCTAACAGTGCCCCAGAGAGGTTGACACTCTTCTTCTTATACCCGTAGACTGCGATCAGTAGAGGTATGAGACATGATGCTAGCCAGCGCCCAGGAGATATTACAATAGGTTCTGAAAAAAAATTAAAATAGAGGAAAGATTTTATTCTATATTTGTTTTAATTGAACAGGCTCCAAAACTCATGGACCAATTTTGATGAAACTTGGTTTGAGTATACATTGATTCATTGGGAGTGACATAGGGTATTTTTATCCCGATATTCCCAGTTGGGAGTTACGCAGGTAAAACCATGAAGTGCTGCTAGTATTTTATACAATAGGAGAAAAACCTTTGAGAAATCCAAGTAATGAGGTGTCACTGTCAATATTTTTCCACGCTTTTCAAAATAAAATGAATTAAGTAAATGTTTTGTTGAATCATGATACATCATCCACCTTGTTCTGTCTTGTGTTCAAGTTATTCATAAACCCACCTTTTTATGGTTCCGTACCCAAAGGGTTAAAACGGGACCCTATTACTACAACTCCAATGTCTGTCACAAAACTGTATCTCATGAACTATGATAGCTAGACAGATGATGTATTTCTGTTACCACTTTAACAACAAATACTAAAAACAGAATATAATAGTACCCTTTGTGTGCGAGTCAGACTCACATGTATTGCTTGGCCTTTGATTTTATTGTGTCTAGCTAGAGTGATTTTTAACTTACAGGCTAATGATGTCTTCTTAGTTTTTAGCCGATTTCAGCCGTCAGTTTAATGACTATGTGAGAAGAAAGACAAGAACCTTACAGAGTAATAATTTCATTACAGGTTTTGCTGTGCGTAGTAGGCTATTTTTGAACAGCAAAATTCAATGTTTTTTTTTTTTTAAAGTGCTAAGCCTTAATTCAAAAAGAGGTTAATGCGATTCTTAAATTCGACTGTGACGGTACTTGACTAAGTGGCGGAATTGGTAACGCATTTGAACGGTATTCAAAGGATGCGAGTTCGAGTCTCGTCTTAGTCGCAATTTTTGAAGATGCATTTTTCCTTAATAATATTTTCAGCAAAATTCAAGTTAATTATGTAGCAGCATTCGTTTCGTATTGCAGAATGATCTAGCACAGGGCTGTCCAAACAAAGGCCCGCGGGCCGCATGCGGCCCGCGACACACATTTTAAGTTTTGGACACAAATAGTTTGAATATTATTCGTTGTCAAAACATGTACTCAATACTTGGTATAATTATTTATCTTCAGTCTTGCAACATTCCATTCGCATTTTTCGGACCACCTCCAGTATATCGACGAGGTAATATTTGAATTTGAGCGACGTTTTGCTGATTTCAAAGGATTAGAGAGCGATTTATCTCTTTTTACGAATCCATTAACAGTTGAAATAACAAGCGTAAAGACTGAATACCAGTTAGAATTATGTGACGTTCAGTCAGATCCCTTTTTCAAGGGTAGAAAAGAGACAAGAATGGATTTTTTTAAGATCCTTGGCGACCGTTTCCACAAGAAAAAAAATTTTGGCTTGAAAATGGGATCGATGATGGGCAGCACTTATTTATGTGAAAGTGCATATTCAACAATGAATTTTATAAAATCCAAGTACAGTGGACCCCCGGTAATCCGGCAAACATTATGCAGGGCAGTGTCGGACTATCGAATTTGTCGGATTATAGAGCACTGCCTAAGACCTGCTTTCGCTTCTGGGTTTGTGACGACATTACTAGGTACTATACCTAATACACAATTAATAAATAGTAAACAATGAACGCACGCTAGGCCGTACCGCTATCACTAGTAGTCAAATTCAAACTAAGTAAAACAATGCATACGCGTCGAGCACAATAGCGGTGGCGCGTACGAGTTGTGACCTGTTCAAACCTGCGTGATCTATATGTATTAGCAAAGATTGTCAAACATACATGTAATTCTAAGTCATGTCGGATTACAGGGGGCGCCGGATTAGACAGGGGCCGGATTACCGGGGGTCCACTGTATAGATCTTCACTGTCAGATAAATCGCTTCTTCATGCAAAGCGCCTGGCAACAACGAATGTTGACGTGGATATCGATACTATTGTTAAAGATAAATTAACGAAAAATCAATAAACATAGAAAGACAAAATTACCCTGTATTTTATTTACTTGACAACTGAAAATATTTTTCTGGCCCTCCAGCTTTTGTATGAAATTTAATTAGCCCGCGAAGGTGTATAGTTTGGACAGCCGTGCAGGGCTATTCTCTATCCAGTGGCTAACTTGGTGGACATCAGTTTGATATGCACTTTGCAGTACATTGCTGTTTTCCTAAAATGATGGTGATTACCACGTTACGTCATAGCAGCAATGTACTGCAAAGTGCATATCAAATTGATGTCCACCGAGTTAGCCACTGGATAGAGAATAGGCCTACTGATCTAGCTTATGGTTTTATACTAACTTACCGTCAAAACCATCGTTTTTAGCAATAAATTTTGAGTAGACTAGATTCCCTATCCACATGGACATGGACAGAGGAATCGCAAGGGAGCATAGCAGCACCGTTACAAGATGATCATTGTTTATACGATCCATTGTTGGGCTCATTTTGTTCATGCATAACTTGGTATAATTTGATGAAAACTTTTGCGGAACTTTATAATAGTTCACTGGTAAGATTACAACATGTAATGAGATTTTTTTAAAGGGACGAGACCTTCATTTATCAATAGGCACGGTTAAAAAGTAAACACAAGCTTCGTATTCTTTCACTTTTAGATTTGTGCTGTGGATTTTTGTAAATAAATCGCGAACGAAAACCTTTTGCTTTTGCAAAAAATACGAAAAGTGACAGCTGTCAGTCCCGGACGGACTTTCGGCACCTTTCGGTGACATGCAGTATGGAGTTGCCGAGAGTTTTAGGTAGAAACTTCGAGAAAGTTACATTTCAAATAAAACAATATGAAACAAAAATAAAACAAATACTACTTAATTACATAATTAAAATAGGTGAACAGATTGTCAAGGTAGTGAAGAAATGGAAAATACTAGGCGACAGACGATTAATTTTCCGATATTGATATTGCAATCTGGCAACATTTTCAATAGAAGATATTTATGCCGTCAATGTCACTTTAGTTTACTGTCAGATGTCTATGTCAAAATTTTTTAGTTCATTTCGTTTCGTCTACGTTGGATGTGTTGATTGATTCACAATTTCCATTTTGTCGAAAGAAAAAGGAACTCCGGGATTAATTTCTTACATAAATAATGTGCTAATTCGTTGTAGATATCACTTACAATGAAACCTATAATAGATTTTGACGAATGTCTCAGAGACTCTCCCAAATTCAGGTACCTAAATGGATAATGAAAGTGAAAAGTGTACCTACATACTGTTTGTTATTTGTTGTTAATGCCCCAAATATCGTATTGTAGGGTGCAGCTGGAGACGGAAGAAGCCAGCATAGATGGATTAGAACAGAAGCTAGATAAAGTTTTGCGGTCATGCTCGGCTATGATAGAGTCAGGAAAAATCTACATGACTCATAGAGGGTGAGAATTATTGTGTTCTCTTTTTTGCTTGTATTGTACTTGTTACCTCACTAAACATTGCTTACTATAATGTACTTGGTTTTTTTTTTCTACATGTATGAAGTGTTAATACCCACCTGTGTACAATGGGTGCAATTAATGTTTAATATTTAACTTTTTTATAGCTGTTTATTTATGTGACTATGGTCAAAATCTGCAGTGAGATAGGTATAAACTTTTATAGACTGATTGACAGACAATTCTGGGTATAGAGAAGGTTCCTTTTAATATATTCTGAACAGGTCCCTCTTTATCTCTCTAAAAAGAAAGGGGGTTTTAAATTACGGCCAGGATGATACAGTTGATAGATAGATAAATTATTATTCTATCTATTACCTACTTCTTTTTATTATATTAAAGTACTTAAGACACTTTTGTGGTTTCATAACTCAAAAGGTATAAGGAACCCCTGTCTGTGTGTCACCACTAAGTTTTTAATATTTAACAATGTTTGTAGAACATTCTCAAATGCCCTATGGGACTTGACAAGCTGTTTCTCCGAAGACCCTCCAGTGATGGCAACACTAAATCGCATGATACATGCTATACAGGAAATGAATAAATTCCATTCTATACTATTGGATCAAGCCTCTAGGACTGTGCACAAGAATCTCAATGCCTTCATTAAAGTGTAAGTAGTTTTGTTTAAGTTTATTATTTGAAGAGGCATAAATTCTTAGAACTAGATGGCCTGTAATGAGCTATCCAAACCAGAAAGAGTTGTTCTTGTTGACTTACTCAATACATCTGCTCATAGTTGATAAACTAATTTAAGATATTACAATAAATGGCATGTTATAAGTCAGGTAATGGTAGTCTGCTGAATGCAGGTGTTCGGGTTTTGCCTAGATTCTGTAGATTTTTTGCTAAAATTTGAAAGAATTTGAAAAATGGATAGATTTGATTTTTAAATCTCTTGACAGAGTGGATTATGTATATTTAATTATACAGAACATTTAAACAAACGAAAAATATTAACTCATCTTGAAAAAGTGCAAGTAGGGCATCATGTCACAGAATATTATGTTTACTGTCTATAATATGTTCCTCTATGTTTCTAAACATATTTTGTGTGAGAATACTGACTATTAACCATCTTTTAATATAAATACTTTTTACTAACCATCTTTTGCTAATTAGGTAATTTACTTATTAAAAGACCAATAATGAGTATGCATTACTAAAACTATTTAGTAATAATTTATCTTCATAAAAATTTGTACTTAACTAATAAATTACCAGTCAATGTATCCATGAGTCATATGTGTTTGATAATAAAACAAAAGCGGCAGACACCCCACATCCTGTGTTATGGAGTTACAGAAATAACTCTTGTTGCAGGGATATTAAAGGTGTAAAGGAAAGCAAACATCACTTTGATAAAATCTCAAACGAACTTGATATTGCTCTGAACAGGAATTCTCAGGTAAACAATTCACTATACTACAACTACATTAACTTGGCTTGTTATCTTCTTCCCACTATAATAATGTGATAGTTTGTGTGTTTGTATGTTTGTTCCTCATTCATGCAGAAATTGTAATGAAACTCATTATGTAGACATCTCAAAACCTAGATTAACACATAGGGTATTTCTAAGTGACAACACTATTATTTACCTGAGGACCGGCTTCTAATAGTTACCACATTTGAAAACTCATTAACAGTAAATAAGGATAATCTTCTCGAACTTTGAATTAAACTAATTAAACCTCCCTTATTTTATATAGATAAGTAATGCAAAAATATGGCAAAAATATATTTTATGGTATTGTGGTGGGTATCAAAGAGGGATTTACAGGGATTTTATTATGCACTAACTTATAGCTAACTGATAATTTTTTTTTAATGCATTTTATTTTAACAGTCTTTTTAGCATGATAGCATTGATGAGACAACTCAATGTAGTTCTGTTATACCCAGTTTGTTTACATTAATTAACATAATAACTATGTTCTACTATGATTAATTAAGAAAAATCATTCAACATTAATTACATAGTCTATTAACAGTGTCAGTTTAGATTGCTTACTGATTTGTTTTAACTGCAGATAGTTTATATGCAGCCTAATTTCGGTACAATGACTAGAAAAACACTGAAAAATAAAGCAAAGTTCATTACTGAAACAATTCAACTGTTAAAGGTACATCCTCAAACTTTTGAAACTGTAGATAAATTATTATTATGAGTACATTGTGTTGTATTTTTCATTTTCTTTGTGTGTTACGGATCTAGGGTATACTATATGATCAAACGAACTTACAAAGTGAAGTTCGATCAATATTATATGAATACGTTTCATTCGAAGATATTAAACATGTGGTAGGTTGACTTATTATACAGGCAACATTTGCACGTCTTTAGAGAAAGAAAAAACTAGATCTGACTACCTATAGCTACCTATAGCTACTTTACCTATATCAGGATCCTGTGTCCGACCGCCATTATTTTAGAGAAACAGTGGCAGCACAAAAATTTTTACTTGTGTATATTCGCATTATCTAGGGCTATGGGTGGGTGGGAACTACATATCTTCGAATGAAACGTATTCATATAATATTGATCGAACTTCACTTTGTAAGTTCGTTTGATCATATATTATATTTCATTACGTTTCATTCTTCAGATATTAAACATGTGGTAGATGTTTAGAGACAAAGATTTTTGTGCAGTGTAACTTAAATTAATAATAGGAACTTAATTTAAAAAGAAACAATTGTTTTTGGCTAACAAAAAAAAAAATCTTTTATTAATTAACATTAAACAATCTGTCTTATACAACAACTTAAAAGAAATACACTGAGAGAATACTAATTTTATTACATATATTCAAGGTAATAATATAGTTCTGGCAAAAATATTATCATTTAAAATTGGACGGTTATAAAATTTCGCGAATGATTGCGAGTTGGGAGTCCAACCGGCAGACTTTCGAATTATATCTAAAGAGAGGCCAGAGAGTCGCGCCGCCGACGTGGCAGCGTGGCGCGTGCTATGCGCGCCAAACGTCGCCACGTCTACACCACTCTCACTCAGCACCTGCTTGATCCATCTGCTGATGGTTTGAGCAGTTGCTGGTTTGTGAGGTGCTTTATACGTCAGTATGAGTCTCCCTTGATTGTTAATAGGTCTAAACTTATTGGTTACAGAAATGTAGTCTTTTATTACTGTCGCCGGACAAATAGATTGATTTTCCTGAAAGTAAGGCAGCGACAAAATTGGTTGATCGCGTCCAGCAGCAGAAGTTTTAATAATATCGGAAATCCCTATCTTTAGGCCGTTTGAGTCAAATAATATATTTTCTAATTTGATTACAGATAAAGTTTGAGCTCTATGTGCCGTGCATAGTGCTAATAACATTACTAATTTCTTAGTGATTTTTTCTAAAGATAGGTCGCTATGGGGTATCCACCGAGAGATATAATTTAATACTATCTGAGGATCCCATGTAAAAGAATACTTAGGTACGGCTGGCCTTAGTTTATATGCACCTTTGAGGAGGCGTTTGACAAGAACATTAGAAGTAAGAACGCTGCCGATCAATAAAGCTACTGCAGAACGGTGACTGTTTAGGGTCCCGTAATTAGCGCCGTTTTTAAATTGCTCTGTCAAAAATTTTAAGATGTATGCGGGATCACATTTAAAAGGATCAATATTATTCGTAAAACAAAATATCCACCATAACTTGTAAGTCACGTTGTACTGATCTAAAGTACTTTTAGATAGAGATGACATCATAAGGTCGAGGGACTCGCTTGGTGTACCTCGTAGTGTGAACGCTTTCCTGACAACACTGCAGGACCCAGGGTAATGTGCTTCAGACGATGCAGATGGTGCGTCCTGGAAGAGGACGAGAATCGTATAAAGTCGGGAGTAAATTGTATTATATGTGATAAACGAATGTTATTCATTATGGGAAACCAGGGCTGTGTCGGCCAAAAAGGAAAAATTAATATTCCTTCCGCCTCATCACTAATGATTTTATGTATGCATTTCAAAATTAAACTAAAAGGTGGGAAAGCGTAAAAGAAAAAGGGTTTCCAATTGATTGTAAATGCGTCAACTGTCAAGGCGTCAGGATCTGGTTTCCAAGAGATAAATGATTTACATTTTGTATTTGTGCGAGAAGCAAACAAATCAATATTTGGTTCACCGAATGTAGAACTGATTTTGTGAAATTCTATGGACGATAATTGCCAATCTATATCAGGATTTCTACGAGATTCTTGATCAGCTTCTATATTATCTTTAGTATTAATGTAGGAGGCGAAAATCCAAATATTACGCTCCTCGCACCACTGCCAAATAGTTCTAGTCAAGTTGTTCAGATGGGGATATTGTATTCCACCCATTCTGTTAATGTAGCTTATCGCAGTCGTATTATCGACGCGTAACAATACATAGCAATTAACTTTATCCTCAACAAAACATTTTAAACCAAAAAAGACAGCAAGTAATTCTAAATAATTTATATGAAAATTACGCTCAGAGTCTTTCCAGCCACCATTAACTCGTCTATCGTTAGAAAAGGCTCCCCAGCCTGTCCGAGACGCATCAGTAAAAATTACATAATCGTAGTCAGGAACAACGAGTGATTTTGATGATGTAGTAACATTCTTACCCCACCATACTAAATCCGGTATGATGTCAAATGAAGGTCTAAAAAATTTGTCAAACGATTGGTGTTCGCTTAGAGCCAAATATTTTTGTCTCTCAAGATTTTTAGTATACATCCAGCCATATTTAATAGCAGGGCAAGCGGAAGTAAGGACACCAATTAATCGAGCGAATTGTCGAATAGTACATTTTGGACGACGAGAAAACTTTTTAACCAAATGTAATACATTGTTGCGTTTATCTGAAGGAAGCGAAATTGTCATTTCTACGGAATTGTAAATAAAACCTAAAAATTTACAGTTTTGTTGTGGGTGTAAGCAACTTTTGTCGAAGTTTATAACGAAGCCTAGACATTGCAGTAATCGAAGAGTTTCGTTGACGTTATTTAAACACTTTTCGTAGGTTTCCTCCACTAAAAAAAGATCATCTAAATACACTACCGATCGAAATCCACGAGATCTTAAGTGGGTGACTACCTCTTTCATAATTTTTGTAAACGTTAGTGGAGCTGATGATAGACCATAGGGCATAGCAACAAATTCATAGGTGATTGTTTGTAAGTTTTGATCTTGAAATTGAAACCTTAGGTATTTACGATGATAGGGGGCGATGGGGACAACTAAATATGATTCTTTAAGGTCTATACTAGCCATAAATCCATTTTTGGGTATTATTTTTGCCGCGATCCTATGGTCTTCCATTTTGAAATGTCTATTAGCTACAAATTTATTTAAATGTTTAAGATTTAGAATAAATCTATGGCCGCCGTTTGATTTAGGCGTTAAGAAAATATTCGAAATAAATTGATCATTTTTGGGTTTACATTGTTGAATAGCCCCTAGATCTTTTAATTTTTGAATAGCTAAACACATATGTGATTTATCATTAGATGAAAGCTTATTCTGAGGAATAGACTCTTGTACTACTTTACTAGTAAAGGGTATACAATAACCATAACGAATCCATTTTAGGATAACTGGATTATCAGTAATATTACGCCAACAATTGTGAAAATATTGCAATCTAGCACCGTGTACCTGCGTCACTGTCGGGCACGTTTGTTGGTTGCGGTCGTCGCAGAGGTCGACGGACGTGGTGTCATCGTCGTCGTCGGCGGGAATGATTGCGGAATTCGCCGGTACTGGTACTGCTGGGCCGTCCTGTAGGTAGACATCCGCCCCCCCCCTGCTCGCCGAGGTGAAGCGAGGAGGGCCCGACCAGTTTCCCTGTTGCCGAGGACGAACATTCCTTGGGGCAGCAGAAGTGGACGCCTTAAAAGAAATAATATGATACTTAGAAAATATTATAACTCGTCTTAATAAGTACAAGTTAGATTTAGGTAGGTATGAGATGTACCTTTGGGTTCTGCGTCTTTTTTATTTGCTGGCCTTGCTTTTCAATTGCCTTTGAAGTCTTTATATTTTCAGACAAAGTGTTTCCGAATAGTGTTTCGTCACGGCTTTCGTCATGTAAAACAGTGAGGATAGATTTATCCAGGACGGGCGTTATGAGTTTTGTTCTCACTTGTGTTTCCATGAAATGGAGGTCGGCGAGGATTCGACATCCGTCCGACAAATATTTCACAGCTTGCGTCTTTTCATCGCTGGTAAGTAGAAGTGTCATAGCTTTACTAATTGCGGTAATGCCGATGCCCAGTTGGTTTTGTTTGGTCTGAATCTTTTTATCTCGCGATCTTGTTTGTTCCAAGACGGCGGCCGATATTTCAGGGTTAAGAATCGGTGCCCTTAACAATTTGCAATTATCGGGTATAGGGTACGCTTTCATAAGCTTTTCCTTGGGTTCGGACATGATACCCTTTTTAAGTATAGGCAGCCAACGTTGGGCCAGCGTCACGTGAATGTCCGGTCCGTAGATAGGAACGTCATCTGACGTTTCGCCGAGAGCTAGTAGCAGCTCGGGGTCGATCTCTGGGATTGCGGGAGCATTGTTTTCGTCTTCCCAACCTTGAACTTGCTTCTCGGTACTTGGTTGGCCCGAAGATGTGTCACGTTCCTCTTCCATTGAACTGGGTAACTGCGCTGACGAATCAGAAGGCGGTGTCGGGGCAGGGGGCGTATTATTACGCACTTCGTTTGAATTTGTTCCGTTATCTGATCGAAAGATAAAAAAGATATTTACTTGAGGGTACTTTTAAAAATTGTTTGCAACAATTAACGTAATTTTTTATTACGATTATGAAATTATCAGGGGCGAAGTTTAGACTTCTTTTAATACCATCGTGTTGACCCGCAGTCAACCTCCAGGTTAATTTTATAACGTTCTGCTTGTCCTCCGTGTCAACCAACGGTATGACCTCCGGGATAGCTTTAAAACGTTAGCCCTTTTATTCGAATATAGTTCGATCAGTTTTTCATCTTTTTAAGTATAATCATATTACTTACCCGCACATTCGTCTGAATCTGACGATGAAAAAATAACGCGCCGCCGGCGGCGTTTTTTCAGCTTTTGTAATTCCTTAATCTTCTTACTATAGTAGGAAATACTTTCTTCTGCGCTCCGTTTTGGCATTGTAATAGCAAAACTGAAGTACCTAACTTATTGTAATAAATAACTTGCGTGCGAAGCTTGCGTGCGCCTGTTGCCATGCACAAAAGCACAATGGCGGTCGGACACAGGATCCTGATATAGGTAAAGTAGCTATAGGTAGCTATAGGTAGTCAGATCTAGTTTTTTCTTTCTCTAAAGACGTGCAAATGTTGCCTGTATAATAAGTCAACCTACCACATGTTTAATATCTGAAGAATGAAACGTAATGAAATATAATGTTATTTATAGATACCTACCAGGTGAAAACAATATCGTCCAAATTTTTTGGAGGTGATTTGGTTCTATGTTCCTTGTACAAATAATTTTATCACGTTAATAATGTTATCTATCTGCCTAGTTAAATCGTAACGAAAACTACACATTCGCGCAACACATACTTATTTGCTGTAGTTCAAAATCACGACATCAGTGTCGACCAAGTAGTTACAGACGAGCTCAATACGCTTTTGAAGTCAAGCATGTGTTGCGCGCATCTGTTGATATACATGCTGGAACTGCAACATAATAGTAATGCTGCATAATAGTAAATTATCCATGTAATTTCACAGGTATCCCGCAATAAAGTAATTGACGTAGAGGAAGCAATGAATCTCTTGTTGGCGACGCGTTCGTGCTTCCGTCACACTGCCCTCGATCATGTACAGAAGATCACCATGCTGCAGGCGAGGAAACGGCACGAAATATTGGCTACGGTAAATAATAACTTAGATCTTACCTCATCATTTCAGCCACAGAATGTCCACTGCTGAAAATAGGCCATAAAGACTTTCAGATCGAGCAGTCGTATACACTCTCCAATGGCTTACCTATTTATACTTAATTAGCGACCGCCCCGGCTTCGCACGGCTATATTGTGCATGTATTATAAAAACTTAAAATATAAACTTGCTCTTGAATCATCCTAACTATTTAAAAAAAACGCATCAAAATCCGTTGCGTAGTTTTATAGATCTAAGCATACATAGGGACCGACAGCGGGAAGCGACTTTGTTTTATACTATGTATTGATAACTCCCGATCCCGTGAGAATATCGGGATAATAGGCAACCTATAACACTGCCAATGAATCAATGTATCCATACACCAAGTTTAATCAAAATCGGTCCAGTAGTTTCGGAGCCTATTCAATGCAAACAAACAATCAAATTTTTCCTCATTATAATATTAGTATAGAATTAACTAAGTAACTAAACAAAAATTAAGGTACAAACTAAAAACCTGAGTCTAGAAATGTGTAATTCTGAGGCTCTACAGATGCCAATGGGAAATTACAGGATATTTCATAGAGCGCCATATTATTCCATACTAGCAGCGGTTATTGGGATTCATTAACCAACATAATACCATAAATAGGTTCTCTAACAACATTATTCCTAACCTTGAAGTCTTCAAGTCCAGTAATAAGTAGGTACTTTCTAGGCGAGCATGATCTATTCGAGAAAGCGACGCTTTTTATACGTCTATACTTATATTATAACTAGCGACCCGCCCCGGCTTCGCACGGCTATATTATGCATGTATTATACATATAAACATGTATTATACTTCTATCTTTTATACTATCTATTAAAAAAAACCGCATCAAAATCCGTTGCGTAGTTTTAAAGATCTAAGCATACAAAGGGACATAGGGACGGCGAAAAGTGACTTTATTTTATACTGTGTAGTGATAGTGAAGAGGAAAGATTTGATCGTTTGTTTGCATTGTTCGGCTCCGAAAGTACTAAACCGATTTTGATGAAACTTGGTATGAGGATACATTGGTTATTTGGATGTAACATTGGCTAATTTTTATCCGAATATTCCCTCGGGATCGGGAGTTACACGGGTGAAACCGCGAGGTGATGCTTGACTAATATATATAATTCTCGTGTCACAATGTTAGTTACCATACTCCTCCCGGCTTGACCAATTTTTATGAAATTTTAAATACATATTCAGTAGGTCGAATGAATCGGCTACTATCTATTTTTTATTTTATTTATTTAGTTTTTTTTTTGTAAATGGCAAAACACCGTTTGCTGGGACAGCTAGTTTTACTATAAAATAGTAAAAGACGATCGCCTCGGTAGACAGTATGTACTAGATACTTACGGACAGTGAAAGCTTGTTCTACCTTCACTTATAACAAACTATCTTTAGGTACTTAAATTATATAGTACTAGCCGCGACCCGCGGTTTCCCTCGCTCCCGATCCCGTGATGATCCCCTCTTTTAACTTTTAAAGGGCAACAATTCCGTCATACTGCCTTATTGCTGCTAAAGTTATTTGACTCAATATGTTAAGTTTGGTGAAAATGATATTTGAACAAAATTGGCCCACGCGTTTGGGCTCTAGAGAACCATATAGGTTCAAACTTACATACATACATAGACTGATGAACAGTCGGGTAAAAAGCATCGAAATATCGAACTTCACAAAATAAAAACGTGTGGCACTCGAGGACTGCCGCGGTAAAGCTTTGCATCGTGCGAGCTTCATGCAGTCGTACCATATACATACATACACGTTAAGCGAACGCTCGAGCGCTCGGCCGAGCTACATGGTAGGCGGAGTGGGTGTTAGGTTTTATTTTCGTTACGGAATTTCTTGATTCGATCGCCGCGCTCAAAGCCCGCGATAAAAGCTATGCAATAGCTTAAAAACAAAAATATGGTCCTGTTTTAATTAACTTTAGTAATGCTGTTTCTGAGTTCATACACTATTAAATAAACAACAGAACAGCGATAACTAATAATTATTATTAATCATATCATTATCTCAGTTTGTTTACACGAAACTTTCTCTTGTATAAAATTAATAAGGATATTGCTTTCACTTTAATAAACACTGCACGGAATATTAAGTCCTTCCGTGTGTTATGTTTTGTTTATGTAATTGAAATTTTGGCTGCTACTATGACATAATGAAGTTATTGTTTGCTATCAAAGACTTTCAAAATGTAGAAAATAAACTTGACGTCTCTCGTGAGACGACACGGTCTAATATTTTCATGAATATTTCTTAAATTACTAAAAAAAATTGACACAAACTATCGACAAACTAAGTCCGTTAGTGGCTTTTGTATCCTTATCTATTTTGTGTGGTTTCTATTCATATTTTCTTAAATGAACGCTATTTCTGAAGTCGTATTTCGCGATCGACATCAATGTCAATATCAATTTTTTTATTCATTTGGATGCATTTTGTATTTTGTACAAGGATCACATAGAAAAGTCTTAAAAACTAAGTTAGGATGTGTGCCTTCGGAACGCGCCCACCAATGAGAAGAAGGCACAAGAAACTCATGGCCCTGAAGTAGGTAATACATTAATCTCCATTATTCCGTCATACAATCGGGCAAACTGATATGCGACGACTTTCATGGTGCAAATCATACCTGCACTGAGCGTTTTGCTCTGCAATTCCTTATTCGTACTGCAAAGGGAGTGGAATCAGTTGCCTGTGTCTGTCTGTCCTGATGTGTATAACTTGAGGGTCTTCAAGTCGCGAGTGAATAGGTATCTTTTATGGGCGCATCTTAGTGATCTTAGACCGCATCGTCATCTACCATCAGGCAGCTGGTGTGATAGTGGTCAAACGCTGACCTATCATAATGTAAAAAATGGTTGTCTGTAAAGTCGATTTACGAAAGATAATTTTACGTGATAACTTCATAAGAAACGATGAAAAATTGAGATTTTTTTGTTTTTCCATTATATTAGTTTTCCTTTTTTTTTTTCATTTTTCTTTTTTTTTATCTTTATATAAGTCTTCTACTCGTCACGCGTCACCATAACACGGCCCAGATGAGCGATATTATTATTAAACAATATAAACAAACACGAGACCCGTCGTGGTACCGGAACATGACGCATGACGTCAGACTTTTAACCATAACGCATGACGTCACATTTTTTGTAAATGCCGGTGTATAATTCGATTTTTTTGACATTATTACGTCAAAAAATGTATACCGGACTAAAGCAAGATTTTTTTGTCGCAAAATGTTGTACTTACTATTACAACATCGCTGTATCGTTTGTGTTTTGCTCAAACGACGACAAAGTTTTTGTATGAAAATCATCCTAATGTCATCATCCCAAGGTAGGTATTATACATCCAAAGAAATAAAAAAATTTGATTTGATTTGATTTGATTTGTCATCGCTATTAATTGTAATTTCAATCTCTCTGATCAGTATCAATTGTGTGTTAATGATTTCAATTATAATTTCAAAGGATATTTGTTTGTGTTTATGCTATTTGTTGATCTTTACGTTCGTAAGTATTTTAACTTCTTTTCGATTTAGTGTTTTTTATTATTGTTCCTGCCCAAAGTTTTGATATTGCAATTTCAACAGCTTTGGCTTCGTTTAGTAGATCTTCTAAGGCCTAAGGTTTCTATAGTTATCATCAAGAATTTCCCGATTCCGTGGGAATATCGGGATAAAAGAAGCCTACGTGTAAATCCAAATCTATAGCTATTTACATAACGACTTTCATCACAATCGATTCAGTAGTTTTTGCGTGAAGGAGTACCTACATGAGGAGGACAAACATACAAACTCTCATACTAACACTAACAAACTTTCACATCACTACATAGTATAAAATAAAGTCACTTTTCGCCGTCCCTATGTCCCTATTTCCCTATGTCCTTATGTATGCTTAAATCTTTAAAACTACGCAACGGATTTTGATGGGGGTTTTTTAATAGATAGGAGTGATTAAAGAGGAAGGTTTTTAGATATAATACATGCATAATACAGCCGTGCGAAGCCGGGGCGAGTCGCTAGTTTATAATAATACTACCTGCGCCCCGCGGTTTCACCCGCGTAAGTCCCGATCCAGTAGGTATATCGGGATATCAAGTAGCCTATGTGTTAATCCAGGTCTCCAGCTATCTTCATACCGAGTTTCATCGCAAACGGTCCAGTGGTTTTTGCGTGAAGGAGTAACAAACATACATACACACACACAAACTATCACATTTATAATATTAGTAGGATAGGATTAGTAGGATAGAAAGACTAGCTGTCCCGGCAAACGTTGTTTTGCCATATAAAAAAAGGAAAAAAACAAATGTTGTTCGATTCTCAGACCTAACGAATATACACAAAAAATTTCATACAAATCGGTTCAGCCGTTTAGGAAGAGTTTGGTAACTAACACCGCGGCATTAGAATTTTATATAATAGAGAAATAGATTTGTAGAAGGATCTTCTATTGCATAACGCATTTTTCTTCTAAATATGCAATAGCTTACCGTAAAGATGTAAATACAAAACAATAAAATTGTGCGGCGATTATTTTAATTATAAGATTACGACATTCATAAATCTTCTGCGTAGTACACCTGTACTCGCTATCAACATGTTACGTTCATCTAATGGTTTTTCTAATATATACCTTACCTTTTGCTAGATAGAGTTGAAGGTCTTTTATGTCAGTAGATAACAATCTCATACGTTTTATTCTCGACATAAAAACGGGTATATTGTGTTTACATGATGTGAGGTTTATCGTGAATAATTAATAGAATAAAAATGTGACTCGGCCGTTTTGTAAACTTTATATAACGAATAAGATGCCTTTACCGCACAATTGTAGGTATTTTATCGCCAAACAATTAGTAAATCATACAAAAGTAAATAAAAACCAACTAGTTCTCGCTAAAACTTTTATACAATTTACTGCATCTGAGGAGCAGGATTATAATTCCGAAGATCCTTATCAGATCTTCACTAAATTTGATCTTAAATAAATTTTGAGCGACGTGTGGCAGAGACGCTTCGCTCGGTCGTTCAATTACCTACACGTATTTTCACTTGCAAGTAACACGGATAAATAGATGATTCAATCAAGATGCAAGGATACCCACTCGCTATTCGCTAACTACAACTTTCACCAAAACAACTTCATCAATTTATTTTTTCCACGTTTTTTATTTAAACACAGTTATATCGGACCGGTTAATACCGATAGCTCTTATATTATCTGTCTATCAATAATTATCACTAAGCTAATAATCGTGGAGGGTAGGTATGTCTGAAATAACAAGAATTTATTGGCATTTCCTTAAATGATAGCGTATCTTTAAGATTGTTAGTCATTCTCATTAGCACCGCCCAGTGCAATGTCATTGATTTCGCAGTTTACACTGGCCCCGGTGAGAAGCGCAATAGTCAGAGTGGCGAAGATTAGTTAAGTGCTAGACGTCTTCTATTCGTTATATTTTGTGAGCAAAAAAATAATAATTGTGCTAAAAATAGTGTCCGTGACGAATTAAGTTAGTGGTTATACGAACTAAGTGAACATTGACTTTTAAAACTTAGAGTTCTTATAATAGATTCGCGGTAAGTACCTAAACTATTCTGTCGGGTTATTTATCACTGTAAACTAACGTTTTCGTTAGCTGGTAAAAGGGAACTCGCTCACAGGCTATAGACATAATGCAAACCCCAATGCTTTTTCAAAAATGAAAAAAATTGTTGTGTTTTTGCAACATAAACCTATTTGTATATTATACTTCGTTTTATAATACTTATAACTCTATTTGTTTTTATACATTTTACCACAACATACTTACTTAAAATAAAGAGAGGACAAAGAAATGAGTCTAGGTATGTCTAGTCTAGTCTATAATGACTTAGGAATTAAGGAATAAGTAGGTTAAGTACTTAACTTACCGAAGTAGAATTAACTTCAGTAAATAGGTAAGTAATCTACATCATCATAATGAATCACAATAACAGCCGCTATTCGTTAATTTCATTAGAAATGACTCATTTCGTCGCATTCATTAATTTCACTTGTTTATAACCTGCTTATGGAACTCTACCTTGATAAAGTTTTAGGGATTCTATAGGTCAAGGTCATGAAATGTAGCAGTGGGTAAGAACTAGCTTTTGCCCGCGACTTCGTCCGCATATTTATTGAATTTTCAGAAACCTTTTCTTAGCGGATGCTTACGCTAAAACAAGTTTTAGCCCGTTCCGTCTAATGCATTGGTTTGCATTGGTTGATATAATATATCAGTTAGTCAGGACTTGGAAAAGAGAATGGGCATAGTGTCCCACCTATTGTATAGAGTCGAGTTATATGTCATTTGAAAGGTCATGACAGTAGCTTTATTTTATTGTATGATACCAACCCTGTAACTCGAATAGGGACGGATCTAGGACGTTTTTAGTTTTTGGAAAAAATCTTTCCGTTAAGATCGAGATGTACGTCATTTGAAAGCTCTTGACAGTAGCATTATTTTATTGTATTACACTGGTCCTGAAATATGAACAGGGACGGATCTAAAACGTTTTTAATACTTAAAAACATTAAAAAGTCAATTTCGAGATGTATGTCATTTGAAAAATACTGTTAGTAGCTTAATTGTACTGTGACGGACTAACTCTGAAATCTAAACAGGCACGGATCTAGGTTGTTTTTAGTAAAAAATATTTTTGTTGAGATGTATAACATAGTTTGAAAGGTCGTAACAGTAGCTTTATTGTGTGACTCCTATCTGGAAATACGAACAGGAACGGATTAAGGACGTTTATGGTTAAAGAACAGGTTGCTGTTGCTATGTACGATATCTGCAAGGCTGAGATGTATGTTATTTGACGCAGCAAGCCTTTTCGGATTGTAAACAATTATTTTGATGCTCGGATCCCTGGCGTTAGCATAAGTCAAGACGCAAGAACTAGCTTTTTTGATAAATCTTTTAAATCGGTCAGAAGAGTAGGGGTTTAATTACTTGTAAACATTAAATGCAACGAACGTTGTAACGTCATAAATGTGTTATAGCGTGCAAAGGGTGCATAGAAAGAAGACGTAGCTAATCTAACCTTCTAACAATGACTTTGAATAAGATATATCTGTTAAGAATCGTGTTAATTTGACGTAAAATAAAACGTTTTATGAATTACAGTTTTTTCCTTGATTTCTTTCTGGCGACTGGTCTTGGCTCGTTGTCATCATCATCATCCGAGCGATGTTCCCGGTTGCATCCTTCTCGGGAGCCCGGGGTTCGCTTTCCTAGCCTCTACTTCACACAATCTTCAGCATCCCGGTTAGTGAGGTTATTTGCACGCATATCACCCTTTACGACGTCAAGCCAGCACTTCTTGGGTCTACCCAGTCTGCCACGACCTGGCGGAGGCGCCATGGCAAGACATTTGTTCCCCATGTAACTAGTAAGTTTCCGCTTGACGTGACCGTACCAGTGCAGCGTAGGCGACATTCTTGCAATTTATCTGCAATGTCTCGGACATGAAGGCTGCCCCGGATGCGAGAGTTTTGCGTCACTCCAGACATCCAGCGCAACATCTTCGTCTCCGTGACACGCAGTTCCTGCTTATGTCGCTCAAGCACCGGCCACGCCTCACTACCATACAATAGGACAGATCTAATGATGGTTTTATAGACCCGTCCCTTTAGTTTAACCGGCATTTTAGGGTCGCAAATGACATCAGTCACCTCACGCCACTTGGCCAGAGCCGTTGAAATGCGTGACTTGACGTCTTAATCCGTCGCTTCGCCGGACGCGTGAAGCACAAATCCCAGGTACTTAAACTGGTCTGTCCGCTCAACCATATGACCGTCTACGCAGACAGGTGTGGGATCTGTGATATTGCAAGCCAAGTACTCTGTCTTCGCCACTTTCAGTTGCATGCCGCCGTTCTCAAGTTCTTCCACGTGTGTACACGTTGGACCAGTCGCCTCTTATCCGAGTCCGCCAGCGCAATATCATCAACGTACATGAGCAGCCACGGAGGCTGCTCGCGTGCATCTCTAATAGCTACAGACAGAGCATCCAATATTACGCTGAACAAGAACGGGTTTAGGACGGAACCCTGGTGGACTCCAATGGTAACAGGGAAGGGCTTAGTGTCACCAACAGCAGTTCGCACCACGGAATTAGAATTTCGGTACATGTCTCTGATGATTTGAGCATAAGCTTTTGGCAAATCTAGGAATAGAAAATGCAGAGGCGTATTCTTCGTCCTGTATTTCACCATAACGATCCTTAGGGCGAAAGGGTCCATGGTGCCATGCCCGGGGCGGAAACCATATGACACATGACCCAGAGACAGTGCACTTCTGTCGGATCCGAGAGTCGACTATCCACTCGTAGAGCTTCATGGTGTGGGACATGACCTTTATACCTCGAAAACTGCCACACTCCTACACCGATCCCTTGCCCTTGAAAACTGGGGTAATAACACTCAATCTCCATTGGGCAGGGATCTCGCCGGTCTCGAGTATGCGGTTAAAGAGGTTGGTCAAGATGCCCACACCACGAGAACCCATCGCCTTCCATGGTCTTGGACATCGGATTAACTCTGGATGGTGGAAATGGCGACAGGGCACATCAACCACTTGTGAGCCGCGAATACCCCTTAAACTGAAGGATCAAATCTATAAAACCATGATAAGACCTGTTTTCATGTATAGATCGGAATACTGGGCCATGAAGAAGAAGGATGAGAGAAGATTGCATGTGGCGGAGATGAGAATGTTGAGATGGATGTGTGGAGTAACAAGGAAGGATAAAATAAGGAATGTGTAAATAAGAGCAAGCCTAAAAGTAACACCGCTTACTGATAAAGTAAAATATAACCGTTTGAGTTGGTATGGACATGTGATAAGAAGAGAAGAGATGCATGTGACTAGAAGAGTGATGAGTATAAATGTAGAGGGGTGGAGAGGAAGACGACGACCTAAGAAAAGATGCATGGACTGCGTGACACAAGACATGATAGAGATAAATGTGAACGATGAGATGATGACTTATTAGTTATCATCCTCCTCCTACTCCTGTTGGAGTAAATGGAAAAAGAAGATATACTGCGCCGACCCCAAACAAATTAGGTTAAAGGCAGGAAGATTATAAATGTCTGGTTTTGGGACCATAATTGGCTTGGGCTGAACCGAAAGAAACAGAACAAGTCATGAAACGAACTGCTACAAAACGAAAACGTCTACAAATATCAGAAATGTTACCTACTTGATCTAATGTACCGATTATCGCTAGAGTTAAACTCGTATTGGAGATTTCTTATTGCCAATATGGTAGTGCCACTTTCGCGCTACTGGTATAATGTTCGTTGTTGGAGGTTTAAGCAGTCATAGTCTAAACTTAGAGGAATGTAGAGTGGAAGAGTGGGCTAAATACACTGACCTTTAGATAAAATACCTGCTTTTTTAAATATTGGTCGTTACAAAAAAGGTAACAACCAGGACTTCATTCATGACAATGAAATCTTTGTTCTGATAAACATGAGTACTATTACCAAAGTCTTTGCTTTCATAAGGGAACTTGACTGGCAAAAAATACACAAATTGGCATAACCGCAGTTCAAAATGCTTATTTTGTCCTAGTAAATAGGAAACCTTCAATTTAGAACATTCTATGTTTGCTACTGGAATGGGGTTAGTATGTGGCGTAATACAATGGATTGCCAAAGGATGGTGACCCTAATTTTTGAATCTATACTCCCAAGCATAAAACACTAAAGCTTTTTGCCGATGATATAAGTTTCACCCTGCAGGTGAAATCTTTTGAGTGCGTAGAAGAAGGATTTATCAAACGCTTCCAGGATTTTACTGACAAGACAGTGAACTAGCTAAATACTAATTCGACTAAGAACCAACTCTGAGCTTAACCTACGTAAATAAAGAAAAATTAAGGGTGACAAACACCAGCAACTCTAAAATATTAAGGCGTTGTGGTAGACAAAAATATGTTTATTTTAAACAGCACTGTCAGAACACTAAAATAAAATGTAGGATTAGAAAAAACGAACGGTATTCCGATTAGAGGATCAACCCACGCATTATGTATACCATAGGTCTGCTGCTGTATGCTATTTCTGCCTGAAAAAATCTTTGCATAGCCATCGAGTTGATGTCACCCTAAATAACGCATCTGTCGTCATTATAAGTTCAAACAAAACAATGTCTGAAGTTCAGAAGGTTCTTTTTAACTAACATCTCATAACTGTTTTTACAAGAGGATTGAAACTAACTCCAATAATGGGAAAAAAATACTCGTTTACGGAGGCTAATTTTGACAACCCTGCTAGTCCGGCGATCCTTAAAAAACTTTTTGGTGTCTCATTTTTTCCCCATGGATTACATTTCTTATACTTCAATATAACTGGGTTTTATAGTTGAGATATCATAGAAAATAGTTAATTCTTGTTTCAATCACTATCAAATCAACTGAAATAGATATAGATAGTTTTTTAACGTCTAACGAATTGATGAACACCTGCATTCACAAAAAGACTGTTGTCAATGATATGCCAATGACGCCGTTATGTTCCGGTAGACGTCACGCGTCTCGTGTTTGTTTTACCATCATCATCAAAGCGATGTTGTATTATATTGTTTAATAATAATATCGCTCATCGGCTTGTGTTAAGGTGACGAGTGACGAATAGAAGAATAAAGTATATAAAGAAAAAATATATGTGAAAAACTATATAAATCTAGACAGCGTTTTTACTAAAAACATTCTAGATCCGTCCCTGTTCTTATTTCAGGATCAGTGTCGTGTAATAAAATAATGCTACTGTCAAGAGCTTTCAAATGACGTACATCTCGACCTAAAAAGAAAGCATATTTTTTCAAAACTGAAAACGTCCTAGATCCGTCCCTATTCAAGTTACAGGGTTAGTGTCAACAATAAAATAAAGCTACTGTCATGACCTGTCATATGACAAATAATTCGACTCTATACAACAGGTGGGACACCGTCTATACGAAAATGCCCATTCACCTTTATATAGATAGTGAAATGAATATCTCAAAGGTTTTATGGAATCTTTAAGGATACGAATTAATGCCGACGACATATTATCCATATTACAACTTCTATTCTGATGACCAAGTGGGATTGGAATTTTTGTGTAGACAATAGTAAATGACTATTGCTCTACTCTCTATGTTCTGATACGTATACTATACCACGACCTTCCTCTATCCAACAGTGATAACCAGATTTCAATTGGTTTAGCAGATTTAATTGTATAAGTTACAGAGACAGTCCTATTTTATTTTATAGAGTCTAGACTCATTTTTTCAACTTGCTTCCACTTATAAGTTTGTACAGACTTTTAGTCCGTATAGACAGGTAAATTACCATTGTGACATATTATTTGGTTTGTACTTATACTAAAATGTAGCGATTCATAATCTTTCTTAGCATCTTTCTTCTATAAGTATCGTATAATATCGTATAAGTATTTAAGTAACTTGCTGGCTACGTTTTGATACGCCCTATCTGGACCTGCCTTACTACGCATTGTTTACGTACTCGATCAAACATGCCATATTGAGTATATCCTACGAAACTTTAAACTGAAATCGACCAATACGCGAGCAGTAATAAAACAGTATCTCTGTTTAGGGTAACCAAATATTATTTTATGTAGATAGCTGAAGTAGACTGCGACAGAGGCAATCTCATCCGTAAAGGGTCCTGCTGATAGACCAGCGGCTGTGTCAGCAAAATGTTAGTGCAGCTATTTTTGATTTTTGATACTTTTGAAAGAACACGGCTCCTTAGATTTATTTTTATTTTTTTATTGTTTTCTCTTATTATTTTTATTTTATTTTTTTGTGTGTTTATGTCAGTGCTTTTATGTTTGTTACTTACTTTTCTGATTGTCTTGTATCGTGTGCTTGTTCAAATAAATGTTCTCTTTCTTTTAATCTATTTTGCGGCTCGCGTACCAATTCACCGGTTCTAGACTTGATGTTTCATGGTAATTACTAAATACGGTTTGATCGAGTACTTCAGAAACTCGTCAGTACAAATACAAATACATTTATTTGCTTAAAACCTGTGTACATAGGTAGTAACGCAACATATTTCGAAATATCAATACTTGAACCACCTATTTAGGATAAACTACGGTTTTTTGCCACTATTATGTCGTCATAATATTTCCGCTGCAATCATGCGTGTAATGAATGTATCTAAATCGGTGATTGATTGATAGTTTTTGTTTGTAAAACTTTGTTGGTTTGTGCTACTTTCTCTGTGTTTGGTAGGTAACTGTAGGTGCATCAGTGGTCAATACCTCCTATTACCTAGAGATCGTTGATTTTGTCACAATTTCAACTCAAAAGTAATTTAATTTTTTTATTCCCTAACAGCGTCCCAGGGAATTAGGGTATCTAGTTTACATTAAGTATGGGACCATATTATCACTATCACAGACTATCACTAGTATCACTATCACTACATAGTATAAAACAAAGTCGCTTTCTCTGTTCCTATATCCCTAAAACTACGCAACGGATTTTGATGCGGTTTTTTTTAATAGATAGAGTGATTCAAGAGGAAGGTTTATATGTATACTACATGCATAATATAGCCGTGCGAAGCCGGAGCGGAGCTAGTTTGTCTATATTAGAAAATTATTTATTCCTTTTGGTTTTATTTCTTTTCACTTACCTTTTTCGATACTACTTTGACTAATATTATAAATGTGATAAATTGTATGTTAGTATTTATTTATGTTACCTACTTCTTCACGCTAAAACTGCTGGACCGATGGCGATAAAACTCGGTATATAGATAGCTTGAGACGGATTAAGCACATAGCCTAAAGGCTTTTTATATCGAAATTCCTACGGGATCGGGACTTACGCGGTTGAAAACGCGAGGCGCAGCTATTCTTAAATAATTCAGTCGTGATATATATAAATTATACAGCATTTTTTTTAAATATTGTTTAAATATGTATTAGTTAATTATAACAGATGGTTATCTGCATTATAGAAAGTTTCATTACGGTAAATAAATTAATATATTTGTATATATTTTGTTACAGTTTTGTTCGTATCTACAAGCATGCTGCACATACTACCATCAAGGTGCTGATTTGTCTGAAGATTTGGAACCGTTTCTTAAAACTACTGCTGACGAGGTAATAATCAAATTTCATTATTTAGTTTTAAGGGTACCGTAGGTACCTCAAAAGGTAAAAAAAGAACCCTTATAAGATCACCTTCTTTTCCGTCTGTGTGTCACCACCGATTTTTCTCAGGAACGGATGGACCTAGTTTTTTCTTAGTATCGTATAGTCATTAAGGTGGTTGTTCTTGTTTTTTAATTTTGTTTGACTTTTTGTGTATTTCGCACGGAAAAAAGAGGTTTCCCTTCCCTGTTCCGTGGTATTTTTAAATTTGTTAATTATTACATATTGTTCAAATTAAGTGTACGTACAAGTTATGCGAATTTTCGATCTATAAGATTTATTTGACGAATCCTCAGGTGCACTGTTAAAAATTTATTAAAGTTTCTTCCAATCCTTCCTTCAAATCTTACTGGTGCTGAGTCACTCTGACTCTGCATTAAGAGTGCTGAAGATTGAAGAATACATATTGCGTAGCAAAAGTCGTAATTTTTTATATTGCAGGGTGATTCGTCTTTAAGTACTATTGACCATTCTATGACTTTACAAAGTTTTACTATTATTCTTAGACAGACTGAAATTTTTTAATTAATTTTCCTAGTTGTCAGATGTTTCGTTGTATTTGAAATAGGTTTTACGATGTATTAAAATTGTATGTGCGTCATGGAACGTACCACCTAAATTCGCTAGAATTTTCCGAATTCCGATGTTCATTCGTCTTTTGATGTTAGTTTGATTAGTTTTTTACATTAACTACTTTGAGTATTACACCTTCATAACACCATTTTATGTGTCTTCCTCTTTACGTTCAATTAGTGATGGGTGAACTCCTCATTTCTGTCTTATTTTATTGTAGTTTATTTTTTGTTTTGCGTTGTATGATTTTTTTGTTTGGTTGAAAAAAAATGTTTAGTGATTAATTATTATTTACCTACTCATATTTATTTATTGAACATAAAATCTGCAGTAATTTTTCTCGTGTCGATGTCGCGGTGTTAGTTACCAAAGTCTTCCGAAACGGCTAAACCGATTTTAGGTCTGAGAATCCAACAACATCATTTTTTTCCGTTTTGTTTTTCTTTTTTTTTGTATATAGCTAAACAAGGTTTGCCGGGACAGCTACTTAAGTTTAAAAACTTAAACTTATTCCCCCTTATTCCAAAACGTGGTTTAAGGATAGTCCGAGATGTGGATTTAAACCTTAGATTTAAACCGTAGACTTAGGCCCGTATTCCAAAAGACGAATCAGATCAATATTCACCTAAAACTACTCTTGAAAACAAATCCAGCCTTGACATTAGTTCGTATTCTGAAAGGCATCTTGAGTTTGACTCAGCTGAATCAAGTTTTAAAACCTCGTCTACATTGTCTACTTCAAATCCCTACATGAGTATCGATTACCGCTCAAGATGCGTTTCAGTATAAACAAACACTTTATGGTGCAATAAAGTGTTTATCTATCTATGTTAAAAGGCGGATATATTCAATTGCTTTTTTGCCTCTTTTTGGAAGAAAATGGGGATACGAGCTGCTGATACGCGATTCGAGAATCGTGTCTCAAGATATGATTGAAAATCCAATCTCTTTTTAAAACTACTTTTAACGCTTGAGTGACGTTCTGGAATATGGGCCTCAGACACAGATTTACTCGTGAACTCATAGATTTACTCGCGTCTAAACACTATCCCTATATAATCTATAGGGATAGTGTCTAGACTATAGTTCACGAGAAAATCTGTGTCTGGAACTATCCTTAAACCTCGTTTTGGAATAAGGGGGATTAACTTTTACTGCCAATTACAATATGGCATTGTAATAGGCAGTAAAAGTTGATAGCTTAAGTTTTTAGTAATAGCAGGTATGCCGTAGTCCGCACTTAAGGTACTTTTTGTACAAAACTTTACATCGATGTGGCTTGTCGCATAATTAAACAAAACATACGAGACTAATTGAAAACCTCCTCCTTTTTTTAAATCGGTTAAAATCGCTATTAATTTAAATGTATTTGATTATTCTGTGTTAAAAACATGATCCAAAGTTCCAAGTATACATGAATACGATTGTCATAAATACATAAGACATGTTTTATTCAGTTGTTATTGTTCTCGTAAGCTCATTTTTATACAGAATATATTTAAAACATAGTCCTTATTTGTGGTAATCTAAATCAATGCAAATGAAAGAAAAATATTGCGGGAAAATAATGTAAATGGAGTTCTTATGAATAGATTTACAACTGTAGCGAAATTGAGATGCAAGATGAAGTTATAATTTTTCTTGTAGCCGTAAAACTCCTCCACTCCGTTCAGATAATAAATTCCACACAGTAAACGGACAATAGACAAACTACTTCTTCTGTTGTGTCAAAGACACTAAATATGATTGATCACGGTCGTCTTTTGTTTATGTTTTTGATCGTCTTTTTTTTTTTCGATCGTCTTTTGTGTTTGATTTTTTTGGACTAGGTTATCCGCTTTAGAATTTATAAGGTGGTGTTTTGCGTTTCCACTCCAAAATTACAAGGTAGTGTTTTGCGTTTGTGGAATTTTACGTAATTATTTCTAATTATCCGCAAAACACTACAAAGCCTCGAGGTGGTGTTTCGGGTATCTGGTGTTATGCGTCTAAAGGTATCCGACGCTCTGTTCAGGTTCTCTGCTGAACAGGTAGTGGGGCACACTAAGCAGTTCAGGCCACAGACAAACTACCTGATTTTTTAGCCGATTTGGGATATTTTCGTGCAAATACAATGCGTTTTGACTAAAGCTTTGTCAATTTGTGGATAGCTGTTATTGGCTTATAGTTATGTAAAATAGCCATAGTATAATTTGTGTTTTATAAGCTGTTGTTATCCCAAATAAAATAAAATAAATAAAAGCGGTGATCTAAACGTCTAGTAAGAATAAGAATGTTTATTGCATGTTTATTGTTAATATAACTAAGAATATTATTGACACTGGCTTTATGCACAAATCGTGTAGAGCAATTATTTAAAAAAAATGTGTCTATAGTCGGTTTAATACAAAGATCACTTTACTTAGGTGTATGATGATCGCGTGATATGTTTTATTACATTTTGATTGAGTATACAAGGTACACTGAGAAAAATATAGCACTATAAACTATTGTGATTGCACATCTTTCTGACCAATCGTGCAAGCACGTAAAGTTACGATGCCGGCGGTGCACAAAAAAATATGGTTCTACCGTGACGTCAATAATTTAGTGACGTCACAAGCTCATTCGCAGCTCGCACTATAAAATATAGTTCAAGGAATCATAACGTATTGCCTTAAGCAAGAAAACTTGTAGTGCACCGCTTTAAAATACTTAATTTGTAGGCACTTTACATTATAATGCATTGCGATTACTTATAGTTCCTTATCACTAAACTATTATGTGCGTTTGCATTTTATTAATTGGTGCCTATCAGGTCATGCCCCATAATATTTCGTGCTTGCCCTTGATATTATTTGATTCTTTGGAACCATATTTTTACATGCGAGTGCACTGAATGTTTTAGTGCTATTCTACCTCGGCATCATCCCTTTACGTGCCCGAGCACTTTTTTTCTGCACTATTTAATATCGTGATGGCATGGACATTGTTCAGGATTAGCATCATATATATATGTGTGATTGCAGGGTTGCGATTTCAAAAGCTTATAGATATACAACTTGAAGCAATGCGATGTAGGTAGGTACTACTGGATTGTGAAGTTTTCAAATAAACTAAACGATACAATAGCACATCACATTGCTTCAAGCTGTATACCTATATGTGCTTGAAAATTGCAAGCCTGGAACCATACATATTATAATTATAATTTATTGCTAATCTTGAAAAAATAAGTATACAATGCCATCACAACATAATATAGTGCAGAAAAATATGCTAAAGTTCACAATACCTGTAGCAGTATACACAAAGGGTAGCTAGCTAAGTAAATAATAAAAAAATGTTTAAAATTATACAAACATTTATTTTCCATAAACACAAATTATCCGAACAGTAGTTGAGAAGAGTAACCTAGATAACCATCATTTGTTATAACAAATAATAATAATTTAATACCTATTTTAATAATGACACCCAAGTTAAACAAGTAAAGCACACATATATTTGGACTATTTAAAACATTTATTAATACACAATACTAACGCAACATATAAACAATTTGCATCTATAATAAATAGATGTGCTACATATATACATACCAATGTACAATTTTACACGACAGACACTTGTCTTAAAGAATACACTTTTAAAATTGAAACACAAGTTGCTATGAAATTAAGATCTTAAATCAGTTAACTATGTCTAAGTACCTACCTTATCAATTTTAATATTATGTTTTATATATTTTACATAATATTAAAATGACGACGAAATAAAACGTTATTTTTCGTAGACATTTCACCTCAGTTAAATAATTACAAAATAAAATAAAACATACACAACTAAAACAATTTGCATCTATAATAAATAGATATGCTACATATATACATACCAATGTACAATTTTACACAGACAGACACTTGTCTTAAAGAATAGGTACACTTTTAAAATTGAAACACAAGTTGCTATGAAATTAAGATCTTAAATCAGTTAACTAAGTCTAAGTACCCACCTTATCAAATTTAATATTATGTTTTATATATTTTACATAATATTAAAATTACGACGAAATAAAACGTTATTTTTCGTAGACATTTCACCTCAGTTAAATAATTACAAAATAAAATAAAACATACACAACTAAAATTAAGAACGGGAGGTTAGGATAACATTCCTGTTTTAACACAGCAGGCAATTACTGATATCTAAACCATCTGCTAGTAATGTAGTTCAAATAAATAAATAACAAAAATTATAAATTAATATTTTAAAGTACAAAAAATAATTCATTTTTTTTCCAAATTTTCAAAAAATAATTAAAGTACTTTTCCTATAATTAAAGTACTTTTCCTATAATTTTCCACAATTTACAATAAAAAAATAGATAAAAAAAAAGTGGTTACCCTTTGGTACACCCTGACCTTCCTCCAGCAGCGGCGCGGGCGGCGGGCTATCCGGCACTTGTAGGTTGTGACTGTGGCGCTCAGTTAAACGGTGTCTCTGCTTGATTCCCTATCTCAAGGAAGTCCTTTTGATTCTCCCTGAAATACCATAATTGATTTAAATTACACAATTAAAACAAAACTTGTTCTCTAATCTACCTACCTACACCGAATGTCTAATTCAATCTAGCTTATTAAAGGTTTGATATTTTTAATGACCCTCAATTAAAGATAATATTATGTAGGTACCTATCATAGAATGAATAAAATATTTTGACTTTACTTTTGACTTACCATTTTTTGCTCTTGTCTATAGAGACTTAAATTATTCTCGAACCGGGATCGTTCCTCAATTTTGCTAAATATGCGTCTTTATGACGCGGCGACAACGCTAAGCACGTCACGTTGCTGGGTCAAACCCTTCTTCTAAAACAAAAAATCACGTACATAAATAAAATTTAAAATTTATGAAACAAACTGACGTTTCGATTGTATAAAAAACTTATAAAATATAATAAAAACCGTGACGAATGATCTTCGGATGATCAAGTTATTGATACCTGGTACCTAGTAGGTACCTACCCTACTGGTAAATAAGTGCGAATATGAAATAGAACATAAATTAAAGTTATATACCAAGGTATATTTTCAATTGGGTTGTTTTGGTTGTAAATACCTCTCTCAACATAATTAGGTCGTCGTCAATAAACTAATAATTAAAAATAGGTAAATAGGTTATGTATACTTACTGGCAAAGTTTTCGATAACTTCTTCACCAAATCCCCATTTTCTAAGCAGGTCTCCCATTGGATCCATATTTTAATGAATGAATAGCACTGAACTTTTGGAAGATAGTGATTTTTTTAAATGAATCGTCTACGGCAGGTATATTTTCCACGAAAGTAATTTCGAAAAACACGCACGCACGCACGGGCGAAAGAAAGTCACAATGCGCTCCGACCGGCGCGGGCGTAAGAGTTGCCAGATTTGATTTTCTAATTTTCGCCAGCCCCCCACCCTCTCCCCGTCACGGCAGGCCTACGAATTTATGTGCATACGCACGATATATTTATGTGCTTTGCAATAAAATCATAACAGGCATAATAAATTTATATGCATAATGAAACCTTTTAGTGTTACACGATATTTTTTCTCACCTGGCACGATTCTAAGTCTGGCAATATTTGCTTTCGCCCGTAAGTAGGTACATTGGTACTTTTTGTCGTCGGGGATTTTTGATTGGAGGGGTATTTCCCCCAAAGAGGGACAATTTTAACTTAGTCTCATTTTGGTGAAGATCGGATGAAGATCTTTGGAGCGATGAACAGAATAGCTCCTCAAAATGCAGTAATTTTTACATATTCATTTTTAGATTTCTATGGAATACAAATCAAAGTACCAATCAAGGTAATCAAGGTACCTACTATACCCTTTAAAATTGTAGGTATTAGGTAAGTACCTACTTGCGGCAATAAAAGGCACTAAATATTAATATTCCTCTGGAGATGAATGTATGTTTTACAAATAATCCTGGATGCCACTATACCAAATGCTGCGTAGTTTTATATATATACATGCATTGCACAAAATGTAATGGTGCAACTCTTCGAACCGTAACTTTCTACGCAAAGAACGATATTCTTAGGTGCATTTGTGACGTCACTAATTTGTCTTGCATTGATCACTGTAAATTATAATGCTTATTCCACAATTTTACTATGCATAAGTAACGTTATGTCTTTATGGTGCTGTGTGCATAATGTTGTATACTTCTTACACGATAAAAGATAAGCCACTTGTACTTTATGTTATGGTGAGGTTTCTTGCACAATGAAGTTTAATGCCCAGCACAATAGATATACATTCGTGTCACTATTTAAAGTATTGCGCACTGTTTTATTAGTGGCAAGCAGTGCATTTTAGAATGTTTGCATCATATTTTATTACGTCGTCTTCAATCCATTTTTCTCAGTGTACGCCTCGTTATGCCGTGAGCTACAACTATTTGCGATGCGCTGATAATTTGTGCGGGAAATAATTGAATTTATTTCATTATGTTTATTTCTACACTATTTGTTGTAAATAGTGTAGAAATGAGTTTGGTTTGTTTCAATATTTAGTTGTATTTTGAAGTTTGTAACGGATATCACTAAAAATCAACAATTTTATCACATTTCCGTTTTAGACTCAGTTTTTGGGTGGATACTGACGAGTACAATCAGTGTTTTTTTGAGTGAATGAATGACTACTTGGTAATACGTATACGTACGTACTTACGTGTGTATGTATAAGTTTAGTTTAGTTTCAGTAGGTATGTATTTAATACTTATATGAAAATGTTTCAAAATGTATTGCGATTTAAATGAAAAAGTTATCAATTTACTTGATAGTTTCCCAGTAACATTTTTAAATTCGCAAATGTTTAGTACTTATATCTAAACCTCACACAGTTTTTTTTAAATCGTTAGTTTTTTAATTACTGTACGAAATCAGTCGATGACGTCACTAGCTCTTATTTGTAGGCTCACTGCATAAACGTTTTGTTGTTTTATTCAGTAAAATGTAACTCAAAACTAGGCTTGTAACCAGTTCTTTTCCTTCGTTGCCTGGATGAAATCGCCTTCAGTGGCGATTTTTTTTTTAAATAAATATTTCAGGACATATCACTATCACTACATCACTATCACTACATCACTATCACTAAATAGTATAAAACAAAGTCGCTTTCTCTGTCCCTATATCCATATGTATGCTTAAAGCTTTAAAACTTCGCGACGGATTTTGATGCGGTTTTTTTAAATAGATAGAGTGATTCAAGAGGAAGGTTTATATGTATAATACATGCATAATATAGCCGTGTGAAGCCGGGACGGATCGCTAGTTACCTATAACTTTACTTTGTGGATATCGTGTTCTACGTTCCTTAATTCCTATGTCGTACAAATAAAGTTATCTGTCTATCTAGCTAACTAGATGGATTGCTCAATAGACTTTTCGCTTTGTTTGACGTTATGCTATTTAGACTTTCTGATCATTATTTTCAAAGTGATGAAAGTAATACAGTTCGTGTTATCGTTTAGAAATCAATTAGAATATAGAAAGAGGAAAAGATTAACCAATGAAACAGATTATTAAAGAGTAAGTCAGGGACTTCCATGATCCAAAGCGTTCATAATATAATCATTTAATTTGTTACAAATGAAGGAATTAAATCTTGTAATCACACAACGAATAGAATAAGTACTTATACTTTTTGTTTTTTTCATAATTATTCCGATGGAATTCTCGTTTTCTAAGAAAACCATTTTCTTCATCTAATTAGGTAACTGCTTAGTAACAGAAAAGATTTAACTAAACAACACGATTGAACTAGCGTGTCACAAACTAACTTTAACGATCTTATTAAAAATTCCAGATATCAACAATGCGTAACGACACTAAAATACTGGACAAAGAGATGGAGAACAGGCACACTATTGTGAACAGTAAAGATACGGTGCTGCCCAGTTGTAACACGGAAGGTAATATTGACATTTTATTTTATTTTTTAGAGGTCCGCCCTCAAGAGGAAAAAACGAAACCCTTAAAACTCGGTTGTCCGTCTGTCTTGCCTTTTTCTCAGAAACGGGTAAAGATAATCCCGCTTATTCCAAAACGAGGTTTAAGGATAGTCCGAGATATGGATTTAAACCTTAGATTTAGACACAGATTTACACGTGAACTATAGCCTAAACACTATCCCTATATAATCTATTAGGAACAATAGTCTAAGCACTATCTCTATAGATTATCTATGGATAGTGTTCACGAGTAAAAAATCCACATCTCGGACTGTCCTTAAACCTCGTTTTGGAATAAAGAGGATTAAGTTTAATGTGTAGGCAGGCACTAAGGTCTATGGTCGCTATTAGATATAAACTCAACAGAAAACAAGTCTCTAAGCCAACGCGATAAATTCTCTTCTATTCGCGGATCCTCGACGCAAAAGAGCGCTGATTACAAGTCATTCAAAATCCCAGTTTATTATTTATTTATTTTAGCGCGGCGTCAATGCGCGCACTCAAAGTACTGAAAACTAACAGCTCCCCGTGGTTTCACTCCCGTTAGTCCCCATCCTGTGTATCGGGATAAAATTAAGCCGATATTACTCCCAATAAATCTATACGACCTCTTGACCTTGACGACCTCTGTGGCGCGTCGGGCGAACACCCGACTGCGACGCAGAAGGTTGCGGGTTCGATTCCCGCCGGGAACAAGTATTTATGCTGACCATAAATTCTTGTTTCTGGTTCTGGGTGTTTCCTATATGTATATATCGGCGCAATTATGATTATTGACCTAAACTTTGATTGGTAAAACTAACTTTCATCTAGAATTCATGAAATTATTGATTATTCAAAACAATATTGTTGTTTTGCAATAACATGTTTTCATTTCGTTGTAATAATTCTTGAAACTAACGGTTAATTTAAACTACAATAATAAACAGTTAAGAATTTAATTGATAGATCGATTTACATTGAATTTAACTATTAAAAACAAGATTCTAGTGTTTGAAAAACATTCAATTGACTTAAACACAAAATCACTATAAATACAGCCGCAAAACAGTAGGAAAGCCATTCCAGCGCCAGACTTCAGACCGAGCGGACCTCCCTACAACCTGCGGTTTCTACTCAGCACCATCGAAGCTACTATTTGAAGACGAAGCTCCTAATCGAAGATTGGTCTACCTGATGACGTCGGCTTCACTGACGTCATTAATATTTCTAACCAACAACCACTTACAAAAACTACTAACCGAAGAGTCGTCAAGTGGACGATGAGATTGGTGACGTCAGCTTTGCTGATGTCACCGATATTCTTTAAGTCCATGGAACACCTCCTCCGTCATATATATTTACAAAAAAAAAAAAGTATATAAGTAGTTTATCCGTTATCTGGCACCCATAACACAAGCATTAAGTTGCTTAGCTTGGGGCTGGATGGCGATGTGTAATATGTCCTGAAATATTTATTTATTTATATAATATCATACCAAGTTTCACCAAAATTGTTTAGGAGCTTATTTGTTACAAACAAACAAAAAACTTTCCTCTTTTTTTAATATTGGGTCCGATTTTAAACGAACGTAAACTTAAATGTTTTTCACTTTTGTCCATAGGCGAAGGAGATGCGAAAGAAGGCAGGTTGAGTACTCCTTGCTTGAAAAACCTGCCTCGAATGCAAGGGTATTTGTTTAAGAGAACCTCTAATGCTTTCAAAACTTGGAACAGAAGGTGGTTCTATCTTTATGATAATAGATTGGTATACAGGTGAGTTATTTTTCATTCGTTACTGGCAACCGCCTGTTGTTTTAATTGCGTAAGGAAAATATATAAAGAACAGTTGTTATCAAATGGATGCAATGTATTTTCTTACCAAGTTGTGTGTTAGTATTTATTTATTTATATGTGCGCATGTTTGTTTTTTTTCGCGCAAAAACTACTGGACCGATTGCGATGAAACTTTTTACGGCAATAGCTGGAGACCTAGGTTAACATAAGCTTAAACACTTTTTATCCCAAAATTTCCACGAAATCGATACTTACGCGGGGTGAAACCGCGGGGCGCAGCTTGTAAAAAACAATAACCAAGTACTAATCTAAAAGATTTATTAATTTCCATAATTACAAATGTAAAATTAAAAACAAATAAAACTAAAAGAAAATTACAATCATTAAAAACAATAAACAAATAAATTATTACAAAAATAAATAAATAAATAATAAAAACTACAATTAAAGAACTAATATCTAATCAAATAACCCGCCCCGCGACACTCCCGGCACCAAGTAATTATGTATTTATGTCCCATTCAATACAATGCACGCTCTAAATATCTTAGACTAGCTTTTGCCCGCGACTTCGTCTGCGTAGGGTTTAAATTTTCCAAAATCCTTTCTTATCGAATGCCTACATCATACAAAGAACACACCCTCCAAGTTTAAGGGGCCTTATTCTGCTATTTTGCATTAATGGATTTACCATTGTCATTATATTGAGACTCTATTGATAATATATCGAGATTGTGACTTTATTTGGTATTCTGCTAAAGTTTTAATAACATCGCAATAGAATCGCTATGGAGTCTCAATGGAATTGTAATAGATACGTCGCTGGTGTTGCCTAGCACTATGGTATATGTTGCTAAGCGATATACAATTTTAACAACTATCGAGATTCCATTGAGCCACGATTCTAGAGCAGAATACTAAAGTGAGTCACTGGTGCGTCAGTGGTGTTTCTATAGAATAGTTAACATTAGAAGAATACCAATTTGACATGTAATGTCATATTTTTGACATAAAATGTCTATTACGATTCCACCGACACTCTATTGAAACACAATTGTGTTAGCAGACTTAGGCCCCAGGTCTCTACGATCAACGGTTTAGGCTGTACGTTGATCCTTCAGTCAGTCAGTCAAGACAATGAATTTTATATGTATAGATTAAAGTTACTGGCGCTGAATAAATCTCTAGATAAGTTGTAAAATCCAATTATTATGTATTTTTGTCTAAGATTTACAATTTTGATTTGTTAATTAACTTAAAATGAAGGCTTCCGAAGTGGGTCGTGTGACTAGCGCACGTCACGGCCACTTCAATCATTGTTATTTTGATGCTTATTTACAAACGTTGAACCTTGAACTGAATATGTTACGTTTAAAATAAAATATATATATTGAAATTGCGAATTTTCGGTAAATTCGAAAAATTTAAGATTAATTTACCTAGTTGCAAAAGCAAGTTCTTGTGGTTAATTAATTTTAATTACCTCAGTTGTAGAAATCGAAACTTTAAAATTTGAACCGATCAATATGATGACCGAGATAAATTTTTAATTTGGCACAGTAACAATAATCCAATATCAGACATCTATATTAATATTATAAAGCTGAAGAGTTTGTTTGTTTGTTTGAACGCGCTAATCTCAGGAACTGCTGGTTCGAATTGAAAAATTCTTTTTGTGTTGGATAGTCCATTTATCGAGGAAGGTTATAGGCTACTTTTTATCCCGATATTCCCTTATTATATAAGTATTATTAGTCTATATGGAAAAGTACATAGAATATTGTGTATATACTTAATACACCTAGGTGAATCACCCCAGGTAAATTAAGTAAATAAATATAAATATTGCAGGACGTTCCACACCTCAATATCTAGCCCGAAGCTAAGTAACTAGACTTAAGTTATGGGTGCTAGACAACGGATAAACTACTTATATACTTTTTGTAAATATATACTTATAATACATAGAAACAACCAGACCACAGACAAATATCTAAGCATAAATACTTGCCTGAGACGGGAATCGAACCCTTACACACTGCCAAACACAGGGTTGCCCTGTGTTTGGCAGTCTGGCATGGTGACCATTGTGCCAACTGGGTCGTCAGTAGACGAAACTATATTTTTCATCCTGTCACGAAACTATATCTCCTTCTGGGTAAGCGGGCAAAATCGCGGAACAAAGTTTGTAATGTTTGTTCTCTCTGAAAATTTGCATTTCGAGAAACATCCTAATTATGTGGGAAAAGCAGCATATAGAAGATAGTAATATGTATTGTATTGATTGTTTTAGGAAAAGAACAGGAGAATTAAACGTAACTGTGATGGAAGAAGACCTGAGGCTGTGTACTGTGAAACTAGTGCTGGACGGCGAGAGGCGATTCTGTTTCGAAGTTCTATCGCCTTCCAAGTTAGTATTATTTACAAAACTATTTTTGTTAAATGTCAATTAATTCGCCACTTAAGATAAGTAGCCTTTCAGTAGGGCGTGAGTTTTTCAAGACGGAGACGTCATCGAGGTTGACCCCAAAAAAGGTTGACGCGGCGACCTGAATGTAATCGATGAAGAGTGGCCAGAAATTGCTGGAGAACGGATAGGTAGGAAGGATACAGGGGATGACTTGATGATGAATAATAATAGTGCTACATGTTATCAGTAATTCTCAAACGAGATTTCTAAATAAAGAAATTTATTTTAATGAAATACTTTTTGTAGGTTTACCACTTTAAAACAAAATCGTGAATCTTTAAATCTTTCTTTGTAGGTTTACCACTTTAAAACAAAATCGCGAATTTTTCTTTGTAAGTTTAACACTTTTAAACACAATCGTGAATCTTTCAGGAGTCACATGCTCCAAGCTGATTCCGAAGAGATGTTGAACAATTGGATAACGGCCTTACAGAACGGCATCCGTTCAGCGATCCAACAAGGACAGAGCCGTGACAACCCCGACTCGCAGATAGTGCTTGTACCGGACGACAGTAGGCCTCTCGATACGCGGTACAACGTCACCGCTATGAAGAAAGTCAGGTGAGTCACTTAGTGCGGGCAAGTTCATCGTCTATCATTCTCAACAAGGACTCGCTTAACTTTAAATAAAATATAAGGGAACGCTTCTAGTTGCTTAAAAGTGAAACTTATTACTTCTATATTTTCGCATTGACGTAGAAGTGACTATTAAGAAGCTGCGCGGTTATTATTCTCTCTATACAAATGTAATGTAGAGCAATAATTGTTTTTATAACACCTTGGTTTGCTGTAGACATGCCACTCTGTTTTCCTTTTATTGTAACAACTAATTACTAAAGGAAATGTGACCCTTTAGGTTCATCACTGAGGCATGTGTACAACAAAGCTAGATACTATGAAAAAAGAAGACATTAATAAATAAATAATAAATATTTCAGGACATATTACACATCGCCATCCAGCCCCAAGCTAAGCAACTTAATGCTTGTGTTATGGGTGCCAGATAACGGTTAAACTACTTATATACTTTTTTTTTTTAAATATATACATATTATACATATAGGAAACACCCAGAACCAGAAACAAGAATTTATGGTCAGCATAAATACTTGTTCCCGGCGGGAATCGAACCCGCAACCTTCTGCGTCGCAGTCGGGTGTTCGCCCGACGCGCCACAGAGGTCGTCCCCGACGCGCCACAGAGGTCAACATTATTCAAGAAGTACCTACAAAGAAAATATATTTGTGTGGAAAAAGCGTTGCTAGGATACCGTCTTAAATTTGTGTGGTCTGATGCCTCTTCTTCCTATATTTTAAGGGTTCCGTACCTCAAAAGGTAAAAAAGGAACCCTCTTAAGATCACTTTCTTGACCGTCTCTCTGTCTGTCCGTGTGTCACCACCGATTTTCTCAGGAATCGATTCTAGTTTTCGTTAGAGCAAAAGTTTGAACCTAACACTGATATCACGATTAGAGCATTCTAATCGCCATATCAGTGTTAGGTTCAAATATCGCAAAGGTGCATACCTTTGCGATTCGTTGCCCCATTTAATGATAGTCGCGACTTGAAACTACGTTTTTAATGCTTTCAGAATATGGGAACAACTGCTCAGTATTCCTGGTAACAATTATTGCTGTGATTGCGGAAGCCCTAATCCACGTTGGGCTAGTATTAATCTTGGTATTACTTTATGTATAGGTAAGTATCAATACTTTTTTTTTACATGTGATAGGTCAGCGTTTGACCACTATCACACCTGCCTGATGGTAGGTGACGATAGGGCCTAAGATGTAACACGTCAGGAAAGACAGACGCAGGCAACCGATTTCATTCCCTTACAGTACAAATAAGGAATGACGAAGCAAAGCGCTTAGTGCGGACGTCTGGTATGTGCACCATGAATCGGTGCCTTACACCAGTCTGCCTGGTTGTATGACGAAAGAATGGAGATGACAAGATTAGGTCGTGGAGTTCTGTTGCAAACTCCCCGAAATGTATCCGATAAAAAAATACTTCGATATTAATCTGTATATTATTACCTGAATATGTACTTTAAACGTGTACTTTTCTTAGAATGTTCCGGCATTCATCGCTCGCTCGGCGTTCACTTGAGCAAAGTTAGATCTCTTACGTTAGACGATTGGGAACCAGATGTAATAAAGGTTTGTTTTCTTTACTTCTTCTACTTGCTCTTATTCTAATTCATTTACACGGCATTATCATTGTTATTGTAAGCTACCAGCCCTCCGCGGTTACACCTGCGTAACTCCCGATCCCGTGGGCATATCAGGATAAAAAGTAGAAAGATAAGCCTATGTTACTTTCAATGAATCAATCTATCCTCATATCAAGTTTCATAAAAATCGGTCCAGTAGTTTTGGAGCAAGTTCGTTACAACAAAAACAAAAAAGACCTCTTTTTAATATTAGTATAGAAATATGTCAAAATTCCAGGTGATGGCAGAACTCGGCAACAATGTAGTGAATCTAATATACGAAGCGAACACAGAGGGCACAACTATCACGAGGGCTACACCGGATTGTGAAACGTAAGTTCAATGTTGTAAAGTCTAAATATATTTGTTTATTTGGTAAATCTATTGCACTAAACCCTTTTACTTATTATACAAAATTTTCTGGAGAGTTATGTTTAAGGTGCTGCTGGTCGATCGTGTTTCCATACAAATGAATTTAGAGTGTTATCCATTTATTCTTTATGGCATTCGAAAAAACAAAAGTTAAATCTACATAACAAGTCTATATCTAGCCCATGTAGGCGACGAAATAGACAAATTATATTTAATTTGGAAATTATAGCCATCAAAACTTCAGTATTTTCAGTAAAAATAATGCGCAATTCACGGGTAAAATAGCTACGCCGGGAGAAATATAATATCAAATAAGAAACCTACATCATGTAGTAAATTTATCAATTAGTTTAAATAACTTAACTTTCAAAGGATTCATATTGCCGATTTTTCGTATTTTTCTAAATTCGAAAGGTCTGTTTACAAAATTTCCCAGCCCGTATTTTGTTCAAAACATCGTTACCTTTCACCTCTAGAGTAACACCCCGTCACGCGGGTAGCGGGAGGAGATGTAATCCAATGCGCGCTATAGCTTCACGAATACTTTTGTATAACTGGCTTTACCAGCAATGTATACGTAACGATTTAGCATTCAATGTGTGTGTGATGCTATCGACAAATAGTCGTAATGTTTGTCAAAGTCGCACGGGGACCAATGAAGACAAGTAACAGTGATTTTGCCAACCAATAGTGAACTATTATCTGAATCTCGCATCCAATAAAAACAGTTTATACGACGAACCGACGACGAACGAGTACCTACCTACCTAGCTGGTGAATTTCACGTGTAATTTCGGCTCGTGTCATACCGTGAAGGTCATATCGTTCGCGCTAAATTCAAATTGCACAGCGCTAATTACCTACCGCAATATTTACGTACAAGTTGCGTAACTGTTGTACCGTTTGAGGGTTCTCTTTTTCACTATCACTACATAGTATAAAATAAAGTCACAAGTACGAGTGTCGAGTATGTACCTACTATGTACCCTGTTGTCTATTTTTTTTAGTTGTGTAATTTATATTTGCTATAATAGGTATAATAACTAAGATCAAAATATACATAAAAACAAAAAACGTCAACGTAAACATTTTTTGGAACCATAGTTCCATATCGCGCGTTGTGAAAGGGGGTAGACGGAAAAAATCTCACGAAAATTTGCAACGACACTTTTTGCTATTGTAAGCCGTGCGGCGTGCGCATGTTTCTCTGTCTGTCTCTCTCTCTCTTATAGAAAGCAAGCCAGATATTTTCATTTCTATTTCGCATTTTTTAATTCAAATAGGCTTGTGTTATGGTGACTAGACACGATTAGGCTTGTGTTATGGTGACTAGACCCAACTAGGCTTGTGTTATGGTGACTAGACGCAATTAGGCTTGTGTTATGGTGACTAGACCCAACTAGGCTTGTGTTATGGTGAGTAGACCCAACTAGGCTTGTGTTATGGTGACTAGACGCAACTAGGCTTGTGTTATGGTGACTAGGCGCAACTAGGCTTGTGTTATGGTGACTAGATGCAATTATTTCGATGCTTATGTATATATACATAGATCACTTTGAAACGTCTTAAAAACCAAAAGCTGTAACGACACTTTTTGCATAGAAAGCAAGCCAGTTATTTTCGTTTCGTCTTTCTATTTCGCAACAGTGTGGTGTCGCGACGATTATTTGCAAAAAAATAATACATATTATTAAAAAAAAACGTGTGGCACTCGGGGACTGCCGCGGTAAAGCTATTGCATCGTGCATCAATATTGCATGTCAATAGTCGTCCGTTATTTATCGTCCGTTTTTGTAGTCCGTTTTTTGTCGTCCGTCATTTGTCGTCCGTCAATAGTCGTCCGTTATTTATCGTCCGTTTTTTGTCGCCCGACATTTGTCGTCCGTCATTTGTCGTCCGTCATGTGTCATCCGTCATTTGTCGTCCATTTTTGTCGTCCGACATTTGTCGTCCGTTTTTGGTCGTCCGACATTTGTCGTCCGTCATTTGTCATCCGTCAATAGTCATCCGTTCATTATCGTCCGTTTTTGTCGTCCGACATTTGTTGTCCGTCAATAGTCGTCCGTCAATATTCGTCCGTCAATAGTCGTCCGTTAATAATCGTCCGTCAGTAGTCGTCCGTAAATAACCGGCATTTGTCGGGGGAGTTAGGTTTTATTTTCGTTACGGAATTTCTTGATTCGGTCGCCGCGCCCAAGGCCGGCGGTAACATCTATTCTTTCACTAATTATTTTTGACACAAAGTGGTACACTAGTTTTGTACCCTAAATTTCTAAAAATCAGTTTTTGTTTGATAAAAAACAATTTTCCAAATCGGTCCAGGCGTTCTCGAGTAATTCGCGAACATACATAAAAAAAAAATATACGCGACGAATTGAGAACCTCCTCTTTTTTTGAAGTCGGTTAAAAATTGTTCCTGATTTTGGGAGGGTAGGCGCTCGTGCCTGGCGGTCGCGTCGGCGTGTCGCGTGGCGCGAACGGGTCGCAGATTGTCTTCATACCTAACTAGCAGCACTCCGCGGTTTCACCCGCGTAACTCCCGTTCCAGTAGGCGAGACGCGGATAGAACGCGCCCGGTCGTAAACTCGTGATAACTTCAAAACAAAATGTCCGATTCAAATGAATAAAACAGCAATTTACTGGTTCACTTCCGACGTCTACACTAATATAATTTATGGATCATTATGGATTTATTTCGTATGGTTTCGGACTTTTGAATTAGCATAAAAATAAGTCCGTTTTGTGTAATAAGTTTTAACCGACTTCAAAAAGGAGGAGGTTCTCAATTCGTCTGTATGTTGTTTTTTTATTATTTTTATTACATATTATAAAGGGCCGATTAGTAACTATTAGTACATAGTAACTATTATGTATTCTGTGTATATAGGAAATCAAAATATCATTCATCACCAATTTAAAATTAGAATGCCTATCCAACTTTTGACATAGATAATAATTAATGCCTGTAGAATAGACAGAACATCGAGAATTTTTACTGAGCTCTGTGATGTTCCCTCTATTTTAGGTTTTTTTTTTCAAATTTCGAACTTACAAAACAGGTAAAACGTACGTACTGGTAGGTTTGAGTCACAGAATTTGAAAGTAGAGGAACGCGCGACGACGGGGCGGGGATGTGAGCAATCATGCTATGTTTGTTTGATTTATTCGCAACACCTAAACACTGTTACACCGATTTTGATGAAATGAACGATGGCGCGACTTTCATGATTTTTCTTCTCTGGTAAAAAAGTGCTCAATGCGCCTAAAGAAGTTTTCACTTCAAAAATTTATAAGACCATGGAGACGGTTTTGTCTCGTTTTTATCTGTCTAATAATTAAAGGTACTCAGTGTGACACGCGCGCGCGTTGCGAAAGGAGGCTAGACGGAAAAATTAAGACTAAAAGTTGTAACGACACTTTTTGCATAGAAAGCAAGCCAGTTATTTTCGTTTCGTCTTTCTATTTCGCATTGAACAGTGTGGTGTCGCGACGATTATTAAAAAAAATTACAATTTATTCACTAATTCATCGAAAGGAACTTCGTTCCATCCGGGTGTCCCTTGACACCTCTCAAGTTTTTTATTTTCAACATGTTAGCTGTCTTTAGTTGGCCGAGTGGTATAAACCGCCACCCGCTACACCAACCGATGTGGGTTCGATCCACAGGTTACATAATGTTCAAATAGTGCTGCACAGGATTGTAAACGTTACGATGGCGGTGGACTTTTGACCGTTGATTGTACACATTCGCACGGCGGCGCTCACCACCGCACCGATCGCAAGCCGAGCACGCGGTGTTTACACTCGCGCAGTTCCGTAAGCTTCTTGTCACTGTGTGTGTGATGTGTCGCGCCGAGTCGCGCGGCGGTAACGACCGAAGCGAGCCCGAACGTGTTTATGTAATGTAGTGTGTGGCAGTGTTCTGACGCTGAAATTGTTGTATGCGTAATATCTTTATACTGCTCTTTACTGAGCCTTTCCTTTTCCTAAACAGTGTAAGGTGAAATAGCTATAATTTTAGCCACGTGCGTCCACGAGTTGAACCCGTCGAACAGGGGATCCTTAACATCAAAATCCAACAAGTAGATGCAGCGTAATTAACGAAAAAAATCGGTTCATGAGATACAGCCTGATGGCAGACAAACAAACAGACAGTGGAGTCTTAGTAAAAGGGTCTCATTTTTACCCTTAGGGTATGCCGCTGTGTGAGGGTGTAGTATGAGAATATATATTGCAAGACATTCCACACATCGCCATCTAGCCCCAAGCTAAGTAACTAGACTTGTGTTATGGGTGCTAAACAACGGATATACTACATATATACTTTTCTTTTGTAAATATATACTTTTTATTACATAGAAACAACCAGACCACAGACAAATATCTAAGCATAAATACTTGTCTGAGGCGGGAATCGAACCCGCAACCCTGTGTTTGAATACACGTCTACTTACTGTATTTATGCGATTTTCCCACAAGATCAGAAAGCCAATTCTCATAAATGAAAATTACCTTGTAATACATTCCGATTTCACTTCGATTACAAAAAATAGATTTAAAAACTTGAACCACTTTGATGGTATTTTCGTAATCGAAATGCAATCGGAATGATTAGATATTGCAATGTAATTTGAAAATATTATTTACGAGAATTGGCCTTCTGGTCTAACGAAAGTAAATGATGGCATGATGCTTACGCTGACATTTAATTGAACTTGTATTTGTACTTCCAGTGTTGTCCGCGAGGCATGGATCCGCGCGAAGTACGTGTCACTATCGTTCGTCCGAGACATCGTGACCAGCTCGGCGGCCGTCAACTGCGTCTCTAACTCCACGCAGAACTCGCCTCTGAGGAACGGACGGCGGTGGTCCGTCAGGAGAGCTAGGCGCAGGTACTACGTCTGACTAGATTGGATGCCCGAGCCACTTCCGCTAACTTACTTTTTTTAGGGTTTCGTAAAGGTAAAAACTCTAAAAAGGGTTCCCTTTTTAGATTATTTTTTTGTCTGTCTGTCTGTCCATGTGTCACCACCGATTTTCTCAGGAGCAGGTGGACCTAGCAAGTTGAAATTACTCAGATACTGAGGTCTATAATCTCTATTAGGTGTTTAATTAAGGTCCTGAGTCAACACGATAAATAGATATGGGCAAATTTACATTTTCGCGTAAACTTGTAAGTACCAAAATTTACCTTAATTTTCAACTTTTTTATGGTAACTAGTAACTACCATACCACTGCAAGGTACAACTCCCACTTGACCGGTTTTTTTTTTCTTTTAAGTCACGATTACGATTGTGCAAAAGCCAATGTCAATAATCATCTTAGTAATATTTGAAGAGTGATGAGTATGAATGGAGAGGAATAGACCTAAGAAAAGGTGGCTCGAGATTGCAACTTGTTATTTTCCGTTTTCTACATTCGTAGAAAACGCCACTGGCCCATATTAAATAAAGTTCCAGTTATTTGACTTGGCATATTCTATAAGCTGGGTAAGCGAGCTGCTCCAATTTATATTAAAGAATTTGCCTGATCATTAAAAATATTGTAAATAATTTTATGTTTATTTCTAGGATCCGAGCCCAGCCTGTCGTTCCAGATACTATAAGCGATGAAAAAAGCGACGAAAACAGTAATACTAGTAGTAAGTTACCCGTATGATAATGTGAAATAATAATAAAAAACGGAATTATGTTCTAACGTTCATGTTTTGCACAAAAATTGACAAAATCCAACTGACAAAATAATGATAACAAGGCACTATTAAAATTTGCGCATATATAGACAAATAGAAAAAATATGATTATTTTTTTCTATTTGTCTTTGTTTAAATTCTTGTTTCTGGTTCTGGGTGTTTCCTATATGTATAATATGTATATATTTACAAAAAAAAAAAAAAAAAGTATATAAGTAGTTTATCCGTTATCTGGCACCCATAACACAAGCATTAAGTTGCTTAGCTTGGGGCTGGATGGCGATGTGTAATATGTCCTGAAATATTTATTTATTTATTTATTTATTTAAATAAAGTCGTCTCTAAAACATGCCAAGTAAACTAAATTATTTATAATTTCCTAATACGTATTATGTTTTAGTGTCGGAAAGTTCAAGCAAATGTTCAGGCAGCCCTGTGTTGGAGATAGGAGCGGAGCTAGCGACACCTGCGCGGGCCGTCGAACTCGCGCTCTCTTCAGACCATGACTCTACGGAGGGCGAGGATACTGATGACCTCGGTTAGTTGGAAAGAAAGCATTTATCGAGTACAAAGTTACAAACAACAAAGACAGGAGGAAATAAATTAACATGACAACGAAAAAACCGGCCAAGTGCGAGTTGACTCTGTACCATTTAGATCGATACATATCGTGCAAAAAAACTCTATAAATTTTGTATGTCTGATAAGGCTTTATAGGTTAAAAGTCTTTCGCCTGCCCTTTTGGGAGTATAATTAACACAAAAAGATTGCCTGAAAGAATAGTAAACATGAAAATAACCTAATATTCTTTAAAATATACTCTAAAAACTATTTACTTTTTTCTGTTTTTAGTATCTGTGAAATTTCAACTCTATTATGAGAATATATTTATTCATTGGGAGTAACATAGCCTACTTTTTATCCCGATATTCCCACGGGATTTACGCGGTGATTTGATTTAGCTGTATTGAGATTGAGCTAGATACTTGAGTGCCTTCTCCTTTTTGACAGCAGTTTAAAATGTGAACAGGTTGGACAGGACCGGTGTCCCCAGACGCAGTGCTATGTTGTGCGGCTCGCAAGCACAACGTGTGTGTGATGCGCGCCGCACTCGCAGCCGGCGCGGACATACACGCCGCGAGGGACGGACGCACGCCGCTACACCATGCTGTACTCAGTGTAAGTTATATCTTAGTAAGCTATATACACTATTAAAACTACACAATGGAAAGTGCCACCAGAAGGAAAGAGAAAGGTAGGAAGACCAATAAAACGATGGGCTGATGATTTAATAGAGGTAGCAGGGAAAGGATGGATGGAGCGAGGAAAAGATAGAGAGACGTGGAAAGAGCTGGAGGAAACCTTTACCCAGAATGGGGTCCATTTTTTAGAAAAAAAATATTTAGATTTAGACCTTACGCAAAAAATTCTTGGTTTTACCAAGAATTTTTTGCGTGTAACAAAACAAAAACTAACCAAATTTCGGTGCGAAAATTCGGTTTTAGTACAGACACTAGCGCCTCCACTCAACTGCACAAATAAGTTGGTTTTAAAACAATTTTATTTTTTTGATGCGGTATACAGGCAAACTAATTGGTAAGGAACAAATTTGTTTGAAATATCGATACAGCGCCCTCACTCAATGGAAAACTAATTGTGCTATTTTATCAAAAATATTAAGCACGTGTCAGTAGTGGTGGGGTATAAATGAAAAAAATAATATCGATTCGATAAAACTTAGAACTGACATGTTTTGTATTTTACATTAATGAATTTATTTGTCAAAAAGTATTTTAACTGACTTAAAAAAGAAAGGGTTTGCGTATATTTATTCGTCGATTACTCGAAGACAGCTTGAAGATAAGGTGGGTTCATGAATAAAATTAAACGATGTAAGTCGGCTCAGTGGTTAATTATTTATATTTATTTAAAAATAATACATTCGTTGCAGTTTTTTTTTTCTATAATTTTATAATACAAACATCGATAAAATCTATGGTATCGATATTTAGTAATTACTTATTACCAACACTATGACATCGGCAGTTACGCCCCCCGCTACCTCATGATTTGGTGAACTACGTCCTGAACAAAAACGAAGCGATGTTGTATCTATTCGGTTATATGATCGATGGACCTTACTAACAACCTAGAATAAGGAAACAAATTACTAACAACATTTGAAATGTAACTTAGGAAATGGAATAAAAAAGGCTTTATTATTATTATTATTATAAGCTATATACACTAGGTTTTGCCGGCTACTGCATCCGCGTAGGAGTAAAAAATGGTTCTAATAGGATTTTTTTCGTTGACTTAATATCGGATTGAGTTTTCAAACATCTCAAAATAAAATGTTATTTAAATCAAAAGCATACAAGGAGGTGTTGATATCATCTTCCATCAATTCTTGTTAAACAATGTTTATGCAAAATTTGTAGTAGATTGGACTAAGGAATCACGTTGTCCCATACAACTTTGCCCACCTTTTTCACTCCCTAAGGGGTAGAATTTCGGGAAATCCTATCTTATCGGATGCCTACGTCATATAAAGAACACAGCCTCCAAGTTTCAGGTCTCTGCCATCAGGGGCTGTCCATTGATCCGTTAGTCAGTCACGACAAATAATGTTATATGTGTACCTACCCAGTACCAACGTGTGAATAATCTTCGAAGTTGACTATCGTTAATTGTCTTGCAGAACAGCGATCGTACAAATCAGAAGAATAGTATCTGTATAGGGTTTATGTGCCCTGACATTGAATGAACCGCTTATAGACCTGTCTATACCTAATACGATTGAAACGTTAAGGGTGCTAAAACACCTGTTCCCGCCCTCAAACTTCATCCACTATTTCTGGTCATATGCTAACCTGTTAATTCACTATTTCAGTTCATGAAGTAACTTGTTTAAATACTATTTCAGTACATGGGCTAACATGGTATTTGGGGCACGGCAGTGGCCCCGTCAAGACGAGAGCCTAACATCTGATAACTAGACAGTGCGAGCCATATGGTCTCGTCTTGGCAACATTTCATTACAAGCTTCACCTGTCCCGATGTTTGTCATCAAATCTTGTTACATCAATCGAACAACGAATTATTTCACAATATATGTTACATAGGGTTCAGTAATGGCGTGCTCGTTCCTGCTACTGAATGGCAGCAAGCTGAACCCGCAGGATGAGGATGGCAACACCCCGCTACACCTCGCCACCGAAGCTGGACACACTGCACAGGTACATACAAAAATTATATATTTATATTTCACCTTAATTGTAACGTTTTACAAAGAACGGACACTCAGACGTGCAAATAATGATTGCTAGGTAATACTTGAACATAGAATTAATTATATAAAATTCTCCGTTATTCTTGATTACAATAAAATTTATAGTATTTCGTGAACTAGATGTGAAAAAAATATATAAGCATTTGAAGTCACGTGTTTTTACAGTTTCTTCATGAGCATCTGACGCCATTATACATATAGGAACTTTAAGAACCTAACCTCCTTACAAACAAGTAATTTTTGTTTAAAGTTTTGCTATTATTCATTCAGACACTAAGGCCAATTCCCGTAAATAATATTGTTTAAATTACATTTCAATATCATCCCGATTGCATTTCGATTGCAAAATATACCTTCAAAGTCAGTTTTTTTTTTTTTACAAAAAGCTAATTTTGAGGGTGTTTTGAGCTACTTTGAGGGTATTATTTGTGATCGAAATGATATTGAAATGTAATTTGAACAATGTTATTTACGAGAATTGGCCTTCAGAACGTAAAATATCTGTCCATTCATCCATAAACAATATTTAAAATATTAGTTAGTAGGATACTGATTCTCGCCTCCGAAGCTAGACCAGAATGGAATCCACTATTGTGATCACACTAATTTGCATCAATGATGTAGTATCAATGTATATTTTTAGGGTTCCGTACCCTATTACTAAGACTTCGCTGTTAGTTTCTCATGAACCATGATAGCTTTGTTGAAATTTTCACAGATGATGTATTTCTGTTGCCAATAAAGCAACAAATACTTAAACCAGAAAAAGGAAAATATTTTTCGCGTATGTTTTTAAGAATTTTAGGTTATTATCATTCTTACTATATTTTTAGGCAAGCAAAAGACTTTTAACCTATACAGCCTCGTCTGACATACAATATTTTTTAAGGTTTTTTGCACTTTTTCCCCCTATAATTACCGTTTTTGTTGTGTTAGGTTTGCCTGTTACTACGATACCGCGCAGACCAGTCTATAGTGGACAACGAAGGACGGACTCCACTCGACATCGCTGTCACCAACGCCAATGCAGATATTGTTACCTTGTAAGTGTACTAACTATTGTTAGGGCCAAACAGTCCTAAACCGGAGACCATGAAAAGCGCAGCACGGGACGGCTACTAGATGGACGGACGACTTAATTAACGTCGTGGGAAGTAATTGGACGCGGAGGGCATGAGACTGGTCGCTTTGGAAGTCTTTGGTCGCTTTGGAAGGCCTGTGTTCAGCAGTGGATGTCCTGTGGCTGATGTGACGATGATATTAACTTCCGACATGGATAAAGTTATTTTATTTTTAGGGTTCGAAAGGAACCCTATTACTAAGACTTCACTGTCTGTCTGTCTGTCTCCAGGCTGTATCTCATGAACCGTGGTAGCTATAGAGTTGAAAATTTCACAGATTATGTATTTCTGTTGCCGCTATAACAACACATAACTAAAACATTAAAAAAAATATTTACATTTACATCAACATACGTACCCTACGTGCCCGAGTCCGACTCGCACTTGACCGATTTTTAGGGTTCCGTACCTCAAAAGGTAAAATACGGAACCCTTATAAGATCACTTTCTTGTCCGTCTGTCTGTTTATTTATTAGTTTAACCATAAGTTATAAATCTTCAGACTCCGTCTTACAAAGCTGAACGAGGAGATGCGCGAGAGTGAGATGTCATCGAACGACGACACGTACAACGAAGTGTTCAGGGACTACACGCAGCTCGCTCACTCGCACCCCGAACGGCTGATGCGCAACAAACATAATAACAACGACGGTAAATATATGCGTCTCTTTCTAACATGACGACCCAGTTAGCACAATGGTCACCATGCCGGATTGCCAAGCACAGGGTTGCGGGTTCGATTCCCGCCTCAGACAAGTATTTATGCATAGATATTTGTTTGTGGTCTGGTTGTTTCTTTGAGAAAAGTATATAAGTAGTATATCAATTGTCTAGCACCCATAACACAAGTCTAGTTACTTAGCTTGGGGCTAGATGGCGATGTGTGGAATGTTACCTTATTATTATTGTTAACTTAGCGAACGTGAAAGAAAGCTGTCTTACTCTTCGAAAACAGCGGGGCAAAATTATATTTTTTCGAATAAATATTAATTAATCTGTTCTTTGTCGACAGGTGAACAATCAAGTGAATGACGAAACGAGTACACCTCGCGCCGTCGATGGCTGTGGTAGGAAAAACTCTGCTGAAACTATAATATTATCGGATAATGAACATTATTACAAAGAGTATAGAGTCTATGTTGCGTATAAGTTGTGGTAAGTGAGATAATAATTGTTTTCGATATTCAAATCGGTTAAAGTTTTCTATAATGCGTGTGATTGGTTGCTGAAAGAGATTTACTTTCTTTATGGAAATAAACGCATTTGATTGGTTGACAAAAATCTAATTGATTTTGAAAATGGCCACTGTTAAATCTAAAAAAAAATAAGTTATTTTTTTATTACACAGTATTTTTTAGCACTGGCAATTAATTTTATATAGTATCAGTAAATTCCCAGTGTAAAAGTACGAATTTATAATCTGGGGGAAAATAATGCATATTATAATATTTAAATGCGATATTAGTATGTTGGTGCCACCACGAAAAGATTTTTTTATGTTTTTATAATACTGAAATATTTTTTAATACTTTTTACATTATTATTATCGAAAAATGCTTGCTTTGTGAAAAACTATTTTTCTTTTTATTTAATGTTAAGTATATAAGTTAGAGAAATATATTAAGCGATCTCCAGAAGTTATTTGAGGCTTAGTTTTTTGAATTTCCATCGCTGCCAAATTTTTTAATCAAATTTTAAAATATTCTTACTAAAAATATTCCTAATAACTCTAACCTATTTTACATGATTATCTAAAAACGGACATCAAAAAGTCTGGGTTTTAACTTTGACCCATTCCTTATTCCTAAAATCCGATTCAATGTAGTATATTTTCCAAAATAATAAGTTATATGATAGCCATATTAATAAAGGTGGTGTGATTTAAGTATAAGAAACCAAAGATTTGAGTATTTGTACTGGGATTTGTGTAGCGTATTGATTTTATGAGATTTTTTTATCGTCACACAAATTATTAAAAAAATTTATGTAGATGCATCTTAATTTTTCTTTTCACTCATTGGTTATAAGTTCCCTTAAAGATATTGGACTTGATATAAACTCATGATAGAAAATAAAATAAATTTTAAATTAGTAACGCTTTAAAAACGCTGCTTAGTGAACGAAAAGTTAACCATTATTTATCAAGCTTTTACTGACCTGTTGACAAAAACAAAACGAAAAGCTTGTGTAATAAATAAAATAAATAAATATTTCAGGACATATTACACATCGCCATCCAGCCCCAAGCTAAGCAACTTAATGCTTGTGTTATGGGTGCCAGATAACGGATAAACTACTTATATACTTTTTTTTTTTTTTTGTAAATATATACATATTATACATATAGGAAACACCCAGAACCAGAAACAAGAATTTATGGTCAGCATAAATACTTGTTCCCGGCGGGAATCGAACCCGCAACCTTCTGCGTCGCAGTCGGGTGTTCGCCCGACGCGCCACAGAGGTCGTCAATCAATATCTCGCTAAGCAACGTTTTAAAGTTATGCGTGACTTAAAATTATATTATTGACTTTTTAAACATTCCTGTAAAAAGGTAATAAAATTACTAATCATTCCATAGCAACGCATTTAACAATAAAATTGGCTCATTATTTACGAATCTCGAATAATTTTATCATATTATATTTTTTAAACTTATTTTGTTAATTTTAATTAGAATTAAGGGGCCGACGCAGCGGATTTTTGAAGTGAAAACTTCTTTAGCGGCGTTGAGCACTTTTTCTGTAATGGGTATAAAATCTTAAACTCGCGTCAGGACACGTGACCTGATCGAAAAAGCGTAAGACGGATGGAGAGTAGACAGCTATCCCCTCTCTACGGCGCGGCGAAAATGTATGCCTGGGCCTACTGTTTTTAATTTGGCTGTGAGTGTATTAAGACGTACATATGGTATTTTTTATTTTCCACACGAACGTAACTGAATTTAATTTAAAATTTGTAAACATCTCATCATGTAAAAATTTTAACCGAGTTCAAAAAAGGTTTTTAATCCGTCGCATATGTTTTTTTTTATGTATATTCACAGATGACTCGAAGATGCCTCAACCAATTGAGTTGATTCTTTTTTTTTTAGAAAGGGGATACCTTGTAATTTAGACAGGGTTTTTCTACGTTTCCTACCGTATCGTTTTTTCTTAAATAAAGTAAATAAATACATATGGGCAAAAAAAATATGCGTAAATTATTACATCTTATTTGTTTTGTAATAAAGAAGAAAACTGGGACGAAATATAGTCGTTTCAGATTAATATTTTAGAAAAAAAAAGTGGTACAGTAATGTACAAAAATACTGTCTAAATCCGAATAACATCCTAATAAGATGGAATGCTTACGAATTAAAAATTAAATTTGGTCTTACTTTTATATGGAAAAGTAACTCCGCGCGCCCGTTAGATTTTTATTTTATATCGATTATTGAGTGTAGTATGTTTAAATGCTCGCCTAATATGTTTATAATAAAAATATTCTTTCTTGCTATATCATGAATTGATTTATCTACAGTGTTAAAGCTTATTAGTCAAAGCGGTTAAGAGGAAATGGTACCGGGCGCTCTCTCCATACAAACGTAGTCGACTGTTTCCTCCCGGGATAATGACACTATAGCGAATATTTTTGTTGCATAAAACTGATAACTGCCATGCCCCTGTGTTTTTTTAATCTTAATTTCTATGATAATTATAGGTTTTAGGCAGTTATAGGTTTTATGCAACAAAAATATTTGTGCTAGTGTCATTATCCAGGGAGAAAACAGTCGACTACGTTTGTATGGAGAGAGCGCCGGTACCCTTTCCTCTTAAGGACTACTTCTGTGCAACTTGTATTGTAACAACTTTTCAAAATCCGAATATTTTGATGTTAATTCGAAAAGTAGTAGATTTTTTACAACAGTCAATAAAATTAAAAAATACGAATAAGGTGAATGACCTATCCGTGTAAGTAACAGCTGATCTTATGGTTATATCCTCAAAATTTTCGGATTTCTAAAAGTCGTAGACCAAATTTGATTGTTAAAGTGCACAGAAGTAACCCGCTTATTACTGGACTGCAAAGAAAGGGTTATGTTTTTCGCGCCTAACTAGTATATATGTTTGTATGTTTTTTATATAATTACTTACCATAATTTACATTAACCTTCTTAACAATGTTGTTTGTGTTTCACTTGCCAATGTTAAACCGACTTGCCGGGTCTTTATAAATATTTTGATGAATTTACAATTTAAAAGTAAGTGATAGATAGTAGGCCGCTTGTTGTAATATTAATCGTGTAAATTAATAACCATATCTATAGTTTTATACGTGTTATTTAGAACTAGCATCTCCTCGCGGTTTCACCCGCGTAACTCCCGATCCCGTGGGAGTATCGGGATAAAAAGTAGCTTATTTTACTTCCAATAATTCAATGTATCCTCATACCAAGTTTCATCGAACTCGGTCCAGTAGTTTCGGAGCCTACTCAATGCAAACAAACAAACAAAATCTTTCCTCTTTATAATCTTAGTATAATATGAAATTATACTGTAATGCAACTTCATTTTAAATAACTTTCACGACATTTTAACTGTAAAATGTATGCTTGTTTGTACAGTACCTAAAATTATGATATACCTAATTTAAAATGGACTTCCATAACCATTTCAAATAATTAAGTACGATTAAATGCTTAGGTTGAAACTAATAAGTAACTTTTAAGTTGCATAATTTAAATATAATTCTTCCCTATTAGCATTAAATCAAATCCGTTGTTACTTCAAAGTACCTGGCTACTTTGAAGCCAGTACCTGGCCACTTTGAAGCCAGTACCTGGTCACTTTGAAGTCTTTGCCTGGACACTTTGAAGCCAGTACCTAGCTACTTTGAAGCCAGTACCTAGCTACTTTGAAGCCAGTACCTGGCTACTTCGAAGTCAGTATGCAGTGACTTTTATAAACTGATATTTATGACATTGATATTTTATTTTCTTTTGGTTATACCTGATTAGCGCCATCTGTTGTCAGTTCTAGAAACAGCCCTGAAAAGCTGCCATTCAATATTGATATATTTCGTAGAATCAATTTAATTAACAATTAGGTATATTTTTAATCTAATACTCTGTTATTGTAATTGTTGATGTATTATCCTCATTCTAGTTGTACTTGAATAAACTTGTTTTTAATATAATATAAGTATTTATTCTGTTTATAATACTAACAAATTTTAGAATCTACTAACCAAGCCAATCCTATCCCATTTAGGGACGAGTTATGTAATAATAATAGTCATCATACTGCAAAACTTATTATTGTAAAGGGCTTCTACGTGTTGGCTTAGGCTTTTCCAAAGGTCAGAGGCTTTATAGCACTGTGATATGGGACACTTAACACACAAATATTGGTACTGAGAGTGCCGCTTCTAAAACTTCTAAAACCCTAATAAAACTGGAAAAAATTTCAACATTTTACTCGAGCATGATTTCACATTAGACGGTTTTTTTGTAGGATACCCTCTACTGAGTTCTGATTGCCTGGTACTTACAGACCTATCCAAAGTAAATTACTATCCAACAATTTACACGATAACGGAAAGAGAGCAGTTGAAAAAAGAGAGAGATAGCATTATAAATGTGATTTTATACCTTCTACTGACTTCTGATTGCCTAGTACCTACTGACCAATTACTATTAAACAATTTACACAGTCACGGAAAGAGAGCAGTTGAAGAAAGAGAGAGATAGCGGTATAATTGTAATTTTATACCTTCTACTGACTTCTGATTGCCTAGTACCTACAGACCAATTACTAACAATTTACTCGATGAAGGAAAGAGAAAAATTGAAGAAAGAGAGAGAAGACGAGAAAAATTTAAGAAAGAGAGAGATGACGTAATAAGTGTGATTTGTACCTTCTACTGAGTTCTGATTGCCTGGTACATAGAGACCAAATTACTATCAAACAATTTACACGGTAACGGAAAGAGAGCAGTTAAAAAAAGAGAGAGATAGCATTATAAATGTGATTTTATACCTTCTACTGACTTCTTATTGCCTAGTACTTTTTACAGACCAAAGACTATTTTATAGAGCAAATAGTTGACTAAGCTGGTATTATATTATGCACGGAGATGTTAACACTACTGGCGAGTAGTGTAGAAGGGGAAAAAATACCCTACGACACTACCGGTAGTGTCGACTGGTAGTGCTGTGGGTAATTAATGTAGCTAGCTGCGCCCTGCGGTTTCATTCGCGTAAGTCCTAATAGCGGAGGATTTCGGGATCGAAAGTATCCTACATCAATCTATATTCCCTAAACTACCTCTATGCCGATTTTTACTTAAATCGATCCAGTTGTTTGACTATGAAGAAGGAACAAACAAATAAATAAACTTTCGTATGTTTGATTAGGATATACTAGCGACCCGCCCGGCTTCGCACGGCTGTATTATGCATGTATTATATCTAAAAACCTTCCTCGTTAATCGTTCTATCTATTAAAAAAAACCGCATCAAAATCCGTTGCGTAGTTTTAAAGATCTAAGCATACAAAGGGACATAGGGACGACGAAAAGTGACTTTATTTTATACTATGTAGTGAAGTTGTACAGATGTAGGTGCTGTAACGCGAAATTAAAAGATTATTTTATAATGCTCAATTTATCTTTAATAATAACACACACAAGTAATGTGAAAAAGTAATTTTTCATGGGTGTACTCAGATAGTAACAATTTAATTCAACTTGCTGAGTTGACGAGTACCAAATGGTCAATTGATTTATTCATTCAACAAATATGTGATTAATTTTCTATGATCATCAGATTTACAATAAATTCATTGAATTTTGAAATTGAAATTATTGAATTGTTTAAAGATGATATTATTGATATTTTAAAACTGAAAATTCAATTAACAGAGGCGAAATTAATGTTAAAACCCAATGAAAAATTTGATTAAATCTAATTATATTATAAGGGAACAATTCTTTAAATGATTTTGTAGGTGGTACAAAAAATCTTAGCATGATTTTGAAGCGAAGCTTAAGATTTATTGGATCATCCACATCAGTTAAAAAAATGTCCTAAAAGTTACATACATTAATGTAAGGCAAAAGTTAACAAAAGATTGCATTACATTTTGTTTAGAGATTGGTCCCGTTGCATCAGCTCTTGTATGACCCGCATACTTGAACTGAAATAAGGAAACTAAGCAGTCAGCCGCAGAATTACATTCACAATTCTAAAACAACATTAGAAAAGTGAACTATACTGTCTAGAACTTTGAAAATAAATTGAAATGCAATCTTTTATCTTCAATCATATATCCATTATTTCATTGTCTTTAGTAGTTAAATGTAGTGGTAGTATTGGATAATTATCATTAAAACTTTAAATCTGTAAGAGATTATCGAAATATGCACCTAAAAGTATGCCTAGCGAATAACAGGCCTTAGATGACGTGACGTCATACCTCTCTGGTATACTGAGACAAAACCTATTTTATTATAGGAACTACACCTTTGGCTCGGTGTTCCATAACTACATTTAACTACGAAGGTTAGGGTTGTCGTTTAGTTGATTCCGAAGTTGTTCCAAACGGAGGAATGTGGCATGGAAGCTGTGCCCGGTGCAGGCGTGGATGGTGCCGATGGAGTTCCAGACATTAGTGGAGTACCGCCCAGGAGCAGAGAGCTGGACGGCCCAGATCGGCGGCGACCACCGAAACTGTTGGAACGCTCCAATCCTGCTAAAAGGAAATCTATGAATTAAACAGTTACTCTGGAAGAGGGTTCACAAGGACTTTTATACTGGCTACATTTTAGGAAAGGAACTTATTGACAATAACTACGGGAAACAGCTTAATAAACCTAAGCTCTTTTTCCGAAGTAGTTCTGACCTGCTGCTGCTGCTAAAAGGAAATCAATGAATTACACAGTTTCTCTGGAAGAGGGTTCACAAGTACCTACTTTTATATTATGACTACCATTTGAGGAAGGAACTTATTGACAGTTAAATTACGGGAAAATGACATTATGAACCTATACTCTTTTTCCGAAGTAGTACTGACCTGCTGCTTCGTTCTCCGGGCAGTACTTAATAGTGTGAGCACGGTCGCCGGTAGCTCCGCAGCGCGGACAACGGAAAGCTCGCAGCACTGGGCACAGCACGCGACCGCGCCAGTCCTTTAGGGCGTGCGACGAATAACATTCCTCATTCTCACCGTTATTCTTGCAAAAGGCACATTCCTGGGGAAAAAACGTGCAAGTATTAATAAGACAGCAAGTTTTCGTCAGGTCAGTTAAAGAACAAGACCAATGACGTATGTTATATTTATCATCATCATCATCAGCCGGTATCAGTCCAACTGCTGGCCGTAGGCCTCTCCCAAGATACACCACTGAGCCCGATCTTCGGCTCTTCTCCATTCACTGCCCACCGCTTTGGTCTCCACTCCAGGACAAATTTACCCCAACGGTTATCAGTCCTGCGGCATCACTTTTATAGTTCTCTGGCGAATTACTTCGTTCCGGATTCGATCATGATGTTAATGTCCCATTATGCTAACTGTCAACTCAGGGTTTAACCCACCATTCCCTCATATTATTATATTTTTGTGTGATGTTCGCGATAACTACTTCTTATAACTGGCGATCGTAAATCAAAATTGCGATCGGTCTGCAGAGTTATTCCCAAACAAAGTCGATTACCTATATGGAAGATACAAAACTTAAGAACTTACATTAGGCAAAGCACGTCTCATGCGCTTGTCAGTGCGAACCTTGGCTACCTCCAGCAGGAACTCATACAGCACACTGGGACGAATCGAACGCAACACCGACATCTGCTCACGGGTCAACATGGAAACGTAGTTATTGGCTGAAGATAGACCTGTAAACGAAAAACCTGAATTTGAAAATAGGAAATCAAATAACTACTTAACTGCTTATAACACTTACTTATGACCTAGGTGTTATGCTTATAACACCTAGGTCACAATAGGTGCTAGACAACGAATAGATTCTAAGATATAGCTACCTATTCCTATTTTGTAAATAAATACCTAAACTCCAAGACCATAAACAAATATCTGTATTCGAACCCGCCACCTAGTGCGTCATAAAATAATTAAATAAATTCTTCAGTAAAATAAAACTTACTTTTGACAAGAAAATCGAAAGTATCGACGGATTCTCCATTCCGTCCCGTTCCGCTCATGCTGGATCCATCGCCCCAAATATTGGATGATGTATCGGATTCTTGACGGGCACCACCTAACAAAACAATAATTTATACTCAGTTCGTTAAAAATAACTCAGTTATACAGATATATTCTCCCATTTCCTAAAATACAATAGATAGAAATGTTGAAAATTGTTGCGTGCCGGAATTCGACGAAAACTATTTTTAATTAGATTTTAGGGAAAGTTATTACCCTAGCCAGGATATCTGGCAGCCATATTCGCTAAAACAAATTTAAAAACTAACTGAACTAAAACCGTTCTTTCGAAAAAAAAAGATTTTTTAATATTTATATTATGGGCAAAGGATATCGCTCAAGTAGACATGCTAGTCTGTCAAATCTTTATATAAATCTTACCCATAAAGAAGTTATTGTTATTCTGCTGTTCCAAATCTGTAAACATCATGTCTGATGATCCATTTATCCTTAAGTTCATCAGCATTTCCTCATCCAATTCTGTGGAAGATGGTGCTGTAAAAAATAACCTTTTAGAATACCTAATTATCATCATCATATCAGCAACAGGACGTCCACTGCTGAACATATATAGGCATATAGGCCTCCCATCAAAGACTTCTAGAGCGATCGTTCGTATGTCCCATGCGTCCAACAGCTTCCCGCGAGCTTAAAATCTATACCTATAGGTACTCACTAGCTAACATAAAATAATACCTATACACCTACGTTATTTATTACCTACCTACATATAGGACTTCTCGTAATTTCTTTGCATGCTAAGTCCTACATAGCCCTTCAATGCGGGTTAAACTCGTCCCGAAAGTCCCTTACTTTTATACATTTTGAACTTATAAAAGTGCCGCATAGAATAAGAATAAGAATTTTTATTGCATAAATTGTGTACAATGGATAGTAGGTGGTTTTAAAATTAAGTAACAACAACTTTACTGACCTGTATCACCAGCTTTGGGCTCATGTTGTGTGAGCAGATCGATCAGATCATTACCACGTTGGCTGTGAAATGTCGGCGCAAGTGGAGAAAATAATCCCTCCATCGGACCGTTTCCGCTACGGCCCTCAGAGCTGTTGTAGCTTTCCTGATAAAACAAAAAATGTACCTAAAATGGCTCATAATTTCCACAAATATTATTTAATGCCGTAGTAAGTTTGTTTAATTGTTGCCTCTTTATGATCAAACCGCCGATTTTGATAAAAATTGGGGTGTCGTATAGAAAATAGTGTAATTTTCATTCTGATTATAAGTTAGGAAAAGACATTCCAGGAATAATACACTCGAAAAACTCATAGATAAAACATATTTTTTAAAATAAACAGCATAATTTTAACGAATATATTCTGCCTGAAGACCAGTTTTTAATAGCCACCATTTTGTTGTAGTATTTTCTGAAAAGTTAAAATGCACCACCTACCTACTATTTAAACTTCATAAATTGTCCAAAAATCGAAACTTACCGTGGTAGTTGTAGCCATGGTATCACTGGCAGTCGTAAAAATAGGTTTTTTGTCCTTTTGGTTGTAATTGAACGACATGGTAGACATATTCAACAAATTAGGAAGCTACGTTCTTGCACTGGTCGCTCCGTTTGAAAGAACTAACCACACCCCTCGTAGTGAATTTATATACTCGCATATACCTATAGGGTTGTATATCTAACTTGTTTACCACTTTTACACGCAAGATGTTTCTTTTTGAGGGTAGTCGTTGAACAGTTTCGATTATTTAAAATTTATAGAAAAGAATTGTGTTTGGTATGCATTGCAACGATGTCATTTTCAGATTCATTTAGGTAAAAAAAAACAATTAGCTCAATTACAATTTTTGGAGTAGACGGTAGGTAGCTTAAAATATACCTATCGAATACACTGCCTATATTCTTGCCGATGTTGGCAATACAATAAGAAGAATATCATTCTATCATCCATAATTTTATTTTTTTTACATATTGTCCTGACTGACTGATGGATCAACGCACAGCCTAAACCGCTGATAGTAGAGACCTGGAACTTGATGGGTGTGTTCTTTGTATCACGTAGGCATCCGATAAGAAAGTATTTTGAAAAATCGACTCCTACGCTGACGAAGCCAAGCGGGTAAAAGCTAGTAAAAGTATAATATTCCAAATTCGTTGGCAATACGAAATACTTAAAGGTGTAGATAAACACTATTCATCTAGACTAACCTAAACCTATTTCAAGCTCAGACTACAATTAATTAATGTATATACTTAGTCTAAATTTTCAAGAATGGAGGTTCCCTTTTTTGGTCACTTAGTATGAATTAAGTCTATCAAAATGTAGGTAGGTAGGTTAAGTCATAAAGAATAATCAGGAAAGGTATGGAATGATGCTAGATCTAAACGTTACGAAAGTAGGGTAGGTAAAAGGTTGTAAAGTAAAAAAATCAAAGTACTTACTAATCATAATTCATTTTTATTTATCTTATCCTTAGTCCTATTACAAAATTATCCTATTTTATTATAATACCTACATCATTATTATGTAATTATTAATCAATGTAAATGGGCAAAACAATTTTTAGTTACCTTTCTGAGGCCTAAAAAAACCAGCGAAACTAACAGTTTGCTCGGTCGTTTTTAGTTGAAGTCGTAAAGGACGGGTATACATTCGACGGTTATTAAGTCAGGGTAATGCTGGCAACATTGAAAGTTAACTGCATAAAATACGGTGCAGTTAATGGTCTCCCAAAATACCTTTATCAGAACTACCGATGGCTAGCTGTAATAATAGCTCACCGGTTGCACGGTGACGGTAAACGCTTGAATGTTTCAGTTCTAATGTCACCTTACCCAAGAAAATGTACGATAGACATTGGTCTAGTCAAATGTTAGTACCTAAACTTAGGATTACAACAATTTGTATGACAATACCTCGTTAAGGGCAATTCTCGTAAATAATATTGTTTAAATTACATTTCAATATCATCCCGATTGCAAAAGATACCTTCAAAGTCAGTTTTTTAATACTAAAAGCTAACTTTGTGGGTATTTTGAGCTACTTTGAGGGTATTATTTGTGATCGAAATGCAATCGAAATGATATTGAAATGTAATTTGAACAATATTATTTAAGAGAATTGGCCTTCTGATTGTTCCTTTCATACTAAAACTAAGTTGTTCCGGACTACAGTCGTGCATTTGCAATTATAATTACTACAAAAATTCGCTTACAAATTACATTATGTATTCCCAAAAAGTAAAAGGAACTCAATTGTTGTCTTAACCCAAAATTAAACTTAAATTATAATTATCAATTAAATAAAATAGGAACTTCAAAATGACATATTCGTCAACATTATTAGTTAAAAAATTATTATGTAAAATATTTGCATCTGAACATTCAATGAAATGAAAGCAGAATACATTTATCAGCCACATCATTCGCTACATCATAACCTAATAAGTACAAAACGATTTTTAAGAACGCAATAAATTAAAATAATTGGTGAAAAAAATAAATGAAATGCATAAAATACCAATTGATTTGAGGCGGAAACAGATTATGTGTAGTAAAAAAATAATTAATTGCAAATAGTTTAAGGAATTGTCAATACAATTTATAATCTAAGTGCTTGAAATGAAAATGAATAAAAGCAATGAGCAACTTATTAATACCTACATTGAATACACAAATTAGTTGCTTGCTCTCGTCGTAACAGACAAAGTCGTTTTATGTTCCCCTAACGTTAAAGTGTCTGAAGTTTATTGTGAACTTGAATCCAAGAGGCAAACTACAATTTAAGTAAATGTAGGTTACAATGATTTTAGCAATAAATGTAAGTACAGACTTATTAATCTAACTTTTAAAACTAAGTAAAATTTCAAAAGTATACTGACTCGTGTGTCCATGAATTAGGAGACTTTATGTTCCGATTATAAAATAAATTCGTCAGATTGATTTAAATAAGTATGTAAGTACCTACTGTACATCGCTTGGAGTGTACGGTTAATGGCGGAGTGATGACGGTGGGCGATTTGAATGGGGTACTGGTAGGTGATATTCCCGCTAGCTGTCCAAGTCTTCAACTTTGCAGCGGTAGACGTACGCGTTCACCGTGGAGTCGTCCTCGTCGTACAGGCAATGGGTGCCGACGCCACACTCGCAACTGAAACATCAAAGTTATGCAGTTTAAACTACTGAATGTACAATCAACGCTCAAAAGTCTCTGGTGGGCAACGTTTATAATCCTGTGCAGCACTATTTGAACATTATAACAACGTAACCTGTAGATTGAACCCACGTCGGTTGGTGTAGCGGGTGGCGGTTTATACCACTCGGCCAACTAAAGACATAGCTAACATGTTGAAAATAATAATCACACTGAGTAGGTAGGTACTTTTAATTCAAGTATTTATGTTTGTGTGTAACGTCTATTAGAAGAAGGTCGTAAGTTCAATACTTGTTTTGTTGATAGTATTATTGTAGGAAACTGATCGTTTACTTATGACCCATACTGTACCTCTAATTGCAATCGTCTATCGAAAGATTTTTTTGTTTGTTTCTTTGTAACAAATATGGTCCGAAAGTACTGAACCGATCTTGATGAAACTTGGTATGAGGATACATTGTTTCATTGGGAATAATAGCTACTTTTTATCCTGATATTTCCACAGGATCGGGAGTTACGCGGATAATTCTTTAGAAAACCATTGCAGAATAGTGCAGCCAAAGCGTTCGGTGACGAGTAAGGACTCATTCACACACTGGGATCCGCTTCCGAAATATTCCGAATGGAAGCGGATTTTGATGCGGTTTTTTTTTAATAGAAAGAGTGATTCAAGAGATAGGTTTATATGTATAATACCATACATAATATTATAGCCGTGCGAAACCGGGGCGGGTCGCTAGTGATTCTATAAAAAACTACATACGCCATTATCGAAAAAAATTACGGACTGATGTGTGAATGAGCCATAACCATTCAATAAATCAGTAAACAGTTTATATTCGTAAACAATCACAGACAGTTTAATAATCGATAGCGTAATATGACTCCTTGTTGCGTGAGAAATACCTGTATAAGTAAAATTGACAAATTGGCACATTCTACCGATATGTTACTTAATCATTGATCAAAACATCAAAACAAAACATAGTGCGAAGTACATATACGTTATTTATAAAAATAGTAAATTGAAGATAGGACGAAATATCAAGATTTATATTTTAGACTAACATCACGTCGCGGTTTTACCGTTGAAACTCCAGATTCCGTGGGAATATCGGGATAAAAAGTATCCTAGACCACTCCTAATGAATAAATATATCCTCATACCAAATTTAATCAAAATCGGTCCAGTAGTTTCGAAGCCTATTCAATGCAAACAAACAATTCAATGTTTCCTCTTAAAATATAGTGTATAATAGATTGCTGTACGAGCAGCAGCAGCTGCTAGTCAATGTTAGGCTGGAAGGCTTGGACTTTGAAAAGGCTCTGGTTCGGTGTTGTAAAAGAGCATGACGTTATGAGACTTTATGAATCTCACATAGCGGTCGCGTCGCCAGACTTGGTTATTAGAGTAGTATAAATAACTAGCTTTTGCCTTCGTCCGCGTAGAATTAGTAGATTGGACCAAGGAATCACGTTGTCTAGTAAAAACTTTGCCCACCCTTTTTCACCCCCTAAGTGGTAGAATTTCGGGAAATCGTTTCTTATCGGATGCCTACGTCATACAAAGAACACACCCTCCAAGTTTCAGGTCTTTACGATCAGCGGTTTAGGTTGTGCGTTGATCCGTCAGTCAGTCGTTCATGGCAAAGCATTTTATATGTATAGATAGGAGATAGATTATGGTTTTGGGTGACTATCAGTACATCGTTATTGCAAAATGAGGATAACTTCCTAACGTTGTGGAACTTAGGTTAAATAACGACTCTTAAGACTTACTAAGTGTTTGTGATGTTCATTTCAATAATCTTCAGCACGGGTTTGTAAATAGACCAAGCGCAAGGCGTGCGGGTTGCGCAAATTTGCTTCACTTTCTCCGTCGTCGCATGCCCCGACTGTGCTTCTTCGGAGTCTGGGTTCACAGCCCTCTGAAAGATAATATTTATTTATTGATAGTTCAGAAAAAATGCCTACATTTAAATCATTAAATGTTATTATTATTTTTAATGGACACAATCATAATATGGAAAATCACTGCAGACAAAATAAATTAAAATAATCAAATTTAAATATTGATAATTAAATGTCTTATTCGGTTGATATCAGATCAGTCATCAGACCACAGTTCAACAAATTGGATTTTAAACTTTGTTAAGAGGGATGTGATCTACGTCCTAGATCTATTATTTCTAGCCTTAATGTACGTTATAGGTAGGTACTCAATTAATATATTTCTTAGGTATTACAAATCAGTTTAGGTCAACAAATTGTATCGAGGACACATGTTATAAAAGGAAAGATTTTTTTATGAACGTAGGTATCTCCAAAAACCAAGGTCGATAACTTGAAATGAGGATACATTGATTCAATGGAAATAACATAGTAAAAAAGTAAAGATATATAGTATATATAGTTAGTATATAGTTATATAGTTAGTTTACTTAGTTAGTTAGCTGATATATAGTTTTGTAAAGTATATATTTACAAAAGAAAAGTATATAAGTAGTATATCCGTTGTCTAGCACCCATAATACAAGTCTAGTTACTTAGCTTCCTGCAATATTTATTTATTTATTTATATTCCTATGGGATCGGACTTACGCGGGTGAATTCACTGGCCCTAGCATCAGTAATAAGTAGGACAACGAAAACTGAGTAGGTATAATATATAGAAAATATTAATTATATAGAAAAACTATCTGTCCCGGCAAAATATTAATCGGTTCAGCCAGCAGCCAGAGTTTGGCAACTTACACCGAGAGTACCGCGCCTAGAATTTTATATACATAGCGATGATCAAACTTTTTTGTATACTATGAAAGAGAAAACAGTAAATATAAGACGTATAATGTATGTACTGTAATACAAACTTAAGATACACGTGCCAGTATTTTTTTTATCATTTCAAGTTATTGATAACATTGTCTCAAAGGGCAATTAAGTTATCGATCACCTAAGTGCGTCAATGCATTATAAATTAATACTAAACATACATAACACAGGCAATGTATCTGTCATTCAATAAATCAACCCTAAGGTAGGTAAGTACCTACATGTATGCAATTCGGTACTTGATAGTTAGTTGCAACGATAAAATATGAGATATATTGAAAATAGGTTCACAATTTACTATACAGTCTCTTTTTTTGCATTAAAGTTTATTGTTAATGTATATTTTGCGAAATAAATTTACTATTACTAGACTGCTGATCACAAGCCACAAAACGCGATGGCTACGCCTCAGCACCAAAGCAGAAGGTTACATTTTACCGGAAAACATAACACTTCTCGGAGGGAGCCTTCAAAGTAAGTGCTGTGATATCATCGACCCCAATTTTTGAAGATTTTATATTACCAATTCAATTTATTAACGCTTCTTTAAATAAAAAGTTAATTGTCAGACGTTTATATTAAACTTCTGCGTTTTAAAATATTTGGAAACTGTAAAACTGTCAAGAAGCCAATTCTTTAAGTTTTTTTAAGTAAGATAGGTATTCTGTGTGTTTAATGATGATGTCGGAAGTACCTACTTTTAATAATAAGTTGTTATCTAAGTTGACAAATCATTAACGCTTGCAATTAAAAAAAGCTTAATTGAGTAAAGCGAGTGATTGACTCCCACTCTTAAATAATGATGACGTGTCGAGTGTAAAACCGACCGTCCATCGCAAACTAAACTAAGTTAGTTTTAACTTAGCTCGCATAGTGGAGCCAATTTATTCATACATGTGCATATTGTGCATCCATCGCAAACTATGGCAGCTAAGCCTACGGTAAACTAAAAAACTGTGAGCTAAGCTAAAGTAACTGAGTTTAGTTGCCGGTGGACGGTCTGCTTATTGAATTAACTATATTTTTAGGTACCTACCGATAAAAGTATTATTTTGGGCGTTATTGTTGTCCCCTATACAATCTCTTTTTTTTGGATGGATTCCCCTTAAACTGAAGGGTAAAATCTATAAAACCGAAGAAAAAGACTTACTGCGCCGACCCCAAATAAATTGGGATAAGGGCAGGAAGATGACGATGATGATTGTTGTCCCCAAAATAATATGAATTACGAAAAATTGCGTAAAAGCAAGCAAAAACTATGGCTTCTATCTAGTGCATTATTTGCTAAGAATGTTAGGTGGGCGTTATTTTTTTTAATAACGTAAGTATATCAAAGAAAATTAAATAATAAAGAAATTTCCTATCGGCACGATAAAAAGAGCAAGGCCAGTAGAAATGGTGTGACACAAACATTATTATCAAAGAGCAATCCCAATTAGAGGCGTTCCATAAACAATATCGTTATCAGGCAAAGCCTGGGGCATACTGTCCGCGTTTAACGGACATCGTACGATATGTGCATACGCACGCCCTTGAACGTATCCGTTCGAATTGAACGTGTCGTCGTCGGAATCGACGACCGCCGCATGAATGAACGCAATAGACGAATCAATGACGCCGACGACACTAATCACATTGTTACAATATCGTTACAGTTGATAGATACCGTATTATACCCAATCACAATCTGTAGTACGGCCATATAGGATCTATATAGGTAGGTATGTTGACGTAAACAGGAAGTAGGTAGGTAAGTGTATACATAACGCACCATTCCACTATAACTTTGTAGGTCATTGACCAATACAAAGATTGTAATTTTATTAGATTCTTCGAAATAATTATTTTGCGTCTTATCTTCGATAGATTTTCCATTCGGTGTTCCAGTGAATTCTAAATTGTCGTCTTTGTAAACAAATACACGCATGGCTGCTTACAAGGCGGGCGCGGCGGCGCGGCCTCCCGTATCATATTGTTTATCTAACGCCCAATAACTTACAAAGGGTTCATGTATTCATCAACGATTTTGTTCTAATGGTTTAAAAATGTAGGTAGGAATAAAATTACTCGACTCGACGCGTCTATTCTGTCATAAATGCGTTTTTCCCCACTCTGCGATTAAGAATCTATTGTTCAGTTTCCTTCAGATATTATTTTACATAAAATAATCTAAAAACCTAATTATTCGTTTTAAAAGTTTGAAATCTACCTACCCTTTTAGTCATTCAAATTTGTACCGACAGACATCGATTTACCGGGCGCATCGGGTAGAAAAATATTCGTTATGACTGCTGCATGCGACACAAATCTACGGGAATCGAAAATTGCTAGTATTTTTGATACAGTTATAAAAACAAATAACACAGAAATAAGCGGGGCTTTTAAAATTCATGGTATGGATTGGATTGTGAGCACAAGACATTTGGTCATAAAAGTTTTACAACACGTAGAAATTTATAGACCTGCGCTTCCAGTTTTTACTATTTCAAACTAATTTCCTTAAGTTTTAATTTATTTTGCAAGAAAATAATGGACACCTTAAAAATGAATAGGTAGGTATGATAGAAGTAGAGTGTCGGATGTCGATTAAAAATCAGTAGAGGCCGTGAGCTAAAACGAAGATCCCATAATAAAATTATGTCGCAACGTTCCTACTTACAAAATTTATAACTACACAAAAACGGCGTGGATTTTTTTTATGTTTATTTTCTTATGCTGGAGTGCAACCATGAGACATTTTATACGCCCTAATCTTAAAAAATATTAAATAATATGATTAAGTAAGTACCTCTTACTATAATGTACACTAATAATATAATAAAGATTGTTGTTTTGTTCTTTTGTTTGTAACTAATAGGCTACGAACCTACTGGGCCAATTTAAAATAAACTTGGTACGAAAATACATTGATTCATTGGGAGTAACATAGGCTAATTTTTATCCCGATATTCCCACGGAATCGGTAGTTACGCGGGTAAAAGTTATTCGTTAGTAACGAATAACTGAAGAAGCACCGTAGCGCTTAATAAATAAAAAACTAAAAAAAAAAAGTGTATAAGTACGTAAATGTAGTTAAAAACAAAACACTCAATCTTTGAATTCTTGTCTCACTTTCTCAGTTCAGTGATGTGATGAATCATACACACCGGATGATAGCCGAACGTAAAGATTCCACATTATCTAACTGAAAAATTATTACGACGCACACTATGTATTTGTAAATAAATACAATTTCTACGAATGCTGAAAATGAATGAATAATTTGTTGTTTTCCTTAAATTTTCTTATTGGAACGAAGTTTCTTATTTGTCATTTCTCTGAAGATTTTATAAAACAAAATTAAGAATACAAATCGATAAATATAACCCTTTACTTTCTAAATGGCTGGAGCCTTAATTTTTTTGTAAGTTCTATTTACAGTCTGGAACTGACGCACGCATGACTGAATTTTCATAAAAATTTAAAACTACTTACTCTCTAACTCAGTATTTATATGTTTTACAATTAATCTTAATCGTAAATCCTTAAAATTCATCCACTGCACACTGATGGTTTTTAAACATTTTTAACGGTAATGATGCAATTTATTTTTGAGGGTTATTTTAAAATTATTGATGTGATAAATTATTAACATCTTCAGCATAATAAATCAAGCATCTAAGATGTATTTTACTGATGTAGTTATAAATTGCAATTATGATTCAATAATTTCCACTATTTTCAGAAGCGCTTTCAGTATTTAATATTTTGAAAGCCCACGTTTTCAGCAATAACCGTCACAAGTCGTTACAGGTAAACACATCAGCATCACAAACACATAATTGCCACCGAACACTGAAAATGTAATAGTGAAACCACTCACCCTATCCCTCGGGACCATTGCTGTAGCCAGCGCACAAACCGCCAGAAGTAATATTATCCCTTTCATGTTTGCTGGTGTTTGAAGATCGCGATGCGGGTAGACGAGTTCGTGGAAATATGTTAAATACGCGATACGCGCAATGTGTGAACGTGTGACTCCGAGTGGCTACGATTCAAGACGCGCGCTTTTTATGTAGGCTCGCTGAGAGGCCCCGCCACAGAATAAACGATAGGCGCCACAACGGTGTCTCCGCCTCCCAGCTCCCAACACAGTTCCCTAACTAAATCACGATGCTTGTGATTTACATACTTTAACCCACATCTCAGACGAAAGATAATTACTAATTATACCGCAATAATAATTATCATTGTATTCGTTTGCATCTGTCGTGTTGATATACTTATACGCGATAGGTATTGAAATGATATGAATGGATAATTGCAAAGATTGAGCGGGAGGCGCGTGCTAATCAATCAACATAATAATTGATAAATAGGTAGTTTATTGATGCTGAGAAAACATTATGTAGTATTACGTTATCTTGGATGTTCATTCATTGCTTTTGATCGTAGTAATTTGATAGTTGTATTGTGAAAAACTAATTGGGTCCCGCGATTTCATTCGCGTAAAAAGTAAGCCTGATGTTTATCTCTATACTGAACTACCCCTTTACACATTTTCATCGAAATCGGCCGAGGTATTTGACCAAATCACTATCATCACTTCACTATCACTACATAGTATAAAATAAAGTCACTTTTCGCCGTCCCTATGTCCCTATTTCCCTTTGTATGCTTAGATCTTTAAAACTACGCAACGGATTTTGATGCGTTTTTTTAATGGATAGAGTGATTCAAGAGGAAGGTTTATATGTAGGTATAATACATGCATAATATAGCCGTGCGAAGCCGGGGCGGGTCGCTAGTAAACAAATAAACTCTTTATTAGGATGATGGACGATGGTAAGTAGTGTAACGGTTTATTTATTAGTTGTAGGTAGATTAGAATTAGGTACTTAGGTACCTACGTGGTTTTCGAATAAGTATTCTGGAATTTTTTGTAGTACCTAGATTACCTACGAATTGTTATTGCGGTAATTTCCAAAATAGTAAATATGGATAGACCCAACATGGAAGGGGGAATTTACGGGAAAAAATACCTAAATATATATTTTTTTGAAATAAGGAAACACGGCATTGTCGTCGCTATGAATGTAATTAGGTTTTTCCATACCTATGTATTGATAGATTAAAGCAAAGACCAAGGATAGGGACGTACTTAAGGTGAATGCTGAGCGTAAGTAGATTTTGGGACATAATTATTGCACGAATGAGCAACGAAAGGTTGCTCAAAGGCTGCTAGAGTGGCACATAAGTAGATACAGTCAGAAAAGGACTGAAGGTAGCAGGTGCATATTTTAAAGTTTAAATTTTTAAACAACGGTTCAGTAATTGTAAATTATTCTGCTTGATATCACTAAAGCTTTCGAAGTGTTAATTATTTCACGCAGAATAACCAAAAAATATTGAACAGTCATTAAAATAATTAGAACTTTAAAATATGCACCTGCTACCCTCAGTCCTTTTCTGACTGTACTAGAGCTCGCGGTAGACCACTAATGAGGTGGAAAGACGATATCAAACGACACGCAGGATGTTAACGACTCTAAACCGTCGGTCGGTAGTGGAAGTGGATGTAGGAGGCCTACGTCCTAGATTCGACAAGTAAAGGCCAAAATGGATGGTTGCTACCTCTAGTAGCAGTCGTTAGAGCAAGTTAGAGGCCTTAGGGCGATCTGAAAACTCTAACATTAGGTTAACCACACCTCTATACGAGAAGAAGAAGAACCCTCCGAACTCCGAACCGAGAGTTTTCCAGCATCCATCAGTGTTTCCATCGCTCCTTGTCCTACGTTATTTCTTGAGGAAATCATTATTCATCTATTCATTTACCTTTCGGATACCAAAGTCTCTTAAACTTTTTGGCAAAAAGAAAAAATAAAATCATATATTTTGGGTTCAATTTTTCGAATTTGAAAGTTGACCTTTCTTAAATTAGTCCTCAAAAACTTAACCATTGCCAAATCGACTCATAAATTGCGTCATCTGAGTTATTCGGAACTAAAAATTAAAACGGAAAATACGAATTCCAGGAAAGTCTATTGACGTATCACGCAGTACAAAATTGTAAAACTTTCCTGGTGCGATAACCAAATTATCACAAACAATAAATGAAAACTGGTAGGTAGGTATATATTCTTATATAGAAAACTCAGTGCCCTGCGGTTTAACCCGTCTAAGTTCCGATTTCGTAGAATTTCCTGTTTCCTACATAAGTTGTACTTACCAGCTATAAATGCCTAATTATTGTAACTAGTAGTTCGCCCCGAACTGAGGCCTCACGAGTTTCTTTCAGCAATTATTATATTTCAGCGTAAAGTACTAAAATGTATAATATAACGACGAAAGACTCCAAATACGATAGGTCTATCTTATTTAAATGATAGGTGTCTAGTATCGCTATTATCTGAAATTGGATGATTTAGAGAATCCAAACACGATAGGCATAACTTGTTGTTGTTAACTTGTTGTTGTTGTTAAGTTCTAAAAGCATAGGTCCAGCTCAATCATCACACCCGTCCAGAAGTCCAGAAGATAGTAATTCCTATCCTTCCTTCCTTATGTACCTATCTACTTATCATAATGTTACGTAAGAGGAAACGAGAAGACAAGCTCGAGAACGAGAATATATTAGAGAAGTTTGAGACCAATATGTACTGTAATAAGTCCCTAAACTAAAATATGTCAAAATATGTAAAAAAAAGTTAGTCACAAATTTAATAATAATCAGTCTTTAGATCGGCTAGAACCAACCATTCCTACTATTTGATACTATTCACCACTATTATTGTAAAACAGCCCATGATTATTAAATAAATAAATATGGAAATGAAGCAAAGAGAGTTCCGGACGATTTAGGGTAAAGTAGAATTATACACTTTATAAAAACCACAACACAAGGGCCTCAGTCAGTGGTACATAAACGTCAACCATTTTAGATTGAAAAGTTATCTCCTTGGTTTCCGTTTAGCTGATCAATAGCTGGTTCCAGCAGCTCCTTCTAAGGCTATGGGGAACGAACACGGAAGTAGAATTTCTGGTGGAAATTGTCATTTTTGAAATCGAAAAGAAGGTTTAAGCATTTTTTCCTCTCTGATAATAATGAGTACCTACCTATGATATAAAAATTAATATTTAAAAAAAACTAAGAACATTGTGATGCTACACCTTCATTATTTTTCTGTAACACGCTTACTATTTACAATATTCTTTATCCAAATATAATTTTATTTTCTATTTTTAAATTGGATTTTTTTATTAAAGCGTGTTATTTTAAGTTTTTTAAAACAATTAATTTATTTTATACTTTTTGGTCTTTGATAACGAAATATGCTAGATCAGACCCTGGTTACCATTGAAAGACAAACTACTCGTCAAGACGATTCTAACGAGCCCAAACTCGATGGGGTTATGTCGTTTCATTGCGAAGTTCCTATGACCACCTTCCAGTTCCATCATCAGACCCTGGTTACCATTGAAAGACAAACTACTCGTCAAGACGATTCTAACGAGCCCAAACTCAATGAGGTTGTGTCGTTTCATTGCGAAGTGCCTATGACCACCTTCCAGACCCATCATCACACCCTGGTTACCATTGAAAGACAAACTACTCGTCAAGACGATTCTAACGAGCCCAAACTCGATGGGGTTGTGTCGTTTAATTGCGAAGTTCCTATGACCACCTTCCAGTTCTATCATCAGACCCTGGTCACCATTGAAAGACCAACTACTTGTCAAGACGATTCTTGACGAGTAGTTTGAATGAATGAACTATGAAGTATGGATAATGATATAATTTCTGCAGATTCCCTCCAGCTCTATCATCAGATCAGTACCATATTATTGTCACCGAAGTTACGCCCTTTCATTTGATACCCCACTCGGGTATATTTGCAGTATAGTTTGTGTGCCATATAGGTAGATCCCCTTTTGGACCCCCCTATCTCCGGAACCCCGCTCATGCTCATGTTCGAACTTAAAAATTCTATGGACCTCAACTACTTGTATACCAAAAATCATGAAGATCAGAGCAACGGTACTCAAGTTATCGTCGAACAAACATACGAGCGACCGACCCGTCTCAACACTAGACCTCTCTCACTTCGCTCGTTCGGTCAATTATTATCACTATCACTTCACTACATAGTATAAAACAAAGTCGGTTTCTCTGTCCCTATATCCCTTTGTATGCTTAAATCTTTAAAACTACGCAACGGATTTTAATGCGGTTTTATTTAATAGATAGAGTGATTCAAGAGGAAGGTTTATGTATGTATAATACATACGTCTAAAGTCTGTGGTGTCCCACGGCAAAACTCCTCTCAATTCCCCCTTCCATAGTTTGCGGTCTACTGCGATGTATTACCAATCTGCCTATTAAGTTTTATCGCATTCGGTTCAGTAATGCTACCCGCTTTTTGACGTGACAACGTCTTATAAATTGGTTTGCCGGGTGACACTTCAAGAAACTGCGTTACGCTCCGCTGACGTTATGCGCTCACAATGAGAGCGAGTGAGAGGCACGCGGGCATGGTTAGCCCGCCTAAGAGCGAGAGAGACAGACATAAAAAGTGAAAGGCACGCGTCCCTTCCACTCGAGCACAGTTGTTGTCACGTAAAACTTTCGCCCGTATACCGACTTTACAGGCAACCAGTTTTTTAACTGCGTATGTTCCCATGCCATTAGAATATAATCACGAATATTATCATCAAAATGGACTCATTGTTTTCGCACAAGAGAGGATCGCACAAAAGTGCTTCTATCTAATAAAATGGCACCTATACCAATTTACATCGACATCGGTTTAGTCATTTAACAGTAAAAGAAATAAACAAACAAACTATCGCACATTTCTATTAGTTAGTTACGATTCTTGAGATAAGTAAAATAGAATAACATTATAACAGAGGCACAATGAATTATTACGACTTCATTTAACGTCATTCGATAAATAACTACGTTCTTACGATAAATGATAACAATACGATGACATGATGATGACAGTTTTTATTGGTAACATGGAGCCCTTGCCCTTACCCTGATGTTTACTAAGACGCTTGTTGCATCATCCATTACAGAAATGCAGGAGCGAGCGCTGCGCTGCGGTAAATAAATATTGCAGGACATTCCACACATCGCCATCTAGCCCCAAGCTAAGTAACTAGACTTGTGTTATGGGTGCTAGACAACGGATATACTACTTATATTACTTTTCTTTTGTAAATATATACTTATAATACATAGAAACAACCAGACCACAGACAAATAAATATCTAAGCATAAATACTTGTCTGTGGCGGGAATCGAACCCGCAACTCTGTGTTTGGCAGTCCGGCATGGTAACCATTGTGCCAACTGGGTCGTCTTAAAGATAAATAAAGTAAACTTGAGCTTTTTTTTTTATTTTTTCAAATTGTTAAATTCAAGAGAAACTTTTACCTACTGGCTCTTTGTTACCTATTTTATTAAAGGTATTTAGTAGGTACTAGCTACGCCCAGCGGCTTCACCTGAGTAAGCCCCGATCCCGTGGGAATATTTCAAAAATTAATTCGTTCAAAACCAGTAATTTCGCGCGTTCAACCGACTCGACTACTGAATTTCGAAATACGAAATTCCGTAATTTGTGAGACCGAAGTTGTATCAGTACGATGTTCCTTAGTTCAACAGTACAATGTCGCGACGTTTGAAATTCCGTAGTTTGTGAGATCTAAAGTATAAGATAATGTGAACATAAGGCTTTGAAAAAAAATTTAGGTACTATAATGTTTTTATTTTGAGTTTTATAAATCATACAGAACATATAGGGGGGTTAAATCGATAGGTACTGAGATCCCCCACCCCCCCAGCAACCGATGATCCACCCCCCTTGTTACACCGTGTATAGAGGAGAATTTTAGGAGAATCACGGATAATTTTCTTTTTGTTAGTTTGTTTTGTTGGATGTTCATACCTATATTTAAATCTCATATAGGTACCTACATCTCAATTTCGTACTTCGCTACAGTGCACTTTCGAACTGACGTACATCGTAGGTACTTGTATACTTTAGATCTCACAAACTACGGAATTTCAAACGTCGCGACATTGTACTGTTGAACTAACGAACATCGTACTGATACACATTCGGTCTCACAAATTACGGAATTTCAGCGATTATCGCGGTCAGACAAGCAAACTCACGCAGCTTATTACGTGTCTAATATACTTACTAAAGTATAGATTAGGTACCTAATAACGTCTATAATTCCCATTATTTACTTAGATGAGTGAAAAAAAAACAACTAAGTTAATGGTAATTCTATCTAGCTACTCGTATTTTACTTAGATTTTCTTAAAACATTACTTTTATTGTTCACTAGCGACCCGTCCCGTCTTCGCACGGCTATATTATGCATGTATTATACATATAAACCTTCCTCTTGAAACACTCTATCTATTTAAAAACCGCATCAAAATCCGTTGCGTAGTTTTAAAGATTTAAGCATACATAGGGATATAGGGACATAGGGACGGCGAAAAGTGACTTTATTTTATACTATGTAGTGATAGTGAAGTGATAGTGATGTTAGGTTTACGTAAATATCGACATGTGTACGGACTACGGAACCCTTAGTGCGCAAGTCAGATTCGCACATAACCAGTTTTTTGTAACTTCTAATAACTCGGCCATTTATTTTGGGGTACCTATTGATTTCTTAATACCTACCTACTTTACACGTGTCGTGAATCAAGAAAGCAATTACCAAAATTCTAGATTTCCGTTATTTAGTTTAGCTAGCTAGGTTATTGACTTTTGTACCTAACACTTTGATGTTGGAACTTCAAGGGAAATGTAATAAAACATCTTGATTTTACGTATATAAAGACCTCAGCGAACGACTATATAACTATGTTTACTTTCAGCTTAGGTATATTATTACTACCAGCGCCATGCGGTTTCACTCGCGATCCCGTAGGAATATCGAGATAAAAAAAAAGAGAGATTAGCCTATTTATTAATCCAGAAGCACTTATTATACAGGGTTATTGGTAATTATACGAGCAAGTCGTTGAGGACTACTTCTGTGCACCTAAATAAACAACTTTTGTTCTACAACTTTTGGAAATTCGAACATTTTTTTAAAAATTTGTATTTCTGTGACAGAACATTTTATTTTATTTACAAGAAGGCCTTCTTGTAAATAAAATTGTTCAAATTACATTGCAATATCATTCCTTTCGCTTTTAGCGATAAGGCCACCCATTGTGCCATCATCAATCATCATCATCATATGAGCCCATACACGTCCACTGCTGGACATAGGCCTCCCCCATACGAAGCGACGCCACAAACAGCGGTCCTGAGCCGCCTTCATCCACCGACCACCAGCAATGTCGTCGGTCCACCGGGCAGCTGGTCTCCCAACACTCCGTTTCGCGTTGCAGCATCGCCACTCGAGAACCTTTACTCCCCAGCGGTTGTCAGTTCTGCGAGCTATATGACCTGCCCATTGCCACTTCAGCTTACCAATCCTGAGAGGTATGTCGGCGACTTTGGTTCTTCTACGGATTTCCGTATTTCGGATTCTATCACTTAAAGAAACTCCGAGCATAGCTCTCTCCATAGCCCGCTGAGCGACTCTGAGCCATATTTTTGCCATTGTACCATATTTTTTCATTTTTAGTTTTTTATAATTTTTATTTCACTGTAATTTTTTTTAAATATTATGTAAGCATAGTAGGTACTGTGTTAGAATTAATTTTGTGTTCTGTTTTATGGTGCAATAAAGTGTTGATCTATCTAACTATCCGATTACATTTAAATTGCACTTCTTGCATGTAATTTACGAAAATCGGTCTTCTGGTCTCCAGCTATCTAAGTACTGTGTTTCAAAGCAAACGGTCTATTCATTTCTGCTTGAAGGAGTACCTACTTACCTGGGTATCTGCTTCATGCTACTTACCTATACTATAATAGTAGGATAAGATGCCCACACATAGTAACGTATCTGAATTGAATCAAGTTTTATAGGTAGTGAAAAAATATATGGCTGAGAAAAAAACGGCACGTGTAGATCTGAAATAATTTGAATACGTATACGCCTACTTCTAAATATCTAGTCCACACGTGTAGGGAAAAACTGAAATAGGTATATAGGTAGGTACCTAATTTTCCAGTGAACTCTTCATTAATATTGTATTTGTTCACGAACTTTAGGTTTCTAGACTGTGTAATGAACACGTGTAAGTCTGATTGACTGTCTAGTCTGGTTCAAGGTAGAACAATAATATGCAATGCATGAATTCATGCAATTTATGTAGGTATTGCCTTAATCCTAGGTACCTATCCTTAGTAATACCTGTGGGCTGTGTTATATAGATAGACTAGCTTTTGCCCGCGACTTCGTCCGCGTAGAAGTCGAAAATGAACCAAGGAATCGCGTTGTCCCATACAAACTTCGCCCCCCTTTTACACCCCCTTAGGTGTAGAATTTCGGAAAATCCTTTCTTATCGGATGTCATACAAAGAACACGATCTCCAAGTTTCAGGTCTCTACGATCAGCGGTTTAGGCTGTGCGTTGATCCGTCAGTCAGTCAGTCAGTCGTTCACGACAAAGCATTTTATATGTATAGAAGATAATAAAAAACATAATAAAAATATATTGATTTTTATTTCAGGCAAAACCCATATTACAAATTCACTCAAAATTATAACTGAATAAACAGATGTCAGAACATAATAATTATGCAATTTAAATCAATTTAATAAAGTACTTACCTAACTTACTTACCTGTTAATGCTTGCCAGTTTTTAACCGACTTCAAAAAAGAAGGATTTCCTTAATCGTCGCGTATATTGTTTTTTCAATTTTTAACCATTAAGTAACAAAAATAACGTTAGTGTCATGGGGAAAGTTGCCGACGCAAATCCTGAATCTTTTCAAAGTTCCAACAACATCAGTAAGTCGTTTTGTTTACACGTTTTTTATTTTATCTAATAATAGGTAAAACTTAGTAAATAAAATAATAAAAAATAAATAAATAAGTAGGTATATATATTTCAGGACATTCTATTATCATTCATTCATTTTATTTCATTCATCGCCATCTAGCCCCAGCTTATGCTTGAAACACAAGTCTTTACTTAAACTAGACTTGTGTTATGGGTGCTATCCACGGATATCCGTGGATAGCACCCATAACACACAACTAACCCATAACTTTATATAAAGTGGAATCCTACTAATATTATAAACTAGCGACCCGCCCCGGCTTCGCACGGCTATATTATGCATGTATTATACATATAAACCTTTTTCTTGAATCACTCTATTAAAAAAACCGCATCAAAATCCGTTGCGTAGTTTTAAAGATTTAAGCAGTCAAAGGGAAATAGGGACAGAAAAAGCGACTTTGTTTTATACTATGTAGTGATGTGAAAGTTTGTGTGTGTGTGTGTGTGTGTGTGTGTGTGTATGTATATTTGTTAGGTACCTACTCCTTCACGCAAAAACTACTGGACCGATTGCAATGAAACTCGTATAGCAATAAAGTAATATGCAATATGAGTGCAAATAGATCAATCAATGGATCCTTACAGTGGATTTTAGTGACTTGAAGAGTTTTAAACATACAGTTTGCGAATCAAGGAATAATGTGGACATAATAGTTCAAAAAGATCCATCGACAGATTTTTACAGTGGATTTTTAGTGGACATCGCCGAAATTATTCTCCTGGAACGATTCTAACTCCAGCAACACATGAAACGGAATGTGACATTAAAAAATGATAAACCATAAGTATACCTACTTACCCAATAACGGGTTACAGGATCATAATACCAGCAAGCAAACCTCGCTACTGATTACTAATGGTTCGAAATTGTAATCAACACTATGCTATATTGATATTTTGACCGAATTGAAAGACGAATCAGTCAAAAATTTTACAAATTAAGATGCTAATAATTTTATTTATAGCTTGATTCAAGTTCCCGACTCCAGTCTTCTTACTATAGTTATGGTTTTGCAAGTTAAAAATTACTTTATTCAGTTGGAATCGATCGTATGTGATCACATTCACACGTCTTAAAAACTAAGTTCGGAACGCCACGTAGGAGAAGACACAAGAAACTCAAGTGGTGTTTATTCTTTTTTATTGCTCACAAAGGTCAAATACCTACCGAAAACGTATTAAACGACACCTTATTCCAAAATCAGACTGACATTTACAGAGGTCAAAGTGACATAATATAACAGATGTCAAAGTGATATATGACAGATGTCAAAGTGACAGTAGTCAAAATGACAGTCAAAATTTTCTAAAAAAAATATAATTTCCAAAAGTCGTAGAACAAAAGTTGTTCGTTTAGGTGCACAGAAGTAACCAACGGCTTGCTAGTATAATTACCAATAACCCTGTATATGGAGAAGAAGAGCCGAAGATCGGGCTCAGTGGCGTATCTTGGGAGAGGCCTACGTCCAGCAGTGGACTGACACCGGCTGATGATGATGATGAACCCTGTATAATGGAGCACACAATGTGCTTTTGACCTTTTTATTTTCCGGGGCCTAACTACCAGGCACTTTTAGATCATCTTTATTTTTAAGTTAAAATTATTATATTTGAGTCAAAGACCCATTATATGGTAATTTTATTGACGTAGGTACCAAGCAGTGGAAAATCCAATAAGCCGTGAAAGTTCTATTTCGAGAACAGCTAGCGCATTCAAGTGCCAATAATGTCCAGAGTGCATCATAGGTAAGTAGGTAGGTAGATATAACAAACAAACCTACATAGCACATACCAATAGCAAAACTTTTTAAATCATCATTACTACATAGTATAAAACAAAGTCGCTTTATCTGTCCCTATGTCCCTATTTCCCTTTGTATGCTTAAATCTTTAAAACTACGCAACGGATTTTGATGCGGTTTTTTTTTAATAGATAGAGTGATTCAAGAGGAAGATTTATATGTATACTAGCGACCCGTCCCGGCTTCGCACGGCTATATTATGCATGTATTATACATATAAACCTTCCTCTTGAATCACTCTATCTATTAAAAAAACCGCATCAAAATCCGTTGCGAAGTTTTAAAGATTTAAGCGTACAAAGAGAAATAGGGACAGAGAAAGCGACTTTATTTTATACTATGTACATATAAACCTTCCTCTTGAATCACTCTATCTATTAAAAAAAACCGCATCAAAATCCGTTGCGTAGTTTTAAAGATTTAAGCGTACAAAGAGAAATAGGGACAGAGAAAGCGACTTTATTTTATACTATGTACATATAAACCTTCCTCTTGAATCACTCTATCTATTAAAAAAAACCGCATCAAAATCCGTTGCGTAGTTTTAAAGTTTTAAGTGTACAAAGGGAAATAGGGACAGAGAAAGCGACTTTATTTTATACTATGTAGTGATGTAGTGATGATAGTGAATACATGCATAATATAGCCGTGCGAAGCCGGGCGGGTCGCTAGTGTTATATAAACTGGATATTTATCATGGTAAACGTCCCGTTATGAAAAAACCATGGTAATTGTTTTCCCAGGTCCTAATTTAATTGCGTATCACGTTTCGACTATGTTCTCTAGAATTAAAATAATTACTATGAATACAAATCGTGTGAGTTTAAAAGTTTAATACCTAACCATGGTAGTTTAAAATCAAGTAATAAGTAGTAGATAAGTTTTTTTCCTATTTACGGTCGGCTGAATCAATTTGGATGAATTTACACATAAGTACACCGTAGTATGTTTATAAAAGTTTATCTCACGTCCGAAGGATCACGTTTCTATAAGAAAACATTTCTTTTTTTTAGCTTTTTTTTGTAGGTAGGTACCTAGTTAAGACGAAGTGGGTAAACTAAAAATATCGCGACAGTTGTTTTAGAAACAGTTTTTGGGTTCTATCAACCGCTAAAATCCATCGAATGATATTCCTAATGTCGTAAAGTTGAAGATATGCTTTGTATTGTCATACACTTCGAAACACGATTACAGTTTTGATTTGCCTCTATAGAAAAAAAATTGTAAAAATCGTATAACAATGACTTATTTTTAATTTTACGCGGCGATTGTAAAGAAAAGTCAAGTACATTTTCATAAACCTTAGGTATTACCTACATCAAATCCCATAAGGTAAGAAATATGGTTTTTAACTAAAATAGATGTTAGTCTTTTTTATCTTCTTTATCTTCTTCTTTAATATATATAAATCTCGTGTCACAATGTTTGTCCTCAATGGACTCCTAAACCACCTAACCGATTATAATAAAATTCGCACACCATGTGCAGTTCGATCCAACTTGAGAGATAGGATAGCTTACATCCCGATATTCCCACGGGATCGGGAGTTACGCGGGTGAAACCACGTAAGGCAGCTATCTTCTTAATATATATAAATCTCGTGTCACAATGTTTGTCCTCAATGGACTCCTAAACCACTTAACCGATTATAATAAAATTCGCACACCATGTGCAGTTCGATCCAACTTGAGAGATAGGATAGCTTACATCCCGATATTCCCACGGGATCGGGAGTTACGCGGGTGAAACCGCGTAGGGCAGCTAGTCTTCTTAATATATATAAATCTCGTGTCACAATGTTTGTCCTCAATGGACTCCTAAACCACTTAACCGATTATAATAAAATTCGCACACCATGTGCAGTTCGATCCAACTTGAGAGATAGGATAGCTTACATCCCGATATTCCCACGGGATCGGGAGTTACGCGGGTGAAACCGCGTAGGGCAGCTAGTCTTCTTCTTAATATATATAAATCTCGTGTCACAATGTTTGTCCTCAATGGACTCCTAAACCACTTAACCGATTATAATAAAATTCGCACACCATGTGCAGTTCGATCCAACTTGAGAGATAGGATAGCTTACATCCCGATATTCCCACGGGATCGGGAGTTACGCGGGTGAAACCGCGGAGGGCAGCTAGTATTTATATAAAACTTAGTAGGTAGGTATCCATAAACGTAAACGGCCATTTTCCGGCGCGTGGGGGAAAAGGAGGGTTTTCAAGTCATAGTTCATACTTCGCCTTATGTGGCTAAGTGCAAACGACTACCTATCTACAAATTTTGTTTGTCAAAATAATACGATAATTATTATTGTGATGAAATGAGTCATCCTAAGATTCGAAAGTCACAGGTTTATCTCATATGTTTTTTTCTAACGGTTAACAATACAATACATATGTGGGTAGGTACATAATTTGTAACGTTTATCTTGTTTTTTATTAGATAGTCGGAAACTTTTAATTTATTTATCAACACAATTAATTATTATTATTTGTTATTATTGTATTGCGCCATTTGTTTTTACTGATTTTTCGTGAAAAAATATGGAATAGTTTTCCATAAGTACCTAACCTACCTACATGTATTAGATTGTTTTGATTAAGTAAAATAACAAAATAGTGGATACCTATAGTTATACGTAAGATTACTAGGTACGAAGATCAATAATGTTTGTAATGATATAAATACTGATAAGGCTAGTTGTTTATTCTGATACTAGCTGCGCCCCACAGTTTAACCCGCGTTAGAGAGGGTTAGTTGCTTTCTGGGCCCCGGCTGAACTCGGACCAGTTACCAGATTACGATTACCATTTTCTACAATCGTAATCTGGTCCCTGAGTTACGGTCCCAGTCTTCTTCTTCTTCTGGTATAGTGGTGTGGCTCACCTATTGTTAGAGTTTTCAGATCGCATTAAGGCCTCTAACTTGACCTAACGACTGCTACTAGAGGTAGCAACCGGGACCAACGGCTTAACGTGTCTTCCGAAGCACGGCTCACGAAAACATTTTTGCCACACAACTAATTGGCCACCCATCGAAGTAATGACCGCGCCAGGCGTCGCTTAGCCCACTTGGGCCGGGGACTGTCCATGGGAATCGAGATGGCAACTATTATCATTTATCCTGCGCTGTATAAATCACTAGCAGCGCTCCGGTTTCACCCGCGTAACTCCTAATCCCGTGGGAATATCGGGATAAAATGTTAAAGTTACTCCCAATGAATCATTGCAAAAAAGACAAAAATTCGTAGATCTCTAGATAATGTAGATAGAACTTTAATAAAAAAAACAAAGGTATCGGTCGAGCCGTATATAACCGTGAATAGGAAAAACAAACTAGCTCATAACACATTGCTCATAGTACATTGCGATACAAATGTGGAAAGTTAATCATTCCATAGAGGCGGTTTATGACGCGCGAGCGGAACGCGAGCGTGGCAAAAGCCGAGATGGAATGATCAATCCACACGTGTATCGTACGACGTTTTTTATCACAGTTGCGAATAAAAAAAAAGACTTGTTAAAATAATAAAAAGTTTTTAAGAATTTTAGGTTATGTTTACTATTTTTTGTTAATTACACTCCCGAAAGGCTAGGCAAAAGACTTTTAACCTATACAGCCTCGTCTGACATACAATATTTTTTTAGGGTTTTTTTTCATTTGTTTTTGCGTCGGCGGTTAAAAACAGAATAATAATTATATTTATGTACCTAAAGAAAAAACAAAATAAAAACAAAACTCAATTTTTAATTATTTTCAAAGACGTTATCACGTAAAATTATCGTTCGTTATCAGACTTTAGAGACAACCTTTTGAAAAGAAGAGAAAAGGTACCAACAAAGAGTTTTAAGCCAGCAAGCCTTAAAAACTTTTTGATGGTACCTTTTTTCTATACATCAAAACAGTATAACCCAGATAAATTAAAAATGTTTCATCTACCTTAAATGTCATTAGCAGTAAGATACGTATTTGACTTATCGGGATAACGTATTATTTTAGCACTAGTTGGATTTTTTTTATCGCACGCGTATATAATACGTTGCATTATGAGCCTAAAAGCGGTTTAATAAGATCCACTTTATGAGCAACTGTGATAAAAACACTTTATTGCACCATAAAAACAAAACGCACGGTTAAAAATAGAAAATAAATAAAATAAAATAAAAAATTCTAACATGCAACACCTACCTGTTAAATATTAGAAAATTAATAAACAATATTATGGCCTTATCGCTAAAAGCTCTCCTCCAGGCAACTTTTGGATGGACAAGAATTAAAGAAGGGGAATTGGTGGGTTGTACATAACGAGATATGAATATAAGATAGATAATAATAAATACAAGTTATAATATAAGTAAAAATGACTTTGATCTTTTACTATTTCTATCTATTGTACACCAATTAATTAAAAGATGTCAAAGTAACAGATAGTGCGAACGTGCGCGGGCGCACGGTGCCACTGCGTCTAGTCGTGACTGACGTAGGTACACACTGCTGTTTCATATTTAGAATATTATGTCTAGAACGCAGAGAAAACAAGCTTTCTTTTATTACAATATTTTCTTTTTCTTTTGATTGATTGAGCTAAATTACGTCTTTGGCTAACGAATGTTTCCGGCTAGCAATTTCTGAAAATTAAAGTCGAAACTTATTAAAAGGAAAGGGTACCGGCGCTCTCTCCATACAAACATAGTCGACTGTTTCTTCCCTGGATAATGACACTATCACAAATATTTTTGTTGCAAAAAACCTATAACTGCCATGACTGACTATGACTGACTATTAAACGGAACATAGCGAGGTCTTTACTCAGCCCTCTTCGACAAGATTGCTTTCCATATAGCGATATCGCCAATCAACAGTTTATTATTTTTTTGTATGAAATTTACATAAACTGACGAAAAGCCTTCTGAAAGAAAGGTCTTGCGTTAGAGAATAAAAAAATGGTATACAACTTTCATCTTACAATTCATTCAATTTCATGCAATGCTTGTGTCACTTTCATACAAAAAAATCTGTCAAAAAAAAATGCCATAAAAATATACGTTCGTCCCTCACAACGTAGCATTTCTCTGAATATCGCTAATGGAATGTAATATTCTCTAATTGGGCAGGTCATCTAGGGCACAGTGTTATTCGTTAAGCTTCTGGGTTCCCATCGCCTCCAGTAGGGAGAAAAGCCCCCCCGTATTATACAGCGCCACCACATACTTATATTATTACTAGCTGCTCTCCGCGGTTTCACCCGCGTAACTCCCGATCCCGTGGGAATATCGGGATGTAAGCTATCCTATCTCTCAAACTCTCAAGTTGGATCGAACTGCACATGGTGTGCGAATTTTATTATAATCGGTTAAGTGGTTTATGAGTCCATTGAGGACAAACATTGTGACACGAGATTTATATATATTAAGATGTCAGCATAGTGCATAAGACGTATTATGTATACCTAGTTCTTCTTTTCTTATCAGTAAAATTCGAGCCAGTTCCTTCGTCTGCTCAATAGTTGGTCACTGCAACTGCAGCAACGTTGACCTCCATTAGGCTGCAGTCTGCACATTGGAGAGGGCATGCCACAAAGGCCATTGGAGATCGGAATAAGATCTTGCGGGTTACCAAAATAACAGAAGGTGTTCATGTTCCACCGCACTAACCTTTCCTCAGCTGGGCTTATACGTAGATGAGTAGTTAGAGGAGTACCTATTCGTTTTATACCTACAACAAATTACTTGTAGACAGATACTGGCAGCTGACTTGGATACCCGCCAGGTCCTCGTCAATTTCTCACCGTCTCCGTGCCACTAATCTTATGATCGCACCCAAACAAATCCCTAATTAACCCTATGAATTTTACGACTCAACAAAAAGAAAAACATTACGAGGTAGCCGTCTGCCGATTTTACAAACAATAATAAAATAAAGCTGGCAATTTATGTCTGTATGAATGACTGTTTGTCTGGACAGAGACGAGGTAATAGGTACCTACTGGTGAGTCATTCTTTGCTATACCTATACGTATATATATAACTAGCAACTTCGCACGGATGTATTATTGTGCAAGTATTGTACATATAAACCTTCTTCTTGAATCACTCTATTACCTATATAAAAAAACCGCATCAATATCCGTTGCGTAGTTTTAAAGATCTAAGCATACATAGGGGCAGACAGCGGGATCGACTTTGTTTTATACTAATGTAGTGATAGGCAACTATGAATATAAATGTATCGAAGGAAAAAGTTTTAAAAACATTACGTAGTTGAACTGATTAGGTACAATCAAACACCAAGATCACTCTAAATGGGTATAATAGGAGATATTTTAGGTAAGTACTTTGTAGGCAACAAGCTATGATTAAATAATCCTTGAACATCTACAAATTTTAAAGGCACAAGATTTTTTTAAGTTTAAATGGTTAATAAAATATATCCTGTAGTCTGGGCATATTTTAAAACTGTCTGTGGCAGTCGGTACTCGGTACATGATTAGCCTGTAGGCAGTCACAAAAGCCAGACAGACAACCTAACTATGTAGCTTTTGTGCTCTAAAACTTACGTAAGTCTGACAAAAGTTTATTTTTTAATATTCCCAGACGTTACCTACACTAGTCCCCACTTAATTTATTCTTCGCTTAGAATTTTATTACTTTAAAAACTTAACGAAATTGAAAAAAGTTTTAATAAGTAGAAGTAGTAAAACTAAGTTATTATATTACTTAACAATAAAAAGTTGAATTTCTTAGTGTTCTATCCACCTTGGTATCTACTTTACGAGCTGGGTACCTTATCGTTATAACCTCTGAGAGCTTTTGTCTCACAAAAGTAGGTTACTTATTTTATTAAAGTAGGTAACTACCTCAAAAAAAACAATTTCGGTAGCTTTATACATTTGATTCTGAACTTATAATTTTTTACAATAGTTGGTGACAGTTTTAAAAGACTATTTTTTCGATGAGGTTTATTTTGCTCGCGTCGAATGATTTCATCTGTCTGAGCCTGGGAGCCCTATTTTTGTATCGTTCGCCCCGCGTTGAAAGCTCGATTGCTACTGATATTCGTTCGACATCGGAAATTTCCATATTTTCGATATCGTAACGAGTGGTCTCCACCTCTTCACCACTCGTCACCGTCAGGCGAGTGGTAGAAAGGTCTAACAATCATAGTTAAACATTCGGAAACGATCTTTGAAAAAGATTTATATCTTTTGAGATTATTTCGGATGTTGGTCGTTAACGTAATTACAGATTTTCAATTTTCTGCGTAAAACCAGTAACACGAATAAAAATTGACATTTTAAATTTCGACAACGAAGGATTTAAATATACAAAAAATTGGTGTCATGCGACTTGGAAGTCGAGCATGACTTGTAGGCGTATACGACGACGAAGCTATGTCACACGAGCGATTCAAGAATAGAGGCCCTGAGCTCTTCCCGAAATTATATCGAGGTGCGGATGGATGATGCAACGGTGCAACACAATTAAGACGTCTCAAACATGTCTAAAGATTGTCTGGCAACAGTTGCCGACACAAAAACAATTGGCTTCATCGTCAGCCAGTTCAATGCCCCACATCACCTGATGAAAATGACGACATCGATATTTTCGACATTATTCATTTATTAGTTAGTAAGATCGTAGATACCTATTGAACAGGTTCACGTGTCTTGTAAAACGATCGCAGACAGTAAGACGGCTGCGGCTGTGGCCGTCAACCGCATAGCGTGCGACTTGCACTAATTACTAGATGCGGTACCTGTCTAGATATATAGGCACATACGTATATTTTACTAGCAACGCTCTGCGGTGTCACCCTTGTAACTCCCGATCCCGTGGGAATATCGAAATATAAAATAGCCTATAGCCTTCCTCGACAAATGGACTATCCAACACAAAATCAATCCAATCAGCGCTGAGGCTTCTAGCTTTAGCCACCTTTAGCATCGTGCTGAGGACGAAACCTTTTTTTTTGGGCGCTGTTCTACTTTTTTTCTTGTGCTTTTTTACGTGTCTATTTTTTTGTGTTCAGAAAATAAAGTTTTATTTCTTTCTTTCTCTCTTTCAAAAATATTTTTATATTCGAACCAGATTAGCACGTTCAAGCAAACAAACAAACTCTTCAGCTTTATAATATTAGTATAGACTAGCTGTGCCCTGCCGTTTCACCCGCATAAGTCCCGATCCCGTGGAAATATCGAAATAAAAAGTAGCTTATAGCCTTCCTCGATAAATGGAGTAGGTATCGAGGAAGGCTATAAGCTACTTTTTATCTAGTCTGTACTGTCACTCGCTGATTCGCCACCATAAAATCCTAACCATCGGCGGATTACTGAAAACGGCGGATTATAATTTAAAGGAACAATAAATGAAAAAAAAAAAACAAAAATGTGTGCTTTATTTATATACTTAATTAAGAAATCAAAAAACATAAATCTTTTAATAAAGTAATTACTCATTATTTCGAAAAAAAAAATGTCTCTAATTTTGCTTGTTTTTTACCAAAATATATCTTCTTGATAACTTCATCGCGCATTTTACGTAAATTTGCAACCATATCGCATGACTTTCCATTTTCTAAAAACGGCGGATTATAGTACTTATCGGATTATCGAGCGGCGGATTAGCGAGAGAGTACTGTACTTTATTTATTATTATATAAATACTTGTTTGAGACGGGAATTGAACCCGCAACCTTCGACATCGCAGGCGGGTGTTCGGCCGATGCGCCACAGAGTTCGTCATTACCACTCTTTTTCGTCGCACAGTCGGGTAAAAAAATTGGTTGTCTGTAAAGTCGGTTTACTGACGATAGTTGAACGTGACAACGTCTTAAGAAAATACTGATGGAATGGTAGCATTTTTCAAAAGAAAATTTTAATTTCATTTGATACTCGATCAAAACATGTAAATGTACTATAGTATAGCAGCTGTCCACGCAGACGCATCGCTCACTCAAGTAGGAGAGAGACGGATGTCGAACGCTGCCGAACGCAAAGGCCGATTGTGCTTCTTTGTCGCTCGTTCCGCGCTCTCGCTTGCACTTCAAGCCTTACATGGAACGCCTCAGAGCGAGGTAACGCCGCATGAGTCATGTTTTTTCGTGCGTGCAGCCGGCTCTTTCGAATTATAAGACGTTGTCACGTCAAAAAGCGGAACTTTCTTTAATTCGTTCCCAAATGGTCGAGGTTAAAGCAAGGGCACGTTTTGTGGTCAGTGGTCATTAGTGTACCTTTGAAGTAAACCTTCGGTTATGGGCCATAACTTACGGCACATTAGTAACCTACCTACTGTCCAAGTATAAAGTTCTTGGCTCCAGTTTCACATTCCATTGTAATAAGTATGGAAGACTGGAATGTTTCTGATAAATAGGTTGTAAATAACAGAAGAGTAGTACTAAATACCTACACCTATTACCTACTTAGTACTTAGGTATATTGAGAGCCTTGCTACCAAAAAAATATTAAATCCTATTATTATAGCCTATTTATTATTTACTAGCTGCGCTCCGCTCTTTCACCCGCGTAAGTCCCGATCCCGTGGGAAAATCGGGATAAAAAGTAGCCTATATTTTTCAATTCGATCTAGCAGTTCCAGAGATCAGCGAAAAAACGAAAGCCCTCAAAGATGAATAATAATGAATATTTTTTCCAGTTTTTTCCACATTTCCCACTGATTCTCCTGTTAGTCGGAGCGTGATGTTATATAGCCTAACTAAAGCCTTCCTCGATAAATGGACTATCCAACACAAAAATAATTTTCAAAAAAATTTAAAAAAATTGCAATTCGATCCAGTAGTTCCTGAGATTAGCGCGTACAAGCAAACAAACTCTTCAGCTTTGTAATATTATAGCGACCCGCCCCGGCTTCGCACAGCTTATGCATGAATTATACATATAAACGCGTAGTTGCGTAGTTTTAAAGATTTAAGCAGTCAAGGGGAAATAGGGACAGAAAAAGCGACTTTGTTTTATACTATGTAGTGAAGTACAGATTAAACAATTTCCGTTTTACTTACAGTTAACACGGATGCGGATGTAAGGACCTATGATAAAAGCTTGTCGCGAGATTTGATTGTATTTTTAGGGTTCCGTACCCAAAACCCTTTTACTAAGACTCCACTGTCCGTCTATCACTTCGATGCTCGAAGGTCTGTCTGTCTGTCTGACACCAGGCTGTATCTCATGAACCGTGAAAGCTAGACAGTTAAAATGATGTACAGTCACATTACCAATTAGCTGAACCCCACGTGACCCAGAACTCAATCGCATAAATATCTGTAAAAAATATAGTATTTAAGTACCCATTTTGTTATTTTTTATATTGTATTGTAAAGTAGGTATATTGTTTAGAAAAAAAACAGAATTAGGTAACATTACTTTACAACCTTACAGATTTGCGAGTGAGGTCTGTCAAGGTCACGTTGGGTTCAAATAATTGGTAATGTAGGTAAATACTTTTTGTACCTTGTATTCTTTTAATTTCCTGTCTTTTTATCTTATTTTATTGTTTCTTATTTTTATACATTTTAATGTTTTGTTTTGTCAACTACCTACTCTCCAACTGTTCTAAATATGTTTTGTCGTGTGCTTGACCAAATAAATGATTTTCTATTCTATTCTAATGTTACTGTACCTACCAATTTCTGTTGCCGATAGAACAACAATTAATATTAAAAACAGAATATATCTAATGGTACGGAAATAACGGAACCCTTCGTGCGCGAGTCCGACTCGCACTTGGCCGATTTTTGGATAAGCTCTAGTTTAGTTTAGATAGGTTTTAATCTTTAAAGTACCTACAAAAAGATGCTTAGGTACCTACTAGTATTCTTAACAGTAAGTTACCTACTAGATAAGTAGGTAGGCTATGTTATTATTTTTGTTGGTGGCTTTAACTAGAAATCTTAATATCAACTGCGCACTATGTCAATTATATGATTATTTTCTTGATAGGATTGGCTTAAGAATATTTTCTACGCAGTTAACCGGATTTCCATTTAATTGTAATATTAATTGCGTATTAGGATAGTAAGTAACTAACACAGTAATCGGATGGACTAAAATTACATTTAAATTATATATGAAAGACTAGCTGCGCCCCGCTGTTTCACCCGCGTAAATCCCGATCCCGTGGGAATATTAAAATAAAAAGTACCTAGCCTATAGCCTTCCTGGCCTTTAAATGGACGATACAACACAAAAATAATTTTAAATTTTAACCAGTAGGTAGTTCCTAAGATTAGCGCGTTCAAACAAACACACAAATTCTTATAGATTTTTAAATAGGTACCAAACCTACTTACTTATAAACTTTCCTGTTTGCCCTCAACGTGGACATCTTTATAGTACCTACCTACTTATATGAAATTCAAAATGCTGACTAATATAGGTACCAACGTACATAGTATAAAACAAAGTCGCTTTCTCTGTCCCTATTTCCCTTTGTACGCTTAAATCTTTAAAACTACGCAACGGATTTTGATCCGGTTTTTTTTAATAGATAGAGTGATTCAAGAGGAAGGTTTATGTGTATAATTCATGCATAATATAGCCGTGCGAAGCCGGAGCGGGTCGCTAGTAACTTATAATATATAACTAGCGACCCGGCCCGGCTTTGCACGGCTATATTATGCATGTATTATACATATAAACCTTCCTCTTGAATCCTTCCTCTTCCTTCCTCTATCTATAAAAAAACCGCATCAAAATTCGTTGCGCAGTTTTAAAGATTTAAGCATACATAGGGATATAGGTACATAGGGACAGAGAAAGCGACTTTGTTTTATACTATGTAGTGATAGTGAAGACATTTAAAGGAGGATGTGTGATTTGTGAAGTGTGACCTATCCAATAAATTAGAAAGGTTTTTTATTCTACCCTTGAGTGTAAAATAGCGGAAGAAGCCGTGCGCAGTAGCTAGTCCTATATATTTTCGAGTAGGTACCTATAGGTGTACCTAATGCTTTCTAAGGCCCGGATCTAGGGGGGGGCTGACCGGGGCCCACGCCACGGGCGGCACGTCCAGGGGGCGGCCAAATTCATACTTTATAGACGAATGCTCATCATAGTTAACTTTGACCACAGAATACATTATAGTTAAAGTATAGAACACTTTGGTTTTTTTTTATATCAACTCGACCGATACCCAGGCTTAAGACCAGTGTGAGGCTGTAAATTTCCATACAAAAAGCGATAACGTTTTTCCCCCCATAAACGAAGTCCGATTTTGATAATTTTTGAAAATGTTCTAGATCTAATGGAAAACTAGGTTTAACCGTTTTTATTTTAAAGAAATATTGCCTAAGATAAAAGTTATTAGTATCTGAATAAGTATCTATAATTTTGACTTAAAAACTTCATCGAGCGTTTCAATTGTTTTTTAATAAACTAAACTGAATTACCAAAAAAGAAAAAGGTATAAACCTAGAATAAGATGCAGTGAATTAAATGCATATTAAATGAGACAAATTTATTTCATTTTATGAAGGATAAAGGGGGTAAAAACGTTACGGCCCGCAACATTATTTGAAAACAAAATGAAGGCAATTACGTCCGAACTTAAACTCTCTCTATCGCACGATACGGGTCATTTTTGAAAATACCTCCTCGCCCCGCGTATCGAAAACTTATGATTCTCTTAACACAGAAAGAACAGCGATGGGTCCATTATTTCCGAAAGTCAATCAAATAATGGACATCTGATAGCTGAAATTATAAAGATAATAAAGGTAAAAAAAAATGTAGGCGGGGGCGGCATGTTTCAGTTTTTGCCCCGCCTAAAAAAAATTGAAGATCCGGGGCTGCTTTCTTTCGCATAAATATGTAATATGTAGGACGTTCGCAAATGAATTTGCGTAGTTTTACCCCATGTGCGCTTTCCCAAACTTTTGAAATATTTCGATAGGTAATGGTTTTGTAAATGGGTTTGCAAAAGAGTAGAAATATAACCGACAAGAGACCGACGACGACGCTTAAAATATTCTGAGATGATTATGAACGATGTACCTACCTACCAACTTACATTCACTGCCAAACTTCGCATTTATTATTTGTAGAAATTGGAAACAGTAGGTACCTACCTATAGGTACCTGCCTATAGAAATGGTGAGTTAAAATCGGTTCAACGAAGTTATGCCCGAATAGGAAAAGCCAAAAAAAGGGAAAATTAACCGTCGGTTAAAAACTGTTCCAAAGGTTTGGAGGGTTATACCTACCTACCTACATAATAATAACAAGAAGCTGGGCACGCGTTTGGCGCGAGCGCAAGTGTAGATGACGTCAGTGGTAGAGGGCAAGCCCTCTGATGACCTATCATCCATCCATTCACAGAATGTGAAAACAATAAATTATAATAGAACGAACCAATAAAAGACACTTACCTACTATTTACAGAAGATAGGATTCGTCGAAGGTGCAGGGCGCCCGACATCAGCAGGGAGCCCCCACGCCCCACATACCCTCGCAACTCCCCCCATCCCCTCCCGGGGAGTGGCGGGATGATGCATAAGGCGCATTTCTCCATCTTAAAAAAAGAAAAAAAAAAGGTAAGTACTTAGATAGTTAGAATACTACTTTCTCATCAGCTTGCGAACATCTTGCGAATACTGATTTATGTATACCTATAAACAATTTACTCGTAAGTATAATTGTTCTGTGGTTCAATCAGAAAAATCCGTGTTTAACTCCATGCTAAACAACAATAAACAGAATCTAAATTTAATTATTTAAAAAAACTATTAATTTTTAAACTTCCCGCTATTTTGATTCAGATTTTAATTTTTTGAATTTCTTACCCTATACAGCATATCTCATTGACATTCGTCACTTTTATGTCAATTTCATTTATTGTGCCAGTGTTGCAAAATATCTAATTATTTATATATTTTGTAACTTTCACTCTTATGTTTGTTCCTAAATATTTATGCAAAAACTTAAAAATGCTATCATCGTTTGCAATTTAACAACAAACAAATACCTACATACCTAAAATAAAAATTGATCTCTACATTTTTGACGTGATAACATCTAATAAATTGATAGAACACTGTTTTCACAAAAAAGTATCATGGTAATATTGTGTCACGTCATGCGTCCCGTTCCCTATATATGACGTCATGCGCCATGGTAACATGACCATGACGCGTCCGTTAGGAAACAGAGTGTTTAATAATAATATCGCTCATTTGGGATTGTGTTATGTTGACGAGTGACGAATAGAAGACTTATAATATAAAAATATATATTATAAATAAAACTCAATTTCAACCAAAATTCAACTTAAAATTAACGTACGTAAACCGACTTTACAGACCTTTTCTTTGTTTAGTTTACAACTAAATTTGGAAAAAATATTTAGTAAAAATTGTTGTAACAGCCATGGCAATTATGGCAACATTGTTTCTGACTTTATAATTTTCGTGACTTTTGTTGAATTTCTTAAAAATCCCAAAGAAATCGGAGTTTGTTTACAATTTTCTTTAGATTTTTTCGTACCTTACCTATTTCGGAAGGATAGATAGATAGAATTGCTATAACATTATAAAGCCTTTGGAAGTTTTCTACTAGGAAATAAAGCACCATGTCCTTAGAAACCGTACCAAAAGACCTAAGAGGATTGAGAGCATGTCTAGTTTGTTCATTGATAAAGGTAAGTCCAGTGCAAGTGCTATTACTGCTATGTGGTAGACTAGCAGAAATTGCTTTGAATAAATGCTACACATTGTCTACATTATTATAATACAGCCACTTGAATCAACAACTCATGTTAAAAAACTTGGTTTTTGTTTCGTTTCAGACCTTCGATCAATTTGAATACGATGGATGTGATAATTGTGATGAATTTTTAAGAATGAAAAACAATAAGGATAATGTCTATGACTGCACAAGCAACAACTTTGATGGGTTAGTTGCCATATGACTTAAATACCATGTAGAGTTAAATACAAATGTACTGCAATATTTATATTGCAGTACATTCCACACAACGCCAACTAGCCCCAACCTAAGTAATAGCTTCTACACCCGTTACGATTGGGTCGTCCCGACCAAATTGACACAACGAAATCGGATGTCGCCACACACGCTACGATTTGGTCGGATCCGATTCAGAGAGTACATTGATACACATCGTGGTCATTAAGTAGTTTCTAGGGTTCCGTTCCTCAGAGGGAAAAACGGGACCCTATTACTTAGACTTCACTGTCAGTTCATCAGTCCGTCCGTCTTCGTGCGTGAGTCCAACCCTCACTTGTTTGTTTTGAACACGAAATTGGGTCCGCGCATAAACATGTCCCGATTTGGTGGGATACAACCAAATCGGGTGGGTATATCTAACTTGATCAATTAATAATAATTAAGTCTGCCCGACCACAATACGCACGTCCCGATTTGTTGTACACCTGATCAAATTGGATGTCGGACCCGACCAAATCGGGACGTGTGTAGAAGCTATTACAAGACTTGTGTTATGGGTGCTAGACAATGGATTTACTACTTTTCCCCTTTCCTCTCTAAGAAGCCTTTCTTTCTCATCAATGTTGTATACATAATAGTATTTCATGCTTGTAGCAGTTACGGATGCAGTTTAAAACCTAAACAATCACTTTAAGATCACTCTCTTCTCCATATGTCTGTCTGTGTCTCACCACCGATTTTTATTGTTAAAAGATAGATAGATAACTTTATTTGTACAACACAAGAGTAAACAGAACACGATATACACAAAGTAAAGTAATAGCAAGAAAGTATAAGTTGCACAAAATAAAAATAATATAATATATCACTACTCACTACATAGTATAAAACAAAGTCGCTTTCTCTGTCCCTATATCCCTTTGTATGCTTAAATCTTTGAAAGTACTCAACGGATTTTGATGCGGTTTTTTTTAATAGATAGAGTGATTCAAGAGGAAGGTTTATATGTATAATACATGCATAATATAGCCGTGCGAAGCCGGGGTGGGTCGCTAGTTTATTATTATTTTGTTTTTCTTATTATTTTGTTGTTGTAATAATATGTTAATATTTCATGGAGAAACTCTTTAATTGCTTTTTTTAATGAATGTATTTAATTATTATACAGAATGATAGCTGTGATGAGTCCAGAAGACAGTTGGGTGTGTAAATGGCAACGCATAAGTAAGTTGAGTGTGGTTTCCACTTTAAATGACAAATCTTGATGGTTACTGGGATGCTACTTGTTAAAACATTATCCAATTGCACTCTGACATCCAATCTCTGATACTTTAATATCACACAAATTCGTGTTATCTTAGTTCTTATGCAATCACATTACTAATTAGGTATCCAGTACATTTTTCAAAGGGATTGCAATAGGCTCAGTCAGTTTTCAGAGTTCCATACCCAAAGGGTAAAAATAAGACTCTTTTACTAAGACTCCACTGTCCATCTGTGTGTCTGTCACTAGGCTGTATCTCACTGTGATAGCTAGACAGCTGAAGTTTTCACAGATAATGTATTTCTGTTGTCGTTATAACAACAAATACTACAAACAGAATGTAATGGTAAGGAGTATGACTTACACTTGTTAATATTAACAAGTGTAAGTCATACTCATACATAAATATTTATTTAATATTTAACAAGTGTTTATTTATTTCAGGTCGTTTTTGCAAAGGTGTGTATGCAATATCTGTATCGGGGAGACTTCCAGCTGGAGTTATTAGAGAAATGAAAAGCCGTGGATTTGTATACAGACCAAGGGACACCAGTCAAAGATAATACCTATGTAATTATAATTTGAATTGTATTAAATAAGTTTTAATTTTAAAGACAAAAGTTATGTTTTTATTATAAATTCTTGTCCTCTGTTATAGATCTGTAGACATAAGTGTTGTGCTTCTATGTAAGTACAGACTTTACATAAGTATATATTGTGGAAAAATTCTCACATCGCCATCTAAACCTAAGCTAAGGAAATAGGCTTATGTTATGGGTGCCAGATAACGGATAGAACACTTATATTCTTTCATTTACTTTCACATAACTTACTTTATTATATTAAAAATATCTAATCAAATCCAATGTGACTATTTCTCAAAAAAGGCTACTTTGCCTTTCAGCCTTCAATGACTGTTGGACTTTATGACCTTACTGGTCTAAGGGTTAGACCAAGTAACCTTTGACCAACCAAATATTCTCTGTAAGAGATTTTTATTGGGAGCTATGTGTTGGCTTTCAGACAGGTAAAAGGAAAGCAGGTATATTGATTTAAAGAAAACAACTCTTTAACAATAAAATACCCACTTCTATTAACATTTGGTTTTGTTTCTTAAACATTGTACTCGTAACATAATTAAATTACATACACTTAATGCCACAAATGTTGAAGCATTTTCTACTATACTGCAATAAACTATAATGTTAATAACTTAAGAAATAATTAATTACATAAATGGCACAGAATTTAATTAGATTGTGCAATAATAGCAAGCTGTTATAGTCTCACTAAGTGTCCATAAGAGCTCTTATCTTGTCTACAAAAGTTATAACAACACAAGAAAAAACAGCATTTTAGCATTTTAAGACTCTTATCTATTTAAATTATCCAACACCACTTGATAGAATATAACACAAAGGCACAAAAAACCACCACCGAGTGCAGCTAATCAAATATATCTACATAAAAGTCTGTCTGTCTACAACAAGCTAGATAACTTACATCACTAAAACTTAGAACTCTTTGACTTTGTCAAGGTGTTGTGGAAAGCGTTCCAGCAAACTAGAGCAGGGTGTAAAGCACACATCATATTCTGATGATGTCAACTGCTATTTCCTGACGGAGGGACTTTATATTCGCTTTCTGTTCCTAGAATATCCTTGTCAATCTCTTTGAAATCTATATTCTGCTGTCTCATCGCATTCTACAAAAAAAAATGCAAAAATGAAATAAAAAAAATTAGAAAAAGGTGTAAATAACGTGGCTAACTACATATTTCCTTCTTACCTTAACACAATCCTGATAAACCTTAAAAATTGGTGCACACACCGAATCATCGTGGTCACCCTTCAGAAATCTATCTGAAAACCATGAGTTGAAGCAGTCGTCATATTTTTTCTTTAATTCCGTGCACTCTTCTCCTATGCTGTTCATTTTTTTAATGGAATTTAAACCAATTCAACTGCTAGAAGCGATAGAAAACTGTTTATTGTGTTGTACAATTTTATTTCATGAAATGGAATTACAGGAAAGGACGAACGAAACGAAAACGAAAAAATGAATCTTTTGACAATGACATTGATAGAAACGTGGCCTGGTCTAATATAGAAGAATTGGCCATTCTGTTTTGTTGTCAACGTCAGGTCATGAGTTTACTTCAGTGCAGTGGTGCAGTGGTGGAAAAGTTAGGTTAGAGTTTGGTAGAGGTTATGTTTGGCAAGCTTTTTATGAATCTTACACAAAACAGACGCCACAATGGGTGATATCCTCAAAGACAGTCGCTTTACCAAGTATTTAAACGATCCACGCTATCGACAAATACCAAAGCATGAGCGCAAAGTTAAAATCGACAAAAGATTTCAGTCTATGTTCAGTGACGACAAGTTCAAAGTTAAATACACTGTAGATAAACGCGGAAGACCTGTTAACGAGACTTCTACGGAGAATTTGAGGAAGTATTATGACCTAGAAGAATCTGGAGGAAGCAGTTCTGAAGACGACGAACCAGGTAACGTAATATTATTACATACCAAGTTTCATGTTTCCTAGCAGTAGTTTCAGTGTTGCGCCATTGTAAGAAAACCGCCACGGTGGGACGTTCTTCTATTAATTCTACGTGCAGGAGGCGTGATGGAAATATCAAACACGAAGTTTCTATACTTAATCACTTTTATCTACTCGCTACACATTATTTTACACACATAGTCAACCAGTAGTTTATGTAAAGTTACTCTTAAACACCCTCGCTCAATATTAGACATCTTTAGTGTGTAAGCCAGCTCTAAAACCACGTTTCATCACTTCAAATTATAGATTTGACCTATATTATTTCACTTCAATAAATTTCCTCAGGTGACAAATTAACAGAAGATAGTGAGACATTGGATACATCCGGTCGTTTCGTCCGTCGACCACCAAGTGACAATGAAAACGACAGTGAACAACAACCTATTAAGTTTATAAATGACAAACTCACTCGCGGAAAGCTTGACAAGAAAACTAAGAAGCGATTGTTGGATTTGGACATTGATTATGCTCGTGGAGAAGGTAAATAAATCTATAGGTACTAATATTATAACGCTGAAGAGTTTGTTTGTTTGAACGCGCTAATCTCAGGAACTACTGGTTCGAATTGAATAATTATTTTTGTGTTGGATAGTCCATTTATTGAGGAAGGCTATAGGTTTATTTGAACCATAGAATATCAAAACGTAGATAATTCTTTTGTTTAAGTATTATGTTTCTACATGTAAGTTCTTTGCCTTACAATGAGGCACAAGATGCTTAAAATAAAACTAAATATTTTATTTGACCGAGTGTGGCAGATAAATTGTCAATTATAATTAGAATAAAGATATAAACAGAACTGATTATTGATCTCTCCATCTGAATTCTTTAATTGATATAACTATTGGTTTAGTTTCTGGAAGGAGATTCAAATCTTTAATGTGGAAATCTTTTTAATACCAACTGCTAGTCAAAATCAATTTTAATCTATTTGTTACCTTCACAGGAGTATTAGAGACAGACAGCTCTTCAGAGGAAGAGAGTAGTGAAGCAGAACAAGACAGTGATTATGAACATGAGTGGGGCGAACTTGATGCTGATGCTGAAACTACTGATGACTCCACTAGAAGGTATTAAGACTTCAAACATAATGCATTACTAGTATGCGGCAATGTAACACATAGTGCTCTTCTGATAAGTCTGCGTGAAAAAAAAACATTTTCTATATCTATACTAATATTATAAATAAGTAAAGTTTGTGTGTTTGTATATTTGTTAAATTGTAAGGGGTAATCTCGGGATCTACTGAACCGATTTTAAAAATTCTTTCACCAATAGAAAGCCACATTATTGCTGAGTGTCATAGGTTATATAAAAAACCGAAAAATAAAAAGGCTTTTACGTGGTAGTCCGTTTTGCAAAGTGAATCGGAGAAAGGCCAAAGCAGCGGACGGCGCGCGATGGCTTTGGGTTTAATTCGGTTCGCGTTCGTGCTCGCTTCGGAAGAAGGGGGCGTGGCCTTTTACATCTGAGAGGTAGGTACCCGCGCGGCTCAGTCGCGGGGTCACTATTACTCCGTTAGGAGTAATAGTGTTCTGTGCGCGGGGTCGGCTCCTTACGCAGCGGACGTCCCCGAAATTGAATTTTTCGAAACGTACCTAATCAACAACTTTCGACATTGTTTAAATAAAAAGTTCTTATCAGAACTATATCTATCTTATTCTTTCATAAAAATTAAAAGTCTTTATTTTCTGTACATTTTTAAAAAATAATTTATTTTCAGAGCTGTGTTCTGTTTATAGTTTTCATTTAATTTAGGTTATAGGTATTTAGTTTGTTTCATGTAGATATTTATTTAAGTTATACCTAGCTATTTAGTTTGCTTCATGTAGATATTAATTTAGGTTATAGGTAGGTATTTAGTTTTTTGCAAATGCAACTCACTGCTGCGGCAACATTATGCCCAACGAAGTGGGCACGGGTCAGCTAGTGTTTTAATATTTAGACTGCTCATTCACAGATCAGTCCATTTTACAGGGCCATTTCTATTCGGTGAAGGCATATGTAGCATAAAAAGTGTTTATTACTAACATTTCTTGTATACTTCTCAGGCGCCATGTTTGTGTAAAACAAAAATAATACGAAAAAATAAATTAAAGTTGGACATTTTTGATTGATAGTATTTTACTTTTACAGAATTGCAATATGTAACATGGACTGGGATAACATAAAAGCAATAGATTTAATGGTTTTGTTGAACTCATTTCTACCTGCAGGAGGTGTCATACATAAAGTCACAGTAAGTATGGGAAAATCACAATATATTAGAGCCCCTCCCTCAGAAATATATAAGAGACCCCTCCTATCACCAGGCATTAGTCCACTACCCCTGTTATCCGGTTTGTGATTGTGCAAAGCATTAGGTACTTAACTTAGGAGCTGCCATTTGGGTCCTATTTTAATTTTAAATAAATCTTTTGTTATTTATTTTTAGATATATCCTTCAGAATATGGTATAAAAAGAATGAAGGAAGAAGAAATAAGAGGTCCAATAGAACTAACTGAAGCGAAAGTTGACAATCTGTCTGATGATGGTGGAAATGAAGAAGGTAGTAAAAAAAGATAAAAAAATGATTTGTATTTGTATCTGTAATGATTGCAAAGTGTTTGAAAATCCTGCTGGGGTTTGCAAAATTGCTATTTAACTTTAAAACACATCTATAATTTTTTTTGTACACAACTTTTTATGGATTAGTTATAAGCTAATGCATAAAATGTTGTGCTTATTAAAGTTTAATGTTCAATGTAAATAAAATCTATTTACAAGTTCTTTTGATATATATATATTTAAAATTAAAACCTAATTTCTTTATTTTTCAATGGTTCTAGGTTCAACATACCACATGGAGAAGCTTCGCCGGTATCAACTAAACCGTCTAAAATACTACTATGCAGTAGTTGAATGTGATAGTGTGGCTACAGCAGACAAGCTGTACTCCGAATGTGACGGGATGGAATATGAGAGTAGCGCCACTCGGCTGGATATGAGATTTATACCTGATGATGTCACTTTCGATGAGGTTTGTAAATAAAAATACTTCTTCTAACAAGTTTCTAAGGTCTCTGCTCTAAGCATGTTATCTTGCGATATATCAACCTCACAAAAAACGTGATGGAATTAAGCACCCACTCTTTGGAAAAAATCTTATCCTTTACAACCTAATTCACTATTATTTAAGTTATCTTTTATAGATTAGCTGTAGCAGAAATCTTTGTATGTTTGGTTTTCAAAAAATCATATCTATTCTATTCTGTCAAAGTAAGTAGGTAGGTACTTAAAAATTCAAAGTTTAATTTTCCCGGGTCTTAATCGCGTATTTTTATTACTTCGATGTTTTTACGTTAATACTACAAATACAAAATGGTGTGATTAAAAAGTTTACTTACAAAAATCTACCTACTTACATTAAATAGTCGGAAGTTGCATCTATGGGCAGCGCAGTAGCGAAAAATAGAGGTGTACGCAAACAATCGCTGCAACTTCAACTTGGTCAACTCGAAACACGCATATTGTGTGTTCATCCATCATAAATCATAATGTACTTGTTTCATATTTTTTCAGGAACCTCGTGAAACTTGCACAAAATTACCAGACTTAATGAAATACAAACCAAGATTGTTTACAACGACAGCATTGCAGCAAGCTAAAGTGGAACTCACTTGGGATACTACAAACCCTAACAGACAAGAAGCGATCAAGAGCGCTTTAGATGGCAAAATAGACGATTTAGAATTAAAGGATTACTTGGCTTCTAGTAGTGATGAAAGCGAAGGTATTTATAGATATTATTTTTTGTTAAATACAGGTTCTTATTTTCCAGGATTGATCCATCTCTCTCTAGAAAAAAAAACAAAAAAAATTCATCAAATTGAAAACGCAACAGAGTTAATTTGGTATGAAAATAGTAAGGGTTACAGATTAGTATAGATGGGCAGTATTTAACTCTATCCTATGTAGCACTGAGTGTCTGATCAGCCTGTTCTACAGTGTTGCATGGTGTTTTTAGGGTTCCGCACCCTTAAAAAGGAAAAAAGGAACCCTTATAACAGGGGTGGCCAAACTTTTGACCTGTGAGGTATACTTGTGTTCAAAAATATTTCTTGCGGTCGACTGCAAAGTAGGTAAAGGTAGCTTACAAGAGAAAATAAAACACATTTGTAATAAATCTGTCTTTATTAATTAAACATAAAATACAAAAATATTAAGCCTTAACATTTTTGGGTCGATATTTGACATTGCATATTATCCACAAGTTTATTATATTGGGGAGTGTAAGAAGTAATTGCGATGCGCAAACAAGAAGTTAAATGAGCGTCTGTTAAGCGGGAACGGTATTTGGTTTTTATTGCATTCATGGTAGAAAATGATGATTCGCAAAGGTAGGTAGAACCGAAAAACAAAGTCAAATATAAAGCTACCTTTCTTAGGCATGGAAACTTTTCTTTGCAAATCAGTTTCCAAAAATCAGTACTACTACCAACTCTAGCTTTCAAAAATATGTCGCATCTAATTTTAATTATTTCTTCTTCGACCACAACCGTTTCAGTATCAGTTAACTTGCCAATTTTAACAGCCAAGCTATCAATGTCAATACTTTCATTAAAAGGGAACACCATGAAACTTAACACTTCTTCGAGAGCGGCAAAATCTGCAAACCTTCTTTCGAACTCCAGGTGCAAATTCTCCAGCTGTTCAGCGAAATTTTGAAAGTCCCGATTTGAATTGTGCGTACATTCATCTTCCATGTTTTTATAATTTTTTAGTTCACCTTCTTTTAATTGAGTTGCATGCACTTGTATTTGACTTTTAAACGTTTTTATCAAAGTTATCATGTCAATCACGGTTTTGTCTTTTCCTTGCAGATTCAGGTTTAAATTATTGAGCTTTTCTGTTACGTCACAAAGAAAGGCCAGCTTCATAAGCCATTTGTCATCTTCAAGTTCAGGTACATTTTCTCCTTTCGATTGTATGAAAGTTTTGATATCTGGCAGTAATTGGCGAAATCTCTTTAAAAAGGCACCACGGCTAAGCCACCTTACATCTGTATGTAGCAGAAGATCTGAGTGTTCGGCTTCAGTCTCTTCAAGAAGAGCTCGAAATTGACGCCTTTGCAAACTTCTGGCTCGAATAGAATTGACTAGTTTAAAAGCAATTTTCATGATAATATCCGAGTCGAGAATTTTAGAGCACAAAACTTGTTGGTGTATGATGCAGTGATAGTTGGTGAAACTTGGAATATTGTCATCATTTTTGCACAATGAAATAAAACCAACTCTTTGTCCAAGCATAGCGGGTGCTCCATCTGTCGTGATAGCAACTAGTTTGTGAATCGGAAACTCAGTTTTTTCTACAAAATCCTTAAAAGATCTGTAGATATCTTCACCTCTGGTTTGCCCCTTCAGTGGAATCATCGTCAATAACTCTTCTTTAGCCGTCATATCATCAAAAACTAGGCGCACGAAAATGCACAATTCAGCAATGTCGGTCACATCAGTGGATTCGTCAAACTGTAGTGACAAGAAACAACATTTCTGCAAGTCTTCATTAAGTAATTGTTCCAAATTTTCACTTAAGGCTTCACTGCGTCGCATCACAGTATTTCGTGATAGTGAAATATCATTTATTGCCGAAATAATTTCTTTTTTATTTTTAAAATGATTGAAAAGTGCTTCCCCAGCTCTCTGCATGGCTTCCTTGATCATTTCTCCATCTTCGAAAGGTTTCTTTCGTTTTATTAGTATTTCTGTAACAACAAATGACGCCAATGTTGCTGCTTTTGATTTCGAGTCTGGTTTCGTAAAAAATGATTGTTGTGCACTTAAACTGCTTTTTAATTCACGTACTTTATCTTTCGGTTTTCACTGCCAAATGGAAAATCGGTGGCGTATTTGGTATGTGTAGTTTTGAAGTGCCGTTCAACATTTGCTCTTTTCGGTAATGCCACACTTGAGTTGCAAATTAGGCACACACATTTGTCCTTGACCATAATGAAAAAGAATTCCTCTTCCCACTCACTGTGATAATGGTAAGTCTTACTTTTTTTCGCACTCGAACCAGATGGCCCACTCATTTTGATAATAAATAAAGTCACCAAGACACAAGTTCCGATATTTATTATTAACGCCACGCAACAAAGCCGTTCGCACTCAAGTCAAAACTAGTACTGACTAGCTAACTACCAAAACTACAGTGGTATGCGGGTGGTGAGTTAACTAGTGACGCCACGTGTACACGACCGACTCACACATACATGCAACGGGAGTACCATTTTGCCGCGACTGCGACCAAAGCGCATGCTGTGACGCGTTTGTAGTAAGTAGGTATCTAGTTGGCGGGAATATATTAATTTAAAATAATGTTGTTAGTTTTTAATTTAGTTCTTTAACTCTTGCGGGCTACCTATATTGCCTTCGCGGTCGACCGGTAGACCGCGGTCGACCTCTTGGCCATCCCTGCCTTATAAGATCATTTTACTTTTTCCAGATGAGAAAAGTATTCAAGGCGGCTCGGACTCCCAATCTGATGCAGAAAATGATGATCCAATCCAAAAATACAAAATGTTGTTGGAGGACATTGAGAAAAAGGAAGATAAGAAAAAGAATAAAGACATGGAGATGGAAATAACTTGGGGATTGGGTATCAAAGATAAGGCAGAAGAATTGGTTAAAAAGAAATTGGATGATAGTGGTGAGTATAAAAATGGCTGCCATTTTTATAATAGCTATAAAACACCTTTACAAATAGTATAATTATTTAACAATAAATGTTACAGGTAATAAAGATTTGACACCATTCGAAAAGCTACTAAAGAAAAAGAAGGAGAAGAAAAAGTTGAAGAAATTGAAAAACAAACAGAAGCTGGAAGAAAACAATGACGGGTCTGATTCTGAAGGCAGTGATTCCGACAATATACCATCAGACGTTGACATGAACGATCCATACTTTGCTGAGGAATTCAATAAACCTGAATTTAAAAATAAAAAACTAAAAAATAAAGGTAAACCACAAGACAATGATAGTGAAGGAGACAACAGTGAAGATGAAAAGCAAAAAGCTGAGTTACAGTTGTTACTCGATGACCAAGATGATGGTAAGGCACATTTTAGCCTTAAAAAGATTCAGGAAGCAGAAGGCTCCAACAAGAAATCCAGAAGGAAAAAGCTCAAACAAAAAATGATTGAACAAAAACAATCACTTCCAGACTTCGAAGTAAATGTAAACGATGATAGATTCTCTGCTCTGTACAATTCTCATTTATACAACATTGATCCTAGCGATCCAAACTTCAAAAAGACGAAGAATATGGACCGTTTGATACAGGAGAAACTAAAACGGCGCCCTGCAGATACTCCAACTGACCAAACCCCCATTAAGAAGTCGAAAGAAGACGCCCAACTTAGTCTTTTAATCAAAAACATTAAACGTAAAACTAAAGGTGTTTCTAAATAATTAAAAAACTGGTATTTCATAAATGTCATTTTATTTGATAAGCAACCAGTGCATAAAAATGTTAACATAATTTTAGTGTCTAATTGTAAAAACATTCGAAAAATAGTATAACACACTATTGATTCCTTGTCTTATGCTAAGAAGTAACACTTACAGATAATGCCTTTTTGATTTCTCTTCCGACAGCTGCTCCTAACGGAGGTGGAACCGCATTTCCAACCTAGATGAAAAAAATATCATGGCAAATATCATGGCAATAATATTTGTTTTAAGAGACAGAGATAACGCATAGCTAAAACTTGGGTCTAGTAACTTAACAAAGTACTTGACAAAGATATTTTGTACAGTTAGGTAGGGTGGCAAACTTCTCGCATTGCGATGCTGTGTGTTCCATTATTTATAATTATTTACAAATCATCAGGCTACCGAAACGAATAAAACTGAAAAGACAAGGATAGCAACACGTCAAACGTCGCGGGAGTGAAAGTAGCAAATTTTGTTTTGTTTCGGTTGCCTTCCGACGGTTTGTGAATGAGCCTACAGGTTCGATAGCTGTATCTACATACCTGTCTATGTTTATCCTGTATCGAGCCAGCAAACACATAAGTGTCAGGGAAACCCTGTGAGCGAGCACACTCCCGCACCGACACTACACGATTCTGCTCCGGATGTAGCACTCGCCCTTGCTTGCCCATCGGCTCGGGGTCTGTTACTGTCGTGCTGAAGTAACCGTCCCAGGATATACGACCTGTCAAATAAAAATACATAAATAACCATCTGATTGATGTACTAGAAAACTTATTTTTTCTAAGAAACAGGGTCATCTAACCAACTGACGCAAGCTTCACTTGTAAGGAAATGTGAAGGCAAGTAAGGTGAAGTTTAGTCAGTTATTTTACATGCGCTTCGTAAAACGTAACACAAATAATAAAGTTCGCGTCGCGTCAAGAAATGCATGTAGATTGTAGGTCCCTACATCTAAGAAATCTTTGCTAATATGTAGGTACCTAGTTACTTTAGTATTTTTATTACCATAAAGTCCAGCCCAGTTGTTATGCCTGTTGCCCGTGTGAGGCAAACACCAAGGTATGAGCGTGTTCTCTTGTTTGTCGTTAGGGGAACAAGGCTTGCCGGCAGCGCATGCGCATACTCCGCGCAAGGCTCCTGACGCTGAACGTCCGTTGCGCTTGTCGTCGTACCGGTATTGTAATACCTGTTTTGAATAAAAAACGAATAATGAAAATAAAGTAAATGAAAAGACTGTTTTCAGAAAATCATTGATTTATAACCACATTTACCTTGCATTTAGATCCGTCTGGTAAACCAACTGATGTGTTAGGCAGATCCCTCCAGTCAGATCCAGGAGTGGTCGGTATCCGGCAAATCCTCGCTTGGACGAGAGGGGCCATGTTTTTACAGATGTGATCGCGAAGCTTGGCGTTCTCGTCTTTGCTTCTCACCATGCGCTGGAAGTGGCTTTCCGCCATCGATCCGTATTCTATCTCAATTTTATTAGCACCGTTACATATTTGTGGTAGATCACTCATGGCATCCTGGATAGTGCAAGTGCGTCGAGGCGCAGACTCATCCCAATGAATGTTGGTAACGAATCTCTTCCCGTCGATCGTCGTCGTCAGTGTACACGCCCGCCGACTGAATACGTGGGTAGGTTCGGGATAGAAAGGCAACTTATAACCCGGTGCAGCCGCCAAAATAATAAGCCTTCGCCTCGTTTGTGGCACACCGTAGTTACCAGCTTGCAAGATTCCAAAAGTACACTGGTACCCCATGTCCAGTAGAGCCCTGAGAGTCAATTTTAGCACCATTCCCTTTTTAAAAGCAACGAAATTTCTAACGTTTTCCAGAATAAAATATTTTGGACGGTAATAATCGCAATATGATAAGTATGAAGCGACGAGAGAATTCTTGAAGTTTGAATATTCTCTGGAGTTGAATCTATTCATTCCTGAGAAACCTTGACATGGTGGACCGCCGCATAGTAATTCTACTTCGCCTTGCATAGGTAGGCGCAACCCTCCTGCGCTGTGTGTGGCGCCAGATATTGCATCTTTCAATAGCGCATTGCAATCCTCATTGAAAACAGTGCAGTTCTTATTATTCAATGAGTAGGCGTGGGCGGCCGCTTGTAGGTTTTCTATGGCCCATTTACATTCGGCAACGCCTGCTTGGTGCAGACCCTCAGATAGTCCACCACATCCCGCAAACACATCTAGCGTTCTGAGTGGTCTCACTTTAACCTCATCGATTTTATTCGTACTGGGCTCAATCGGTTTACTAGATTTTCCTTTGCCTTTACCCTTGTCTTTTCCTTTCTCTCTTCGACCAATATTCGTCGCGTGTTGCGGAACATCCTGTACCTCACCAGAAACTTTATCATACGCCATTCTGAAGTAGAACCTACATGGATCCTTTTCTAGCCATTCATGAGGAGAATCTGGTTGCGGAATACTTTGTTCGTAAACAAGATGGCAGGGACCAACAACAGCAGAAAAGGAGATCTCACGTATCTCATCACTCCAATAAACAATGTTTACATCCTCATGCTGTGGGAATCTATTATTTGTATTCTCAGGTCTGTACAGTACATTTAATTTAAGGTAAATGTCTTGAGGTGCAATAAGAGGGCCGTCTCCACTAGCCACAACAGCAGCGATGTAACCGATGCAGAACGGTTCCCCGGTATCGATATTCGAGCCGCGCGTATTGTTGTCGCTTTTACGGTAATACTCAGTGTAGATATCTTCATCGACTTTATCTAGCTTTGGTTTTATACTATTTTTCATGTAGCTACTAAAACTATTCTTAAACTTAAATATTCCTGGTTTAAGGAATACAGCACCACCTTTCTTGAATTCGAAATCTTGCCATTTGACTGTTGTCCATTCAGTTCTGTTAGCTTCAGGCACAACACTTGATTTCTCAGCCAATTTACCGACAACTTTAGGAATGTTTTTAGCGTCTTTTCTAGTTTTCCTTTCACATGAAGGACAGTATCTGTGTTTTCTTAGTTCATTAGGACAAACGGGATCTATAGGTAGATCTTCAAATCGCGCGGTGAATCTATCGTAGTACTTGTTGTAAAAGTAAGTTTTTCCATCATCATCGAAATGTTTATCTTCGACTTCTTTACCACCAAGTTTAAACCAATCTGGGGGCAGGATCTTTTTCTCTATGTTTGCCTTTCTCAATATAGACGAAAGGGGGGCTCCGTGACAACATCTATCGCCTAAGAAAACTTCCCTAGGGTCTCCCACTTCACCCAGAACGGTGTCAGAGGATCTTATAAATACTTCTCCATGGAAATAGCCTACTTTAGAGTTTAATGTTTCCTTCCATATGTAAACTACTTTCGTAACTAAAGCCGGAATACTCGGCTGTGACGTCTCAACCATAACATAATCACCGATAAATAGTTCCGAACCATCGATTTCGACTCTGTCATAATAAACTTTGGTAGTATCAGCTTTTATAGGTTCATTAACCCATCTTATTTTTCTAGTATTAGTAGTAGTAAATTTGACAGGGACAACATCGTCAATTTTATCATGATGTTTCTTTTCTACCATTTGTTGGAAATCTTCCTCATCCTCTGATTCGGATTCGGGAGTTTGTTCGACGGTCATGTGAGAACACAGGCGTCGGAAACAGGCTTTTTTAGTGCGTCCATGTCCACCGAACTTAGCCATAGCCCTACACGCATTACATTGTCCACAATCTGGGAACTGGCAAGCCTCACACACGCCACATCTTTTCCTTCTCAATACGAGTTCATGGTTAGTCTTATCCAACTGGTTAGTGAAGAAAATTTCGAAAGTTTTTCTAACAAGGGGTGTCGTAGTAGCTTTAGTCCAAGCCTTTTTGTCTACCTTTTTGAATTCTATTTTAGCGCGAGATCTACGCTTGCCGAATTTAATACCCATTAATTTAATTAACTCCCTCATACAGGGAAGAGTAATGAGAGGTTCGTCGCCGTCATCAGTCTCTAAACTAACAACTTGGTCACACACAAACTGGGCATGCTTGTGCAGCATTTCCTCACTCATTTGCTTATCATCTAACTCGGGTATTGTGCGGTTCCTAACTATTCCTAGCAAGTCTTCGTAAGTCGGCTGAAGATAATGATACTCTTCTAAGTATTCTACAACAACTTTGCTCAACCAAATTTTTTCATATAAATTGTCCATTAGTGGTTTGTATTGATCACTGGGTTTCAAGAGATTGTATTCACCAAATTCTGTGGACAGAGTTATGCAGTTCCTATTTCCTCCATCAAACCCATGAAGGTACCTGTGAGAATGTCATATAATTATATTATTAAGTAATATTATTTTATAGTAAAACTACCAATAGTTATGGTTAGGATATTTAATAATGTTTTTCTCTCTCTTTGAAGAAAAAAATCAAAATAAAAAAAGCAACAGTAGACTATGCCAATATCTAATGAGACCCTTAGATGTTTCTAGTCCTTATAGTAATCCTTATATCTACACTAATATTATAAAGTGGAAAGGTTTTAATTGTTGTTTTTATATGAATAGGCTCCAAAACTACTGGACCAATTTTGATGAAACTTGGTATGAGGATACATTCATTCATTGGAAGCAACATAAGTTACTTTTTTTTCCCGATATTCCCCACGGGATCGGGAGTTATGCGGTACCGCGATCCGCTGCTAGTTTGTAATATCTTACCATTCAATAATAGGACCGACATCTTTCACAGGAACAGACTCCTCATCAATATCAGGCGAGTCAGAACATATTGACTTCAGGTACCCAGACATACAGATCCTTACATCATTCTCTATAAGGCCTGCATCGATGGCACACAGGTGGCCTTGTTGGTCAAATATTGAGAAGCCAGTGATATTTGTCTGAGGTCTTTCCATTATGTCGCCTTCATCTCCTGAAATTAAAATCTGTAAATATTTTAAAGTGTAAAATGCGTTCTGAAAATTATTCAGTGACTGCAAGGCGCGATCGCCGTGCAGGCGCGCTCCCTACTGTGCTCCTGTGTCAACTTGGGAATTAAAGCGCTAACTGATCCCAAGCTAAGCAACTAGGCTTGTGTTATAAATAAATAAATAAATAAATATTGCAGGACACTCAACACATCGCCATCTAGCCCCAAGCTAAGTAACTAGACTTGTGTTATTGGTGCTAGACAACGGATATACTACTTATATACATTTATTTTGTAAATATATACTTATAATACATAGAAACAACCAGACCACAGACAAATATCTAAGCATAAATACTTGTCTGTGGCGGGAATCGAACCCGCGACCCTGTGTTTGGCAGTCCGGCATGGTGACCATTGTGCCAACTGGGTCGTCGTTATGGTGGTCAGACAAGGGATAGAATACTAATATAACTTTTCTTAAAATTTAAAATAAAAAATGTAAATATATATTTACTATACACACAGAAACAAATATCTCTACATAAATATTTGTTTTAGGCGGGAATCGAACCTGCAACCTGCTGATTTACAGGCGGGTGTTCGCCCGCTGCGCCACAGAGGTTGGTCATAAGTTGGTTTAGGAAAACTACCAGTGGTAGAGCTATATTTTATAAAAATTCACATTATAAGTAGTTCCTTCTCCAAAGCACCCCTGGACTATCGTAATGGACAAATAACCTAAGCATAAGTTACCTGCAGAAAGAACCAATTTCTCGTTAGTCAAAGCAATGTATTCTTCCACAGCATCCTGTGGATGTCCTTGATAGTAAATAATATCAGAATTGTTCAAAAATTGTCCACAAATATCACACTGCTCCATATTATCAGCAATATTATTGTTTAGTGTTGATGACACAATTTTATCTGCATTTTTCTCATTGCTGCTATTTGTTGGTTCATTTTTATTACCATTTGTTGGTTCATTTTTATCAATGTTACCATTTGTTGGTTCATTTTTATCAATGTTACCATTTGTTGGTTCATTTTTATCAATATTACCATTTGGTGGTTCATTTTTATCAATATTACCATTTGGTGGTTCATTTTTATCAATGTTACCATTCATTGGATCAGTTTTCATTAAGTCTGATTTATTGCTTTTATCTGAAATGTTACTTTCCATCGATGTATTTTGTGATGTTTCTCCCTGTGAAGTGTCAGTACTATTTGCTTGTTCATTTCGGTTATTTAGTGGACTTTCTGAGATAATAATTTTATTGGATGGATTAACATCTTTTTTTGTGATTGATCCTTCATTTTTATGTCCATTCTCAACATCTAATTTGAGCTTTTTCTAAAAAAGAAATAAGATTAAGACGAAAATCTTAAAAAATCTTAAATCTTTAAAATTAAAAGTGTAATAACGGAATGACAAAGGACAGAGTTAATAAGAGAGTAACGACGGTTCAAACATAAAACACTTCTCAAAGTGAATCTGTGTAGTTCCATATTAGCTAGGTCTTGCTTGAGTAAATTCACAACCTCCCATAAAAGCTACATCTTTTCCATCCAATGATTCCCTGGAAGAAATCACTTTCAGCGATAGGCCGCCCAGTCATACAACTAATACTTTATAGCTATTCCTTAACTTTGTGTATATCGTGTTCAGTTTCTTCCTATGTTGTACTAAGTTCAAATGATTTTTTTTTATTTTTTTAAAGTGCTAAGCCTGCACTTTAAAAAAAGAGTTAATGCCAGGTTAATGCGATTCTTAAATTCGACTATGACGGTACTTGACTAAGTGGCGGAATTGGTAACGCATTCGAACGGTATTCAAAGGATGCGAGTTCGAGTCTCGTCTTAGTCGCAATTTTTGAAGATGCATTTTTCCTTAAAAATATTTTGTACTAAGTTATCTATTAAATACTTATTTTACAAAATGAATCTTGACACTATAATTGCACTTTGACCACTCACCGAACTAGATGGCTCGTCATAACTGGGGCTACGATTACGTTTCGAAGGAAACAATGAAGTTATTTTCATTTGATTTGCACTTCTTGCAGACCTACGAAGAGATCTGGAATAAGCATAAACATTTCATAGCATTAAATTAAACATCACTGAAGGTTATATTGATCAATGGAAATAGGAAACATAAGAAAGGTTGCTTTGTAAACAATGCGAGTTTAAATAACTGTAAACATTGCAATTATTTGTAACTTTGTAACGTAGTTATTGTGTAACATACCTTGGAGTATTTTTTGTAGAGCTGGAGGGGGATTCATTTTCTGAAACCCCAGGGCTGTTTGATGCACTGCGATTTCTGACGGGCATTGTTTCGAAGGAGTACAAAGAACTAAATAGTAGTCATCAATGCCTACAATTAAATTGCAAAATGAATTTTATTCTTTCTAACAAATTATTTCACATTTTTGATGAATAAAGGCGCGAAATTAACACCGTACAAACAAACGACAAACAGACAACTAAATTTTGACAGTGGCAAATAAGACAATTTGACATTCAAAAGATCACCAACCTTAGCAAATTAATTAATTGTTTTTGGGTAAGAGCATCAAAAATAAAAATTATGACAAATTGACAATGACAGAGACAATAATTGACATATAAATTGGACCAATTTAAGCAAAAATGATCCAATCCACAACCTCGCCAATTTCGAGTTATTGTGACTTATGTACTGGGAATAAGGTATATTTTGACATATCAAAGACTCATAATCCTATCTTTACAAATGAGGAAAAACCGTATGGTCCAACCCACAGCTGTTATGTTGAAGACTATTTTTTGTAATGCATAAGTGTTTCATGCTATTAGAATCATTTTTGTATTTTGTTGGTTGCACTGACATGTAACCATTTTTGATTTGCTATAATGATCCAAGGCATTTGTAACAGTTACGCGTTTTATACATTGTGGAATATTTACATAAATCATTCTGCTGAAATGGTCCAATTACCTTCAATCATTTTAACTCAATTCTCAAGAACTTTCCACTTCAGAACTCTGCCAATCCAGGCCACATGAATCTGTTTAAAATATAGAAATAAGAAAAAATCAATTTTAAAAAACGATTCTCGGTGTAGGTAGTGTATAGCCACACAAGTGTTTTAGAAGTTTTAATAAAAATTATGATTAATATCTCGGCGATAAAGTAAATAGAATATTGCCTATATATTCCGAAAACGTTATTAATTAAATAAACATTTATTTATTTGCACCTTCTATTTTTTGTAACAATTTTTGTAACCTAATCCTAATCTTTTACTAAATGCCGTAGTTAATAAAATTGTAGGTATTTTTTTGCATGAAAATTTATTCTTATATTTGGACATATTTATGCACACGGGAACTAACCCACAATTTGGGTAAAATTGAATTAAGTGCATGGCGTTAAAATTGTCATGCGGCATACAACTTGGAGTTTGGAAATACAAAGTGTTGCCAAGTAGTTGTTTTTACTAAATAACAAAATTAAAAAAAAATATATAAATGAAGTGTTGTTTTCTCAGTAGGTATATAGTTATAATATAGGTATGTTATTATTTCCACATAAATATAGAGCAGCATAGTTTCCGAAACGACTTTGATTCCCAGAGGTTTTAAACGGCTTTGATTCCTAGGGGTTTTAAACCATAATCATAATCATCATTTATTGCTTCATGTGTAGATACAGATGGTTAAAAAAATATATTTAGACACAAAATGAATCCGGTTGGGCACTACAAAAATATTAGGTATACTTAATTACTTTATTAATATACATATTACACTTCTTATTGCTTTTATTGAGTTGATTTACTTATACTTACTTATTATATTATGTGTTATCATTAATAAACTCTTTTATAGTAAATATAATTACTTTATTTTCATTCTTAATGTTTTCTGGAATTTTATTATATATTTTTACACACACTACATAATATGGACCTGAAGAGTGTAAGGCTAAATTTGAATTGGGTAAGGCTAGTCCGTATGTCCGTATGTCCGTATGTCTTTCTTGTCTGTATGTCCGTGTGTCATTTTTTCACAAAGTTGACATGGACAGTTTAAGTGTGGTTTTTTTTTTTCTCTCTTGTTTGGCCCCACGAACGTTATGCCATTTTCATCTTGTTGTTATACCATTTTCATCTTGATCTTCATTCTTATCGGGATTTAGGAAGGACTTGGGGAATGTTTTTTTTTTTTTTTTTTTTTAATCAAAAAATTTGGGAAACATTTACAACAAAAAAACGCGGACTCATCGAGGACAAAATAGGATCAGGGAAGTTGGGGAAGTTGGAAAAAGTAGCTTGAAAATAAAATATACAAAAGGAAAAGGATAAGGATAGTAAAGGAAACCTAAAAAATACAAAAATATTCAGTAAAAATAAGTTGATGTCAAATTTTGATATCATTTTCACATATAAATATTGATAAAGTTTTATAAATATCAGGATCTAACGATGAAAGTAGGCAAGGGATTGATGTTGGAAGAGGTACATTCAAGGACACCAGTGACTCCAAAAGAATTCTATTGTCAATTAAAGGACAACCAAAAAATAGATGGTTTACATCACCGTTATCATTACCGCATTCACAAGTCGCATCTTCAGCGACACCAATCCTGCTGAGGTGAGCTGGAGTACAAACATGTCCAATTCTCATTCGTATCAGAATTGACGTCGCTCTCTTATTAAGTCTAATCTTACGAAACCAGGGTTTTTTAGTAGTTTGTGGCTGGATATTATAAAGGTATTTACCCTTAGTCTGTGCACTCTCCGTCCACAACTCATCCCAAGTGTTCTTGAGATAAACTGCAGGCAAAGAGGCCAGATCATGAGAATAATTAACATATGGTACAAGATCACCACAGTCCACTGCAGCCTTAGCCAACTCATCAGCTTTAACATTTCCCTTAATACCAGTATGGCCAGGTATCCATGCAAGAGCAACGGACAGACCTTTTTCCGCGCACTCCAGGAGTTTATTCTTAATTTCATAAATTAATGGGAAGTGAACCCGAGACTTAAAAGGATATCTTTTCAATGCAAACAAAGAACTTTTAGAATTAGTGAAAATGACTGAACACGATAATTTCATCAAAATTACCAATTCCAAAGATTTTAGTATTCCGAGACATTCACCGGTAAAAACAGATGACTCAGGTGGAAGTTTGATTTGTTGGATTATTTTATGCTGTTCATACTTAAGGTATACTCCTATACCTACACAACCATCAGGCGATAGCTTGGAAGCATCACAAAAAATGTGATGTGAGGATGCCCATTTATCACCAACAGTACAGATAAACTCTTCATTGGCAGTTACGCTATCTTTTACTATTCCTATGTCTTCGTGTATTTCTGTGGGTGTTATTAATGACTTGAAATCTGAATTATGGAGTGGCAACTGTGAAGAAGAAAACGTTGGAGATTGGATGCTTAAATAACGCTGTAAGCTTACAACTAAACAATGAATGGCCTTAGAGTTATTCGGAGAAATTAAATTGTTCAAATTATAAAGTTTAGGTAACAATGGATGGTTGGAAAATTGCAAGATCCTATAGAAAAATCTATCTGATAAATATTGGCGTCTTAAATTTAGAGGGGGATCACTGCATTCAACTTTAAGTGCATTTAAAGGGCTAGATTTCATAGTGCCTGATACGACCCTCAGGGCTTTCGATTGAATACAATCAAGTTTTCTAAGAGCTGTAACGTTACAAGGAACTAATAAAAAGGTGCCGTAGTCTAATATGCTCCTAATCATAGCATTATAAACTAATTTTAAAGAGTACGGGTGGGCACCCCACCATACTCCCGCCAGACAGCGAATCAAGTTCAAATTACGTTCGCATTTACTGGTTACATAATCTGCATGTGGCGTACCTGTTAATTTACTATCTAATACAACACCTAAAAATTTAACATGGTTCTGAACTGGTAATAACGCTCCGTCATATTTTACATCTATAAGGGGTGGAGATGACTGCTTAGAAAATAATACTACACAACTTTTTGATACTGATAAATCCAACCCGTTCCTGTCCATCCAGTTTTTAAGGTCATCCAAAGCTCTCGTCAGTGTGTCACAAGCCCTACCAGTTGCCTTGTCGCAAGTGTATATTAATAGATCGTCAGCATATTGTAAAACTTTCGCTGTGTTATTAATAGAGTTTTCAAGATCAAATGTATATAAATTATATAATATAGGACTTAGTACAGATCCTTGTGGGATGCCTTTCCAGGCCATATGGTAAGATGGTGAGGAATTCAGTTTAATTAATCTACCTGACATAATATTTATAATAAAATTAACAAGTATAATTGGAATACCTAAGCTTATTAGTTTAGTTTTTAGGATAGGTAGAACAACATTGTCATAAGCCGCTCTGATGTCTAAAAACGAGGCAACTATGGATTCTTTATTTAAAAACGCTAAACGGATGTCTGAGATGAAAATGCTGAGGCTGTCTATCGTGCTTTTCCCCTTTCTAAACCCGAACTGCGATTGTGATAATAAATTATTATGTTCAGCAAACCATTCCAATCTGTTTTTGACTAAATGTTCTGCAATTTTTGCTATTACAGGCGATAATGCAATAGGGCGATATGAATTTACGTCTGTTGGATCTTTATTTGGTTTAAGGATTGGCAACACTGTTTGTGTTTTCCATGACAGGGGAACATTGCCTGTCAACATGACAGAATTAATAACCTCCAAGAAATAAAGTAGACTTTTTTCACCCAGATGAGAAATAAAGCTGTAAGGTATTCCGTCTTCACCAGGAGCAGAATCTTTAAGGTCTGATAAAACACCTTGAAGCTCGACCAGTGAAAAAGGCGAATTCAGGTCATAATTACTACCATTGGAGTTGGAATTGCTGCAAGCACTATTAGAAAAAGATTGTGGTGTAACTAACATCTCTTCAGGAACATAAGGTGGGGCTATTTTATCGAGGAACGGTGAAGACAGTGATGCTGGAATTGTGGTGGTATTCGACTCAGACCTAGCACATTTGAACTTTCTAATATTTGTCCAAACTGTTGACGATGGAGTAGTCGGATTGATGGATGAACAGTAACTTCTCCATCCAGCAAACCGTTTCTCTCTGTATAATGTTTTATTATTTTTAATGATTTCCAATAAAATGTCCAAATTTTCATTAGTCATATTTTTATTATACCTAATTTCTGCCTCTTTTCTTAACTTGACTGCCTCAGTGCATTCACTGTCCCACCAAGGAGGAGATGGAATATTCTTAGGGGAATGCTTTAGAGAGAAAACTGAATTAGCAGATTCTATTATCAATTCCGTAAAAGCATTAGAACAATCATGTTCATTACAGTTTTGTAAAGTTGGAAGTTTATCTATATTATTTTCAATATGTTCTGTAAATGCAGGCCAATTACTCTTATCTGATACCTGATGTTTTCTAGTGGATTTAGTGTAGTTAGTACTAGTATTGTTTACAGGCTTAGGGAATGTGATAAGAAGTGGAAAATGATCACTTCCATGAGTTGAGGGGAGTACTTGCCAAGTTAGAGAAGATGCCATTTGTGGCGATGAAATGGATAAATCCGGTGCACTCTTACCTTCACTGGGTTTAGTTCGCCGAGTTGGTTCGCCTGTGTTAAGTAAGCAAAGGTTATTTTCTTCTAAAATATCTAAAAATTGAGTTCCATAACAAGTAGTTCTAGAACTACCCCATGATGTATGTTGTGCATTAAAATCTCCCAGAACTAGGAGAGGTCTTGGAAGATTTAACAAAATATTACTGACTTCTTTAGAGATAGCAGAAGAAGGGTGAGGAATATAGATAGATACAATACATAAATTATTATTAATTAAGATAGCTACAATAGAGAGAGAATCACTAAAGGGTGGAAGAGTAAGAGTAGTATAAGGAATAGAATTATGTACAAGAAGTGCGACACCACCATGTCTGTCTGGCCGGTCGCATCGTAGACAAGAATATCCACGTACTTTGTAGGGATAGCCTGGCTTAAACCAGGTTTCCCCCAAAGCTACAATTGAAGGTTTATATTTATTCATCAAGAAAATAAGGTCACTGTCTTTAAGTGTTAGACTTCTACAGTTCCATTGTATTATTTGATGAACTTGGTCCATGGTTAACAATAGGAGTTTGTGAAATAGCATTAAGTATCAGAGCTGCGTGGTCAGGTTTAATAAGATTGGATTTCGAATAGGTGATTATAAGAGTAGAAATTAAATCAAATATATTAGGTACATCAGTGCTTAGACTGCTAGATTTTAATGCACACCCATTTGTTGGAGAAGGCATATTATAGTCTTTTACAAGCTCATTGTGAGCTTGGCGATCATACCCAGAAGTAGAGACTCTGGGCGGGCTGCGTGGTTTTAAGAAAACCGTTTTTTTGTATGAAGTATTTGGGGTTGTGTTTGTAATAGTTTTATTAGTCATTGAATCTTTAGTTATTGTTTTACCGTTCAGCACATCAACATATGACTTATTTACTGGTGGGTGTAATTTGCAGGCTTCAAAATAAGATATACAGCTATCTGCCATAGATTGTTTAATTGCCTTTTGTCTTATAAATTCTGGACAACACCTACTGTTTGCAAAATGCATGCCCGAGCACAGGCAGCAGGTTGCAGTATCTTCTTCTACATTACAGGAAGGCCCTTCATGCTCTTGTCCACATTTATAACAACGTGGATTTGATCTACACTGCATTTTAGTATGCCCAAAGCGGCAGCATCGGAAGCACTGTACTGTTGGAAAAGTGTACAATTCAACTGGCAAGGAATTATAACACATAAACACACGCTTTGGAAGAACTTGGCCATCAAATGTAAAAACTACAGTCTGTGATGGTTTCCAAATTGGTTTTCCATCAACCATAACCTTATAATTTAATCGACGGAGTTTTAATACTTTACCACATCCTATAGGTAGGTTTACATTTTCTAATATTTCTTCTTCTGTCCATTCTGAAGGAATGCCACGCACAATACCTAAGCGGGTTACACTATATGAAGGGATGAATGCCTTAAACTTGTTTTCAGGTAAACTATTATGAATTATAAAACTGTTGGCATCTAAATGGTTTGAAAAAGACAAGGTCATTCTGTTTCTACCGACTTTTTTAACACTTCCATTAATAATGTTATTGAAGTTATTCTTTTTTAGGAACCGTCCAAAAGTAATAGGATGAAGAGTATAACCATCGCTAGAGTTCACTTCTTTGACAACATGTACTATATAAGGAAGGCTGTCCGATGCCTGGTACTCGGTGCGACCAACAGGCACGGGCCTCGTAGGAGGATTTACTGTATTTGTCGAGCTAAAATTGTTTGAATTGCCTGAGCCTACGACCATAGTTGTGGAGTGTGATGAACCTAAAGAGACCGAAATATTTTTTGGTTGGGAAGTTTCTTTACATGTTTTTTCGTCAATAGTATCGCTATCCGCACATGTACAGCAAACGATGTTAGCATCACTGGTGTCCCTGCAATACTTCTTTTTGCGCTTGTTACAATGTTTGCAATGTTTTCTTTGTAACCTAGAGCGTTTACGAGACGAAGTATGATCTGCTTTATCTGTCTCCATTTCTGACTCATTAGTACTAGAGACCGTAACATAGGCTCCCACACGAGGCGGACCCAGGTCCCGCTCTCCAGGGTCGGGTGGATCTTTCATCTTAGCTCCTACTACTCACCTACTCGAAGACTGAAGTTCTATATACAGAAATATATATACAGAATAAATAAAATATTGAAGATATATACAAAAACACCAACACTGATCACTATTTACCAGAGAAAAATAATTTTTAAAATTTTGCAAGAAAATTCGCGCCTATCACCAACGAATGCTTCCCGCCTTTTTCTTAAGTGTGGTTAGATATTGTGACCAAACATGGGCGAGGGAAGCAAACTCTTTGTTTTCTAGAAATTAAGATAGACCAACCCAGACTATTTTTCGTCTCAAAATTGACTTAGACTATCGCAATATCCAACCTAACCTAGGTTGGATATTGCGACCAAACATGGGCGAGCGAAGCGAGCGCTTTGTTTTCTAGGAATCAAGATAGACCAACCCCGAAAGTTTTTCTATTACAGAACCGACACTGATAGGTTAAGATAGATATTGTGACCAAACACGCGGGAGCGAGGCGAGGGTTTTGGTTTCTTTATGGACACTCCAGAATGTATTTTTATCCCAGAACCAACACGGATGGGATCATACTATGGTTTTTAAAGTCTGGTTTTTAAACTGACACGAACAGGATATGTTAGATATTGTGACCAAACATGGGACAGCGAAGCGTGCCTTTAGTCTTCCAGGAGTCCATATAGACCATTTATTACAGAACCGACACGGATAATAGATTAGGAGAGATGTTGTGAAAGAACACGTGCGAGTAAAGCGAGCGCCTAGGTTTCAAAAATGCATGCAAACCCATCCCGAATGTTTTTCTATCGCAAAACTGACACAAATGGGTTAGGTAAAATATTGTGACAAAACATAAAATATTGTGGCTTGGATATGAACCTTTCAGCATGTTTTGCAATAATAGATGATGTAAAAGGTTATTGTGGTGAACCTGATTTTGGGTAGGGTAACTTTTTTATTATATTTCATCAAAAAAATAAAAAAAAAACATTGCTATACTTTGGAACATTTTTGCATTTTTGTTTCCGCAGCCTACACAGCTAATTTCATACAAAATTTATTTTGTAATAATGATCCAGACGCAAGTTTTTCCGAATATCTACAAAACTATTGCAATTTATTTACTACAAATATGCATGTAAATTAGTTTATTACTCATAGAATTACATTTCATTAAAAACACAACCTTTTTCCTTATCAAGCCAGAGAAATACAGCAATAAACTTAAATGTCAATTATCTCGGAATGAGGTTGGTGTGGACTGAATCATTTTTGTTTAAATTGGTCCAATTGTGACAATGACAATACAGGAGAAATAGTTCGATGATGGATGTTTTGTGGATTTTATTTAAATAATCTTTCTGAATTTGCGATATTTGGGGACTTACCAAACAGCTTACCTATTATATTCATGATTTAACCTAATCAAAATGCTGAGCGCATTATCAAGGTTAAGAAAACTTAAAAAACAATTCGTGAGGTTATGTTCCAATCTCACTTTGAATAACTTTGATATCAACAATATTTGTAATAGCAGTTATTTGAATGAAATTAAGCACAATATTAGCATCCGGAAAGGTGTTGGGAACATTAATAGGGTGTTAGAGCTCTACGATAAGTATAAAGTCACTTCTATCAATGATAAGGCTTACAAAGTCTTGCAAGAAGAATTATTAAAAGAAATTACATCTTTACCAAATAAAACTCATCCAGCAGTTATAAGTTATACAGATCCAGCTATAAAACATGAAATAAATGACAAACGAGACTTTGGGAGTCACAATCCATTGGAGTTCAGTGAGATCGTCCAGCGTCTCAATTTACTAAGAACAGAAAAGTTGGGAACCACTTGTGGACACAAAAGTTACTACTTTCTTGGGGAGATGGCTGAGTTAGAAGAAGCTTTAATCAAATACACAGTGTCAACATTGTTGGGAAAAGGTTTTCAATTGACTTCTGTACCTGATATTTTGCCTAGAAAAGTATTAGAGAGCTGTGGTATGGCAGTAAATAGCGATCGCACACAGGTAGGATATTATAATAGACAGCATTCTGTCTTTTAATTGTCGCATTTTCCTACATATAACAGGGCAAAACACACTGAAGTAACAATATGAAAAAAGGTCTGGAGACATATAGAGTAACCTATCTTAGAACAAGCCTTTTCACTAGATGTCTTTTGATAAGTATAATAAATTCAGTTGTGAATTGGTTCTCTTATATTCTGGCTCTGTTGATATCCTGCTAAATAAAGACGAATTGCTTTTAAAAATAATTGTATCCCTACAAAGTTAAATTAATATATTTACCTCATCTTTAGATATACTCCTTGGATCCGCATCACCACGGTGCTGACCTGTACCTATCAGGCACTGCAGAGATGTCTCTTGCTGGTCTACTTATGAACTCCATTCATGAAGCAGAACATCTTCCTTTGAAACTGGCTGCTGTTAGTCGGTGTTACAGAGCCGAGACATCTAATGTAATCGAAGAAAGAGGAATTTACAGGTGAGAAATGTAAATTTATATGTTTAACTACGTCTTATTATATTTACATTTGGTTTATGGTTTTTTTCTACTGCTTCTTAGTCTCAACAGGGTCAATATTTTATGGCCACAGTACCCTTACCCAAAAGCAATACACGGCAACTGCATTATCTGTTGGCATGTTTATATTGTCTGCAGGGCAGAGACAGCAGACTACTAAAATGTTGAAACCCACTGTCCTTCTTTGACAACTATTCCAAATATACAAGTTTCTTTTTGAAATAAAAATCATTGAAACAGTATGTTTTTTTTGTGAAAAATTCACTAAAATATAAATAAGTTTTCACACTTCAAATCAACATTTAAAATACCTATATCAATTTATTGTTGTTTATTTACTTTTCAGAGTACATCAATTCACAAAAGTAGAGATGTTTGTTGTGTCTAGTCCTGAACAATCAGATGAAATGTTAGAATATATACTGAAAATACAGGAAGAATTATTTCAACCTTTAGGACTTCACATGCAAGTTTTGGATATGCCACCACATGAATTAGGAGCACCTGCTTATAGGTAAAACTTTGAAGGTTGACAGAAGCTCCACAGTAAAATTTTGCTGGATCTAGTCCATAAAGATATCTAATGCTCTTTTTTTTTATAGAAAATATGACATAGAAGCTTGGATGCCTGGAAGAAAAACGTTTGGAGAGATATCTAGTTGTAGTAACTGTACAGATTATCAATCAAGGAGGTTAAATATCAAATACAACACTGGCAACTCAAGTGACTATGCTCATACGCTCAATGGAACTGCTTGTGCTATACCCAGAATGCTTATCGCATTGTTAGAAACACATCAGCATCCGAAAGGAAAAATAATTATTCCAGAGGCACTACAACCTTTTATGAATGGGAAGACTGCTATCACCAAGAATATGTCAGTGCCTGAATTGAAATTGTTGAAAATAAAACGATAATTTATTTATGTATGTTATTTTAATTAAAATCAATTTCCTTACATCATATTTTATGACTAATTTTTATTTATTTGTTTTTTTGTTTAGAGAACTTCCTCATTTTAGCTTTAAGTTCTTTGATATCTACAGTTGTCTCCACAGATTGGGTCGGAGCATTATTCTTTTCTTTAGGAGGAATAAAGTCTTTCTGTCTTTGTTCCTGCCGAACTTTCTTGACTTGTGCCTGTTTCTCTTCTTTCTCATGATGTCTCTTTGCTTTTTTCTGTTCATCTTTGAGGAAGTATTCTCCAGTGGCCAATTCCTTGTCAATTTTACTCTCTGGCTGAGGAGGTGGGAATGGAGTATACGGCTTCTTCTTAACTTTCTTCTTAGGTTGCTTTCTTGGAACATTTTTACTCTTAAAGTTAGGCAGAAACCTATCCCAGCTTTCATTTTTCAATCTCGGATCTTTCATTAACTCTCTTTTTATCATTAAACTTTTAATATTGTACATTGGATGTATATTTTTCATTGTATCTTCGACTATCCTTCTGACTTGTACTAAACCTTTGTAGGGGCCAACTGCAGACACAGTATTACCTTGTACGAGTACATAGCACTCTGTAAGCAACTCTATAGACTTCAAAGTTACTCCATTAGGACCAATAATGCGCTGCCTTCTTTTGAGAAATGTTTCCTTTTTACTAACAAATGAATTGATCTTAATAATGTCGCAACCAATTTCGTCTTCGAGCACTCTTACAGCTTGTTCGAATGGAACACTTCTCGATAACAGCTTCATCATATCTCTTGCCTTTATGATGATGTAGGGATCCCATGTTTTCCTAGTTGTTTTTACAGTAATGCTTCCCTCAATAAGGTCTAACTCAGCAACGATACGGTGTTCGCTAAGCACTTTTTGTACGAGCGGCCAACATTCTTTTAAGTACTGCTCTCTGTATTTCGGGAATAACGTTGCAAACTTGCTTTCTTCCAAAAGACCATGTGGGTTATCTTCCGGAGTGAATTTAGGAATTTTCATTGCCCATGCATTATCTACTGGGCCAGTGGGTTGATCATTACCTTCCGAGTCTTCGTCTTGCATTGTTTTTGTGGAAGTCTTTCAATATACTTAATCAAGTTTTACCAAAAATCGAGCAAAATTTTTAATGAAAATAATGGAAATTGACGCGATTGTTATGTCAAAACCAGTAAACCGTCACTGTCAAAAAAAAATACGAATGACAACATTCGTATTTTTTTTCTTCACACTTACGAAGGGGCAGGCGAAAGATTTTCATTCTTGGCTAACGAGGCTATTCTTTTTTTTTTTAGTTTCCGTTTTGCTAAGATCTAAGGCTAAAGCCATGGACCTAGAAGCCAGTCAATATCTTTAACGAAACCTCGATATGAAGTTTTTTTTAAATGAAAACGGACACAACCGGCTAAGATCTCTATAAGCAATAGAGATTACCTCAGGATTAAATATTTAGCTTGAGGGATTACCATTAAAGAGATTGGTAGGTAGATATCCACATCAGATAGATAATTTAGATTAGGTGGGAGTGAAATTAATATTTGTTCTTCTTGAGCCAGTTAAAAACACTCGCTTAGCAAAATAATCATTTAATAAAAAATCGTACAAATTATCCTTTATCACATATTTACACTTAAGTGGTGTGTAGAGAGCATTTTGAGTTTCTTATTGCGAGAAATTATCACTTTTCTAGGTACAAAAATGCTAGTAAAAAAGTCAATTAAGGCAGATCACCATACAAAATACTACCTTTACTTAGATAACAGATAAGTACTCATATTCCTTAATCAAGCTACTTTATTGCAGCAGTCTTATTTAAACTTAAACAAGGTAATAAATTCGATGTACTTAAAATATCACATTTAACTAAGTATTTAAAATAACAATGTCGGACATACACAATTTTAAATTCCTTTATGGCAAGTACAAAATACACATAGGTTTAAGAGCTTTGTGAACTGAAGTTTTTATAGTTTAATAATATTGATTTCTATATTTAATATTAAAGAATTTGTTAAATATTTTATCACATGATAAATGTAAAAAACATAGTATAAAAATAGGTACTTACTATTGCTATCTAAATAACTTTTTGGCCTATAAATGCGCTCACAAAAATAAATGCACACAAAATGTAATCACAAGAACGATCTAAAAAAGTATTTGCAAACTTCACATCATAAAATCATAAATGAAATGGCGCTGTGAAGTTTACACATACCCTTAATTGACTGGTAACAAGATCGCTAATGCAGGAGACCTCAGGCTAATATCGTAGAGCCTGCAGAGTAAGAGTCATCAATGATATTTTTACTTTCTCTTGGCACATAAGTGTCATCGAAAACTGACCTGGAACCTTGGCTTGTTACAGCAAATCTCGCTCAGCTCTCAACGAACAGCGATGAAGTTCACACCATAAAACCTATAAGTGACGGTGTGAACTTAGCGCATGTCTTCCGTTGACACGAGGTATAGCGATGCGATTGCTATAGATAGAGGATACGAGATAGGTCTCCAGTATTGCCGTCCTGCCTTAGAATAAACTTGCTTGGCATTTACCAGTCATACATGACCAGGCGTGGATCCAGTCCTCAACGTCACAGCAACGTCCACGTCAAAGCCGTTGGGTCAATCGAATACTACTAAATTACAAAGTAAATAAGTGATCCTTGAATCACAAGTCAATTAGTTCAGCAACTGGGCGACAGATGGCCTTGCTTGGAAAAATAACCACGAGTGGTACAGTCAGAAAAGGACTGAGGGTAGCAGGTGCATATTTTAAAGTTTTAATTGTTTAAATAACGGTTCAGAAATTGTAAATTATTCTGCTTTATAACACTAAAGCTTTCGAAGTGTTAGTTATTTCACGCAGAATAACCAAAAATTATTGAACCGTCATTAAAATAATTAGAACTTTAAAATATGCACCTGCTACCCTCAGTCCTTTTCTGACTATGCTAAACCCAGTTCAGAGGATGCCCGTAGTGCCCACAACTGGTAAATCCGCGCTTATAAGTGACTACATTCAGCATACATTCCCCTTTAATTCCTAACACTAAACATTACTGTGCTGGCCAAACATGGCTGACAATCCAATTGAGGTAGTGAGCGACTCGCGTGTATATCGCGGGTATCGTGGAGCCGCAGCCGCGACCGAATGACGTCACTCCGACCAACTTGTATCTACCGTTGTCGTCGATTTTTGTAGCCGGACCGCCGGAATCACCCTGAAATAACAAGTTATTTTATTTATTTTTATTAATTCGTAAGCCTGCACTTGAAAATTACATTGTGAGGACACTTCTGCTTACAGTGCCTTAGAAGCAAAGCGCAAGGCGTTACGCAATAGCTAAGATAGTAGCTGACTTTAGAACAGTTAAAATAGCTTTGTATAAAACTTCTGAAAAGGATCCTCACTCCGAAAATAACCTCCCTAAACCAGATCCAGGTCGGAGAAAATACTCCTTTGGCCAAACATGCACTTTGACCAACCGCTCCAAACTCTTTAAGACAACGTCAGGGGCTTTGAATAAGTTCTCGTTGAGATAGGTATATCAAATTTAAAAACAAAACGAGGGGTGGGTCGATTTATTTGTTGGCCAGTGCGTTTAAAACGGTTCCAATGATAGCTGCTATTTTTTTATTACTAATGCTAAGCAAAAAAACATAGTACAGTAAGCAAAGGACTGATTATTCTGCGTGGAATAAGTTACCATTTAAACCATTTATTTTCCATAACACAAAACATATACAGGGTGTCCCGTAATGAATCGCCAAGCGGGCACCTACGGATAGAGGACACTGTGCTGGATCAGAAAAACGAAAGTTATGTTCTATGAAAGTCTCTCGGTTTCCGAGATATCCGCCATTTTAATAAAATTAAAAATTTCACTCCTTTCTCTATGTTTTGTGATGCCAAAACTGCAAATGAAGGAATTATCCCAATCTGTTTTTTGGATAGTATTCCAGGATAAATGTGCTATCGAATGCAAACAATATTTTTTATGACACATTGAAAGTTTTTTTTTAAACTAAGATTTAACTCAAACTTCATGGTTTTTTAATTTTTTAACCTGAACTTTAATCTTTCCCGGTGTAAAAAAATGTATGGTCACCCTAGTGCCAAATGAAAAAAAAGCTTGCCTATTTCACTGAGATTCTGAAATGGTATAATATGTGGTATTGCCAGCATTCAATACAAAATTAATTCCTATTAAAGTGAGCCAGAGCTGTATTTTTCCCTTTTTTTCCATAGTGAATTCAGGGAAATTCAGAACTAAAATTTCTTGAATTATTTTAAATACAATAATAGTACATTGCGATACAAGTGTGGAAAGTTGGCCATTCCATAGAGGCGGTTTATGACGCGCGAGCGGAACGCGAGCGTGGCAAAAGCCGAGATGGAATGATCAATTCACACCTGTAGCGTACGACGTTTTTTATCACAGTTGCGAATAAAAAAAAGACTTGATAAAATAATAAAAAGTTTTTAAGAATTTTAGGTTATGTTTACTATTTTTTGTTAATTACACCACCGAAAGGCTAGGCAAAAGACTTTTAACCTATACAGCCTCGTCTGACATACAATATTTTTTTAGGGTTTTTTTCATTTGTTTTTGCGTATATTTATGTACCTAAAGAAAAACAAAATAAAAACAAAACTCAATTTTTAATTGTTTTCAAAGACGTTATCACGTAAAATTATCGTTCGTTAACAGACTTTAGAGACAACCTTTTGAAAAGAAGAAAAAAGGTACAAACAAAGAGTTTTAAGCCAGCAAGGCTTAAAAACTCTTTGATGGTAACTTTTTTCCATACATCAAAACAGTATAACCCAGATAAATTAAGAATGTTTCATCTACCTAATATGTAATTAGCAGTAAGATACGTATTTAACTTATCGGGATAACGTATTATTTTAGCACTAGTTGGATTTTTTTTTATCGCACGCGTGTATAATACGTTGCATTATGAGTCTAAAAGCCGGTTAATAAGATCCACTTTATGAGCAACTGTGATAAAAAGTAAATTTTAGTACTACTTTTACTTACTTCACAAAAAGCATGCTCTTGCTCATTTTATAAGAAATTTATTTGGTATTAAATAGGTATGTACTGGTAATACCATATATTTTACCTTTTCAGAATCTCAATGAAATAGGCAAGTTTTTTTTTGAAGTGAAAACTTCTTATGGCGCGTTGGGCACTTTTGTGGGTGAGCATTTTCAGCCGTTCTCGCGACAGATTTTGACGCGACAGATGAGATTTTATTTGTGTTAGTCTTTTTGTTTAACTTATACTGCCATCTATTACACAAATTGAGAAACTTAGTTTCTAGAAAGACCGCTATTCGAATGTAGATGGCGCTGATTTAAGTTTTTTACTGCCATCTAGCGAATAAAAAATAAACTATATTTGTTTAAGTGAGTGCTAATAGATGGCAGTAGCAGATCGTTTCAAGAAATATTCTATGAGAAATAACAAGTTTATTGTTTTCACTTCTGCCTGCACTCCCGGAGTGCGCTGTTTTTTTTTATTTGGCACTAGGGTGACCATACATTTTTTTACACCGGGAAAGATTAAAGTTCAGGTTAAAAAATTAAAAAACCATGAAGTTTGAGTTAAATCTTAGTTTAAAAAAAAACTTTCAATGTGTCATAAAAAATATTGTTTGCATTCGATAGCACATTTATCCTGGAATATTATCCAAAAAACAGATTGGGATAATTCCTTCATTTGCAGTTTTGGCATCACAAAACATAGAGAACGGAGTGAAATTTTTAAATTTTTTAAAATGGCCGATTACTCGGGAACCTAGAGACTTTCATAGAACATAACTTTCGTTTTTCTGATCTGGCACAGTGTCCTCTATCCGTAGGTGCCAGCTTGGCCATTCATTACGGGACACCCTGTATATGTCTAAATATATTACAATGTCAACAAGATATGTATGTGCATGGAGGGTGCAGTCACAGTAATATGCTGAGAGCTGTGTGGCCATCTCACCGCTAATGATTTTCAGCCCGCCACAAGAGCTCTACATAGCGTGTAGCCGGCATAAACTTAGTATTTAGTAATACCGATCAATTTTTACACTTCGGAAGTTTTAGCGATATCAAGCGAAATATTTAACAATTACGGAACCGTTATTGTAAAAAATAAAACTATAAAATATGCACCTGGTACCCTCAGTCCTTTGCTTACTGTACATAGTCCGTTTTACAAAACATTTATGGTAACAAGAAGATATTTTTATACCTCACAAGAGTCATGTCCACCACCAAGTACATCACCAGCACAGAACTGTCCATCGATAATCCCCTGCGGTAACTTCCTCATCTCAGTGTAGTATTGTTCACAGTTACTCTTTGCAACACCGTTGATTGATGTCTTCATTAGTATATGGCTTTTTATTGATCCTACAAAGAAATACGTTAGGTAATTGTCAAAAATGTACAATCCACGGTCAAAAGTCTCTGCCCACCGTAATGTTTACAATCCTGTGCAGCACTATTTGAACATTATAACAACGTAACCTGTGGATCGAAGCCACGTCGGTTAGTGTAGCGGGTGGCGGCTTCTACCTCTCAGCCAACTAAAGACATAGCTAACATGTTGAAAATAATAATCACACTGAGTACTTTTAATTCAAGTATTTAAGTTTGTGTGTAACGACTATTAGAAGAAGGTCGTAACTACAATACTTGTTGATAGTATCATTGTAGCAAACTGATCATTTACTTATGACCCTTACTGTACAATCACTGGTCAATCTTTAGTCTTTCAAACAAACAAGTGAACAAAGTGTGTAAAAAATCTATTTACAGGATAATTTTTTTACATGGGCTTTAAGGGTATATCCTACCTAAACTATAACAACGAGCAAAAATGCTGAGTTTACAAAAGCTTTTATTTAACTTGCAATGTATGTACGTATGTATGTATGTTTGTTTGGTTAGAATCTTGTTTAAATTCATTGAAATCGAGTCTGTTAATTTTCAAAAATAAGAATTACCCTATATTTCTAATATATTTCCCTTACTTTTTATTTTTTGTCCATCCTAAGGTTGCCTGGAAGAGATCGCTTTGCGCGATAAGGCCGCCCTTTGTAACTGTTAGACTTAAGCTTTATTTTTTATTATTAATGTTATTTGAAATTAGTGTTTACAATAAAGAATTTATCTATCTATTTTTGTATCAATCGATAGTGTTGCTGATAATTCCTAGAAACAAACATAGTATTATGGAAATAGCTCCTGGGGGCCTTGCTAGTGATTGTAGTGATCGTAAACTTACTCTTATTGCTAATGAGCCCCCAACCGGACACCTCTAGAGTTTCCGTACCGACGTCCAAGTTCGGTTCCAGGCACGCCGCGTTTACGTATCGAGAAAATTTTAATTGCTTGTCCAATCTGAAATTTAAAACAATTTTTACTTGAACTATATGATTTACATCGATCCGTTCCGAAGGCACACATCCTGACTTAATTTTGAAGACTCTTCAAAGTGATGTACTTACCTACTTATTGCATAATTCATATTTAATTTTTTTTTGGCTTTGTCTTACAATGTATTATTAAAATTATAATATTGCAATTTAACACAGCGCCATCCAACCCAAAGCTAAGCAACTAGGTTTGCGTTAGAATACTTATAGTTATACTTTTTTTGTAAATAATATACAAACAGAAACAAATTAGAGAAATTATTTGTAGTCGCTTCTGGGACAGGGGGTTTGATTCCATGTCCGGGGCGTTCTTGGTGCAGAGGATGTCCATGTCTATTGCTGTACATCATGCTGGAAATGCTGCTAGCATTTTGGCCAGTTTTGCACCGGGAACGCTGGGAGGTGGCTTATTTGAATAATTGGATTGTATTGTTTTATATTTTTGTTTTAGGTTATTTAAATTATTTTATTTAACATTTAGAATTTTAATTGATGATTTATGGTGGCACTAATTAAATAAAGCGTAAGCTAAACTACTAAAGCGAGTGGAAGCAACATTAAATGTGGCACTAGCCCACCAGTGGCTCCACGCTTTTGTGTCACCAACCAAAATGAGGTCCGATATCACAGGCTCTTTGTATTCGATTGAGATATGGGTGTAAAGTATTTTTTTTTACTTAAGACAGGTCAGCTTGACCACTATCACACCTGCCTGGCGGTAAGTGACGATGCGGCCTAAGATGTAGCACGCTTTCCGAAAAGAAAGATCCCCAAACTGTACACGTCAGGAAAGACAGACTAGTTAACACACTTACCTCAAAAGAGCGATGTCGTTGTATTTCGAACTACGAGTGTAGTTCGGATGTTTGATTATCTCCGCTATGTTCACATCTGCGTCCGGGTTGGAGAAGTTTGTGCCGAGTTCCACCACACCAGCGCGGATTATGGTTGGTGGGACACTGAAATTACGTACTTATGTAAGTGGAAGTTAAGGTTTAAATTGGCTTTTATGAAAGAAAGACTATCTATTTCATTTTAGTTAAATCAGTTAACTATCGAGAGAAGTAAGTACATAGTTAGTTATCATACAACTTGGCCTTAAGACGTAGCTAAGCGTAACAGAAGTATCCGTCAATGAGCGCAGTTTTTTACTTTCCTAAATTGAGCGTGTGTTCACAAATATACAGATATTTGTGAACAAACGCTCAATTTAGGAACAGACCGGCCGGGCAGCGTTCACAATTACAATCAGTCTAGCGAAGTGATTCAGAAATATACCCAAAACTACTACATACCGAGTTTCATTACAAACACAAACTTTCACATAATACTAACTAGCTGTCCCGGCAAACGTTGTTTTGCCATATAAAAAAATGTGATAAATGAAGAACCGCTTGACCGATTTTGTGCAAACTTCACATAAACCATCTACTAAATAGTCCGAACAATGCTTAAACATTTGGTTAGGATAGGTGAGCCCGTTCTTGAGTTATAAAATTACAACGAAAAGTGGCATTGATTTCTATATAATACAGCAAATCAAAAAAAAAGGGTCTGTTGGACTTCGAAAAAGTAATAGAACAAAAATATATCTGTCTGTCTGTTTGTTTGTTACATAATCTACAATTAAAAACGCCTAAACCAAGTGCAATCTGAGGAAAGTCGTGGTATACTTTACATCAAAATCCAATTAGTAGGTGCTGAGTAATCAACAAAAAAACTGCAGCCGCTCGAGAAAACCGCAGGTCGAACGCCTTACGAAGACGAACGTCACAGAATACATAATAGTGTATATCCCGATATTCCCACGGGATCGGGATTTATGCGGGTTTGAATATGGGATAATTCGTATATTTAATTTCACCCGCGTAAGTCCCGATCTCGTTTGAATATCGAAAAAAAAAAAAGAATATTTCGTATATTTTATTTCACCCGCGTAAGTCCCGATCTCGTTTGAATATCGAAAAAAAAAAAAGAATATTTCGTACGTATATTTAATTTCACCCGCGTAAATCCCGATCTCGTTTGAATATCGAAAAAAAAAAAAGTTAGTATCCTATGTCCTTCTCCTGGTTCTAAGCTACCTCTCCATCAATTTTCAGCCAAATCGGTTCAGCCGTTCTCGAGTTATAAATAGTGTAACTAACACGACTTTCTTTTATATATATACTAGCTGCGCCCCGCGGTTTCACCCGCGCTAGTCCGAGTCTCGTAGGAATATCGGAATAAGACGTAGCTTATTTGTTAGGGTCTCTAGCTACCTGCTACCAACTTTCATCACAATTCGTATAGTAGTTTTTGTGTTTAGCAATGCCAGTATTAAGGGAAAGCGGTGTTATAGGAAAGCAAGACGTGAAGGGAAGGAACGTCATGTCAAGGTAACGTGAGGTCTCGTGGGAGACCGAAGTCTTGGAAAAGCGAAGACGTGGAAAACCGACGTTATGAAAAAGCAAAAAGAAACATTGTGGAAAAACTGTGTATTGGGAGAACGGTGTCTTGGAAAAGCGATGTCGTAGGAAATTAAAGTCGTGGAAAGTGAAGTTTGGGAGAGCGGTTAGATTTTAAGAGTTCAGACAGACCCAGAATGCTTTTATGTCACGTCACCGTCGCGGATGGAGTAGGATAAGTTAGTTATTGTGACCAAATTCGTGCGAACGAAGCGAGCGGTTAGATTTTAGGAGTCCAGACAGGCCCAGAATACTTTTCTGACACGGAAACGTCGGGGATGGAGTAGCAAACACGTGCGAGCGGAGCGAGCGTTTAGATTTTTAGGAGTCCAGACAGACCTAAAATGCTTTTCTGACACGGGACCGTCGCGGATGGAGTAGCAAACACGTGCGAGCGAAGCGAGCGCTTACATTTTTAGGAGTCCAGACAGACCCAGAATGCTTTTCTGACACGAAACAGTCGCGGATGGAGTAGGTTAGCTTAGTTATTGCGACTAAACATGTGCGAGCGAAGCGAGCGGTTAGATCTTTAGGAGTCCAGACAGACCCAGAATGCTTTTCTGACACGAAACCGTCACAGATGGAGTAGCAAACACTTGCGAGCGAAGCGAGCGGTTAGATTTTTAGGAGTCCAGACAGATCCAGAATGTTTTTCTGACACGGAACCGTCGTGGATGGAGTAGCAAACACGTGCGAGCGAAGCGAGCGCTTACATTTTTAGGAGTCCAGACAGACCCAGAATGCTTTTCTGACACGAAACAGTCGCGGATGGAGTAGGTTAGCTTAGTTATTGCGACTAAACATGTGCGAGCGAAGCGAGCGGTTAGATCTTTAGGAGTCCAGACAGACCCAGAATGCTTTTCTGACACGAAACCGTCACAGATGGAGTAGCAAACACTTGCGAGCGAAGCGAGCGGTTAGATTTTTAGGAGTCCAGACAGATCCAGAATGTTTTTCTGACACGGAACCGTCGTGGATGGAGTAGCAAACACGTGCGAGCGAAGCGAGCGCTTACATTTCTAAGAGTCCAGATAAACCCAGAATGCTTTTCTAACACGTTTATAGGACTCCAGATAGGCCCGGAATGTTTTTTTGACACATTACTGTCACGGATGGAGAAGGTTAGGTAAGGTTAGGTCCCCCTTTCCTCCTCTCCCTCTTTCCCACCCTCTCATTTTCCTCTCCTTACCCTTATTCCCCTCCCTATTTCCTACCATCCCCTTTCCTCCCCTCCCACTTTCCTCTCCTCCCCCTTTCCTCTTCTCCCCATTTCATCCCCTCCGTATTTCCTACCATCCCCTTTCCTCCCCTCCCCCTTTTCTCTCCTCCCCCTTTCCTCTTCTCCCCATTTCATCATCTTCCTTTTACTGTCCTCCTGCTTTCCTGTCGTCCCCCTTTCCTCTTCTCCCCATTTCATCCTCTCCCTCTTTCACCCCCTTTCCTCTTTCCTGTCCTCCCCCTTTCCTGACCTCCCCCTTTCCTGTCCTCCCCCTTTCCTGTCCTCCCCCTTTCCTGTCCTCCCCCTTTCCGGTGCTCCCCATTTTCTGTCCTACCCTTCTCCCCTTCATCACTCTCTCCGCCTCCGCCCAACTACAACCTTTTTAAATACATCTTGAGTCCTGATCCCGTAAGTCCAGATCCCGTGGGAATATCGATATAAAAAGTACCCTTTGTGTTAATTCAGGTCTCCAGCTATCTACTTACCGAGTTTCATCCCAATCTGTTCGGTAGTTTTTGCGTAAAAGAGTAATCCCGTAAGTCCCGATCCCGTAGGAATATCGGGATAAAAAGTAGCCTATGTGTTAATCCAGGTCTCCAGCTATCTACATACTGAGTTTCAACGCAATCGGTCTAGTAGTTTTTGCGTGAAGGAGTAACAAACATACACACACACACACACACACACATACACACACACAAACTTTCACATTTATAATATTAGTAGGATATAAGAAGAAAAGCTGAAGAGTTTGTTTGTTTGTTTGAACGAGCTAATCTCAGGAACTGCTGCTTTTTGTGTTGGATAGTTCATTTATCGAGGAAGGTTATAGGCTACTTTTTATCCCGATATTCCCACGGGATCGGGAGTTACGCGGGTGAAATCGCGGAGCGCAGCTAGTTTATAATATTAGTGGAAGTAACATAAAAAAAATATCTAGGAACTAATCATTGTAGAAGAAATGGGTGGCAAAATCTTTAACAGCCTATACCTACTTACCTACTAGGGAAATGTGTAAGATTTTATTTTAAATTAGCGCTTATCGGCTCCCCCAGTCCAGGAGACCGTTAATCGTGATATATTTAAAGAAGATATTTCTAGACAGGGGTACCGTCGAGCGTAGGGGGACCGTTTATCGTGAACCATAAATACGTCACTGTGTCAGGAAGGTAGAACGTATGTACTTACTCTTCTAAATTCTCAACACAATGTGCTGCAGTCAATACAAATGACTTAGATATAATGGTTCCTCCACAATCGAACCTGAATGAACCGTCGTCTTTAGGAAATCCAAGGGCCACCTGTAATTAAGAAGAAATGAAAATTTCAACTCTCTAGCTATCATGGTTCATGAGATACAGCCTGGTGACAGACAGACAGACGGACGAACAGCGAAGTCTTAGTAATAGGGTTCCGAACCCAAAGGGTAAAACGGAACCCTATTACTAACAGTGAAGTCTTAGTAATAGGGTTCCGAACCCGAAGGGTAAAACGGAACCCTATAACTAACAGCGAAGCCTTAGTAATAGGGTTCCGAACCCGAAGGGTAAAACGGAACCCTATAACTAACAGCGAAGCCTTAGTAATAGGGTTCCGAACCCGAAGGGTAAAACGGAACCCTATAACTAACAGCGAAGCCTTAGTAATAGGGTTCCGAACCCGAAGGGTAAAACGGAACCCTATAACTAACAGCGAAGCCTTAGTAATAGGGTTCCGAACCCAAAGGGTAAAACGGAATACTATTACTAAGACTTCGCTGTCCCTCCGTCCGCACGCTTCACTTCTCCGGAATGTGCACTTTTTTTAAAGGTAGTCGGCTGCATAACTGCAGCCCCCGGTAGAGTTCGAAAATGACTATTATTGAATTGAATAGGATCCGAAACTACTAAACCGATTTTGATGAAACTTGGTATGAGGATACATTGATTCATTGGGAGTGCTATATGAGGCTTTTTATCCCGATATTCCACGGGATCGGGTGTTACGCGGGTAAAACCGCGGAGCGATGCTAGTCGTAAGTAATAAAAAGCCAAGTCTGTGATAAATAATTATAGCTTGGGCTTAGTATAATTCATCCCTTATTCAATGTAGGCCTTGCGCGGACGCAGTGATCAAAAAGTTTTAAGGTGAAAGGGTACCTGCGCTCTCTCCATACAAACGTAGTCGACTGTTTCCTCCCTGGATAATGACACTAGCACAAATATTTTTTTGCCATTAAACCTAAAACTGCCAAGACTATGCCCCTATGTTTTGGTTTTTTTTTATTTTCTAATTATCATAGAAATTAAAATTAAAAAAGTTAAAAATTTAAAAAAGCAGAAAATAGGGGCAGGGTCATGGCTGTTTTAAGTTTTATGTACCAAAAATATTTGCTCTAGTGTCATTATCCTGGGAGAAAACAGTCGACTACGTTTGTAATAGTTTGTATGGAAAAAGCCCCCGGTACCCTTTCCTCTTAATATTTCTTAGGTATGAATAAATAGGTAGGTATCAAAGGTGGTTTCCCCCAATGGAATGCACAGCGTATGACGTCACTTTAATTGGACTGTTATATTATACGTATGAAAAACTAATTATGGTAAGTACTTCCTCTGTAATTTCCATGTATATGACATTTTAAAAACCTAAGTCAATAATATTAACGCATTGTTTTATGTATACCTACTGTAACAATATAATAACTACCACTAACCAAGTATTAATAATTATAAGCAAACTTGCAATGACGCCTACAGCGAGTACCTATTTATCGTCTTAATAGTTTAGTCCAGCCCCTCTAGCATGTGCAGCACGATATAGCGATTTATCGACAAAAACTGTCAAAATATGCTATATAACGCCGCCATGTTGAATTTTTATCGAAACAGCGAGCATGGCCCGTGTGTGATGTCACGTGTTACGGTATGATAAGATAGACAAAAGAGCGAGCACGACAGTCTCTTATTTATCGAAAGGTCGAGCATGACCGACTAATTGTCGATAAAAAACGTGAAAAGTATCGATTTTTGACATTAAGGCGCGTTATTTTATCGACAACGTTTGGAGGGTGTGATAAATTTATCAAGATTATTTAGCTTAACAAATATTAACTTAAATCCATTATTAGACTACAATGTTAGAAATATTATAATGATTTTTGTGTAAATGTTCATAATAAATACAGAAAATGTACCTACCTACTTGTAGGTATAACTAAACTAAAAAGATTCTATTCCATTCGTTTTTTTTTATATTATAATTAATTAAAGCTTCGCAGTGTGCATTATATCCAGTGTCGAGTTACTATTTTCGCACTGTCACGAAATTAAATTAAATTTAACTCGATTATTACAAAGTTTTGCTAAAATAAAAATCAGCGCGCCATGTTGCTCTCGCGTTCCAAAACGCGATTTACACGAAAACGCCAACACTCAAACACGATGATAGCACGATTTCAAAATATAAACATTGAAGAAAATCTTGTTTGATCGTTCTGTCATTGGATTCGTTCTGTGTGCGTCGATTCTTGGTTACGTCGATTCATTTCGATAGTGCGCCGAATTATAGCGAGTCTTTGCATGTCGAGTCACTTTCGAGCGGCGAGTTCCTGCGCAGTGAGTCTTTCTACGTCGAGTCTTTATATAGAAGCACAATATTACGGTGAATTAGCCGAATGTCGATCTTCCAAGTTACGCGGTACTGTTCGCAAGAAAAGTTGTTATGAAACAGACTTTCTAACTATTTTAGAGTTAAAAAATGCTATTTTATTTGTAAAATCTCGGGAAATTTTATATCTGTTTCTTGTAAAGATAAAATAACTGATTTAGTTGCTGATGTTGGTTGTATATAAAGTTAGCCGTTATTAATAAAACTAAAAATCAAGTTTCAAAATCAACTTTAAAAAATATAAACTTGTATAAAATATAAGTAAATATTAAAATCAGTCTTCATAATTTAGTGCAAAAAAAAATTAATTAAAATAATAGAACATAATAAAAATTTTAATAAATCACCTGTAAAAATCACAACATAACAACGCTACAAAATAATTAAAATAATAGAAGAACATAATAAAAAATACTAAGAAATCAGTCAAAATTGTGCAAAAAAAATCACAAGTAAAAATCCCAATAACACTACAAATAGTTAAAATGAAAAAAAAAAAACATTTTTAAAAATTATTAAAAAACCAGTCTTAAACAAATGATAATAAAAAAAAATCTCAAAAAAGCCATTCAACAACAATTAAAAATTTGGGGTGAAGATGTCGACTGCTTAATTTAAAATTAGTATTTATCACAAAAATCAGTCTAAATAAGGAGCAATATTCAAATAAAATAAAAATTGTAAAAATCACAATAATTATAAATGCAATAAAAATATATTGTAAAATGTGAAAATTAAAATTAATTTAAAACAAATCAGTCTTGAAATTATGACAAAGAAAATTAAAAAACTGCAAAAAATAATTAACAAAAGACTGTGTTCATTAAATAAAAATAAAAAGGAATTTAAATAGAACAGCCTGAGGTTATAAATTATGTTTAGGATTAAAAAAATAAAATAAAACTGTCATAGTTAAGTATAGAAAAACAAGTTAAACAATAAAAGAAAATAATTATAAAATAAAATATCACAGATAATCAAGCCATCGAAAATAGTTTAATAATAATATTCTGTCTACCTATATCAAAGCGAATTATTGTAGAAAGACGCCACAAACATATTTCGACAGTAATTTTTTGAGCTAAAAAATCCGCCACGATTTGCGCAATATTTTTGTCTCTTCTGCCTCAGATTTTAAAATATCGACAATGTATTGTCGGACATTTCCCAACTTTTCTATTAAGGCGGTTGTGCCAGCCTTCAACGTTATTAGTTGTCCTAGTAATTTCGCCGTTTTAACATGATATTAAAATAACGTTGGAACTTAGCCATTGGTTACCACATGAGTATAAACTAGCACCTATTTTAACCAGAACTTAGACCTAATCCCCCTTATTCCAAGGCGAGGTTTGGGGATGGTCCGAGATGTGGATTTAAGCCTTATATTTCGACACAGATTTGCTCGTGAACAATAATCTAAACTAAACACTATCCCACTATATATTGATAGGGATAGTGTTTAGACTATAGTTCCCTATATAATCTATAGGGATAGTGTTTGGACTATAGTTCACGAGTAAATCAGTGTCGAAATCTAAGGTTTAAGACTACATCTCGGACTATCCTTAAGCCTCATTTTGGAGTGGGGGGAATGGGTCTTTATTTTTATTAATTTTTACATTTATGTAAAGTAAAAAATAATTCCATAGTTTATTCATACACTTCCTTCACAAATCTTCATTTTTCATATCTTCTTCTTCTTCGTGTCGGTGTTTGAGGACGATAGTCCTTTACTATTTTTCGACTAATAAATATACTTAATTGTATTTATTTTAACGGATATTTTCGCGTTTTATATTAATTTGCAACGAAACGTCAGGTTTAAAACAATTTAATGTGGAACGCGAAAGTGTCCGTAAAATAAATATAATTATGAATTTAAGTTCAGAAAACCTTAAATAAAATGCTATGATAAAACCTATTTTAAAATTGTAGAATATCTAATTTAACATTGTAGCCTGTTTTTCCTGACTGTACTGCATGAACGATGCTGTTCCCAAACCAAAACTCGATAACGCAAAACGCAGTATCGAAAAACTCGACGTGGAAAGACTTCGCTGTAAAACCGTTTGCGACGTTGGAAAACGCGATGTTTAAACTCGATCGACATGAAAGCGCTCACTATACAAATACTCGACGTCAAGCGACTCAGCAAACACAGAACCATTCCTTTGTTGACAGAACGATCAAACAAGATTTTCTTCAATGTTTATATTTTGAAATCGTGCTATCATCGTGTTTGAGTGTTGGCGTTTTCGTGTAAATCGCGTTTTGGAACGCGAGAGCAACATGGCGCGCTGATTTTTATTTTAGCAAAACTTTGTAATAATCGAGTTAAATTTAATTTAATTTCGTGACAGTGCGAAAATAGTAACTCGACACTGGATATAATGCACACTGCGAAGCTTTAATTAATTATAATATAAAAAAAAAACGAATGGAATAGATTCTTTTTAGTTTAGTTATACCTACAAGTAGGTAGGTACATTTTCTGTATTTATTATGAACATTTACACAAAAATCATTATAATATTTCTAACATTGTAGTCTAATAATGGATTTAAGTTAATATTTGTTAAGCTAAATAATCTTGATAAATTTATCACACCCTCCAAACGTTGTCGATAAAATAACGCGCCTTAATGTCAAAAATCGATACTTTTCACGTTTTTTATCGACAATTAGTCGGTCATGCTCGACCTTTCGATAAATAAGAGACTGTCGTGCTCGCTCTTTTGTCTATCTTATCATACCGTAACACGTGACATCACACACGGGCCATGCTCGCTGTTTCGATAAAAATTCAACATGGCGGCGTTATATAGCATATTTTGACAGTTTTTGTCGATAAATCGCTATATCGTGCTGCACATGCTAGAGGGGCTGGACTAAACTATTAAGACGATAAATAGGTACTCGCTGTAGGCGTCATTGCAAGTTTGCTTATAATTATTAATACTTGGTTAGTGGTAGTTATTATATTGTTACAGTAGGTATACATAAAACAATGCGTTAATATTATTGACTTAGGTTTTTAAAATGTCATATACATGGAAATTACAGAGGAAGTACTTACCATAATTAGTTTTTCATACGTATAATATAACAGTCCAATTAAAGTGACGTCATACGCATTGCAGTCATGCTAGCTGGGCAGGGGTTTCACACGCATAAAAATTGCTTATGGCATTCTCCACACTCTGCCTAGCTAGCATGACTGTTCGTGATATGATATGATAAAAGATAACGTATTATATCCACACCTACATAATTATCGATTTCGCGAGTATGACCAATGGAGCGATATGATAAGTTAAAATAATATCACGCAATATGAGATGATAAATACGTCACATAGCATATTTTGACAGTTTTTGTCGATAAATCGCTATATCGTGCTGCACATGCTAGAGGGGCTGGACTATATGTGACAATTTTAAGCTATTGCATAGATTTTATCGCGGGCCTTGGGGGGCGAATCAAGAAATTCCGTAACGAAAACACCTAACACCCCCGACAAATGACGGACGATTATTAATGGACGACTATTGACGGACGACAAATGTCGGATGACAAATGTCGGATGACAAATGTCGGATGACAAATGTCGGATGACAAATATCGGACGACAAATGTCGGATGACAAATGTCGGACGACAAATGTCGGATGACAAATGTCGGACGACAAATGTCGGACGACAAATGTCAGACGACGATTTTTTTTTTTTTTTACGACAAATGGCGGACGACAAATGTCGGACGACTTTTTTTTTATTTTTATTTTTTTATTATTTATAAGAACATTTACTAAGACAAGAAATTATTCTCGAGCGTTTAAAGGAACTATAGGAAGAGGGATTACTTCTTGCTTCAAGAAACCTTTTTATGCAATAGCTTTACCGCGGCAGTCCTCGAGTGCCACACGTTCTTTTTTTATAAAAATCTGTCAAGCCATATGATAGGGCAAATCAGCGTCAATGATATACATTTTTCATGTAATCAACATAATACAATACTGTTATGCATGTCAGAGAGGTCAAGGGTATTAAAATCAAACTAAATTATTCAAATACAAGCAGCGCTCGGCGGTTTCACCCGCGTAACTCCCAATCCTGTGGGAATATTGGCCTATGAAACTCCCAATGAATCAATGTATCATACCAAGTTCCATAAAAATCGGTTCAGTAGTTTCAGAGCCTATTTAATTTTAACAAATAAACTATCAAATCGTTCCTCTTTAAAATAATACTAGCGACCCGCCCCGGCTTCGCACGACTATATTATGCATGTATTAGACATATAAACCTTCCTCTTGAATCACTCTATCTATTTAAAAAACTGCATCAAAATCCGTTGCGTAGTTTTAAAGATACATAGGGACAGACAGCGGAAAGTGACTTTGTTTTATATGTACTATGTAATGATTAGTATAGTAGTATAGATTATATCCAGAAATGATGATGAGTTCATACAGTAGTTTCAAACTTGTTTCTTTAAATGCCACTAAAACTACTAATCATTTTACACATAAATAATGCTTTTGCTTGATAATTAAAATTTGATAAAGGAGTAGGTAGGTCATTTAGGCCGGCGTTTGACCTCTATTTCATCACTACATAGTATAAAATAAAGTCACTTTTCGCCGTCCCTCTTCTTCTTTAAAGATCTTTAAAATTACGCAATGGATTTTGATGCGTTTTTTTTAAATAGATAGAGTGATTCAAGAGGAAGGTTTATATGTATAATACATGCATAACACAGCCGTGCGAAGCCGGGGCGGGTCGCTAGTTTGATGATAAGTTACGATGTGGCTTAAGGAACTTGTACTATTATATATTCTGTGGCTAAGGAGTTTGGATTTTACGCGGACAAACCTCAGCCTGCCTAGCATGAAGACCAAAACACGATACGATAAAGCGATATCACGCGATATAACTACATCAACTCTCAAAATATGATAGATAAAGCCGCCGTGTTGAATTTTTATTATAAATTGCGATAAAAATTATGATAAAAATTCAACACGGCGGCTTTATCTATCATATTTTGAGAGTTGATGTAGTTATATCGCTTTATCGTATCGTGTTTTGGTCTTCATGCTAGGCATACAGGGCAGCAAGTTGTTTAACCTACATAATGGCTTGACTGTTTAGATGTAGGTTGATTATTGTTAATATGAATTTGATACATAAGTAACTTAATTACAAATACAACAACAAATATTTTGATAAGCATAATATAAGACGTAAACATCCAGATAAAATAATTCTGTTATTTTCTTGACTGTTTACACTAATAGGTACATAATATATAGGAAAAAAGATATAATATTTTTAGGGTTCCCTACCCTATTATTAAGACTTCACTATCTGTCTGCCTGTCTGTATGTCGCCAGGCTGTATCTCATGAACCGTGATAGCTAGACAGTTGACATTTTCACAGATGATGTATTTCTGTTGCCGCTATAACAACAAATAACTAAAATCAGAATATAAAGGTATGGAACCCTTCGTGCGGGAGTTCGACTCGCACTTGGCCGGAATTTTAATTAATACAGGGAAAATCCATATGGTACCTATATCCATTCATTTTGCATATTACAAAGTTTGTCTGTTTTTACGTAACGCTACTGAACTGCTCAAGGAAATCGTTATAAAGATATTAGACTTAGGAAATTCCTTATTCTGGAAAATCACAGATATTTACTTCAAACGAAAATTTTATACGAATTTGTGCATGGGCAGGTAGTATTTTAACATAATTACCGTATGAGGAAATTCCCCGCGAGCGACCGCCTCTCCTTCAAGGATGTGTGTATCCAATGGTGGAAGGAGTTCAATTTTATTACATTCTGTAACCAAAAAATAAAGTTATGTTTTATCATGAGCCTGTAGTATCCCACTGCAGGCTAAAGGCCTCTCCACTCCCCTTTCACTGAGCGCGATCTTATGCGACGAATTGCCAGTCTGTCAGTATTTGTATACATATTTACACACATCACATCTTTATTGTATTTTCAAAACAAAATCCAAAAAAGATGGTGATGTTCTTTTTCGGAATATTATTAAACTTACCATCTTCCACAGTTTTTCTAGAATTGACCACTATCTTGTCTCCTAAAACAAATTAAATATAGTTGTTAAATACATTACATTATGTAACTATTTATTTATAGCTAGTTCCGATCCCATTGGAATTTGGGATCAAATGTATTTAACTAAGATACTACCACTATAATGATTTTCATCTAAATCAGTCCAGTAAATTTGACCATAAAGAGAGAACAACCAAAAAAAAACAGCCTTTCGGATTTATAACTTTAGTATTAGTATTTTTAGCTTTCTATTTGAAGCTATTGGTATAGCTTACTAATTGAAACCAAATAGGAAAGTATCCTATCCTAACCACCAATCTTACACTGTAAGGAGAAGAATTGCCCATTGTGAGGAGCCCTAACACCTGGTAGATCTAATTCAAGTCAACATGGCATACTATTGGGCCTGAAAAGTTGAAAGATGAACTTGAATCACTGACTCAATGGCTAAAAGAAAGCACTTGTGCATAATCCAAATATACATATTTATAATACTAGCAACTCCCGATCCCGTGGGATTATGACGACCCAGTTGGCACAACGGTCACCATGCCGGACTGCCAAACACCGGGTCACGGGTTCGATTCCCGCCTCAGACATGTATTTATGCTTTGATATTTGTCTGTGGTCTGGTTGTTTCTATGTATTAGAAGTATATATTTACAAAAAAAAAGTATATAAGTAGTATATCCGTTGTCTAGCACCCATAACACAAGTCTAGTTACTTAGCTTGGGGCTAGATGGCGATGTGTAGATTGTCCTGCAATATTTATTTATTTATTTATTATTATTATCGCGATAAAAAGTAGCCTATAACACTCCCAATGAATCAATGTATCCTTATATATTAATCATCAAAATCGGTCCAGTAGTTTTGAAGCCTTCTCAATGCAAACAAACAATAAAAATCTTTCCTCTCTATAATATTACTAGCGACTCGCTCGGCTTCGCACGGCTATATTATGCGTGTATTATACATATAAACCTTCATCTTGAAACACTCTATCTATTAAAAACTCAAAACAAAACATCAAAATCCGTTGCGTAGTTTTAAAGATCTAAGCATACATAGGGACAGACAGCGGAAAGTGACTTTGTTTTTTACTATGTAATGAAATATAGAAGTATGTGTTAGTAGGGATATTATTTTGTGATTGAGTTATTGACTTTGTTTAAGTCAAAGGTTATCAATTAGTCATACATAGGATTGGTGTTAAAACCAATATCTTTACACTATAAAGAGGTAAAGTTTGGATGAATAGCTGTGTTTGTTTTTGATTTATTTTGATGGTTCTTTAACTGATAGAAAACTACATTTTCTAGAAGTAACATAGGCTATATTTAATTTATAATAATCCAGCATAAAGTCAGTAATGAGTAAAATGATTATTTATTGTTGCATCTTACCAAACTTGTTAATCTGATCTGTCTGTATTGTACAACAAACCACTTCTTTTATATCTTCAAAACCACATCTTTTTAATGAATGTCGTCTCCTCTGTTGTAATTGTCTAAAAATGTACAACAAGTTATAAAGATTTTATGATTAGAATCTTATCCTAATCATATCCTAATACAAATCCTATCCTACTAATATTATAAATGTGAAAGTTTGTGTGTGTGTGTGTATGTTTGTTACTCCTTCAAGCAAAAACTACTGGACCAATTGCCATAAAACTCGGCATGAAGATAGCTGGAGACCTGGATTAACACATAGGCTACTTTTCATCCCGCCACGGGATCGGGACTTACGCGGGTGAAACCGCGGGGCGTAGCTAGTAATAAATAAAATGTGAAAGTCTGTGTGTGTGTGGACGTATGTTTGTTACTCCTTCACGCTAAAACTACTAAACCAATTGCATCTAAATTCGGTATGTACATAGCGGGAGACCTGGATTAACATATAGGTTACTTTTTATCCCGATATTCCAACGGGATCGGGACTTACGCGGGTGAAACCACAGGGCGCAGCTAGTAATTTTAAAAACTAGCAGCTATGTGATTTCACTCTCCTAACTCCCGATCCCGTGGGAATATCGGGATAAAAAGTAGTTTATGTTATTCCCAATGAATCGATGTATTCTCATACAATTTTTTATCAAAATCGGTCCAGTAGTTTCAGAGCCTATTTGTTACAAACAAAAACTTTCATCTTTAAAATATTATCTATATAGATGTGAAAGGTATGTTTGTTTGGTATTTATTTGCTAAACTTCTGGAATCAAACTTAATTAAAAAACTGCAGGACTTAAGTTAGTTTATATTCAACTCACATAACAGCCTCTGGACATTGATCCACTACTGTACAGACTCCATCAATTCCAGTTTTTGTTACACAAGGATCACCAGCTGAAAATATTTACAATAAAAATAAAATAACCCATCACTTTAATCAGTTTACTGCTGGAATGTTTTGGTAATGAAGGTTCACTTACGGTCCTGACTAAAAACATTTTTTGTAAACAAAACACACATCAAAATAACACTTTGAGCCCGCATAGTACCGTTCGTAGCTGTACTCCTGCTTGTATTATTTTCTGTCTACGTTTTACTGTTTGATATCACACTCAAAACTTGGGTTTTCCTCGTTCGGTAAGCTAGTAACAGAGCGGTACGACCGGTTTGACTTCACACTTTGAAAATTTTAAAATCCAGTCGTTGGCTATAATCAATCTAGTATTGTGCCATCACGCAAAGTAAAAATTACTAAATAAATAACATGAACACCCACAAAAACTAATAATTTTGATTTTTTTCTGTAATTTTTCTACATTATTTTAAAAATCTAAGTAAATATTTAACGAGTTTCAGTCAGTGTCAACGTCATGGTACGTCATTGCCAAAATAACTTGACGTTGAAGGCATTTCAAATGATTTGTCAACTTTGTCAAAGATACGTCCGCGCGGCATTCAAAAAAATGTTTTTCATTTTTTGTAAAATAAAAGAAGGCAGCACAGTGAACATGAAATACAAAAAAAATCTTGATAATTATAATATCTTTATGGCTTTTTCAAAATCTCTCTGACCTCTGAAAATTCGTTTAACTTTTCAAGCATAAATAAGAGGTTGGATGTATGGATCCCATTGCCTTTCTCTTCGGGTATCCTTAAAAAAATACCTTTTAGATTTCTGTGTTGGATAAAAATGGTCGGTCGGTTGTTGTGCTTGTGTTGAGTTAGCAGTTGGCAGCATTGATTGTGTTGTTGAGTGAGTGAGTGTCATAAAAAAGCGATGCGAAGAGGTTGTAGAGTGGTCGGAAATAGCACTTTTCCTGAGAAAGTTTATAGTGTTGTTGTGTAAAAGTGCTAAAGTGAAAGGAATGATTTGGAAACTTAATTGACGTTATTTGCTTTGCACTTCAAGTGCGTATCAAAGTTTGAAATAATGAATTACGATAAGGTGTTTATAATGATATCAAACAAGGACATAGTTTTCGGAGAATAAGACGGTCGCCGGAATGACCTCCCCGGGCAGAGCAGGTACTCGACTCGGTTTACAAACTGCGATGGCTAGCCAAAGGAATATCCCCGTGTTACCGGTGGCCGGTCCCGCGAAGTCAGACTTTGATTTGGCTGTTGTTGCACCGAAAACTGGCTACGATTCTCTTGTACCCAATGGTGGTGAATCTTCATCTGATTCTCGTTCTCCTGAGATGCCTTCCGCGAAAGCTAGCGATCGAGAATCGCGGATATTTGCTGAAAAACAGAGAAGGAGTCAGTACAATGCGTTGATATCACAGATGATGACCCTACTGTCTGACATAGTCCAGTCACAGAGAAAAGTTGACAAAACTAGTGTCCTCAGGCTTGCTGCTAACAAACTTCGCAACGAACATGTATTCGGGAACAGTGTCAAGTGTTGCCATATTGAAACATGGTCTCCTGCATTCCTAAAGTTTTTTGACTTAATTGGTGGGATTATGTTCACTGTAACGTGTCGCGGTCGAATATGCATCATATCTCCAAATGTTCAAGATAAACTAGGATATGGCCATGTCGATCTATTGGGTCAAGATTTATTTAACTATGTCCATCCAGATGACAAGGAAATTCTGCTCCGTAATATCTATCCAACGGAACTTCAAACTGGCTGCGACGATAGGCTCTTTGAACAGCATCATAATTTCCACATAAGAATAAAGAAGGCTGGTGCAAGATCAGACCCTGTCCGATATGAACAATGTCGAATTGACGGGGTTATAAGGAAGGCTGACAAGGCAACTTCTAATGAAGTGCAAAATGAGAGAATCATTCGACGTCAACGAGTCAGGCACAACCGCACATTCTCCTCCAGCGGGAATGACTTTGTCTTTATCGGTATGATACATATACTCTCAAACAATTTGCCTCCAAGGATCCTGCCTCCGACAGCTTATTGCGAGTACTGGACTAGGCATCTTATCGATGGCCGCATCGTGCAGTGTGACCAGAGCATCTCCCTGGCCGCTGGCTACATGACTGAAGAAGTAACAGGTACATCTGCATTTGTTTTTATGCATAAAGAAGATGTTCGTTGGGTTATTTGTGTCTTGAGGCAAATGTATGATGAAAGCAGAGAGTTTGGTGAGTCGTATTACCGTTTAATGTCGAGATCGGGACATTTTATATACATGAGAACACGGGGCTTTCTTGAAATAGATAGTGATTCGAAGAAGGTGCAAAGCTTTGTTTGTATTAATAGTGTGATAGGTGAGGATTATGGTAGACGAATGATGGAGGAAATGAAACGTAAATACTCTGTTATAGTAGACATTGATAAACAGAATGAGAAAGCGATCATGCCTGATGAAGCCCCAGTCGAGCATCCTAAACGTCTTGAACGCATTGTGATGCATCTCGTTGAACAGTCTGACAGTGAGAAAGTTGATGAACTCAAATTAGTGCCACCGTCCAGGGAACACATTATATCTGCAATCAGAAACAGTGAAAGGGTAGTACAAGAAACAGGTGTTAGGTTTGATTCAAGAAAAAGAAAAAAGTCTGATTGTGATGATGAAGATGATGCAATTGATTTGATGAAAAGGCATAGTGGGATACAAGTTTACGAACTTTAATCTTCTTCTATTATTGCTGTTTGATGTTCTAATTGCAATCTGTGTTGTAAACAGTTAATATTTTCCACTGTAGGTACATGAATGCCAATCAAACTGACTTATAATTTTAGAAACAATACAAACATACCTGCCTACTATGTAGTGACTATAAGGGTGTTAAATTAGTTAATTAGATTTCTTTAAAACAAACAACCACCATAATTGTAGGTTTTTATAAAGAAAAATAATTCATAACTGTAATACCTATTATAAATACGAAAGTGTGTTTGTTCCCTCTTCAAGGTTAAATGGACAGATTTTGATGAAAATTTATACAGTTGTCTATTGTGTGTGTGGAGAACACTATAAGGTATTTTTATGCAAGTGAAACTGCGGGGCAGTTAGTATGTCAATATATTATGAAAACCATGCGGGTATGAGCCAAAGATCCCTAAAGAGTTCATGGGATAAAGTTAGAGATGTTCTGACTCAAAACAGGTGCGGGTATTTAATGCAAATGCAACGTGTTTACACTCACATGCAAGGAATTAAGATAAGAGTCAACACACGCAAGTTTTATCATCGTGATTGGTTGTTTATTAATTCTTGATTTATCTATTTTTGCACACACACAGAGATACTTTGCAACTTACTTGGATGTACCTATAACTTGGTACAACAATGGACACGCGCGTAATTTTAAGTCATAAGATCTCTTTATTAGGTAAACACAACATCCACCGTAAATAATGTACAAACGTACCTACTACTTACCTATTAAAGTTAAAGCTAGTTTGTCAATTTAATTGTAATCTTTTTAAAATAAAATGTAGTCCACTGTGATGGTCCACGTTCGCTACGGATGCGACGTGTTTTGTCAGCTGTTATTTGCCATTTATGCTTTTTTTAATTAGGGGGGAAATCGATTAGGACGATGTAACTTAGGAATAACTCTGGTGCAAGAGGTCATCATAACTCATAATCTACAAAAAAATTAATGCAGAATTTTCCTTAGAAACAGTTAAAAACGATCTTTTGCTCGATTGTAATAGCTTCTACACACATCCCGATTTGGTCGGGTCCGACATCCAATTTGATCAGCAAGCTGATTCACAAACCATCGAAAGGCTACCGAAACGAATAAAACTGAAAAGACAAGGATGGCAACACGTCAAAAGTCGCGGGATTGAAAGAGCAGCAATTTTTTCTTTCGTTTCGGTTGCCTGCCGACGGTTTGTGAATCAGGGGGCAGGTGCCCAACCAAATCTGGACGTGTGTATCGTAGTCTGGCCGACTTAATTATTATTAATTGAATCGGGTCCGATCAAATTGAATATGCACACCCGATTTGGTACCCGACGAAATTGGTACGTGTGTAGGCGTCGGACCCAATTTCATGTTCGAAACAAACAAGTGCGAGTCGGACTCCCGCACGAAGGGTTCCGTATCATGTTGAGCTCCACTTCATTATTTTTCTGTTTTTAGTTGTTGTTTTAAGCGACAATAGTAATACATAATCTGTGAAAATTTGAACTCTCTATCACGATTCATGAGATACAACCGGATGACAGACGGACAGATAGGCAGACAGATAAACGGACGGACGGAACTGATAGACGGACGGACTGAGAGACTGACAGTGAAGTCTTAGTAATAGGATCCCGTTTTTCCCCTTGAGGAACGGAACCCTAGAAACTACTCGATGACAACGATGTGCATCAATGTACTCTCTGAATCGGGTCCGACCAAATCATAGCGTGTGTTGCGACACCCAATTATGTTGTGTCAATTAAGTCAAGCCGACCAAATCGGGACGTGTGTAGAAACCCTAAGTGCTTCTCTTTGCTAGATCAACGTTTTTTTTTCCTTTGATAAAGACTAAGTTTCCAAGAACGGTATCCCTGTATCTATACATTGACTTAATAAGTTTCTCAGCAAGTGTACCGTCCCAATTTAAGTATTTTAAGACAGGAAGCTTAATATTTCGATGTTGTTTCAAACAGTCTGTTTGACTACACAAAATGGAACAAAAAAACATTATTAATATCCCGTTTTAAATAACAAAATTAATAAATATAAATAAAACTAATAAATAGTGAAAATAAGCACGGTAGTTTAAAAATCCTGTACTGCCCGATTTAATAATAAAAACCACTCTTGTGTGTTTCTGCTAACTAAAACCTGTTTCCCCTTTACGAGGTTATTGTTTTGACCTAATTTATGACTTATATTTTGTTCCTAAGGCTTTTATTAAGTAGAAGTAGTATATTTTAATGTTTTTAGCATTGGTAATTGGTCAACATTAAGATTATACTTAAAGTTAAAAATAGGGTTAACGTTAAATGTTCGTCCTTGATTTAATACGCCTTTGTAAGGATAATATGAGCATTTTTCAAAAAAAATCTGAATTCTGATTTTGATGTGTCCCATAAATTGACTTTTGTTTTTTACGTAATATAAACATATTTTGTTCAAGATAACAATTACATAAATAAAAGCACTGAATTATTGTTTATATTCCTGCTCTAATTCTTGTAAAAGTTAGATCATTTATGAAAAAAATATTAAAAATTAGAACTTTGAGTGTGCAAATGTATGGAGAGTGATGTGTCCCATTAAGCAGTGTTGACTTTCTATAAGAATATTTAAGAAAACACTGAGTTTGCATTTAACTTTTTGGTACTATCTTACACTGATTATAATCATTTATCACTTGAATAAACAATTCTGCGAAAACAATGCATCATTTTAAAATAATTAATGTTTTTTAACATTCATAAAAAAGGTCATTTTGCGGTTTCCTAGTTAGTTACGTGATTAATCGAAAATATTTAAATAAAGTTAAGTAGATTATGGTTTTCTGTGCACTGGAAACATTTAAGAAGAACGTAGCACAAAGTTATTTTGCTGTAATCTATCAAATTAATCTAAAAACATTGTTGGATTGTGTGGTGCTCCCCGGATTCAAAAATTGTTTCCTGGTTAGTTACGGAAAAACTAGTGTAAGTTAATGCTCTTTTACGTTTATAGTAATATGGATTGATAATTGTATATTAAGTTTTCGATATCTTAACACAAAACAGTCGATTTTATCAGATATTTTGTAGAAAAGATGAAATTAAACTTTCGTTCTCATGTTAGTTACTTCCTGTTAGTAACTTTTGTAATTGGAAATCGTAAGGCAGAATCCACATCTTAAACAAAAATTCAGTGCTTTTATTTATGTAATTGTTATCTTGAACAAAATATGTTTATATTACGTAAAAAACAAAAGTCAATTTATGGGACACATCAAAATCAGAATTCAGAATTTTTTTGAAAATTGCACATATGACGCAATTTTTAATACCTATTTTGAAATAAAAAAAAAATACTCAGCAGCAGCTGGGTTGAGTAGAGCTCTATCGTACTACATAGAAATGAGCGAGATGTACATCCGCAAACAGCAATTTTTAAGCAATTTACCAATTTTTAGATAAATATACTTCGGTAGTATATTGTTTGATAAAAATCTATCAAAAATCCAGATTTATTGCATGTATTTTAATACGGTTTTTACTCGTTACAAGATTTCTTCAAATATATTTTCTTGATTTATTTTCTATCGAATCAAAATAGTTTTATTAGGTATGTTTTAAGTACAGTATTTCGGTAGTTATCGTGAAGAATATATCATAATGTATTTTTTGTTTATGTCACTCAAGTAAATAATATACTTTTACGCGTTATAATATTCGTGTTTAGATCCATTTTGGACCTTAAATAAAATTAAAATCGGACAAGACCGTGGGTACCATGAACGAAATCATACGTAAATTCATTTAGTTAAGTTTCTGTAACATAATTAATATTATAGTTACTTTACTTTATAAAAATAAAAATAAATATACTTAATGGCGTTGCCTGTTTGAACGCCAACCAACCAAATCACAGTATACTCCATCGATAAAAATTAATAAATACATTTCCCACGTCGAAACGGTTGAAAATTTCCTTTCTTACTCTTAAAAAAAAGTACTATTTAATCAATTCTATTATTGGTAATCAAACTTTTTTATGTTTTTATTATTAACTTTAAATCCTTTCCGATTTTTTTTAAACAGCGTTAATTACTAATAGTAAGTAGTAATAATTTGACGTAATTCATAAGTCCTTTTATGATTTTAGTAAGTACCGTTTTTATTTTTAAATCATGGCATTGTTTTGCATAGGTACCAAATACCAATACATACTACTAACAATGTAGTATTAATGTTTCAAAGTAATATTGTTTATTGTGCCAAAAATAGCTAAGAAAACAATTTATGTGACTTGCTTGCTAGGGTTAAAAATTCATTTCTATTTATCATCAGTAAATATCACAACCGCTTTTTAACTGCACTTTTTTGTCATTGCTTACGACGCTGAAATGAGTCTTTATTTGTAAAAAAAACTAACTTCAGGCCAATATCATCAGTTAAAATATGAACAGTACCCTGATTCACTAAGGTTCAAGTCGTCGGGCGCGCGTGATTAGGGTAAGATTTCCATACAAAAACCGCTCCCCCTCCGCCCCTAATCACGCGCGCCCAACGACTTGAACCTTAGTGAATAATGGCCCAGGATCAGCTGAGGAATTTTTCACGATCATTAAAATAGTGGGCCTGAGCCATTGAACTATGAATGGACTAATATACAGCCAAAGCAAAGCTCAACTCGAATGTTGTAAACATTACACGTATTGTAAAATTAGGTAGTTCTGGGCAAAATCCAAGGGGTAAAATACTTACTAGTAAGTAGGTAACTCTTACTGTAATCGATTGGGACTGAAAATAAAGAAAGTATGGACTATCAAACGAAAGTGATTGCAGGGTAAATTCGACAAAGAATTTCGCGGTTGTGATGGGATGTAAAGGAACAGTTGAATTCTGATTTTGTCCATATGAAATGATTAATAAAAATACAAAATGAAATAGTCAATTTATCAATTATGACGGCATTTGAATGTATTGTAAGATCATTTTTTATAATTTGAGTTTCATTCAAAAATTATAAATGTTAGGATACACGATATTTTAGATAGTAATAAATTCTTTTTTGACATGTTTCTGACACATTCTTCTGTGTTAAAGGTGATACGCCTTTAAGAAAATCGACCATTTAAATTAAATGCTTTAACAAGCTAATGAATTAATGGAAAATGGTCATTAGATTTTAAAGTCCTAGATAGATAGGACCCTGATTGTTATTTAATTAGGCTATTGACATCTACTACGTGTTCTGTATACCTTTGATAAGTTGGTATTTAACGTTCGTTGTTTAGATAGAGTAGGTATTATTGATGTTAAATGGAACTGTCTTATGAGACAGGTCTCAGGTCAGGACTGTCTTATATCTGTGTGGTTAAATTTAAATATTCTGCAATTTGTAGCGAGTCTCTCTTTCTAGAGTGACTCGATTTTTGTAAGTAACTATGTATGCACTTTAGCTGTCGTATATTGATGAATATTAGAAGGGTTTCAATCATTTTGTTACTTTTTCAAGCTTCATGTCTAATTATGGCAGCGTAATTAAATTGTGTTCCGGCTTTTACTCCTGCTGTTTGTGTTAAGATATTTTCAGCTTATAGCTAATAAAATGATGTTAAAGCTACTCGTACGTAGTAATATAATTAATGCTATGGCAACTAGTCGGTCTACATTTATGAGGATTAAAAATAACCTAAGTAAATAAATGAAGTTGTTGTTGTTGACTTAATGACCAATTTATTCATACAATATCAACAGCTTCTTTATCCTTGACTGCCCAAAGTAGTTTGCTTTTGTAGACAAAAAAATCCGACCCGACTATTTAGTATTTCACTTGACGAACGTGTTGGTTCCTGAATCTCTTACAAGTAAAGCCTACTTTTCTAATGTTGTATTAAGAGAACTCATAGAAGATAAGCTGCGCTTTTCTTATGAAATCTTAATTCACAACATTAGTTGTCGGATAATTTAATTACCTTCATGTAATAAAAGACTCGCCATATTGTGAGCAAAGTTCAATGTTAACTTTATGACTGTGTATCGTAGCTATCGAATTAACTTTAAGGAAATACTATTATAGCATTAATTAATATGTAAGGGTTGTGAAGTAAGTAGACTCTATAACGGAAAAGTAATAGATGGATTGTAAAAATGTAAGTCCATCTATGACATACAACGTCAAATTTTAAAGATTCTAGGGAATATGAGCAGTGGTCGTAAACAAATGTTAACTTACCAGAATATTTAATAATTGATACTGTATCCGACTATAGGTTTGCCTACTTTTGCCGGTAGATAAGTATCTGGAAAACGTTATTGATTAGCGTATTGTCTGATTTGTTAGCTCTATTTTTAGTACCTCGTACCTACATAATGGTTTCGGCTGGTTAAAATAAAATGAATCGTTGAAATTATGATTCTTAATTTGTAAGTTATCTGTGTAAGAATACAGCTTTTTGTAAAACTATGTATGTAAGTCAGTTATGTACCTTATAATATCTGAATTGTGTTAACTTGAGTTTTATGAAAATTGATATTATTGATGTACCTAATAAAATTACTATGAAAATAATTCGTGAAGTTTTTCTATTTGGTCGACCTTGCAGAAGGTCGAACTGAAAACAAAAATCTTTATCTGTAAACGCTACTACACCTCGTCAAAATAACTTGCGCTCAGTTATCTGTCTACGAAAACAAAAAAGTATAGATAGATGATTACGTCATGCAATTTAGGCCACTAGCGGAATGCTGGTACGTCGCGCGCGACTACGACGAGCGGCGGTCATGGTCTGTCCCTGACCACGGTCAACGGCTCCGTTTTGAAGGTGCCCTCTGAATTAAAAGCCACTCCCTGCCGCGCCGTTGCGTTGCTACGTAAACGTGACTGTCTATTGGTATGTATGTACCAAAAACATTACGTTTTTTCAAGAAGCCACAGTATTGTGCTGTCGATTTGCATTTGAAAACATTGATTTGGAGAAACGGCACTTGTTTCGGCACGTCTTATAATAATAAATTAAGTATCTATTTTTCAACCAAAACAGTATACTTAATTTAAACTTCTATACTTACTCTGATCTATCTACGTGATGTGTAGACCCCTATACCTCAACTTTCATTTTAACTACCTAACGAAAATGGAAATGATAGGTATGTAAAAAATGGAATAGAACGACTGAATTTCTAACGACAACTGTTTTCAGGACAGTTAATGTATACATACCAAATTAGTTAACTGAATAGGTACGCAAAGATTTTGAGGGTCATGACCCCAGTGCGTGCACAATTTTGACGAATGTAGCGAATCCAATGTTTTTTTTCCTAATTCCGTTACAAATTATGACGTTACACCAGTCCATTGGTTTATGCAAGTAACCCCCTATACACTCTCTCGCCTTGTACGGAGTTGTGCCACAAATCGTAGCTCGTATGCAGTCAGAAACATTGACCCCTAACGGCGGCCACATACATTCGGAGTTCCGAAAATATCAAATCGGGTTCCCGAATAATTACGTCTTTATATAAGTTTATTTACGTTCGAAATACAGGGCTCACTTCAGAGACGTTTAGATCTTCTGTTATTGAATATGGACGACGATTTTCTAATTGCGAGTACATTAATTGTTGCGTTTCTAGCTAAAAAGAAAATACTTCGCCATTATTTTGGTGCTTCTTACCGCCGTTACTTACCCTTCCCCATCCCTAAACATCCCAAAGGGTTCCATTCGAGATTCCAAACGCATTGGCTTGGCTAGATAGATAGGTACCTACCTACTTGATTTTATAAGGAACTAGCACCGCGGTTTGTATATGGGTTTTGCTTGAAATAAAATAGTACATTGCGATACAAGTGTGGAAAGTTGATCATTCCATAGAGGCGGTTTATGACGCGCGAGCGGAACGCGAGCGTGGCAAAAGCCGAGATGGAATGATCAATTCACACGTGTATCGTACGACGTTTTTTATCACAGTTGCGAATAAAAAAAAAGACTTGTTAAAATTTTAATATTAAAAAGTTTTTAAGAATTTTAGGTTATGTTTACTATTTTTTGTTAATTACACTCCCGAAAGGCTAGGCAAAAGACTTTTAACCTATACAGCGTCTGACATACAATATTTTTTTAGGGTTTTTTTTCATTTGTTTTTGCGTCGGCGCGGGCGATTAAAAACAGAATACCTATAATGCTTACCATTATATTCTATATAATGGTAAGCATTATTAGTTCCGGGTTTCATTAAAAACAGAATATATAGAAAAAATATATTTATGTACCTACCTAAAGAAAAAACAAAATAAAAACAAAACTCAGTTTTTAATTATTTTCAAAGACGTCATCACGTAATACCTATTATCGTTCGATAACAGACTTTAGAGACAACCTTTTGAAAAGAAGAAAAAAGGTACCAACAAAGAGTTTTAAGCCAGCAAGGCTTAAAAACTCTTTGGATGGTACCTTTTTCTATACATCAAAACAGTATAACCCAGATAAAGGAGATCATTCATGTTTCTAACAAAAAATACCCACATGCATTTTTTGGGTTTTCAATGTAAAATAACTCAACGATTTTTGATCGTAGCTCTTTGTTGCCTTAGTAAACATTATTTAAAATATTATTCTCTACAAGATAGAAACATTTTTTTTTCTGGCCGGCACCTTAATTTTTGGGTACGATTTGAATGATGTCCTTAAGAATGTTTCATCTACTATATGCTGAGACTATAATTATGTCATTAGCAGTAAGATACGTATTTGACATATCGGGATGACGTATTATTTTAGCACTAGTTGGATTTTTTTTATCGCACGCGTGTATAATACGTTGCATTATGAGCCTAAAAGCGGTTTAATAAGATCCACTTTATGAGCAACTGTGATAAAAATCAATTTATTTATTTTATTTAGGGGGTCGAATGTCCAAAAACATTTTCTGAGCGGGCGCCTGCTATTTTAAAAGGAAACCCTATGCTTAGTGCCTCTTTCACGATCTTCAAGTAAAGTTCCGAGTAGGCTACTCACCAAGTAAAGTGACGGTTAACCTCTCAGTCGCATTTCACGACGTTCGATTAGCACTACTCGTTAGTTAAACTGGCCAGTAAATGACTTTACATCATACTGCTCGGTAAGTAGGATTTACTAGTATGGTAAGAGGCTGTGTAAGTTGTCATTTACAACACAGTGCATTGTTTAGATAGAACGTTCCATTTTCAAATCACTTTACCATTCAAGCTATGTCAAACTCCTTGGTTAACCAATCTCTTTTCTTATAAAATGACGGAAACTTTTTACGAAAAAAAAAACAAACGATCAAAATGGTGGCATTTCATTTCAGTTCAAGTTATGCAAAACTCTTTGGTCAAACATTTTTTTTTGCTTAAAATTATTTGGCGGCATTTCATTTGAACATGATTTTGAACTAAATGTTTGTTCACTTGCGTTGCGACGACTGTATTAAAATTTAAAAAAAAGAACATACAAGTTTATGATAGTTAAAAGTGTTAGTTAATGTCAAGTACTTCGTCTGATGAGTAAGTGGTCGGCACGCCTGATTTCTGTCATCTTGAAACCGAAGGTTTTATTTACCTCACATGAATGATGTAAAGTAGTATACTTACCTCGGTTGTAAGTAGCTATTACACCCTCGAACTATATTCGCCCTCGCTCGCTTCGCTCGCTCGTGCGTCTAAATATCTCGGGTGCAATCGATCCATAGCTCCCTTTGCGAGCTGCGCTCGCACGGGCGCCATATTGGATCTTGTTCTGTAATAGCTCGCTTACATACCTTGTGTGGTAAACTACTATGAAACATCATCTGCCAGTTGTTATTTGTGCATTATTACCATAGAAATACCAGTATATAGAAGTGCCCTAACCACGAAAAAAACGTGCATACCTACGCGACTAAACATGGCTGCTTAGTGTTGTACAACGTTGTAGTTTGTACATGGAGGTAGAAACAAATGGAGAAAACAAGCAGGGTCTTCCCCCTCAGGCTAAGTACCTACATTGGCCACTGGTCATCTACGTTAAATAAAACTAGTTCATCTCCGGCGATATCTAACGATATTGTTGGTGATTGTGTCGCAGTTACGAGCTCCTCCAAAATGGTGAAATAGTCCATTGAAAAGTTACATTTGGGGTTGCATTTGTCAGAGGACGCAATTTTATTTTTTAGATATCAAGAGGGGGTTAGTCTTAGCTTAAATCCAAGTTTGAGGGATTGTAGCTCTTGTCCCACGGCCGCCATCTTGGAAAAAGGGATTTAAATGGTTTTTATGGTTTATCTGACAAACTATAGGTCTCACAAAAAATATTACTTTACATTTTTTGTTGCAAATAAGATTATCTACAACTTTTATAAAGTAACTTTTAGTCGTAAACCAAAAATAAAAAAGTTACAAGCGAAGATCCATTACTCAGATTCCTTAGCTCTTTTTTCAGTTTCATCTGGCTGAAAGCATGAAACTTGGCATGCAGGTAGCTTTTACATAGATAATAAGATATAGAGGTAGAAACAAGTCATTTGGCGGTTTTTTCCCCACCTTTCCCCCCTTTTGTTTGCCAAATTAGAGTTTTTTGCATTTTCTTTGAAAACGGTTAAAGCTATAACCAAATTGCTAACGGGCAATATGATCTTCATCAAATTCACTACAACATTTACCTCAGAAGTATGTAGATCGGACTTATAGTTTAAAAGCTGTAAAGTGATTTTTACACCCCGTCGACCCTGTTTTGTATAAGCCTTACAGTTATTTTTTATTGTATTATAAAAACAGTTAAAGCTTTAACAAAACTGTTAATGACCGCTATGTTCTTCATTAAATTGTCTACAATAATTGTCCTGAAAATATGTTGATAGGACTTATAATTTTCAAAATATGCTTACTTTTCTTCTTCTGAAAATTAACACAAAAAGGTAAACATCGAAAAAGAGCATGTAATCATTTTTATACGATTTTAGACCCTCCGAGAGTAGTTTATACCTGAGTTTACATCCTTGAAAACCCTGGGATACTCTCATGGTGCTACGAAATCAGTATTCTTAGTAAAAATAAAAACTCAAATTTTCATGGATTTTCGCTTATAACTTTATGTTTTTTGTTCTACGACTAAAAGTAACTTGACAAAAGTTGTAGATAATCATATTTGCAACAAAAAATGTTAAATAATATTTTTCGTGAGACCTATAGTTTGTCAGATAAACCATAAAAACCGATTAAATCCCTTTTTCCAAGATGGCGGCCGTGGGACAAGAGCTACAATCCCTCAAACTTGGATTTAAGCTTATACTAACCCCATTTTGATATCTAAAAAATAAAATTGCGTCCTCTGGCAAATGCACGCTAAGCCCAAAAAAATGTAACATTTCAATGGACTAAAATGCGCAGTCAATTCGTTCAAAAGGCGATCAGAAACGTCAAATATGAAAAATCACGGTGTTTCTTAACACAGTAGCTTGAACCCATTCGTGTGGGTTTGATGCAATTTTTTTTGAGTTTCCATTCTAATTAAGGGGAACCCTAAAATTTATTGTTTTTTTTTCTATTTTTGTGTGAAAATCTTAATGCAGTTCACAGAATACATCTACTTACCAAGTTTCAACAGTATAGTTTTTATAGTTTCGGAAAAAAGTGGCTGTGACATACGGCAGACAGACAGACATGACGAATCTAAGAGGGTTCCGTTTTTCGCCATTTGGCTACGGAACCCTAAAAACGTGCCGGTGCATAATTTTTACTTAGTTGTGATAAGAAACACCGTGATTTTTTTTCTGATCTGATCACATTTTGGAGGACCTCGTTACTGCGACACAATCACCAACAACATCGTTTGATATCGCTTCAACTAGTTTTATATAACGTAGATGACCAGTGGCCGAAAATACTTAGCCTGAGGGGGACCCTGCTTATTCCCTCCTCCCTTCACACCTCCATGTTTCAAAAGCAAAGTGACAGTTTAAACCGGAAGGAACAGCGCGGCACAATATGGCGGACAGGCACACGTCTGACGTCACGAAAAATGTAGCTGACATAGCGAAACTGTTGTTTATAGAGTTGGCTTGTTTTTATTGCATACATTAGATAAAGACGCCATCATGTTTATTATAATCGTCTTCTAAACCATAAATCTATATTTGTTGCACCAGTTCTATATCTTTCCTTATTCTGAGATTATTACGGAAACATAACCTGTTTTACCCAGTTTTACCTGTTTTGTTTCTAATGTTAATAAATAAAAAATATATAATATTATCTTAGTTTATTTAAAAAAATTAGAGTTATTTCATTTGATTGAATAGTCAACTAGATGAACTTGAAGATTATTCAATGCGAATTCCGAGGCCATGGGTAGGTATTTAAATTCCGTGCTGATTATTTTACACGCTTAAATGAAACGGACTTTTTTGCTAAATTTCTCCTGACTAAATCGGCGAATAAAGTGCAAAATTTAATAACACATAGAATAAATCCTAATTCGCCAAGGTAATAAGGGCTATTTTTATAAATATCTACTACCTAAGATTAATAACGAAGTAAGATTCAATAATAAATAATAAAAAGAAATACCACGAACTTTTACTTGCCAATTAACGTTACTCGTTAAGAACTAATCAACACTTTACTTGAAGTTTTTTTTTAATTGTAGAGCAATTAAAAAAAATAAAAAATAAGAGAGTTGTCTTAACCGGTGACGTAAACATCAATTTACTGTGTGAACCAATGACTGAAGATTGCTCAAATTATCAATGCATTTTATCCAGTCATAAACGTGCCTAGACCATTTCTTTGTTGACAACCTATCTCCAGTTGTTGGTGTTGTATGTAAGTCTAGGATAACGGACCACAACATCTGCATTATGGGCATGACCACTAAAATAAAGCCACCATGTAGAAAGAGACTGCGGACCAGAGTAGATGTATGTGCTGTAATATCCGAACTGGAAGCAGTCGACTGGTCTGCAGTTTTATCTTCGCAAAATACTAACGACTCATGTAATGCTTTTAGAAAGACTTTAGAGGCCATCATACACAAGAACACCAAAACTATCAGGCTCAGTCGTTCTCAATTCGTCATACATCCATGGATTACGCCGGGCTTGATTAGATGTCAGAAAAATCGAGACAGACTGCACATGGAAGCCAGACGTAATCCATCAAACCAGACTATCAATACAACATACAAAAGATACCGTAATTTCCTGAATAATCTACAACACAAGCTAAAAACGGATTACGAAAACCGTGAGCTTACTAACAACAAAGATAACCCCAAAAAACTCAAAGATATTTGTCACCTCAACAGTAAACGCTATGTTCCGACTGAACTGTGCCAGATTGAACAAAATACTGTTGATTCTTTAAACAAGTGTAACCAGTACTTTACGAACGTTGGGAATACTCTAGCTTCAAAAATACTGGACAAACTTTCTTCCACTCAAGCTTCTTTGGCGGCGGAATTCGAATCGTCTCGTTCGGTTCCAGAATCCATATTTTTGACTCCTACTGACCCCACAGAAGTAAGTGGACTGATAAACGACCTCAAATCCAACAGTGCTCCCGGTCTGGATGGTTGTTCATCGTCCTTTATAAAATCAATAAAAGATTATATCATTAATCCCTTGACCCACATTTTCAACTTGAGCCTTTCATCAGGTATTTTTCCCCAATGCTGGAAATCAGCGGTAGTTACGCTGATTCATAAGGACGGGGACAAAAAAAATCCATGTAATTACCGTCCCATCTCACTGCTACCTATCTTTTCGAAAATCCTCGAGAAAATTGTCAATAAGCGACTAATTTCATTTTTAGACAATCACCATATTATCCCTGATAAGCAATTTGGGTTCCGTCACGGAAAATCAACTGAAGATGCAATGTCACATCTCACTAACTTCATTTCATCCGCCCTGGACCGAAACCGACGATGCATTGGAGTATTCCTCGACTTGGCTAAGGCTTTTGACTCTGTCTCGATCCCAATTCTACTCCGAAAAATGCATTGCGTGGGTATCAGGGGACTAGCCTACGATTGGTTCCACAATTACTTAACAAACAGATTTCAGTGCATTCGGGTTTGTCAATCGCTCAGTGATCCGCTTCCAATTGACTTTGGTGTACCACAAGGGAGCGTCCTGGGTCCAACATTATTCTTGCTTTATATAAGCGACCTATTTGTCACACCACTTAATAACGCCGATGTTATTTGTTACGCGGACGATACCGTGTTGCTGTTTCAGGACGAAAATTGGGACCGTGTGCATGCAGTTGCTGAGGCTGGGCTGAGTACAGTAGCGAATTGGCTTGATAGAAATATTCTTTCTCTTAATGTAAAGAAAACTAAATTTCTCACGTTTTTCAAAACTCAAGCTTCTGCTCCAAGCAAAAAGTACTCTCTTAAACTACATTTGTTGTAGTACGATACCAGCACAGTTGGGCAGCAGCACCAATGAGTCCACCCAGTGTAATTGCCAATCTATTGAACACACCGATAAAATCAGATACTTGGGCGTTCTATTTGATCAAAGACTCACTTTTGGGCACCATATCTCTGCTCTGTCCGGGCGGATCAGAAGAGTTATTTTCATAATGAAATCGCTTCGACACTCCGCTGACAAAGCTACATTGCTTCTTGTCTATAAAAGTCTATGCCAGTCTTTGATTTTGTATTGCGTCAGGATCTGGGGAGGCGCAGCTAAAACAAAGATGATCCAAATAGAACGTGATCAAAGGGCAGTACTAAAAGTTATGTTGAAAAAGCCTATCCTCTTCTCTACTGACAGTCTATATGCAGAGTGCGGGGTGCTCCGAGTCCGGCAGCTATTTGTATTGAGAACAGTAATTACATTGCACAAAGCTGTGCAGCGCCGCCCTGACTGTAAACAGCTTACTAAGAGAAGAGTTGTGAGAATTCCGGAACCTCGTACTCGCTCAACTTTTGCTAAGCGCCTTCCCTTTTTCCTGTCACCATATCTTTATAATTTTGTCTGCGCTAAGCTACATCTAAAACTTGACATGTCAGCGGGACTGGTGGCAAAAGCCGTAGAGAAATGGCTCCTAGACCTTGACTATGACCGAACGGAAGACATTCTTTTAACATTATAAATATAACAAATAAGTACGTATTATTATCTCTCACTCTTTCCTATTATTCCCTATTATTCCCATTTTGGTACACTTCACATCTAACAATCCAACACGTGTAGGTAGCTATACCACAAACTCACATCTCAGGACGGGAGTATATCTGCGTACCCAGAGTCTTTAGATCCTGGGGTGACGTAAACTCCCCGTACCGATTCACATAACACGGTGAATGAATAAATGCTCCCCCTTACCGGGCGAATGGTTTCCCGAGAATGTATTATTTTTATAACTACTTGTTAATTTTTGTCAGGCTTCTGCGAGACAAGCTTGCTTAGTGCAGGAGCCGCTGTAACTTATACCTTAAAAATCTTTATTATTATTTTCTTTTTCTTTTTTTCTTAAAACAATATTACCATCTGTAACTAAATCATTGTATGTGTATCCTTAGTAAGTATAAGTTTCGTTAATGTATTACCGTTATGGCAAATAAAATTTATTTATTTATTTAGTAAGTATTTATTGTTATTATAGCGGCAACAGAAATACCTCATCTGTGAAAGTTACAGGAGGTACCTACAGCCTGGCGACAGACTGAAGTCTTGAGTGAAATATAGGGGCCCCGTTTTTACCCTTTGGGTACGAAACCCTAAAAAAGCTCCATAGTAATAGAACTTTTCCTATGTAAAAATATTAGAAACTCGTGATGTCTCAGTTCGAAGCGAGCTTCATAAAAAAGGTGCGATCTTATTGAATAGTTAGTTGCATACACACACACATCAGAGTTGTTTCGTTCGTTACACAAGGTTATCGATGTGTGCGTAACGTCATATTATGCGGACATGCGGGGGTTGGGGGGGACAGGGTTTTATCGTTATACATTTGTTACAAAGGTGACTTTGCTCGGCCGTCGACCTAATACGATAGCCTTGTTTAATACGTATACGACAATGGAATGATGGGTGGTAGATTAGATACGTAGGTACTGCAATTGTCGTTCCTCCCTGAGGTATTGAGGATCTACGAAGAGTGTGGCAATTTCCGTGAGAAAACAATATAGTTGCCAAGTATTTAGTGTTAGAGTAGGTAGGGAGTTAGGACTGCATCCGTAATGACATTGCGCTATTATTAGTTACAGAACTATGAAATCATCTAGTGCTGCAATGTGCAACATTGTATTTTATTATTGTGTGTGTTGAATTATACAGCTTCCACTACATTATACATACTATGTCGTTGCCATGTAGACTTACTTCCTACCTACTATGTTAACACTTATCTATTGGTACCCATCTTATCTGTACCAACCTATTAAATATACTTACCTATACCTACTTGGATTACTGAGGGGAAATGTTGCCAGCCTTCTCGGAACGATTCCCTGGGAGACATGAGGATGTTTTTATTTGTAATTTCATTGTATTTTAGTTTTCCTTCATATGTTTTAATTTACTTAGATTACTTATACGTTTAGTTTAGTTTTACGGGGCTGTTTCCGCATTTAGCCTTTTCATTTGGGTCATTGTGCGTGTTATGTTAGTTTCAAAACACTTTGAACCTAAAACCGGCCAATTTAAATGCCAGTTGGACTCATGCACGATGGGTTATAAGGTTATGTACCATGTCGTATGAGACCCCCATTTCTTTTTTTGTACCTACCTATTTGTTGTTTTTACGGCAACAAAAATACATAAACTGTGAAAATTTCAACTGTCTAGCTATCACGGTTCATGAGTGACAGACAGACAGACAGTGAAGTCCCGTTCTAACGAGCATTACCAAAATCAAACGCATAAAAAATGTTACGTATTGCTCCCGTCGCGCCTCTGGCCCAGAAAATCTATATTTTTTTTTTTTTTTTTTTTTTTTTTTTTATTAGGAATGGGTTTGCACTTGACCATAATGTGCCTGATGGTAAGCATCATTATGGCCTACGATGGAGCGTGCTTACCCAGTAGGAACCGATTCACTCTCGCTTTGAAGATCGCTAGATTGTAGTTCGTGGGGAACAGGGAGTCAGGCAAGGAGTTCCATAACTTTGCGGTGCGCACAATAAAAGTGGATGCAAACCGCTTAGTTCGAGTCTTAGGAACTTGGATCAAAAAACGGTGTCGTCTTGCTGTCTCCCTGCTCGTCCGGTGGTAAAATGGGGCAGGCGGAATAAGTTCGTATAATTCCGCAGCGCACTCACCGAAATGCAATCTGTAAAAGACCGACAAACTGGCAACCTTGCGACGGTGTTCGAGGCTCTGTAGCCTCGCCTCGCACAAAGCGTCATTTCCAATGATCCTCTTGGCTCGCTTCTCAATTGTCTCCAACGCCTCAAGCTGGTACTTGGCAGATCCATCCCAGAGGTGCGAACAATACTCCATGCACGACCGAACTTGTGCTTTGTATAATGTGAGCAACTGTTCCGGCACGAAGTACTTTCGCACCTTTGAGAGGATACCCAGCTTTTTGGCTGCAACTTGAGCCTTTGACTCAATATACGAGCCAAAGTTGAGAGTCGGAGACAACGTGATACCGAGAAGATTGAGGTGGTCAGTTATCGGTACAGATGCATCCCGGAAAGAAGGGGCTAATTCAAAAGGCCTCTTTTTTGCAGTGAAGAGACACGCCTGGGTCTTAGCAGCATTAAACCTGACTAGATTGGCATCACCCCAATCGGAGACAGCCTTGAGAGACAGGTTTAAGCGCTCGACCATGGCTTCCCTGAGAGACCGAATCTCAGCCGCGTTGGCTCGTGCAGTGGATGTATAGCTCTCCACGACGGTGCTGTCATCTGCATACCCAAAGGTACCGGGTTTTAGCAGATCGTTGATGTGCAGCAGAAAGAGAGTCGCAGAAAGCACCGACCCCTGAGGGACACCGGCATTGATAGCCATTAGGTCAGACGAGCAGCCGTCTATGACTACTCGGATTGTCCTATCCCTAAGGAAGTCTGAAATCCAAGCACAGAAACCAGCGGGCAGGCCGTATGAGGAAAGCTTGCTAATAAGGCCGTCATGCCAAACCCTATCGAAGGCCTTGGAAATGTCGAGAGAAACCGCCAGGGCTTCTCCGTATTTCTCAATGGCCTCACTCCAGATGTGGGTGGCGTACACTAGGAGATCCCCAGTGGACCGGTTCCGGCGAAAGCCATATTGCCGATCACTGAGGAGATCATTAGACTCTAGGTACGCCAGGAGCCTGCGGTTCAAGACACGTTCCATACTCTTACAGAGCACGGACGTGACTGAAATGGGCCGGTAGTTACTAGGGTCAGCACGACTACCTTTTTTAGGCACGGGCTGTACATTAGCAAGTTTCCATGAACTCGGCACTTTGCCAGTCTCAAGGGAAAGCCGGAAGAGACGTGTCAAAACAGGAGCCAGCTCAGGCGCACAGGTCCTCAGAACTATGGCAGGAATACCGTCGGGACCACTGGCTTTACTCACGTCAAGATCGCATAGCGCTCTTCGAACTTCTGCTTGGCGGATGGTTATATTCGACATTGCAGTCGAACAGCCAACAGGTAGAGAAGGTGATGCGCCACCAGCATCAAGACGCGAGTTTTCTGCAAAGAGAGAAGCAAATAAATTTGCCTTCTCGACCGCAGAGTGAGCCAGTGAACCGTCCGGTTTCAGCAGTGGAGGCAGTGAGGGGCGGCAGAAGTTCCCCTCAATCAACTTTGCCAGGGACCAAAATGCCTTACTACCCGCGGGGTATGAAGCTAATTTGTTCCCTACTCGGCTAATGTGATTGAAGCGAGCCTTCTGTAACAGCTTTTTGCAAGACTTGGCGGCTTTGTTAAATGCTTTCTTCTTTTTGCTGATATCCATGGCCTTGCGGTGTCGAGCGTCAACCCAGGCGAGGTAAGCCTTATGTTTTAGTGCCTCAGCACGTCCACATTCAGGCTCGAACCATGGGCGAGCTTTGCCGGACTGAGATGTATCCGAATATGGGATGAAATATTCCATACCCTGCCTGATCACATCTGTCACGGCATCCGCACTGGTCGAAGGATCGCCAGAAGAAAAGCAGATAGCCTGCCAAGGATATGATGCGTAGAAGGACCGCATCTCATCCCAATCTGCTGACCTGTATCGCCACATCCGACGACTACCCTTTGGGCTCGGGTCAGATGGGGAATATACGGATACAGACTTCACCAGACAATGATCGGATTTACCTAAAGGTGACGAAATCGTCACTGAGTACCGGTCCGGATCAGTTGTCAGCAGAAGGTCCAAGCAGTTAGCTGTGTGAGATTCAACATCAGGTACCCTAGTAGCACCTTGGACCAGCTGAGTAAGATTTAACGCCAAAGCAAGCTTACGCGTCTCTCTCCCAGCGTGGTCAGTGACCTGGTAAGGGTATAGCCACTCCTGGTGGTGTCCATTGAAATCCCCCAGGAACACCAATTGGGCTGTAGGGTACCTCTGTTGAGCCTTATCCGCCGCCTCACTGAGGTATTCGATGAGCCTGGTAGTCCCCTGATCACCACTATGCGAACGGTAGACACAGGCATAAAGAATTTTCTCTATACCTGTGTCCACAAGTGCCCAAAGAACTGAAAATCGACGATCTTCAAAATTGCGGAGACGCAGACAGCAAATGTCATCCCGAACGTACATGCACACCCCAGCCCGAGCCTTAAAATTATGCTCAAGGCTGTATCCCGGGTACAGCAAGTACGACGTGTCCGACGGACATCCAATCTGCGTCTCCGTCAATATCATGAGTGCAGGTTTTTCGGTCTCAAGGTGGTAGTGGACCGGAACGAGATTGGAGTGCAATCCTCGGATGTTTGTGAGGTGCACTTTGAGTGAAAGGGCGTGCTGTCGCTGTGGTACGCTCTTCTTTTTTCTCTTGACCTTCATGATAATGCGAAAGTGGGGGTCGGTGAGGAATTGGCAGTGGGATGAGGCTTTACATAGCAACCTAGTCACAAATGAAACATGTAAGTCATCACAGGGAAACTAGCTCGGAGACCGCGGGGACGCCCGTGCCCCCCCAAGAATGTCCAACGGGCCCTTTCACCCGGTCGCCAACCGGCACGATGGCGCATCCTCGGGATTTTTCGCAAGTTGGCGGGACAGCCTTTCATGAGTGGCTAACTCACTACTTGGGTCCCCTACTAACTGCGGTCGGCCAGCGACGAACCGTGCCACGGATCCCGCTACCCTCCGTAACTAGATGCCCGATGACCCAATGAACATGTGTGTAAGACAGGTCTACGCTACGATGAAGCAACTATCCCGACCCAACTCCCCGAAATGGTGTCACCGGACCACGCGACGGAACACGGCTAGGCCGCTTGGCGCCGCGACTTAGTCCGGTGGGTGGTAACTAACCGCGGCCGAAGCCTACCACCAGTGAGTTGCTGCCTGATTTGCACCACCCAGGGACCACGTGTGGGGATACGGTGTAAGGGTACTCTCCCACGGACGAAGGCAGCTCGATCCCCAAATCCCCTATTCTATTCCTATAGAAACCTAGTACTTATATCTAGTTTTTCTTTTCTTCATATTATGCATGCACCTGTTTAAATTCCTCTATCCATTATAAATATAACCTTATCTACTGTTCGTTAGATCTTAATTTCCACTGAAGACATCCGCTACTGAGCGTTCATTGCTCATGTTTTGTGAAATTCAACATTAAAGTTTGTGAAATAGGGTGCATATTTCTGTAGGTATCTATGGTGGCGGGTTGCAATGAGGGAAAGGAGTGCAAGCTTTGTTCGGTTGCTTAGCAACTGGAGGGGTGGCTATAATAGGGTGGCTTTGGTGGCGTTTCAGGGTCAACTTGACAGTCTAGATTCTGTGTGCTTCTACATTATTACATTTAGGACCAAGACCTATCAACATACTACCTAGGTACGTCCGTGAAGTAGGTACAGTTGGACTTCGGAGTCAGAACTACAAACCCACTGTAGAGTTCTAAAATTACTTACTATTATTTTTATTCTAATAGGTACTTAGGTTGAAAGATTTTAAACTTGAACTTGAGCAAGACCTTAGAATCTTGCTTGAGTTGAAAACATTCTAATATGTAATAGCAGTTTTGGAGCTCTACGGTGGGTCTGCAATTCTGACTCTGACCGTAGGTACATAGATACGATGTACCAAAACATAGGGTTTTTAAACCATTTGTAGCATTCTGAATTAACCTTTGACTAATAGATAGGTAGGTAGCTTGCCTTTTTTTCGAATTCCCAAAATTAATTGAAAAATGCGTCTACAAAATAAACGATGTTTGACAATTCGACTTCACAGTTTTTCAAAATCTTTTCAAACTACTTAAATAGGTTCCTAAGTACTTTAAATCTGTATTTCTTGTGAATCTGATACACGATTAGAGAAAATTCGCTCGATAGAATAAAAGCGTAGGTAAACTTTCCATCCCAAATAAAACCACTTTGATGTGGTCGTCAATGGAATTAAACCTCATAATTTAGTTTTGTTCAAAGAAATTTACTTTAAAACATTTTCCCCCTTATTCCAAAACGAAGTCTAAAAATTAAACTACGTTTTAGTGAGATTAAAACCATGGACTTAGATAAACGTTATTACAAAAAGAAGTTTACCGCTAAAACCAGGTTTGTATGTCCTGTCAAAGATAAACTGCCGAGCACCCTAGTTTAACTATACTTAGTACGCAGATTATAACCTCAAAAAATTAAATTCTAACGTTCACCTTTTCCTCGTTACTCCAATTCTCGCTCCTTTTTAGGGTACCATACCCAAAGGGTAAAAACGGGGCCCTCTTACTAAGACTTCGCTATCCGTCCGTCTTCTGTCCGTCACCAAGCTCTATCTCAAGAACCGTGATAGCTAGAGAGTTGAAATTTTCACAGATTTTAACAACATATTACCTAAACCTACTAAAAACATAAATAAGTAAATATTTTTAGTACGTACTTATGTTCAAAGAGGATATAATCACTACGTTTGCTTATGTTTTTGAGAAATTTAGGTTATTTTCATGTTTACTATTTTTTAGGTAATATTTTTTTGTTTTATACTTCTAAACGGCCAGGCAAAAGGCTTAACCTATACAGCCTCTTCTGACAACTCAACTCGAGCCGCGTTCCGATATACCTACGCTACATAAATTGATGTATTTAAATACAACAACGTAATCGCGAACATAGAATAACAAATACAAGTCACGCTATTTCACAATAATTAAACACACAATTTTATATTTTTATCACTTTAGTATTCGATTTCTTAAATAAGTTTTTAATATTTACTCACTTACCACCATTTTGTGAAAAGGAACGGTGTTTCGAACGCTGAACGAACAAAATAATGGTTTGTTTCAAGTTTGCTATCTATTGTCTATGGTTGCGACTAAAACCAGGGATCTTCTGGTCCTTGGTCTATTTACTTGGTTACGTATCATAATAACTAAGTTCAATATAACTATGTTCGAAATAACTACGGTCGATTCACATAAGTTCATAATACCTAACGGTCGATTGGGCTACACATTATAATAACTAAGTTCAATATAACTATGTTCGAAATAACTAACGGTCATAATACCTACAGTTTAAAATACCTAATGGTCGAAATACCTAATGGACGAAACACCTACGGTTAATTTAACTACAATTAATTCAACTACGGTTTTTCACCTGCGGTTTAAAAAAATCAATTTTATAAAATCTTTTTAGGGTTAGGGATTTTATAAAATTGATTTTTTTTAAGCCGCAGGTGAAAAACCGTAGTTGAATTAATTGTAGTTAAATTAACCGTAGGTGTATTTTATAAAATTGATTTTTTTTAACCGCAGGTGAAAACCCGTAGTTGAATTAATTGTGGTTAAATTAACCGTAGGTGTTTCGTCCATTAGGTATTTCGAAAATATGCCAAACAACCATTAGGTATTTTAAACAGTAGGTATTATGACCGTGGTTATTTCGAACATAGTTATAATGAACGTAGGTAAATTAACCGTAGGTATTTCGTCCATTAGGTATTTCGTTCATTAGTTATTTCAAAAATATGTGAAACAACCATTAGGTATTTTGAACAGTAGGCATTATGACCGTAGTTATTTCGAACATAGTTATATTGAACTTAGTTATTTTGATATGTAACCATTTACTTTTTGTAATAAGAATCAATTTTAAACCAAAACTAACACAAAAACCTAGATCTTTTAGTACAGGTTTAAACTATGGTTTTGCAGTTTTTTTGTAATAATAGGGTTTGAATCTATGTTAACCCAATAAGAGACAGGCGGAGTTATTTCTGTACAAACGTATCAAAAAGTAAACGTAAAAAAAACACTGTCTAAATCTGCATAATATAACACCTTAATAAGTTGGAATGTTTACGAATTAAAAATTAAATATGGTATTATTACGTTTATATGTTAAATTTAACTCCGTCCGCGCCTCTTTAGATGTACTGAAGTATTTAACCATCGATGTGTGATCCGATTCCACTTCTTTGTAGGTAGGTAGGTACATTATTCCTTTGTTAGCGAATATCGCGATCAGAATAAATAGGTATACATTGTGTTACAGTAACCCTGTAATGCCTCTTACTTTTACACTCTTCCTGGGGGTGAGTGAGTACCTATTAAGAGGAAAGTGTACCGGCGGCTTTCTCCATACAAACTATTACAAACGTAGTCGACTGTTTTCTTCCTGGATAATGAATGACACTAGAGCAAATATTTTTTGGTGCATACAACTTATAATTGCCATGACCATGCACACCTATTTTTATTTATTTTTTTAATCTAAATTTCTATGATAATTTGATAAAAAAAAAATAGGGGCATAGTCAATTAGTCATGGCAGTTATAGGTTTTATACACCAAAAATATTTGCTCTATTGTCATTATCCAGGTAGGAAACAGTCGACTACGTTTGTATGGAGAGAGCGCAGGTACCCTTTCACCTTAAGCCGAAGTGGTAAGACCAAAAGCGCGATAGAGGTGTCTTTGAAACAGTTTTTGGGTACCAACCGCTAAAATCCATATAATGATAATAATATGCCTTCTGTCGTGTGTGTGGTGAAGATATGCTTTGTATTGTCATACACATCGAAACACGATTAGAGTGATTTGCCTCGATAGAAAAAAAATCGTGAAAATCGCAATATATCATCATTTTTTTTGGAATTTTTCAATTTTACGGCGATTGAATAGAAAAAACTAGTACAAAAATTATATTTTCATAAACTTTACATCAAATCCCATAAGGTAGTACCAGACAGATGGTTTTTCACTAAAATAGATGTTAGTCTTTTAATTAGGTACATAAACAGTTAAAACGGCCATTTCGCGGCGCGCGGGGGAAGTCATAAAAGGGATAGGGTTTTTCAGGTCCTACTTCATCTTAAGTATTAATGTGTATTACTTACCAACCACCAAGTTACCAACCACATTACAAAAAAAATGGTTGTCTGTAAAGTCTGTTTCCGGACGATAATTTTACGTGATAACGTCATAAGAAAACATTGATGGTAACCATGGCAACGATAAAACGTTGCTATAGTTACTGGGTGAGATTTTTTACCGACATTTTGGTGTGATTTTAAGCCAAACATTTCCTATAGTTTTGAAGCTATCATAAAATTAAGAATTAAACCTAGTCTAGCTTTGAAACTACAAAGAATTTTCGCCTCAAAATTCCTCCAAAATATCGGTAAAAATTTCACCTATAATTCTATCTCAGCACTTTTGAGAAAAACAAAACACATTCGTTACAATCAACAATACTAGTTGTAAGCGACGAGTATTTCTGGCATAAGCAGCCTTAAGGGTAATTTTCCCATCTAAAAAATAGTTTTTTCTGATTTTTTAATTTTTTTTGACAGTTAAAGTCCGCGTGTACCTTACATATTGTACCCAAGACCCCAGAGAGATTGTTTGATGTGGTGTAGAAATACATACAAAAAATCTCTCCTAAGATTTGTTAACATAAACCCGAGAACACTTTAAATCAGGGAACTAAATAGAACCTTAATTTGTGGTAGGTTAGGTAGATACTTAATTAACCTACATTTAATGACGAATAACGACTTTGAAATTGAACCATACCTACGTATCTAAGTAATTACTTTACCTACGCATCAGATTTCAAGGACAGTCACCTATATTGACTGAATAAGTTATAGATAGTACCTATTATGAGAGCGAGAGAGTTGGTACCCTAGATCCTATTCAGGACACGGGGCACCTCCGCCGCGCGCTTGGCTGGGCTGGTTGCCAGGGGAAACGCGCCGCCCGCAGCGCGCCTCGTGTCGCAAACTAGCCGGGTTCGAGTCCTTAGCTTTCAATCCAACTTTGTTCAATTGCCTACACATTTTCAGTTAGAAACTAAATCGAACGATCAAGTTCAGTTTAGTCAGACTTATTATGAATGTGTTTGTGTGTTAGCAGTAGGTACTATGTTTGTTACCTCTTCACGCAAAACTGGATCGATAGCGATAAAACTTGGTACCTATGTAAATAGAGTCCTGAAAAGTCCTGAAAACATGTGGCCGGATTTCAATAAATGCTAGACTTTTGCAAAATTAACTATACATGCTTGACTTGATGGTTGCAACCGCCTAACTTTGTAGGTAGGTAGGTACTTACCTTTACTTTACAAAGTTTATGTAATACTAGCGGTTGCCCGCGACTTTGTTCGCGTGATGGTTTTGTGTTATTTAGAAATACCTAGCCTTTTCCCACAACTGTGTTTGTCCATTAGTAATTTAAAAAAAGTCGGTTTACGGACGATAATTTTACGTGATACCGTCATAAAAAAACGATAAAAATAATGAGTTTTTTTCCTTTATAAAAAACTTCTATTCGTCACTCGTCACCATAACACAAGCCCAGATGAGCGATATTATTATTATATACTCTGTTTCCTAACGGGAACGGACGCGTCATGGTCTAACATCACACAACGGGAACGGGACGCATGACGTCACACAATATTACCATGACACTTTTTTGTAGGGATGGGCCGAAATTCGTTTCACATTCGGTTTAACCGAAATTCGGCAGTATAAACAGAACTTCGGCATTCGGCCGAAATTCTGCTAAAATGCCGAACGTTCGGTATTTGATCATATCCAGAAAAAAATAAACAACTTGGCTGTTTTAAATCCTACTATCCTACTAATATTATAAAACTAAAAGTTTGTGAGTATGTATGTATGTATGTTTGTTACTCAATCACGTAAAAATCGCTAAGCCGATTACCATGAACCTTGGTATGTATCTGGTTTTGGTAATAACTGGAGACCTGGAATAACACAGGCTACTTTTAATCCCGATTTTCTTTTATTTTTGTCACTTATTTAACAAATAAATCTAAATTCTAATTTCTAAATAAAATATCATAGTTTTGATATAGAAACATTTAAATAATTATCGCCATAAATCAATATATAGGAACTTTTAATTTTTCTGAAAGTGATTTGTTGATTGAAACCGTATCATACCTATTGGTATTGGCAAAAACTCATGCAAGGGAACTTATGATTACTATTGGCCCACCAGCCATATGGACATTGACCTTTAGGCAGCAAAGCCTCATTCAGATATCTATCTAGTTCTGTTGCTATCGGACTTCTGGTTTCCTCTATATTGGGAAGCTTTGCTGTTGCCAGTTCCTCGTAGCAGCTCCAAAACGATTTATGTATGTCTTCTTTAGATTGTGAAAATGACTGTGTGGTCTGGACAACTTCTTCGTCACTACTTGCGCTTTCATACTCTACTCTTCTTCTTACACATTCTGCTAGAAACATTCTAAACAAGATTCTACCTGTCATTCTCAAGAAAGTGCACTAAAAATAACCGAAGTTCGGCCGAACTTTTTATTTTTACCGAACATTCGGCCGAAGTTCGTATTCGGTTCAAATCACATTCGGCCCATCCCTACTTTTTTGTTAATGCACGTGTTCCATCAATTTATTAGACGTTATCACGCTACCTCCATGTTATCACGTCAAAATTAACAACTTTATGCAGCTGTGTCAGCTGTGTGTTAAGTTCTTACAATAATTGTTTTGTTTATTGTATAAAATAATTCACTCCATCATATTTACGTCTGTAGTTTCAGAACGCGTTCTTCTATGAGAAACATTATGTAATAACTAGGTAACGCTGACGTTCGTAACATACTGTGGTAATACTTATTACTTACCTATTCGTTATCACATTCGATCAAGCACGGTGGCTTTAATTTCAGGCTTGTAAGTGGTAACATAACCACAATCATACACTTATTATATCAATGACGTCTTTAGTGAAAACGACGACGACTGACTGACGCGGGACGTCAGTGCTGTGCTTCTACTGTTGCAAATATCTATCTACGTATGTTTGAAAATATTTATCGATAAATGTCGCTGTTTTTGACGACCCAGTTGGCACAATGGTCACCATGCCGGACAGCCAAACACAGGGTTGCGGGTTCGATTCCCGCCTCAGACAAGTATTTATGCTTAGATATCGGTCTCTGGACTCTGTGGTCTGGTTGTTTCTATTATATGTATTATAAGTACATATATATTTACAAAAGAAAAGTATATAAGTAGTATACCCGTTGCCTAGCACCCATAACACAAGTCTAGTTACTTAGCTTGGGCTAGATGGCGATGTGTGGAATGTCCTGCAATATTTATTAATTTATTTTTCTCGTGGTCCCAGGATTTTGTCCTATTACCTTGTACCACAAGCGAGAACTGTTTCTCGTAGTCCCATTGTTGTGTTCCTATCTTTCGTAAGTATATAAAATTATGGGTAACAAAAAAGTAGGTAGTAGGTACTCAGGCCTTCGAGCATTTAACTGACTCTGGCAGATGGAACCACAATGAAATGGAGCCGCGGCTTCTTTTGCCTGACATGGTTTTACCAAATGGAGCTACCAATAATGTGACGCGTGTTTGAACAGTTGTAAAAATTAACATACTTACATAAAAAAATAGGAAGTATTGCGCGATGAATTAAACACCTAGATATAATTAATACCTACTCCTTGCCTGAATTCGAGCACAGAATAATTTATAATCCTAATGGTAGATACAAATTCGAGTAGGTACTTAAATATTTTTTTAAACAAATATACTTCATACTTCAGTACTTATTAATATTTTATTTTAGTATGTATAATTATAAATTTTCACTACCAAACATCAAGTCGAAAATATGACAATACTAGCGACCCGCCCCGGCTTCGCACGGCTATATTATGCATGTATTATACATATAAACCTTCCTCTTGAATCACTCTATCTATTAAAAAAAAAACCGCATCAAAATCCGTTGCGTAGTTTTAAAGAGTTAGGCATACAAAGAGATATAGGGACAGAGAAAGCGACTTTGTTTTATACTATGTAGTGAAGTGATAGTGAAGTGATGATGATACTTAGTAGGTGCATAAATATCTACCTAAGTACCTATCCATTGGGGTACCCTTCCCATGCAGAGCACACGACTCCTCCTAAAGGTTTTTTTTCTCTTTTTTATGTATTTTTTTTTGTTTTTACCAGTTTAAGAATTTATGTTATTTTTTACTTGTCACATTCATTTCTTCAATAAATGCTTTCTTTCTTTGTTACCCATCTACCTACCGACAGTAGACAGACCTACCGTAGACATGAAACAAAGTAGCAAATAACACTTAATAATATGTATTTGTTTATCAGTCACTCGTTACTTAGCCTTGAAAATATCAATGCAGTATCAAATGCATTGTAGATAAGAGGCGTAGCGGGTGAGGGGGGGGTTTCTCCCCCCCCCCCCAAATGGGTGACACAAGACCGTGGAACATAGAAAAAATCCATAAAATGATATTAGGTAGCCAAAATACGTAGGTACCTACTTACTTACCCTTCTCGAAAAACTAACAATTCAAATATCGAAATAAAAACTGGCCAAGTGCGAGTCGAACTTGCACACGAAGGTTTCAGCCCCACTTTTTTTTCTGTTTTTAGTATTTGTTGTTAAAGCGGCAAGAGAAATCATCTGTAAAAATTTCAACTGTGTTATTAGATACACAGTTGAAATGTTCACGGTTCATGAGAGACAGCCTGGTGACAGACAGACAGCAGTGAAGTTTTAGTAATAGGATCCCGTTTTTCCCTTTAGGGTACGGAACCCTTAAAAAATACAAAGTAATCTTGGGTCAGTTTTCTCAACGATGAGACGACGACGACGACGCCTTTGCTTGCCAAATTTAAAGCCGTAAATTTTTAATATTACTCAAACACAAACAGTACCAACGTGCTGGCTGAATAGTGGTTAACAAGATTTTTTACGAAGATACTACGTGTGTCTTTGGTTTACTCTCTTCAGCAGGCCTGACGGCAGCAATATCATCATGTAGGAGTCAGTAGGAGCCATCGTCCCTGGCTTACCTACGAGTAGGTATATCTAAATACTTTAAAAATAGTTAGGTAGGTAAGTAGATACATTTTCAAATAAAGCAATTCCAATGATAATTAGTTAATTTATGTTCAAAAGTATTTTTATTCAGGTAACTAACTACACTGTCGCTAAGCCCGACAGAGTAGGTACCTGTTGTTAGTCCAATAAATAAGCCATGGAATTATGATTTCCTTTCGTACAAATATAATATCAAGCAATCATTGACATAAATTACCTACTACATAATTCGTTTTCTAAGAATGAGAGGAACGTGGAGGAACCATCCACGTGTAAGTAAGTAGCAACTAAGTAGGTACCTTAAAACACATAATTATCGACCTAAGTATTACTTACCTTGTCTACATAAATATTAGATAGAGAATATATTTTTTTGTTTGTAACGAATAGGCTCCGAAAGTACTGGACCGATTTTGGTGATACTTGGTATCAGAATACAATACATTCATTCATTGGGAATAACAAAGGCTACTTTTTATCCCGATATTCCCACGGGATCGGGAGTTATGCGGGTATAACCGCGAAATGCGGCTAGTTATTTATATTTTACTAGCGACCCGCTCCGGCTTCGCACGGCTGTATTATGCATGTATTATACATATAAACCTTCCTCTTGAATCACTCTATCTATTAAAAAAACCGCATCAAAATCCGTTGCGTAGTTTTAAAGATCTAAGCATACAAAGGGACATAGGGATATAGGGACGGCGAAAAGTGACTTTATTTTATACTATGTAGTGATGATGTGAAATGAAAATGCCAGAAACGACAGAGCGTGATTGATGTTAATTTACTTAAAATAATTATCCAATGCAATATGATGTTAAATACCTACTTTAAATATTCTAGGTATTTACCTAGGTTTAACAATGTTTTCTGACAATAGTAGGTATTAGGTAAATAAATACCAAGGTTCCTTTATCGTAAAGCTGAAGCGTAAAACCACGTAAAACGTTGAGGTAAGTCTTTCAGTGAAACCAATCAATTTATGAAATACTTCCATATGAGTAACTTTACTACGCAAATATCAAATAATTGTATGAAGTAGGTACTTACCTATTTACGTTTTTACGCATGTGTTACTGTTACTTTCCTCACATTATATGTTCTACGTAGGTACTGTTATTGTAGCTGTACCTAAATTGACGGTTTACCTGATTTAAGGTATGAACTGAAAAAAAACCCTGACTTTTATCCCCCATAACTTTCAGATGACTGAATCGATTTCAATCAAACGTAGCTAAGAATATTCCCGACTAATTCACCTTTCAAACAAAAGAAATGAAATCAAAATCAGTTCAGCCGTTCGGGAGCTACGATGCCACAGACACACAGACACTTCAACCCTGTCGTTTTGCGAATAGTGCTTGAGCAGCTTGGATGTGGCTTGAGTTCCAAACTTTAGGTTTGCGATCGAAAACCCAGTACTTACCTATATTTATTTGTCATTTCAATTTATAAATGGGGGTAGATGAAAATATATGGTATCTTTTTTTCTACGTACGTGTCCATTTTGTTTGACTCGCCCTTTAGTATTGCGTGGTATTTGGCGATATTGCGTTTTGCACTCGATACGAAGTTCCAGTGGAGAATAGTAGGTGTTGAGTTAGATCGTTAATACGTTTCTAATAAACACGTGTTTTAATTTGTCTATTCTTCCGAAGAAAATCAATATAATAAGTGACACAATGGATATGTCAATAATCACTTGCGGTGAAGGAAGCTGGCCCGTAGGTAAGATCTTAATTTTATTTTATAGAGTGTTGAGTGTTTCTTTTTTCATATTATTAAATTCCAACATTTTTTTCCTTGCATTTTTTGTAAGGAAAAAACAAATCGCGAGGAAGTCAGCATTGGTAGTATTTGGACATAGATAGGTATGTCACAGTTGGATGCTGTGGTTGGATGGCATGGGTCATGTCATGACATAGAGTAGGTATAGGCATTTTATACCTATAATCCTTTTGATAAACCCATTACCTACCATGCATTGGTAGTATAATAATTAGGCTAACTTTGAGATAGGTAGGTACTAGAGATGTGCGCCGGTCGGCGCGGCGCACGCCGCCGGCTTTTGTGTCGGCGTAATCGGCGCGAGATTAAAAAAGTACTTAATCTTGAGTTCTAGTTTCAAAATTGCGCGGTTTGCCGACAACAGCACGTCAGATTTTTTGTGTGAAATTGACATAAATCATTGTGTGAAATTGGCGTAAGATGAAGTTATTCTACCTTTTTTTTTCTCTAACGCAAGACTATCGCCAGACCACGTTGACTTGTGTCAATTTCATACAAAAAGAAAAACAAATTAAACGATCGCTCGGCCGAGCTACATGGTAAGCGGAGTTTATTTTCGTTATTGAATTTCTTGATTCGGTCGCCGCGCTCGAAGCCCGCGATAAAAGCTATGCAATAGCTTAAAAAAACGTCTGTCATGCTACTTTCATTTTTGTCTACCGCGCCGATTACGCCGCCGACAAATTATACGTCAGACGCCGCCGCCGATTACAAGATCAACGGCGCACATCTCGTAGGTACCAACACTTTTTACCAATTTGCGCCATGGTTAATTCGTAATAATAAACCTACGTACCTATTTAGAAACCGACAGAACGTATTGATTAATCCAGAATGACGTATATTAAATCTAAAACTAAGCACACAATGCTGGAACTCCGAACAAGCCTTGTAAGTTGCGAAAGAAAAGTTAGTTAAGGTAAGTAGGCATTTCCCAATGCCTATAATTACCCCATAACTTATTAGGTTTCTTACATTGATTCCTAGGTAGGTAAGTACGGCTACCCACTGTAAACTGCTTCTCATATGGGTCTCGAAGTTTACGTACGGTCGGCTGCATAATTGCAGACCCACCGTAGAGCTCCAAAACGGCTGTAATAAAAATGTTTTCAACACAAGCTAGATTCTAGACACCTGTTTTAGTTGAAGTTTAAAGTCTTCTTTACTCATGAATTTATCAAAAAAAATTTATTAGAATGAAAACATTCCAATAATAGTAATTTTTGAACTCTACCGGGGGCTGCAATTATGCCGCCGACTGTACGTACCTTCTACTTTGCTTGCTTCTTCTTATTGTGTCAAAGATTCAGCTAAATTAATATTGTCTGCTTGCTAAAGACACATGAGTAAAGAATTAAAGATAAGTATGCTACTTATTGATAGCTGTCATAAATATTTTGTAGATGCCCTCCGAGCTGTGAAACAAGATCCAGCTGTAATCGAAGTTCAACTAAGGGTTGATCCAAAACAACCGCTTATCGTTGAAGAACCTGAAGTTGTTCAGGAGGAAGAAAAACAACCTTCTGAAGCAGGTTAGTCAGTTATAAACTCCCTGACATAATCACAGGGAAAACTATTTGAAAACAACGCATAATTAGGGTTCCGTACCCAAAGGGTAAAAACGGGACCCTATTACTAAGACTGTCTGTCTGTCTGTCACCAGGCTGTATCTCATGAACCGTGACAGCTAGATAGTTAAAATTTTCACATGTCGATGATATATTTCTGTTGCCGCTATAACAAAAAATACCTACTCAACAAAAACAAAAAAAAATGGGGCTCCCTTACATTACAACAAGGTATACGGAACTCTTCGTGCGCGAGTCCGATTTTAAATATCACTAGCAGCGCTCCGCGGTTTCACCCGCGTAACTCTCGATCCCGTGGGAATATCGGGATAAAAAGCCTTCCTAGGAAAATGGACTATCCAACACAAAAATATTTTTTCAATTCGAACCAGTAGCTCCTGAGATTAGCGCGTACAACAAAACAAACAAACTCTTCAGCTTTATAATATTAGTATAGATTAAACAGTAAGTAGGTATAAGAGAACAGAGACGGGAGTCTGTCTATCCATTGATTGTATTGTAATCGTCCTTGTGCTATTTCGAGCATGTAGGTAGGTACTTAGTACACCCGTTGTTGCACTTGCATGAGGCTAAAACAGGAAACCTTGACCAATGTCGTCTGGTTAAACATATTTATACAGACTTATATTTACACCTAACCCAGTCTTTATAATGGTAACACGTGCTGAAATATATGTAACTATATAATCAATAGGTTTCTTAGTTATGTCGGTGTGCGTGCAGGAGGGCTACGTTCACATCATGGAGGTAGGACTCTTTCCTCCATGGTTCACATCAAGTTAATTAAATAATCTAAAATCTCATTTTGATATTTGTTGACAGATTTTTCGGAATCCTCGAAGTTCGATGAAATGATGAGGGTACAAAAAGCGGCTTTGTTTTCATTAGACCCGCAGAAACTAAACCTGCTTCTGAGATATGCTGAAATACTGAGGGTTCAACGTCTGCTCAATCAGAAGCAAATGGTAGGTACATTTTTTTTTCATGGATCTGGTACAATGACGGACGTAATCTACCTAAACAATTGTGTAAGGAAATAAGTACTAAGTATAGGTTATTACGGAAATAATATTTATGTTTATTTACTTAACAGAAAGTACATTTTTTATGAGAAGAATCTTGGCCTGGTGTAAAATTAAAGTCTATTTCGATCAGCGGCCGTGGTTATCAGTTCTTAGACAGTTTACAATGTTACATTGAAAACATATACTTACTGTATCTTATTTTTTCATTTACCAACGCGCAGGAATGTGCTTTTTGCAAGAACAACGGCGAGCCCCTATCTTGGTACTCGTCCCACGTGCTGAGGGACGCGCGCAGCCGCGTGCGCTGCCCGGTGCTGCGCGGCTACCGGTGCCCGCTGTGCGGAGCCACTGGGGATAAAGCACACACAGTCAAATACTGCTCTATGAACGATGGTGAGTGAAGGCCTAAAAAAGAAGAAGGTTATATATGTTCACCTACTCGGAGCATCGACATACTCGGAGACGGCTCAGCCGATTGAAATGACTCAAATCTGATCAGGGGCTCTATTTTTGAATCGCTCTTGTGACATAGCATCGTCGTATAACGCCTACAAGTCATGCTCGACTTCCAACTTGGTCCAAGTCACTTGACACCAATTTTCTGTATTTTTGAATCATTCGTGGTCGAAATTTAAAATGCCAATTTTTATTCATTTTACGCAAAAAAAATTAAATCTGTACACAGATAGAAATTATATCTTTATTTAAAACGTAAATATATCTTGAAGCATATTTTTTAAAGCAATTATTATATATCTTATCCAAAAATACTTTACTTGGTTCTAATTACAAATCCGCATTGTTTAAAAAAATTTAATTTCTTTTTAGGAATTTCAAAAACAATTAGTACAAAAAATACAGTTTTAAACTGAAAATGACTTTCTTCAATCTACTGCCTATAATTCTTAACATTAAAGTGAACATTCTTAACAATACGTATTTTAATCAAATAATTTTAATTTTAAACGAAACATTAGTGCATATTTAATTTAATAAATACCTGTCGTCTTTGATAAAGAACGTTGAGTTTCTCTGACCAAAACATTATTTTTAATTTAAAATTCTTGAGTCTTGATTCAACTTTTTTGATTCTAGAATCTAAATGCAACCTTGTCTTTAGCATCAAGAATTGTTCATTCTTGTTCTAAAACTGATTTTGTGTTTATATTTTCAATTAAATATGACCCTGAAATATATTTTGTATCAAGATTCAATGACTCTTGAATAGAAATTTAAGTTTATAAAATAAATCTTGAAATATTTCAGTGTTACCAGTATAATAGCTCCCCCTGAACTTATGGTAAATTTAATAATTAATAATATTACCGTATTAACAATTTATAACATTTTTTTTTTTCGTAATTATTAACAATTTTGACGCTTGAAACGCCGTCCAGTGTTGCTAAAGCCGCGTGACGCCCAGCCTTAACAAACTTATAAGTGACATTTGTAATAAATATGTCGCATAAACAGTTCTAAATATATTTTTGAAAATAAGAAAAGAAAAGAAAAGGACGGGTATAATCCTTTTAACACCGTTTTAGTTAGACGTATTTGCCGAATAAATAAAAAATCATGCGAGGAACGCAGCCAAACGTGCGATCAGTGTACCTATTATGTCTATTCTGCCAGATTCTGCCTTTTTAAGAAGATTAAACGACATTACCCTACCAAATTAAGAATACACGGGTCGCAGGTTTGGTTGCGTTCCTGGAGTAATTTTTTACAAAGTCGGTTGATATGTCAAACTAAAACTGTACTAAAATGATTGTTCCCGTCCTTTTCTTATTGAAATTGAAAAAGGAGAGGTACCTGACCAAAAAATAGTTAAGTTCATTGCATATAATATATCGAATAAGCACCAATAGTCAACTCACAACAGTTATAAGTCGGTTTTACACTACATCGTGGACACTACATCATATCTTTGATCATTTCAATTTTTATGTAATGTAATATCATTGAATCATATAAATAAACTAGTACGGTGGGTGGTGCGCTCGCTGCTGAAGCTGACCGCCAAACTTTGCGTAAAATGATTTCTAAGATCTTTTGGTTGAGTGGGATTTTAATATTTTTCTTAGGGAAAAAAATATTCACAATTCGGCAACACTGATCACCACCGCTTGATTTGTGTAATGTGTCGCACGCGATAAATGGTTTATCTATGCGCACGCGTTTTAAGGTTTTATACAAGTAGTTTTCCTATTTTCTTTAATGTTACAACGTCCTTGATCTAAGGATTATATTATTCTCATTGTTACTTGAGTGGATAAGAACTCCAATCCAATGGACAAGTGGACATTACTCGAGTCTTGGTGTGTTCCCAGAAAAGTTATTAAAAAATTTCGCGGTAAGTCCACTAAACGACATGTATATTTGCTTATTTTATCTAGATATTTGTTAAACCCAGTTTATTTTTTGTATATAAATAAGGTTGGAGAGATCTATACAAAAAAGGTACGTTGTAGGTAGACAGGTACCTACGTTGCCGGTTGGAGTGCACCCCAACCGCAGCCGTCATAATATGCATTCCCCAACTTAGATGTGACCTTCTGTAAGTGCTTACTTCTGTATGGATTATGGGATCAAGCCAAGCCGACGCTGTCTTTTGCCATTGTTATAAGGTTCATGCTGATGCGTTAGTTTATTTCGATAAATCTGTGGCCTACGATGTAAACTAATTTTGACAAAAGTATAATATTAACTTTGTTCTTTCAGATTAATTTGGATTTCGAAAAATTATATACACTCATTAAAGTTTTACAAAAATTGGCAACGCTTTTTTGGGAAGCTGTTAAAACTAAAGGAACCCGAAATATCAAATGAAAATGCACTACAAATATTAAATGCTGTCACAGACAATGGTAAGATAATAATATTTAAACAGTGTATGAACACCTGCTGATATAATTTGACTTTGTTTGTGTTTTAAGACTAGCAGTTATGCTATACTTTTATATTTTTCAGACAAAAAAATACCACTTCAAATGACCCTGTGCGGATATTTGGCCCCACCCAAAAAAAGATTATCAAGAAAAATAAATTTTCATCTTCGGAGACTATTCAAGGATTAATTGCTCAAACACATGTAAGTAATACTTTTGCCAATTTAGTAAACAAAACTACTATTGTATAGATGGCAATATATTCTCTAAAATAGTATAACATAGACGATCTATAAAATAGTAGTGTTGTTAGACGACCTCTGTGGCGCGCGTCCGGCGAACACCTGGCTGCGACACAGAAGGTTGCGGGTTCGATTCCCGCCGTCAACAAATGTTTGTGATAGTCTGGGTGGTTTGTCTATGTATAATATTTATTTACAAAAAAAAGGTATATAAGTATTACATCCGTTGTCGGGCTACCATAACACAAGCCTAGTAGCTTACCTTGGGGCCAGATGGCGATGTGTAAATTGTCCCGCAATATTTATTTATTTATTGTAGCTCCAAAGGCACTTGTGACACGAGCAACCAAGTTTTCTTAGCTATGTTTTTAAAAAATCAGCCAGCTGTTCTGAAATTAATTACTTTCTAGTAAAATACCCGTTGAAGGGATTCTGTTTCCATTGCACCTTTCCATTATGTTGTTGGTTTGCAGTACATCCTGTAGAATTAGCTGTTTTTTCGAAAGTGGATACAATTATTATATTTAAGTTATTTCTTTAAAAAACAATTTCATATTTTTAGTAAGTTGTATTTTTTTGCAATTAATCATAGATTATTTTTTTTCAGAATGCAGGAGATATTGACAATGTAATCCAGAAACAAAATCAGCTGTTTTTTTTAAATAAATGACAATAAATGACTAACTACTTGGAAATATCAATAAAAGTAAAAAAATACGTAAAATCATAAGGTTAATGACCTCACCGTGTCAGTAACAGCTGATTTTCGAATAAACATAACCTCAAAATTTTCGATTTTTTTTCGAATTTCCAAAAGTCGTAGAACAAAAGTTGCTTGTCTCAATGATATGAACCACCCTGCAAGACAGCGTGCGCATTTTTCAAATAACCTTGTATATAATGTTAAAGATGACGTAAAGTACGAATTTCAAAGCGCAGCAAAAGCGTTTTTATAGTGTCATTTACTTTGTTAAAAGTTACTGTCAGTAAAAACTGTTTTTTTTTTGTTTTTATAGTGTCGTTTTCTTTGTATTATTATTTAAGCAACTGTCAGTAGTGACTGATAAATTTGTTTTTATGTTGTCATTTTCATTGCTATAGTAGATAAGTACTTAACTGAAAATGTTTGTTTTCAAAATTTCATTTTCTTTGTAATGTTTATTGTTGTGTCTCTTTGTTATGTAAGTAACTGTCAGTAGTAACTGATAGTATTTATGGTGTATTTTTTTCGTCTTTAGGCTAAGAAAAAAATGGTGTCAAACATCTAACGTGAGCATATTTAAAATAAAGACTTAATTGAATCTACTTTTTGACTTTTTACTAAGAAATATGAAATTAACCTTTAATCATTTGTTACTTGATAAGTGAAAGATTCTGCGTTTGCATATTTATTCTATGTATCTACTTTTTGTAATATAATATTGTTATAGGTTACTGTACTGTGTGAATCAAATGCTAGTTAAGAAAAGTGTTGCTATTTTCAGATAGACCAATAGTATGTTTGATATCTTTTTATTTATGGTTAAATTTCAGCAGCGTTGGTGTCATTTTCAGAAATAAATAATTCATGCAAATATAAATCATTTTATGAATATTTCCTAAACCACGGCAATATGAAACAATACATAATAATGATATACCTTGTTGGTACTAAAATAATGGTTTGTTTCATTTTGACGTGGTTACGGAATATTTATGAAAGAATTTATGTTTGCTATGAATTTATTTATTTAAGTGGCGCCACTGCTGGTGACGTTTAACCCTAAATTAAAAAAATATTTCAATCAAAGCATTGTAATTTTCAATTGAAATAACAGAATCTTTTATATCAAGTAACTATTACTCTTAATACAAAGAATTTAGAGAGCTTGGCTTAAATAATAAAAAAATCCAAAAAAGTAATATCTAAATGTTAGAATGAATTAGCCACATATTTAAGTCAAGAAATGACATTAATGCTGTCAAGTACTGTATATTTGGTCGCAAAATCATCGAGATCTTAGAATAAACACTTAAACATTAAATCAAGAAAGATCATTTCCTAATCAAGAAATAAGAAGTTTTGTTGCAAGAATGTGACCTCTCTCTATCTAAAGTTTTTCAAGCTAAGAATGAAAATAAGTAAGATCAAGAGTCAACAAATTTTATCTTGAAAACGGTACAAATTAAATGCAATTGTTATTATTTTTAAACCAAAACTGTTGCGCTCTTGGATTCAATAATTATTTTTTTAAAAAGAGAGTTAACACGCTTTTGTCTCAAATACTATATTGGTTCATTTAAACAATATACTTTAAAACATTTTATATCTTACTCCGAGTATTTTCTATTTTCCTTATATAGGAAACAGGAAATATCTTGACTCAAGTAAATTTATTTGACTGGAGAACTTTTTTCTTTCTGTGTAATTACCGACGAACATCCGGAATAATCCCAAAAGATATAAATATTTTTTAAAGATCGTTTCCGAATATTTGACTATGATTGTTTGACGTTTATTCTACCAGTACGACGACATACTTAGGTGGAGACCACTGTTACGATCGAGCGATTCAAAAATAGCGAATTTCCAATGTCGAACGAATATCAGTAGAAATCGAGCGCTCGACGACGGAGGGCGAACGGTTCCAAAATAGGGCTCCTGCACGAGAAATTTCGTATTGAAAAAAGAATTGCATCTAGATCACATTACCCTAGAGGTCCGTAGAATTTAAGAATTCCCTTTAGCCCTCAAGTAACAGTAGAAATAGCAGGCTGCAATAATTCCACAAAAAACTATCTGAATTCGGGCAGACAAACTACAAAACTGGATCTAGATAGGTAAAAAATCCCAGACTTTCTGAAATCTCGGATTTTTAATAAGGAATATGAATATGTAGGTGAATGTATTTTTCGTATTTTTGTGACATAAACAGCAGGGGACCTAGTTCTATTCATACTTAATTTTATTTCCAGATCGTAGCAGCCATGGCCAAAGAGAAAATCGATAAAGCGCGAGGAATTCCCGGGTTCGGTCTGAAACAGTAAATAATTAAATAAGTAACCGCTTGCGAGTCTACGCTTCCGAGTTTTTAATATTTATTTAGGTATTTCTAGAATAGATGTTTTAGCTACCGACGTGTTTCGATCGCACTCATAAACACTGCTCAGTGGGTGCTTAGTTAATTACTGTTTTGTTTTTACAAACTCAAGTAATAAAAGCAAATTAAAGCATCAAATCATTAGATAACTGATCATCCACTAAACAGTTTTTAAGTTAAGGAACAATACTTTTATTTGTAAGTACAAGGTAAATAAAGGTTCATCTTTTACGTTATCAGTATTTTATGCGCTTTTCGTCAACAAAGAGGGTCAGTAAGGGGCAACAAATTGCAAATGGAAAATACGAATTACGAATAAACTTAAATTTAAAATTTAGATACACTGATCGGCAGGGATTTGTGTAGAAATAATCCCATTGAATACAAAAGTAGGCGACAAAGTCATTTTATGTTGAAACATTTTGAATGGATAAATATGTAGGTAAGTATACAATATCTAATGCACCTAAGTAAGTACATAATATAATATTTTATTATGTACTTTAACATCACATCAACTAATTTACCTTCAGTACCTACACAATATCACAGTGGATAATAATATATTATAGGCTATCAATTACTAGGGAATTCAGATGGCACGAATTTCTTCACCTCCGGACTCAGAATGCAACCGTTTATAAAAACTGAATTTAAAAAAAAAAAACTTATATTTAGTTACCAGGTCCCTCTTTCCCAATGGGCATGATGGGCACATGCCCAGGGCCTTTGATCAATAGGGGCCCCTTAGTTCCTGGCAGATCACTTTTTTGAAGGAGTTTATGAATGATTTGGCCCATCTCAAATCTAGAAAGGTTCTTCTTCAATCAACATAGATTGTTCTTAAGTAGGTACCTGTGAATGCTAAAAGAGTAACTTTTGTTCTCTCAAAGTACGCCCGCCCGGGGCCTCCAATAGGTTAAAGACGGCCCTGTTAGTTACCCAGTAAACTTTGCAAAACGCAGTTATTTTTTTTATGTGAATTCTCATTTGGTCGTCATTATGAATAAATTACTCTTCAATTAGTATATAATTAACTAAACTACTGATTTATTATGCCTAATTAAAAGAAAATACGTACGCAATGTAGCAAAAAAAGGTTCTTGTTTGTAGGCTTATAAGGCGAATCGTCTTATTTCAAAATTTTAACCATGGATCAAATTGACCATATTCTTAATGCACCATTCTGTACTTATATACCTATTATCTAGCTAGAGGTTACAACCAGGCAAACTCATATGCAACACCGATTCCTAGTGGAAATTCCAGATACTCGTACCCGCGCACCAAGGGTTTTGCTTCGCCATTCTTCATTTATTCGTACAGCAAGGAAATGGCATCAATTACCTGCGTCTGTGTTTCCTGACGTGTATAATTTGGGGCATCAAGTAGCGAGTGAACAGGTGTCTTCTCGGAAATCGTGCTACATCTTAGGCCATACCGTCACCTACCATCGGGCGGATATGATAGTTTTCAAACGCTGACTTATCATAAGAAAAAAAAAGTTTATGTTGGCAAGTACCGAAATTGTCAAAAAGCTGGTAAGTACACCTAAAGTACCGAAAATTCCGGGAATCTAATCATAGAATCCTGGCTCTTTTGCATGTCAAATAACCCTGAATCAATAGACAGAAAATTGGACAAATTAGGTACATATATGAAAGCAAAATATTGTAAATAAGTAAGTATATAATAGCTACTGAAAATAACTTAGGTAGTTATCTGAAATTAGAACTGTGACATGCGTAAGGCAAAGAGATAAAATAATCATAGAGAGTAAGTATACCAATCAGAACACAATACTTACCCCTTATTTCAATATGAAGTTTAAGAATAGTCCGAGCTTCAGAGCTTGAACTATAGTCTAAAATAAACGTTATTACAGAACAAAGTTTAGACCAGCTCGATGTTTGCCTATGGCACTAAATTCAAAACATCATATTTTGATGTTGATATTAATCGTCAATTTGTGTATATGCTGAAAATCATAAAAAATATATTTTGATTAATATTGATCCCTAAACAACGAATACTACTAGTATCATGTAAGTATATTCTAAGTCTTTACTCAATCTTTTTTGTCTTTTTGACGACCTCTGTGGCGCGTCGGGCGAACACCTGACTGCGACGCAGAAGGTTGCGGGTTCGATTCCCGCCGGGAACAAGTATTTATGCTGACCATAAATTCTTGTTTCTGTTTCTGGGTGTTTCCTATATGTATAATATGTATATATTTACAAAAAAAAAAAAAAAAGTATATAAGTAGTTTATCCGTTATCTGGCACCCATAACACAAGCATTAAGTTGCTTAGCTTGGGGCTGGATGGCGATGTGTAATATGTTCTGAAATATTTATTTATTTATTTAATAATTATCTGCAGAGTACCTACATTATACATACCTACATCAAAGAGTTTGCATTTACTAGCATAGGTAGTTATATGTATAGTGCTTATATAGGTCATCGGTTATTAGGTCGATCGTATATATGGCTCTTTGTCATATACAAATTGTATTTACTTACTAAAAATAACAATAATCCTTCTTCGAATCGTCTTTAGGTATTAGTTGAAAGTTTTAGAATTAGGTATGAAAGTAATATGCACTTTTTTTTCTACTCAATTTTGCCCTGATATCCTATAATTTCCAAGGTTTTGGTATTCCATACAAAACGTCAACTACCTATATTTTTTGTACCTAATCTTAGCGCGCCGCGGCAGGAGTTCTAAATAAGCTAAAATATTTTGACATTCTCTATCAAAACAAAAGCCGAATGTTGTACCTACATGACAAGTATTAGCACATGATTAGTTCCAAGTACCTTACCCACCCTTCACTGCTGTTCTCAAAGCCAAAATGGCGAACTAAGGTGTTTTATTGATGACAATCGCCAGTCCTGCGTCTTAAACGAAGGTCAATACGGTATTTTGACTGAGTAACTGACATATGAATCAAATGGTATGGTCAAATTGTCTCCTTCGTTTTCGATGTTTATTCTCCCACACGCGACATTGGCAAATCTATTTCCCATATTAGCATGAGAGGCCATTACCGAAGTTAAAGTTGATCAGAATATTGATAAAGAATATTCGAAATAGCATACCATCTAGGTACTCTCTGTTCATAAGTATGTTATTTCTATAGCGAAGGTGAATCAATGCCACAAATTGAATACCCAATTATTTATTGGGGGCTTTCAATAACCACAGAATTATCGAGCAGTCTACACATATTCACATGTTATTTAGTTAATAAGTTCTGGAAACGAAATATATATTTCGCAATTTTCTCAGAAAAAAATATGATGCTGGGTTCTTGTAAAACTTAGATGAAGACGCAATAGAGACTCGCCGGATAGGTACTCTCGGATTGGATTTTCTTTAATATTTGTACTTACCTACTTTTTTATACTTATTTTAGGTTAGTACCTAGGAATCTAATTTACTTACTAGGTAAGTATTTAACAAGAATAATTTACTTATAGCTTTTAATTTATACGTCTAGTTTTGATAAACGGAAGTTTGTAATTGGATAATGCTTTTTGAATTACAAAGTTTTGATCAAAGACCATTTACCTAATACCCGCCACGGAACAGAGGAAGGTAAGTATTTGTATTTAGGGTGAGATTGTGTTTGTTTTTCCACTCAAATGTTCCTATTTACTCCAAAAGGGCTGAATCGAATTAAATACGGTTTTCTGTAAAATATTTTACCTACATTTTACCTAATACGATCTTTTCTCAATGGTTATGTTAAACTATGGCATCTATAGCAAAAACATACCAAATACCGACTCTACATACCTATAGAATATCCTTAAAGGTTTAAAGGTAAAGGGATTAGATGGCGCTGTGTGAAATGTCGTATGATGCATATTACTCCCCTACATCATCATAACATCACTACATATCACTATCACTACATAGTATTTAAAACAAAGTCGCTTTTTCTGTCCCTATATCCCTTTGTATGCTTAGATCTTTAAAACTACGCAACGGATTTTGATGCGGTTTTTTTAATAGATAGAGTGATTCAAGAGGAAGGTTTATATGTTTTCATTACTCATACTCCGAAAGTAGGTCTAAAAATGCATGAAGAGCGTGTAGAAAATAAAATTTCCAGCCCTAGGGCTTTTCTCTTTCACTGACAGCTGTCATGTCAAATTATGGCTTCGCACGACTTGTGCAATGTGCATGTAGCCAGTATCAGTAACATTACGCATAAGGAACTTTAAAAAACTAACCTCCTTGCTTTAAGTAACACCAAAGAATAACACTACATGTATATAACCTCTTTGGTCCCAACTTTGTAAGAGGATCAGGTAGTATGGAGTCTCTCATTCACTCTCGTTGTTAGGAAGAATTTTATGTATTATTCGTAATGAAAAGCACAGTGTTTACCTCGGGTGAAAGACTCATTAAGTCCCTCGAACTATTAGCGCCCTCGCTACGCTCGGGCGCCAAACTCAGTCTCGGGACTTGTAATGAGTGACTTTCACACCTAGGATAACAATGTACTATTTCATTACTCATACTCCGAAAGTAGGTCTAAATATGCCTGAAGAGCGTGTAGAAAATAAAAATTTTATCACAGTTGCTCATAAAGTGGATCTTATTAAACCGCTTTTAGGCTCATAATGCAACGTAATACACGCGTGCGATAAAAAAAAATCCAACTAGTGTTGGAAAATAATACGTCATCCCGATATGTCAAATACGTATCTTACTGCTAATGACATATAGTAGATGAAACATTCTTAAGGACATCGTTCAAATCGTACCCAAAAATTAACGTGCCGGCCACAAAAAAAAATGTTTCTATCTTGTAGAGAATAACATTTTAAATAATGTTTAATAAGGCAACAAAGAGCTACGATGAACCATCGTTGAGTTATTTTACATTGAAAACCCAAAAAAATGCATTTTGTAGAGATCCGTTTGACCACTTCTATGATATTACTACAGAAAAAATATAAAAATAAGTAGTAAATGGATAAGTTTTGTCTGTTTTTATTATATTTATATACATAGGTATATCCAATAACCCTTTCAGAAGTTATAGTGGGATCTTAAAAGTGGTCAAACGGATCCCTATAAAATGCATTTTTGGGTTTTCAATGTAAAATAACTCAACGATTTTTGATCGTAGCTCTTTGTTGCCTTAGTAAACATTGTTTAAAATGTTATTCTCTACAATATACAAATAATTTTTATTACTGGCCGGCATTTTTTTTGTGGGTATTTTTTGTTAGAAACATGAATGATCTCCTTTATCTGGGTTATACTGTTTTGATGTATAGAAAAAGGTACCATCCAAAGAGTTTTTAAGCCTTGCTGGCTTAAAACTCTTTGTTGGTACCTTTTTTCTTCTTTTCAAAAGGTTGTCTCTAAAGTCTGCGAACGATAATATTATTACGTGATGACGTCTTTGAAAATAATTAAAAATTGAGTTTTGTTTTTATTTTGTTTTTTCTTTTGGTACATAAATATATTTTTTTTATATATTTTGTTTTTAATGAAACCCGGAACTAATATATTCTGTTTTTAACCGCCGATGCAAAAACAAATGAAAAAAACCCTAAAAAATATTGTATGTCAGACGCTGTATAGGTTAAAAGTCTTTTGCCTAGCCTTTCGGGAGTGTAATTAACAAAAAATAGTAAACATAACCTAAAATTCTTAAAAACTTTTTATTATTAAAATTTTAACAAGTCTTTTTTTTTATTCGCAACTGTGATAAAAAACGTCGTACGATACACGTGTGAATTGATCATTCCATCTCGGCTTTTGCCACGCTCGCGTTCCGCTCGCGCGTCATAAACCGCCTCTATGGAATGATCAACTTTCCACACTTGTATCGCAATGTACTATTCCAGCCCTAGGGCTTTTCACTTTCACTGACAGCTGTCATGTCAAATTATGGCTTCGCACGACTTGTGCAATCTGCATGTAGCCAGTATCAGTATCATTACGCATTAGGAACTTCAAAAACCTAACCTCCTTGCTTTTTTTTTTACACCAAAGAATAATAATTATGGCTTGGCACGGCTCATGCATACTGCCAGAGTTTAGTACTAAGCTCAGGTACTAAGTAACTTTTTTCTCAGTAATCAAATTCAAGTAGGTAAGTACATATATTTAGTTCAAGCTATCTTATTTAATAAAATAAATGTAAAGACGAAAATGGTCAAAGCGACCTATGACCATGCCGCGCCGCCTGCCCGCGCCCTGTCGATTTTGCTGATGTCGTACTTGGGTAAAAAAAAAAACTGGTGGGAAATACTAATTTTCATTTCCAAATTATTTTAAACGTTTTAATTAGTAAGTACTATTTTTTCTTATTTTATTATGTTTTGTGTTAAGTTTAATCTGGTTTTTCATTTATGATTGTGTATTTTGTGTAAATAACATTTTCTAGACAAACTGTGTTACAAAAACTGTAAGTTAAATTTACGGACTTCGCGTCATTTCCCAATATTGGATTAACTCATTAATAAAAACTTCTTCGGTAAGTACCGCCGTATTTAAGTATTGAATACAAATAGAAGAAACCTAAAAAAAAAAAACACTACATAATGTATAACCTCTTTGGTCCCAACCTTGTAAGAGGATCAGGTAGTGGACACATGAGTACCTACTCATGTGGTATGGAGTCTCATAGTCTCATTCACTCTCGTTGTTATGAAGAATTTTATGTATTATTCGTAATGAAAAGCACAGTGTTTACCTCGGGTGAAAGACTCATTAAGTCCCTCGAACTATTAGCGCCCTCGCTACGCTCGGGCGCCAAACTCCGTCTCGGGACTTGTAATGAGTGACTTTCACACCTAGGATAACAATGTACTATTAATACATGCATAATATAGCCGTGCGAAACCGGGCGGGTCGCTAGTAACAATATGTATAAACTTTCGCATTTATACAAAGGTATTAAGAATAGATGTAATATGAAGAATTACAATAAAAAAAATAAGTTTAAAAACTAAAACCCGACCACGAAAAAAAATGTAGTTAAAAAAAACCTGGTACCTACATAAAAATCGCACTCTAAAACGTATGAAACAAGAAAAATACAGAGAGCTAATTCTGTAGGCAATCTCAAAGTGTTGTGTCTCGTGTCGTTCAGTGGATAGCCGTCGTTGGATGCCACCTTGCAATGCAACAGTACTAGTCTAAGGGATTCTTAAAGGGCAAGGTGGCATCCGACGACGGCTATCCACTGAACCATTATAGAGTGAATGCAAGCAAATCAGTGAGCAACAGCTAGTGCAATATATATATTTTTGAAATGTGCTAATTAAGCCCTTTCATTTGATACCCCACACGGTACATTTTAATTATTTTTATTTTTTCATTCATGACTCTATGTCCTCTAGAGGGCGCGATATTTATTTTTTGTGACGTCACATAACCTATAACCAGCGGACCATTGAGACGCTTCTAACGATACCTCAATTGTTAAATTATAATATGTAGTTTTGAAGTTACGTGGGAACTGATGAACATACATACATACATACATACGGGTCAAAAACATAACCCTCCCTTTTGGCTACGCCGTAGTCGGGTAAAAATGAGCTCTGTATTTCCTTCGAAAGATCTAATGTTTCTTCTACAAATATTTGTGCTCCTGTATCATTTTGAATAGCGATAGGTACCTATACATTAATACAATGAATTGTATTTGGATGAATGGTTCATCGACTCGCATATGACGGTGTGGTGATGGTGACGAATCACCAGTCGCCTTAGGGCAGGTCGGGTAAATACGCACGCACAATACGCAGTAACAGTTACCTACGCAATGGATAGATGTTGGGTAATAGTTCACGCAACAACCGCATATACATACTTACCTACACCGTGCCGCGGGCCATGAACTTGTTTGGACCACACGCCCTTAGATAATGCTTGAAATACTTTTACTGCTTCACATTGAAAACTTTGACCGGCCGCAGCGCAGTCATAAAATGCAGGTTAAGAGGATTAGGTATATACCAATGAAATTTCGGTATTCGAAATCTGTAGAATTGGGAATCTAAAGACGTGGGAATAAAGCTTTTTGATGTAATTTTCGGTTGACTATCATCACATCCCCTCTTAAAGCCCCTGTTGAGAGCTTTTCACTGTTACCGGATCCCCTAGTTCAGGGGGGCGGGAGGTGATAAGAGTTAATTCGTTCCGGCGCACTAACGAGTATTTGAGTGAAAAAATCGGACAAAAATATTTAATTTATTTATATCATTTTATGTGCAATTAAATTAAATAAAACACAAAGTTTGACCAATATAATAATTATATATTTAAAATTTTACATCTTTTTACATTTTTAGGATTCTTCAACTTCTTCTTCGTCGGAACTTTCGTCTTCGCTTTGTCTATTTTTAAATACCGTGCTGGCAGACATCATTTCTATTGCCTCCTTTGAGAAAGGCTGTCTTTTTTTATTTTGCGTCTTTCTGCTGCAGCTGATAAATGGATCTGAACTTAAAAGAAGTCTGTTTATTATATGTATGTTGCAGTCTCTGCGCGAAAATTTGCGGGAAAAATGTAATCTGTATTGCCTAAAATGTTTGTTTCGGGCTTCAGCTGCCTCTTCCGATAACTGGCCAATAGGTAGGAGTGCATGAGCTATTACTTCACCTCCATGTATCAAAATTTTGTGTATGGTTGGTGACATGGAATGCCAACCATACAGATCGACATATATTATTGCAGTTTCATTTGCGTATGCTTCAAATTTTTCTACATCAATGTTATTGCCACTTGATATTACTTCTAATATAACTTTAAACCTTTTTATTAAATCGACATTGATGCCAGTTATTCTTGAGGAGCATTCCGGATCTGCAAAAAATCTCCTTGACGTGTTCCCGTCATTAGTGTTCCCAAACCCTGCTTTGGGAACATCTACGAGTAATCCCATTTCCTCTTTAAAGGCTTTTTGTAGTTTTTCTTTAGTCTCTTTTACAATTCTTTTTTCTTCTGTAGACCGTGCTTGCCATTTTTGTAAAGGCAATTTATAGGCTAAATGTAAAATAGATTCGAAAAATCGAATTCTTGCGTGAAGAATTGATAATCCAAACTTCAACGTTTCTACTTTACTTTCTTTTTTAATTAATTTATTAAAATCCTTCGAAGTCTGTCCGCAAATGTAGCATCTCATTGTAGATGAGGTGTCTGTAGCAGCATTACATACCTTGCCATCAATCATGGTAAGTAACAGTTTATGTTTTATTTTGCTGCCATCAATTTCTGTCTCCTGGAGCTGTTCGGCTTAGTTTTCAATGTATTGTATTTCTTGTTTTGTGATATCTTTTGTTTCATTTATAAATCTTATACGTATGGGTCTGCAGAATCTGACTGAAGACGGAACCGGATTTTGCCAAATGATTTTTTTCTCCTCTTCTTCAATGATAACAGATAGTCTTAGAGGCACTAGTGAGCTTTGAAAAATATTTGCATCACTATCTCCGTGATTTTCGAATTTTGCTTGTATTGTGTCTGCTGAGATCCGTCACATCCCCTTTTCGAAATTAACACCATATTTTGTTTTTCTTCTTCAGTGCATGACGTATTGACAACCTCCGCTATATATTTGTACAAGCGCAATGCAGTGTGATTTAGTAATGCTTGAAGTTTAACTTCTGCGCTTGTCTCGGTGACATGTATTGATTCTTCCTCGGGATAACATTCAATCTTAGCCATTTGTATGACAGAATAGCATGGGTAAATAGCTTTACCAGATCTGTGGATTATTTCCCATTGTCTTCTAGTGAAATCACCTTCAACAAAGATAGCCAGTGCTTCTGCTGGCGTATATTTTTTTACAGTTGTTTGCTTCTTGGTACTAGAAATAACTTTTCTAAGTTTAGTAGCTCTGGTGGGTGAAGCCATTAATTCTTTAATTATTTTTGATGCATCTTTATTTCCTGAAGTGCTCTGACTCACGCCAGCAGCATAAGTCAACTCCTCGACAGATACTTGTTCACGCAGATCTTTTGTTTTTCTCCGTTTGCTACGGTCACACACATCTTCAAATGATTTTTTTGGACGTCCAGGTTTTGGTAAGGTCATTTCAGGCCAGTTAGGTAATTCTATCGAAGATGTAAGCCACACTTCATTACTTTTAAAAACCGTTCTTCTTTGTATGAAGCTCCTCTCCACTTCTTTTTGAATTCACTTTTAAAGTGCTTCAAACCATTTACCATTTTATGTTTCTCATGTTCCGGACAATTTGTCAATTGGACAAGTCTATCTTCAAACAATGAAAACTTTTCTTCTATTTTGTGGCCCTTGAATTCATTCAAGATCTCCCACAATGCTCTTCTAGTAAATATCTTGATAGTTCTCGAATTATCTGTACGACAAATAAATAAATATATTAACTTAAAATAATTGTGTAATTTTTACGTACAATTTAAAAGTCATATAAAACAAAATGGCGGACGTAGGCGGATGGTTTTATTATGATTTACAATAGCCAACAAATCAATTATTATATTGTTATAAAAGTTGTAGCCCGACAAGACACGACATATACAGAAAAACACGATTGTTTGAAAAAGTAAAGCAAAAAAATGTACCTAAATTGTAACTGTTTTAATATCACATAAAAATATAAATTTTATACGACAAAGTAATCATGTAATATTTTAAAATGTAGTACATACCTTCTTCTGCCATATCCAATAAAAGTTTTTTCTAAATTGAACCACACAAACACACAACTGTGAAGCGAAGTTATAGTGCGAACAAAAGTGCCGAAAACAAAGACATGCGACTCCACGAACGGCTGAGTTTCGACTGATTTGTTAAAACAGGTCTAGAGTGGGGGGATTTTTAATGGCCGCCGTCTAAAAGGTCGGTTACCTGGCTATAGGAACAATAGCTTACATGACACTTTTGAATAAGTTGCACATTTTTACTTATGTCCGATTTTATTGATCTAATAATCGTTAGTGCGGCGCGGCGCGGGCGTTCTGAGGCAAAACTATTTTTGTCCCTTAAATTGCAATATGCTATGTTTTTTATGTCAATCGCTTGAATTGTTTGTATTCTAGGCTTAGTTACATGTTTAATTATTTCAAAAAAAAAGTTTAAGTAAACAAATTTCAAGTACTTTATTTAAAAAAGAAGAAAAAATATAAGCCTAGATTATAAAATTATTACACAAAAAAAGAAATACCGAAATCGGACAATTGAGAAAAGAGGTGCGGTGGAACTACGGTTAAAAGGCGGTTTTGATATATTTAATCTTTTGCAGTGGGTATACGGTGAAATGATTAACTGTGGCTCCACAAGTGGGGCACAGCAGAAAGTTCAAAGTTAATACCTTATTTATTTTCGTAGGGAATATAACCCTCTTAATACTTAGCGTACCTAAGGATGTGTTACATTGAACTTCCATTACATTGCGTAACTTAACGTAGGTTTAACCATGAATCAATTTATATGGCCAATAATATTGACCCATAGTACCATAAACGTACATTTACATTACTGCGATTAGGCATACCTACCACTTAAAATCCAATGCCGATTCTATAACGGCGCTTGATACTTATAGATTGAAAGCTTTGAGCAAATTTTGTTCTAAATCTACTAAAACTGGTTGTAACTAGTCAATGTTAATTTGTTCAAATTATGCTACATTATAGGTACCTACCACCTACATAATATATTTAAAACGTGACATTGAAAATTTAAATCCCGCGTATCTCTTAGTTGGGTATTGTTTTGATTTAAATCCCGCGTATCTCTTAGTTGGGTATTGTTTTGAGGAAAAAAATGTTTCCGCTAATCTTAAATAAGAACATTTCCTTAACTTATTATTCTAATTAATGAATAAATATTTTTTACATTAATAAACTATTAAAAAATGCTAAAAATACGATTTAGCTTAGTAAGTATAAGAAAGTAAGTAAGTATTATTTTAGTCTGAAAGTCTCCTGAACACAAGACTAGTTGCTTAGCTTGGGTTAGGGCTAGATGGCGCTGTTTAAAATGTCCTACAACAAATTATTGTATGAATAGGTATGTTCGACAAAAAACTGGTAACAAAGTCGTGTCTAAACGTAGGACAGTAGAACCTATGATTTCTAATCATATCAATGCATTTTCTTTAAAAAAATAGTCGCGTACAATTTATAAAGAAAATTTTAAGTAAGTAAATAATAAAAACAACAATGTTTCATTTAATTACTAACAATTTAAATGCAACTATAACCAATAGGCGACGAACGGGCAGTTTGGTGATTTGGCGGCTTCTAGTTTATGATTCCTTCACTAAAATATTTATGAGATCTAATTTTCCAACTCATTCTTAGCGATGACGTTAAATAATAAATCACAGATATGTAGGCAGTTACTTAGGTACTTTGTATAGGTACTGCAACTAGGTATCTACCTAGCTAGCTTCAAATCATCAACATGTTTACAAACGACCCAATTGATGCACACAATCATACAATAATATACCTACTTATACATTACATGACCACAATTTACATATCTACTTACCTAACCTAATCAGATGCAAAACTTTTTAAATTAAAAATATTTATTACTTAGTACTTATTACTTACCATATAATGGGTTTAATTGATAAAAACAAAATTGAAATAAAACATTACTTGTAGCGACATCTAACGTTGATGTTGTGAACTAAATGGTCGATGGTTCTAGAAAATTGTAGCATGTTCCTGTGTCAGATTACTTAGTAAATAATGTTACTGTTGTTAACGAGATGGCAGAATAATTAAATTTAATTTTGAGGATAAAGATAATATTAATTTGTTTTCTAAAGCTCAGTGACCTCTATACTCCAAAGTACCTTTACGATTAAACCCTTACAGATTTTAAAGAATTTCAAACACGATTCTTATATTAAAGAACAATCTCTACCTAAAACTATTAACGCTACATATCTTATTGCGCAATCTAAAACGATAAAACTCGATAGAATCAGGTCCACAAAAACATTGGCAAATCATACACAATAACGCTGGACCAGGATAGCTTGTTTGAATAAATTTCCATTAGAACAATATATTGGCGAGGTGAGCTAGCTGGCGATGGGCCGTTCGCCGCCGCCTGCGCAGTGCGCTGGGCACGCGCACGCGACGATGCGACGACGATGTGCGTGACGTTACCGTGCGCCGACGCGGGCGACCACACCGCTCTATCTGAAGCACCAATCCAACTCACTCGTCATTTCGATGTAACAACGAGTAGTCGTGTCGCTATAGGGCTCATTGTAGTTCGACCCACGAAAGCCCTTATCAGTGCCAATTCCAATGTAGTCCCTTTGGTCAAACACGTCACAAGATTGAATTCTGACTTTCGAGAGAAAAATCAATGAAAACGTAAGTCTTTTTATTTATTTTAGCATTTATCTTTATCACTCGTTCAACTATTGCACAAACTTTCCTATATTCATTTTCATGATAAACGGTTTTCCATGAAACGACTACATGGGTAACCTTGTTTTGTTAATGTTAGTTTCATTTTACTATGATTATCGTAACTTTCTCTTTGTTACTTACCAATGGATATAACCTCGGACAATATAAACGTACATACAGTAAGGCTAAAAAAACAAAAAAATCTTAACGACAACATTGTTTGAAGATGTATCGTCAATCTCCCAAAGAAACCCTTTAACTGAAAATAGCACTTCTCTATTTGCTTTGCTCAACGACACGATGTCTAGACACTCGGTATTTGACCCCAAAATCGGCTGGACGCGTCGAACAATGTCCCCTTCGCACGTGGTTTTATTTTTAGGCCATATTGCTAACTGGAGAGCTGCGCCTCTACCATTGAACGGGACTCACCCTAAAGAGCGAACATAAGGCGGGGTCTTTTCTGTATAATTTGTATTTTTTTCTGAATGATTTCATCTCAATTGTAATCTCTTGCATGAAGTTATTGTGTGCACGATGATTCAACTTACGAATAAATGTCATAGATTGTAATATTCCATGGAAAAAACGTGATAATCGTTTCTGGTCTGTAGATAACTATGAATAGTTTAACTGTTAGTAGATCTTATACTATAATTAAATATTACGATTGACCGTCCCTCTAACAGTCCCCTGCGGTAAACGGTCCCCCTTGGGTATTTACTTTTAGGTATTCTTTGGTCTTACGGTGAAGGATAACATCGTGATGAAACCCGCGGCTTAGTTGGCTCCAGAAGTATTGACAAGTTCTCTCCTCTGGACATGGTCGACTAAGCTAAGAGAGTAGTAGGTGCTGGGCAAGCCCACTCCATCCTTACGCAAAAAGGACCCAATTAAAAAGAGTCTAATTGCGTAAAACAGCCCGTATACAAGTACAAGTTAGGTATTCTTTAAACAAATGTTACAATGTCTTGTGTTTAAAGAGTTCCCTACATATACATCCCTACATAGTCCATTCGGGCTGGGAAATGGCAAATCAGTTTACAAAACATCGGATTATGTAAATTGATTGTAACCAAAAACTTCATGGTTTGTTCTCAAACAATTCGAATTGCAATGTGAATGATAAGATTAATATCACGATCACGTGTTATGTAGGAAATAACCATGGATTATTCGTGGCATGTGTAAGCTATAGATGTACCTATATAACTAGAGAACTAGGTAGCAGTAGCGAGGGGTCCATTCAACCCGATTCCTGTCGCCTTTACTGATTTAGCCATATGTACGGCCGTAGAACTCCAAAACGGCTGTTATAAGAATGTTTTCAACACGAGCAAGATTCTAGACACCTGTTTTAGGTGAAGTTGATAGTCTTCTAACTCATCAATTAATCAAACAAAAGTTATTAGAATGCAAATATTCCAATAATAGTAATTTTCGAACTCTACCGAAGGCTACAAATTATGCAGCCGACTGTACGTAAAGTAGGTATACGTCTTAAGTTTGCTACCATAATACTATCAACAAGTACTTACGACCTTCTTCTAATAGACGTTACACACAAACAACACAAATACTTGAATTAAAAGTACTCAGTGTAATTATTATTTTCAAAATGTTAGCTATGTCATCAGTAGACCGAGTAGTATAAGCCGCCAACCGCTACAACAAACGACGTATGGGTTCGATCCACAGGTTACGTTGTTCAAATAGTGCTGCACGGGATTGTAAACGTTACGGTGCCGATGGACTTTTGAACGTTGATTGTACCTTTCCGTGGTGTAGTGGTGTAGCATAATAATATAGGTGGGTTCTTCACAAGCACTAAAAATATGTTTTACGGCTTACCTTTAAAGTAATATTATCCTCATTCAAGTGCCTGTATAATATACGTGTACCCATCCTAGCTATCTGAATAGAGTTATCAATAGTTCAATTAATACACCGTGTTTTATTCATATTACTGAATCTCTCCCTTTAGCTCTCAAGCGGTTCACATTCTCTGCTTTATTAATACCAAGTATGTTTATTATTAATAGGTAGTTATTTATAGTGTTGACACAAGGAAAATAAACCACAGAAATTTAGCCTAATTAATTTGTAGCAGAAAATTGTGGTTAATTACCTACTTACTTACAATCACAGATAATATAACAAACATCTAACAAGTGTTAATTTAATACTATTTTCCTGGTTATACTTCATTTTAATGGATTGGTTGTACCTACTACGGTTGAGAGGGTTATTTAAGAACTTGTTCTGCCTGCCCTTATCAAAATATTTGGGGTCGGCGCAGTATGTTCTTCATACCCTCCTTGAAAAGGTCTCTAACCGCCACCACACGAAGGATCCACGGTGCGATCGTCTGTAAAGGTCCTCTTCCCCAGTCGGCTTTTACAGCACTCCTAGGGGAAGATATGCTTGCATATTATGAATTCCTGCCTACTTATACACAGTTATATGCTCATTTATTTAAAATAGCAATTTAATTGTTTCGTAATTCAGGTTTTGAAGGCTATTAGCTTGACATATTTTAGGCTTTATCAGCTTAAAATAACCTTACGAAGCTGATTAATTTTATCTTTTAAGCAAACTTTTACTTTTTGCCGACAATTTATAATTTTGTTTGGTACATATTTTAAATTAATCCCGCGAATTAAAGTATCTTCGTTTTATCCTAATATTCCCACGGAGTCTTATCCTCGCTAAACGGTCGAGCATCTGCTAGTAGTTTGCAAACTAAATGTTATTTAAACAGTATCAGTATTGTGGGAAAACCACTGAATTGGGGCTTTCCTATGTTAGAATAGATCATCTAAAAACCTTACTCTAAAAATAAACATTTGTCTTTAACATTTATTTGACTTTGATAATATGTATTAATATCTACCTATATACCTACTTACGTCTGTCAATTTTACTTTAGCTTTTAAGTATCTTCGTTTAGTTTGATTTATGTCGCAAGAGGCCAATTTTTCACATACGTAAAGAACTTCTCTAAGTACCTGATGTACGACGTACAGTATGATTATTATCTATACTAATCTATAATAATATTATAAAGCTGAAGAGTTTGTTTGTTTGTTTGAACGCGCTAATCTCAGGAACTGCTGGTTCGAATTGAAAAATTCTTTTTGTGTTGGATAGTCCATTTATCGAGGAAGGTTATAGGCTACTTTTTATCCCGATATTCCCACGGGATCGGGAGTTACGCGGGTGAAACCGCGGAGCGCAGCTAGTATTTTCTAAAGCTGAAGAGTTTGTTTGTTTGTTTGTTTGAACGCGCTAATCTCAGGAACTACGGGTTTGTAAAATTATTCGAACCAGTAGTAGATAACTATAAGAACTACTTATCATTTTGATATTTCCACGGGATCGGGACTTACGCGGGTGAAATCGCGGGGTGCGTTAGTTTTAAATATGTTAGTACATATATATAGTAAATATGGCTTATCCCACTCGGCTAACTAAAGACTGTCTTTAGTTAGCCGAGTGGGATAAGCCAACACCCGCTACACCAACCGACGACGTAGGTTCGATCCACAGGTCCCGTTGTTATAATGTTCAAATAGTGCTGCTCGGAATTGTAAACGTTACGGTGCCAGTGTACTTTTAAACGTTGATTGTACATAGGTATATTAGTATTCTCATTTTTATCACATGATGACATGACGCAAAATGGTATGTCGTACGTAATATAGTTTGTCTAAAATTTAGCCTTGTGTATGACCCCTTAGCACCTGACTAGTCACCCATGTGTTATCAACAATTAACATTCGCTCGGCTCGAGGCTTGTTACTATAGTGCTATCACTAGTGTTGCTAGATATCGAAGGTTCATTAAAAAACAATAGTATCGATAGTCTATCGATACTGTTGATAGCATGATGTGTTAAAATATTATCGATTGTTCAGCTGTTCTGTCATTCAGACAGAAATCGATAGTATCCAAGGTTTCCATGCAATGCTATAGATAAGCATTGCATGGAAACATTGAATTATTTCCGAAGGCACACACTCTAACTTAGTTTTTAAGACGTTTCTATGTGATCTATGTACAAAATATACATAAGCATCCAAATGAATGAAGAAAATTGACTTTGACTTCGACTTTGATACTGTTGATAGTATTGCATTATATCGATAGTATTACCACATTACTACGCGCTATGCTATCAATTGGGTGGTTTATTCTACTATGATCACCTAGGTGACCAAATTCTACATTTTAGTGCGAGAAATCACCTGCTAGCAAATCACCTGGGTTATCAAATTTCTCAAGATTATACGGTAGCTGATTTTCGATGTAAACACTATACTATTTCGGCGACACAAGTTATTACTATAAGAGTAAACTTATTGCATATACCTACAGAGGCTTGTGACAAACCAGTTACATTAACGTTAATTTAATTGTAAATCGTAGTCATAGTAGATTTTTAAGTAAATTAGAGATATATAAGTTCCTGTACCTACTATTTTTGGTAGCAATACATATTTCTGGGGGCACGGCAGTGCCCCCGCCAAGTCGAGCAAAAAAGCGGCACGGCCGTAACATCCTTTTCTCGAAACAGTTCAGGCCATTTCCGACCCCCTATAACTTCGTTGTGGATAAAACTAAAGGCCTGAATTTTCAGATACCAAGCAAGCATTTTATGAACTCAGTATATTTCAAATTTCATCCAATTTGAACAAGTAGTTTAAGAATTATAACTAGTCAAAGTTTCTTAATTTTGTCACTCACTCCTCACTGACCGATCATCAAAAGTCTAAGGCACTTCTAGCAGACATAGAAGCTTCAAATTTTGAATACAATTAGGGTTTAGTGTATAAATCAAGGAAAAACTTAAATATTATACAATTTCGGTCAAGTTTTCCAGATACACCAACTGCATAAATAACTTTGTAATCCCATATAAATATATAGGATTACAAAGTAACATTTGCAGTCAATGAATCAGTGTACCTGTATAAGAAAATCCGTTGTAGATATTCAAGAAGTAGAAAGTACCGGGAAAAAAATAGGACTATCTACGAATACAAAAAGAAATGAGATCCCATCCAAAACATAACTTGTAAAAAAAACCAAGTCTCGCCACCCAGTTCTTCTACCGTAAAAAGTTGTGAGATCCATGTAATACCAAGTCGGTTAATTTATTCAGTCCTACTAAAGGAACTTTCTAATAGATTGACTTGCAACTATCAACTGTGCTAAATATGTTTTTGTCGTGTGCTTGTCCAAATAAATGTTTTTCTATTCTATTCTACTTGGCAATCGCACTAAAAAATCTAATTTAATATAATATGTATTGCTTGCGAGATACATTGTGTTTTCATGCGATTGCCAAGTAAATCTATTAGGAAGTCCCTTTAGTAGGGACTGAATAAATTAACCGACTTGGTATTACATGGATCTCACAACTTTTTACGGTAAAAGAACTGGGTTGCGAGACTTGTTTTTTTTTACAAGTTATGTTTTGGATGGGATCATTAATTTACGTAACGTCTCAGTCGTAAGTTTAATAGCAATCATGAAGTTTAGCGCGTTAAATATCTTATTAGGTTACTTCTATTCTACGTATTTTTATATATCGAGTGCATAATGACCTCTAAAATCATTTTAGCACGCATACAGAAGTTTTGTGTTTCGCTCTATTAAATTCTGACCAAGTAATATTAAAAAACAATGTCCTTCTGTTTATTTAGATATTATAATATTAGTAGGATAGAAAGTGTGTTTCATAATCTTGAGAAACTAAAGGTGGAAGTCTATACCCAGTTAGGTAATAACCCGAGAGGCAGACAGTATACAGATAAAAGGTTTCTTGAAGCCAGAAATAATCACCTGTAGACGCTAAATAATAATTTCTTATATTTAGTAAATTAAATAGTCTTGAAAATAATAAGCAGTATTGTTAATTTTAGAATCACTATCACTACATAAACAAAGTCGCTTTCTCTGTCCCTATGTCCCTATATCCCTATGTATGCTTAAATCTTTAAAACTACACGACGGATTTTGATGCGGTTTTTTTAATAGATAGAGTGATTCAAGAGGAAGGTTTATATGTATAATACATGCATAATATAGCCATGCGAAGCCGGGGCGGGTCGCTAGTATTAAATAAAGAATACCGCTTATCATTTTAAGATTCTTTTCACTAAAACCAATAAATTATGCTCTAAGAAGATTATTTCTTTCATCATGAAACCTTTTTTTTCTGTGTATAAATTCGTTATCAGTTATGTCTGCCGCCGGGTAATCCCCCTTGACGACTAACTTCAATTAGGCCAACGATGTCGTATACCCACCTCGGCAATCCTTTATGATACCTTTGTTTACAATACGTTATCGCCATGAGCTAGGCCACCCGGAGGTAGCGGCAATCATTCATCTTAACACTACCAGACACACAATACCAGTGTTTATATTTACGTTCATTAGTGTCGAGTGCCCGTCGCGAGCACATTATCCTTATTGCTAATTTGTACCGACTACCTACCGTTTAATTATAAGATTGTAATCGAGATGAAATCTTCTAGACTTGTGTCGTAGTATTATGCAACAGGAGAGTTAACAGTGAAGTAGGTATAGGTTATACCTATTGTTTATTAATTATGTCCTCAAACTATTTCCAATATCTATTTATTGTTACGGTCGTTTAAAAATTTAGAATTCATTAAACGACTAGTAGTGTTGTGAGGTCGTAGAGATAAAGCAACAGTATAGCAGCCAAATATATTATTGTACAGCTATGTTTCCCAAATTATCTTTCAAGATTTTCCAGCTTACAGCAAGATAATGTTGAATAAATAATTACATAGGTACCTATACTCTTAGGTATACGTGAACAGACGTGAACGAACATTGTCTTGTTTCAGCAGTCCCCATTTTTGACGATGCAGTTGGCACAATGGTCACCATGTCGTACTGCCAAACACAGGGTTGCGGGTTCGATTCCCGCCTCATACAAATATTTATGCTTAGATATTTGTCTGTGGTCTAGTTGTTTCTATGTATTTTAAGTAAATATTTACAAAAGAAAAGTATATGAGTAGTATAAATCCGTTGTCTAGCACCCAAAACACAAGTCAAGTTACTTAGCTTGGGGCTATATATAGCGATGTGTGGAATGTCTCGTAATATTAGGTATATTATTATATTTTCATGTGCAATAATGTGTATTTATGTTGTTTGTTACAGATCTTTCACGGTCTAAATAAGAAGTCGACCGTCGCGAAAAGCCTTCAACAGTTCCATCCCGATGGGTTGAGTACGCCTATATTCTGTGTTTGTGGTCATACCACCAACGCTGTAAGTACTAAACTACTTTTGTATGGTTTTTACTCTAATTTCTCCAAAAAGCATCAAACAAAAGACATCAACGGGGTACCTTTTGTACATTCTAAAAATGTTCTACAAAGTATTAATGCTAGCCAAATCTTCCACCTACATAAAATCATCATGTGATGATACCTTGATGTTATATAAAATTTAAATGTGAAATGAAATAGATGTATCTCTAGGTGTAGGTTTAAAATTAACAAACCTTTAATTAAATTTATTTTTCTTCTGAGTAGATTTAATAAAAATAGTTTTCTATTAAAATAAAGTAAAAATGAAACGCCACAGTATTTCGCGGCTGCGCTGCGTCTCGTATTGGAAGGTGATAATGAAAATACGAAATGATCACGAACTACAAATTTAAATGGAGGCACGAATCATTCATTTGCAAACTATGAAGTTTCATAATCAATACTGGAGTTAAACATTTTGGTGACATTGTTATACTTACATTAAATTCAATGTGAAGTGGAATTCAATAAACATGTAAGAGTTTGTGTAAATATTGCTGCGTATTCGCAAAGAAGGTGCCGAATTACCAAAACATAAGGTAGATTAACAAATTATTTACCTAAAGTTAATTTTCCAAGAGACAAGATACAAAGTCGTCAATGCCTATTGAACGTAGGATCTTACAAACAAGCTTGCTGCTTACCAAATTTTGTTGCAATAATAATTGTTTTCGAAGTTGTACTCCATCCGTGATTTGACTTGCAATATACCGCGTTCTCTAACAAATTGTACAAGTTACAATGAGCGATACATGTACATTCCTTGGTCCATTAGCGATGGTTCATCAACCTGAAAGGCACGTTTGCAGTCACGCAGTGCACTGAGATGCGGCTGGAGTGCACCGCATAGCCATAGTCCATGTGATCGTACGTTCACCCATGTTTTGCACCATGTTAACTTATTCGAACTCTCACTTCATTAATGTTGATAAGCAGTGTCTTCAGCTCTACAATTTTTTACATAAATCTGAACTACAAATCTTCACAAGTTTTTAAGAAATCGAGAGCGTGAGAACTGTTCCGCATATAATTTTAAAAAATTAGCACCTGAGTTTTAATCTGGTTAAATATGAAATTGAATATGTTCTCGTAAAAATATTTTTGATAAAGCAATCAGAATTATTAGACTCTCGTTTAGAATGGTAGCATTTTTTGCTGGATTGGAATTTCCGGTTACTCGCTATTCTGTACTGTGGGCGTCGCCCGGTGATCGAAATTCCATAGAGGTCGAAATATTTTACTAATAATGACATTCCTAACTGTGCGATTGTAAAAGGTCATGATATTTCATCATACATAGGTACATAATTATATTAATTAGATTGGTCGTCTACTTTAAAGTTGTTAAATTCCAAGCACATTTTCTCACATGTGTTACACTTACTCTTATCATTTAGATAGGTTTAAATAGTAGAACATAAATAATGTACTTACATAAAGTATTACAGGATCACAGTATTTTACAAGTACCTTTAGTAAATGTCACGCGACTTACAATATTTACAAACGATTTTTCACAATATCTATGCTTAGTTTTTAATCGTTCAGTAAATATTTTTAAAATTATACGTCATTTATAACTTTTACTCGGCGTCGTCGTAGCTATAATAGGTTACAGAAGTTTTATAAATAAATAGTAAATAATTAGTTATATGCCTACAAATGATGTGACGTAAATTGACACGGTTTTTATCTTGATTTTTTTGCATTATTTTATTATTTACACAACATTTGTGTTGCTTACAGTTACTAAGCGATAATTTTTACAACGTATGTAGGTGGCTAGGTTTATGTTAAATTCTTGTTCTACGTAATATTAAGCATTTATCGGGTGTATGCCTTAGATTAGAGGTATACTTCATGCTAAAAGCCCATTGACTTTTCCATATATCTATGGCAAAACCCATGATCTTGGACGTCTAAAGGGTAAATTTAGATATACTCATAGAAACACATGTGCGAAAATATATTTACCGCGAGAGTATCATCATAAAACCAAATGTACTTATTCATGAGTTAAGCCTGTAATCCTTGACCGTGGGAACTTCTGATAGAACACACACATTGATATTTTCTAGCCACACAGGTGCAACGCAGTATTAAAATTACGCACCCTGGAAACAAATAAATCTACTTTCGATGCATCGTACATTTTGTACAAGTTACATATTCATCAAGCGTTCGTCTTTGTAGGATGTTTATGAATATCATAGAAAACACGCAATGTATGTAGTATTTAACTTGTCACATCGCAAAACTGCAGTCCGGTAGTAAGTAGCTGGCGGGAAAGGGTGGGGTCAGAGTGTACGTTTTTTGGGTATTTTGTTTGATAACGAAATTGTCAATAAGTAAATGTTCTGTACTATAATAAATTTTATATTTATATATTTTTATAATAATAATTATGCGAAATAATTATTACATCCGTCTCTATATATTGAAAATTCACACATAAACGTTCGTATGTACCTATGTGCCCTACTAAGAAACAGGTTAAAACGTGTCGGTATCGGCATCATATATTATTATATAAATATTCAGGCAAAACACCTACCAATCTTTATAATATTCGATATACCTAGTTGGGTAAAAAGATGAGTACATTATAGTTACTGGTTTGTCTTAAATCTTCCTTTATTTTTTTGGGATTTATAGTAATTTCCTTTTACTTTTCCCATTATTATTAAACTTGAATAAAAATAAGTTACGATGTATAGGATTAAAATATAAAAATAAGCTACAATTTTAATACATCCTACCTACCTAAATCATACCTTTTCCATATTTTTATTTAATTTTTGACAGCTCAATAAATTCCTATTTTAATTTCTTTAGAGAAAACAAAAAAAAAAAAAAAAAAGTCCTGCAAAAGGCAGGAACGTCAAATACTAGTTGAGTTTTTCTTTCCCGCAAATTGTTTGTAAAACATATCCAATTAGAGATCGAAATGTAAAGATCTTTGGACACAACCGGCATAGTAATTTAAAATGCCGCTGTGCAGTTTGATACCCATACCTATTGATAAAAGGCATTACAATAAAAAAATAATGTCTTTACACCAAACCTCTAAAACAGCTCAGAAACGGGATATTCAAATAAAAGCATTGTGACCAAGTATTTCTACAAGACGTATCACCGCGTCCTTTTCCGTGACACTTTTGAGGTTTGTTGTGTAGGCATAATTTTTTCGCTGTAATGCCCTCTATCGAAGGGTATGGGTCTCAAAGTGCACCGCAAACTTTTATCAAATCGTAGGATAAACGTTTCTTCAAATATCCCATTTCCGAGACGCTTTAGAGGTTTGGTGTGAAGGCATTATTTGTTTGTTGTAATGCCCTATATCGAAAGGTAAAAAACCACAGTCCATGAAGTATTTAATTTTTTGTCTATGTTTGCCTGTCATAATTATGTCAAAAATTAAAATGAAATATAGAAACAGTTATTTCTTAGGTTAAAATAAATAATCAATATCACATTATAACCCGCGCGCAATGAGAATGGGATGGAACCTTGTCAAAGTAAATCGAAAATGACAGAAAAGTAGCGTTAGAAAAAAAGTTCTGAATAATAATTAGGTATAAATTAGTTATTTGCACGGTCATAGTTTCGCGGATTTGAAACAGACCCATTGATTTAAAGAAAAAATATTATTGTCTGTGGTAGATTGTCTATGGAGCAATGGCGATTTCATTTAAAAAAATGTTTTCTCCAAAATTATAAATAAAACGAGCACATAAGGACTGTGCTTATTAAAGTGATTAAATAAACAAATAATAAATTCCGACCGTGGTTTGTGTTGTTATAAATTGTGGTTTGTTTTATTATAAATGATAGATTTATGTAATTAATTATTGTGTGATTATTTTAGTGATTTAGTGATAATGAGTGGAAAATGGGGTAAAACTTTGAATAGTCAACCACCTCAAATAGTTCTGGCAGTCGATAGATATTTCGATCAGGAACGAAGTCGGTTTTTCTAACGCATTGAAAATGATGACATAGTTGGCTGTGGATCACGAATCTAGTAATTCGGGTTTGTTCAAAAATACAAAAAAAAAACAGCTCACTCTGGGAGTGCAGGCAGAAGTGAAAACTGTATATCTGTGTAAAATCTCATCTGTCGAAATCTCATCTGTCGCGAGAACGGCTGAAAATGCTCACTCGTGTATCAGTGATGGCGGTAGCGTGCGACGCGAACCGCGTACGGCAGCTCGCTGCGAACCTGCACCATCCACCGAGAGATGTCGCTGTTAACACTGTTGTACAGAAGTGAGTATCGTAGTTCGGCCGTTTGCACAGAGATGGCGCTGTTTTCAATATTGCATAGTAGTAGAAGCACAATAACTGTTAAAATCTCATCTGTCAAAATCTCATCTGTCGCGAGAACGGCTGAAAATGCTCACCCACAAAAGTGCCCAACGCGCCATAAGAAGTTTTCACTTCAATAACCGAACGAGCAACAAGCATATCTAAAACACGGTGTCACGCATCCGAGGTGAGAGAACTTTGGCTGCATCAACTTTATTTTTTTCAGAAAGCGATACTTCTGAAGAAAGTCAAAGCTCTGATGATGATTCCCATGAAGCACATATGAGTGGCATTGGGGAATAATAATTGGAATAATTAAAAAAAATATTCCTAAACATTATTATTGAAAGGATTGCAACCATGAAACATTTTTGTGTATTTTTAACAGACTTCAAAAAAAGGCGGTTCTCAGTTTGACCCGTATATGTGTCAGTATGTATGTTTGTCCGTGAAGTCTTCACATACAGTAGAAATGCCTAATACTATATATGTAGCTACACTAAATATGAATAAATAAAAAATAACTAATTACAACAAAACGAATTACCCATTATTCAGAACTTTTATGCTAACGCTACTTGAAGACGACCCAGTTGGCACAATGGTCACCATGCCGGACTGCCACACAGGTACGATTCCCGCCTCAGACAAGTATTTATGCTTAAATATTTGTCTGTGGTCTGGTTATTTCTATGTATTATAAGTATATATTTACAAATTTTTATAAGTAGGTAGGTATTTGCTGATTTTATAAAACAAAGGTCATTCAGACCAAAAACAGTACATGAAACTTAAAAAATAAGTCAAATTTTAAGGTTACTGACCTCTCCGTGTAAGGAACTGGTTGGATTTTCAGGTAAACCTAACCTCAAAATTTTCGAAAAAAAGTTCGAATTTCTAAAAGTCGTAGAACAAAAGTTGTTGGTTTGGGTGCACAGAAGTAGCCCTCAACGGCTTGCTAGTATAATTTCCAATAACCCAGTATATGTAGTATATCCGTTGGCTAGCACGCATAACACAAGTCTAGTTACTTAGCTTGGGGCTAGATGGCGATGTGTGGAATGTCCTGCAATATTTATTTATATATGTATTTATAAACTGTCTTTTCGATTTACTTTGACAAGGTTCCATCCTATTCTCATTGTGCGCGGATTATACCTAGTTTCGACTCCTTGCTCGAAGAATAGGTACAATTACAAATAAGTCGTGTGCAACACTCGCACCCCACCCTTATGCCAGGTCAAACAATAAATGTCGGGAAACAAATGGACGTGCTCTCACCTTGAATACTGAGATGACACTGTCAATTTTGCGCGCCGCGACATCTAATATAAAGCGAAATGTCACGAGCTACGGCTTCATACTAAAATGTAAGGGCAGCGAGGAATGATTTTAACCAAAAAAAATATCTATGTTTCGGCATTGATTATTATTATTTGGTTTCAATAAGTAAAAAACTGCAATGATGAATGCATTCTCTATACTTTTGTCTCACAATTTAACCAAAAATATTTTCAAATATAACAACGAAGTAGCACAGATACTTAAAATAGAAAAGGTCGATTTCGATGTTTTTCATCAAAGTTAATAATTGTTTTTTCAAAAACTATGGATTATTTTCAAAATATCTGACAGTGAAACTGTAGACTCATCTAATAAGCTATCGAGAATTCTTTTTAGTGTCTTACAATGCAGGGAGTTCTTCAATATTTTTAAAATAGTAAATGACGTTTTTAGGGACTCGCCTCTTAACGTTTCAACTGTATATTGATTTACTTTCGACTTGTTTACACATTCGTCAGTCGTAGGTACTTGCGAATTCGGTTCTAATCTCTACATATAATAAATTCGAAGTTTTGGAAGTAAGCGTTCTACGTCCATAATGATCTTAGCACTATAGAATTCGCTAACCTTATATAGCTCCGGTAGAAAAAAATCTTGCATGCGCGATTCAGGTTTTCTTAAATTTAGAAAATCACAAATTAGTTGATTATTCTTTTTGTTCTGCTTAAAAATTTTGTACACTTATGTATTTTAAGAATACATAGCAATATACACATTTTTTAACTAAAAAATAAAGTAATTAATTTAATAAGATATTTTTTTTAATTTCAAGTAACTAGCGCCATCTCTTCGTTTTCGCGAAACTACCATTCATCTCAGAAAATGTTGATTTGGTTTGTTTACCTTTGTTTGTGCAGTCTAATTTCGGGAACTAGGAAACAGATTTTAACATAATCTTCACGAATGTGTTCAGAAAATATCAGAAGAGGTTTAGGTATTTCAAGTAGATTTATGTTACTAATTAAAATTTGATATTTCTTGGCGTAAAAAATAAACCATAATATTTTTGCATGAAAACGTACAGAACGTAGGGATGATGTCAAAAAAATGTTGTCAAAATGTCTAGCGCCATCTCTTTTTTATTTATAATTTTATTATGGCTTCGCATTACCACTATCGTGCATAAAGCCAGTGTCGCGGTCAAAGAAAATTAAATCCAATGCAGGAGCGTTTTTTGAATTTGGAACATTACAACGCTCCAGCAATTTTGTATGAACATGTGTATGAAGCGGCGTGCTGGGGTTATTAAAAACTTAAATACTCTTTGATTGGATCTCTTTTATCAAAGTACTAGCGACCCGCCCCGGCTTTGCACGGCTATTATGCAGTATCTCTTCTCTTAAACATATAAAATGCTTTGTCCTGAATGACTGACTGACGGATCAACGCACAGCCTAAACCGCTGATCGTAGAGATCTGAAACTTGGAGGGTGTGTTCTTTGTATGACGTAGGCAGCCGATAAGAAAGGATTTTCCGAAATTCTACCCCTAAGGGGGTGAAAAAGGGGGACGAAGTTTGTATGGGACAACGTGATTCCTTGGTCCAATCTACTTCAAATTTTGCATAAACATTCTTTAACAGAATTGATGAAACACGTGTTTCGTATTTTATTAAAATTCATCCTCTAACGGGATTAAAAAGGGGTAGGAAGTTATTTTGGGGGTGATTTCCTCCGAAGTTGATATCAATACTCCTTTTAACTTACCTACATTGTATTTTGACACATGTTTGAAAACACAATCCGATTTTATTCAAAAGAGGTTGCACTTTTAGAACACGGCCTCATAGGAACGTAGTATTCGAAATTTAAAATGGTGAGGACTAGAACTGTGCTAGAACATTTTGGTTATGTTTACGAATTATTCCCTAAACAAACCCGCGTAAGTCCCGTTACCGTGGGAATATCGGGATAAAATTTATGCTACACTATTAAGTATTCTGTGACGTTCGTGTTTGCTGGAACGCGTTCGGCCGAGCGGCTGCAGTTTTTTGTTGTTTACTCAGGACCTACCAATTGGATTTTGATGTTCCTAAAATGTGCCTATGTGTGTGACCTTCCTCAAAATAGAGCTATCTAATATTGAAAACCAGATTTCAATTGATTTAGGTGTTTTTAATTGTATATGTAACATGAAATTTAAATACTATATAGGTATTTTCGTTCTACTACTTTTTCCCACAACCCATTTTTTTAATTTGTTTCCAAGTACACACTTTTGTCCTTTCTTTCTTTATTATGCGTATAGAGAAAACATGTAAAATACGACATACGAAAATACATGAAAATACATAATAAAAAGAATGTTTAAAATAACCTACCGATTTTGGTAATATTAAAACCCACAGAAATAATGTTTAAAATAACCTACCGATTTTGGTAATATTAAAACCCACAGAAATATATTAGTGATAAAACCAATTAAAAATCCTGTTAAAGCCATTTTCGACTTCTATGCGGACGAAGTCGCGGGCAAAAGCTAGTATTTATAATAAAATAACATAAATTTTGCTCAGATCGTACCAGAATAACTCTGTGAACTTCAAATGTATCAGTAGTTCTTATCCCGGCAGTAGCCTGTGCAGTTCTTCCTCGAGATTGTGTATATCATTGTAACTTATTAATATTCTATGGGATCGCCTTGACCGTGGGCATCTTATTACACGCATCATCTCACGGTAAGTCGGAATAATCGTTTTGTAAAACTGCTTGGTGAAGCTTAGAAAATACAATGTGTGACCTAGATTACAACGTCAACTTGCTGTGTACTTTATACTTAAGCCAATCTTCTAAGTATTTTACAATGCTACTCTAATAAATTCTTGAATTTATTGTCTCTACTGGCATGTTTCACCAGTGTCCACTTGAGGAATTCGTAATTCTCTTTGATCGAATTTACATAATTCAAAGTAATGTTCTATCGACTTAGGTCCGTATTAATAAACCGAACTCAATATCGATTTCAATCTTGAGTTTGCTCATCTTACAAATCTTACATTTTTTAAATGTTTTCACATTAAAAACAAGTTGACAGCAAAATATGACGACACTACCTACCATAGGGTAAGAACATATCATTCGAGTCAAGAACAAAGCGTTACTGTCATTCAAGATCAGTCTCAAATCTCAAGAGCGATATCAGCCTGGTTAAAACTTGAGATTCATCTATTAATTAACGCCTAACTTAAGATAGTGACCACATCTCAAGACTCACTCGATTGATACGCACTCAAGATCGATATTGAGAGCGATTTATTAATACGGGCCTTACTCTATCTTTTCAATGTGGTCTTTATCACACTATCGACTTTATTCAATTCTACAGTTTTTTTACTCTAATAGCAAAATTCACCAATGGCCACTCAAGGAACTCGTAATTCCTATTTCCCCACTTCCTTTGAAGAGATATACATGTTTCAAAGTAAATCTCTATCCTTTCAGCCGCTTATTGTATAACTGTGTTTAGTAATAATTTACAAAAGAAGAAAATTTTCTCCTTTCGCGTAACTAGCTAGTGAACATTAACTAGTAAATATTGAAATGGACTTTACAAATCCTGTGGGATTAAAAAGCTTTCTAAAACGCCTCCTTTAGTCCTTCTTTCGGTTAAGGACAGATTCTGGTTATTTTTTTGGGCAGATTCGTGTTAAGGCAAGGTTAAGGCAGAAGAAAGACAGTCATGTTCACAATATCTACTAAATATATCTCTTATAAGTGAATTTCCTGCAGTATGCAACTTCGTAACCTACCTTAACTACAGAGACAACGATAGCCAGTAGGTGCCAGACGCCAGTAGGCTGTAGGTAAAGTATGTAACATTATACGAGTATCGCGGTTTTGTTGCCATGGCGCTAGTCGGCTACTGAGACATCTCATGTTACTTACACAGGATTATGATAATATCGCCTCGGTTTTACGATAATTACCTATTACTGATTAGACAATGGAAAAATGAATCCGCTTTATATAGGTACTTACGATCTGCTTTTTACAAGCGTATATAATTGTTAAGAGGAAAAGGTAGCGGGGGCTCGCTCCATACATACTATTTCAAATGTAGTCGACTGTTTTCTCAATGAATAATAACACTAAAGCAAATATTTTTGGTACATAAAACTTATAACTGCCATGACCATGCCCCAATTTTTTTTATTTTTATATATAGGGTTATTGGAAATTAATTGACACGGCGTTAAGGGCTTCTTCTGTGCACCTTAACAAACAACTTTTGTACTACGACTTTTGTCGAAACTTAATACATATCCCAAAAAAAATATTTAAGTTTTTCTCGTACTGTCTGGTAATTTTCTATGTCTATGCGGCAAGTGCGCGCGCGCGCGATCGGCACGGGGCGGGTTGTACCATACCTACTATAATTGATTCTGTGACGTAGACGTAGAGTTGAGTATTATTTGAACTGTTGGATTTAATTTTTTATTTTTGTATGGAATATTTTTATAATGAATTTCCAAAAGTCGTAGAACAAAAGTTGATCGTTAAGGTGCACAGAAGAAGCCCTTAACGCCGTGTCAATTAATTTCCAATAACCCTGTATGTATTTTTTTTAATCTTAATTTCTATGATAATTAGAAAATGAAAAAAAAAATATGGGCAGTTATAGGTTTTATGGCACAAAAATATTTGTGCTAGTGTTATTATCCAGGGAGGAAACAGTCGACTACGTTTGTATGGAGAGAGCGCAGGTGGGTACCTGCGCTCTCTCCCTTTCACCTTAAGACTTAAATGGTCAGAACTTTTTGGATGTGTATGCCTTCAGTACATTTTTTTTTAAATTCTCGCCTTTGATTACTTTTAATTTAGTAAGCTATAGCTGAAGGAAGGAATTATAATTATATTATCAGTAACAATTATATATTTCTGATAAACTACGAAGTAAACAAGAAACTACTGGATTGAAGCCCTTTTAATATTGCTGTATAAGTGCTTTTATAGGAACTTTAAAATGTTTCTTTGAAAATGAATTTGAATTGTCGATAGTAAAGCCAGTGAAGATGAAACCTTTTGTAGTTATGGCCAATAAAATCTATTTGCGGACTTCTTAGAGGAATATTTCGATAAAGTGATTTCAGTATCTATGAATCAGATAGAGCTCACGTATTGATTCACCCATTGATCATCGATGATCATAGAAAAAAAGGTTTCTTGAAGCAAGAAACATAATCCTCCTACAGGGTAGGCACTACAAAATATTTTCTTGTTTTCATAGATACCTACATGTTCTTGAAATACTGCTTATCATTTTAAGTTTTTTTTACTAAAACCAAGAAATTATTCTTTAGCATCTATAGTAAGAGGATTATTTCTTGCTTCAAGAAACCTACTTTTTTCTACTTTTTCTTGCCGAAGCCCAAGAAACCCTTTTTTCTGTGTGTAGCTACTTTTTCTTGCCAAAGCCACAAACTCTAAAGGTTTTCAATTAAAATCGGACGTGTCTAGAGTTATGAAGGGAACTGATTTCGTACGTGCGTACTAAGTACCTTCAATGATGTTTAAGAAATAAAACGTTATCCGCTCTATTGTCCATTGTTAGAGAATCTAAAATACCTTTCTGACATTTTTATCAAACCTATGTTCCGACAGGTGCAGTCCGTTAGAAAAACTCTGACTCATGGACTTAGTTTTGAACGTATTTCTTTTAACTTTTGTACTTATATTCTTTTCAACTTTTTTCATTTTATCTTGAACTTTGTCTTTTTTTCTTTCACCTTTCAATATTTTTTTAACTATCACCCTTCTTACTTTGTAGATACAAACTATGGATTGCATTTCTATGCGCATGTACTTGTACTTAAATAAGTAACTATCTTTAGGTACCTACTAAATGATTCCACGTGTCTAGTGTAATATAAAGCTTTAATTTTTTTTCAATATTCTATAACTCTGGCCTAGCAACCGCTATCTAGACTTCTTTAGCTCCACAAAGTTGCTTGTTTCCGGGACGGTTCAGTTTTAAATGTGGTTGTGTCTGGATAAGTCCTCATTTGTAGGACTAGTGGAAAAAATAAAATATGTAAAAATTATAAACTCTAGTCAGCTCAGTATCTATGGTGAGTTAGGCGATAATTTACTTTATCTTCGTTTATATTTGATATCTATTTATATCTAATAGAATAAATTAATCATTAGTACCGAGAACTAGAAGGTTTTTAATGTGAAACAGATAAAAATGATGTTTAGTTAATTTATCACGTTAAAAATTTTAATAAGATGTTTTTAAAAATTACATTTGAGACACATTTTTATGCAGATACGTAGATTCTATTTAATTAAGGGATTTCTTTACCTGTTTACATCTACTCACTGGGACAGAGGACTATAAAGATTGACATGACTAAAATACTTAATATACTTATCCTTATTTTTAAAAAATTGCTTCCAAATCTCCTTTTTTAGACTTTTAACACCATCTAGGCTCCTGCCGCCATATGATATTGTCGTCGAAGTACCTACCAACCTAAGTACTACTTAGCTGTACATGATGGAACTTTCTGAATAAATTTGCGCACTTTTTATTCATATTTTTTTGCTAGAACATGCATAATTTTTAGGTCGTTCTCTTGTGGAAGGTTAGAAAATTTGATAGTGCTTATTATACAGTAAATTATTGCTGAAAATTATTGGTAAAATATCAAATCGCGTTGTGTCAGCACACTAATATTTTACTAATTACTAAAACCTTATTTTTATGTTATGAATAACTGTGTTTGTTCACTAATGTAAAGTCAATATACAAATTATATTTACTTAGAGCATCAGAATAATTCAATTTATGGAGAAGCGATTACTATACTATCTTAGAACTACTGCCACAGAATATATGCTCCTAAACTTATTAATAGCCCTTAAGTCAAAATTTATGAATAGTTTTTTTTTAATTACTTATACCTAAAAATATATATTATTTAATTATACCGTGTGGTAGGTATATTAATGTTTTGCCATTTGCTACCGCACTTCTGACCGTGATTATATTTTTTTGCTTAATATACGAGATAATTCGTAATACTTACAGAAAATCTTCAAGCTCTACCTTTATCTGAACGGCTTAAATATTGTAAAGGGGTAGTTCGTTGTATGGAAATTCTCTCTCCAAACTTAGGTTGGTTTTATAAAGAAATACCCACCCCTAGCTTAGGTTTAGAAACATAGCTTGGTATTACTAAATTTGTTTGTTGGCTACCTACTTACTTACCTACGTATAGAGATAGTAGATACTGGAGCAAAATCCTTAAACATTAATGTATCTTATTGATATTTTGATAACAGTAATATGTACCTGCTCTACTGCTTCTTACACGAGCAGTATTTACCAGAACTTTGTCACTTTTACTCGTGTTACAAAAAGAAGGAACAAATATTTATAAAAGAAACGGTGATCATTTCAGTGTATTTATCTCATTTATCTATCTATGTGATTACGTGTAGTTAGTATTTGTAAAAACTCTTGAAAATAACATTTTACTGTGATGAAATTATCAATCGAATGTTCTGTTTGCAAATTACGATGCTAACTGCCTAGACTAACGTAGTGTAAGTTTCCTATAAATACGCTTATCTTTTGATAGGAATTTTCCTTGATTGCTCCGTAAGGAAAATTTGTGGTTTTCTTCATTTGTCTATTTATCGTCTTTCTAAATCGTACTTTTTGACAAAAATCAAGATCAGACATTTGCCGATTCTAATAATTTGTGAAACTAGATCTCTATACTTACTAAAAATATTGTCCTTTACATCTAATTTAGGTGATTTAATAAAGCACTAGCAACTTGAATTCATGATATATATAGGGCGATGCTGTAGTGCTTCGGACAAGTATAAGATGGAATAAAGAAACAAGCACCTCAATACGTCGAGAGCCAAATAAGCCTTCCTATTTGTGATGTATCAGATGTTTTCCTTCATCGTAAGAGTAATTATTATACGTTAATTAGGAGCATATGTATTTTTTATACAGTGTAATTGGTATTTGTTTTGAGTTGGGCGATAGGATTAGGGGGAATGGGGGTGACTCCCGCTCCCGCTCCAGAGGTTAGCCATCGCCATTTAGCGTGGCAATGCTTCTAGCATTATGGGAACCTTTACGCCGGGAACGATAAGGGGCGGGTTATTTGACTAACTGGTGTTTTCATCTATTTGTATTTATAATGTTAAATTTTGCTGTTTTTACTTTTTATAAATAAGTACATGTTTTGAAATTGATATCACCTCCTTAGAATTAGATCTATACAACATTGCAAAAGGTTACACCAATCTATAAAACTAAGACTGATCCTCGGAACTATCGCCGTATCCCATCTGTTTCATCGAAGATTCTAGAAAAATGTATACGTATATGTCTTGTATAAAACACTGAAGACCATAAATCGTTTTTTACTTTATTTATCTTGGCAGAGATAGACGTTGGCCTTCTCCCGGTTCATATTTTTAAGGTCAAATTGTATGTATGTAATGTAGGAAACATCAATGTGACATTGCAGTGTTAACATGGAGATGCACTTGTTTACCTTAAGATACCTACTTTAAAGTTTTAAAGTGTTTGGTTAACATCCTGAAATATTTTTTGCTAGTTGATAAAGTAGAGGACAGTCTACTCTTTCTGGTATCTATATCCCTATGGATATCCCCATCCCCAGGTATCATAGCTTATATCTAACCAATCCGACCCAGTTGGCACAATGGTCACCATGCCGGACTGCCAAACACAGGGTTGCGGGTTCGATTCCCGCCTCAGACAAGTATTACTGCTAAGATATTTGTCTGTGGTCTGGTTGTTTCTATGTATTATAAGTATATATTTGCAAAAGAAAGTATATAAATAGTATATCCGTTGTCTAGCACCCATAATACAAGTCTAGTTACTTAGCTTGGGGCTTGATGGCGATGTGTGGAATGTCCTGCAATATTGATTTGTTTAATTTATCTGGTATGAGTAATTTACGAGTAAAACCAGATATTTTGAAGGTAGAAAACCTGCTCGATAAAAATTAAAATAGCTTTATTGAAGGTGTTATTTTTGTTACAGGGTTAAAGGAAGTAAAGTTTGAAGCTTAAAGTTACATCGTAACAGTGGGCACTGAGTCCAATGCCGGCAGAGAGAAAGAGCCCCCTGGATACAGGAGAACCGTGAACTGCCCGCACCATAACCACAGAATAGATAATACCCACTACTTTGATGGTCACTCTTCCGCTAGAAAAAATTATTTACACGCATTGTCACTTCATTATTATAAAATTTCTAAACATATTCTACATTTTATAGTTAATTATTTTGATTTTGATAAAATGAGCACAGTACTGAAAGTAGTTGGAGCATCATGGATGCAAACCAAAATAAGTTCTTACATATTAGGAATTCTTGGAATACTTGCAATTTTGGCACTCTTTGTTGGACAGATAGAGAGGTAATTTTTTAAGTCGTCATTTATATATCTCTCTATATCTTTATGATTTCCAAGTTGTTTCAACAATGTATTTTGATTGTTACTAGAACACAAGAAGACGGAAATTATGCTGCTACCGTATTTTACTCAGAGAAAACCGGATATCGTATCGAGTACTGGGGTCAGAGTAATGACCTCACTGATATACCTAAAGGAGTAGCTAGGGCTTACTTCAGAATGGACGTTGATACTAATGGGTATGTAATCTATATATATATTTATGTAGTTATGCAGTTCTTCGCAGTCCCTTTGCAACTTACTTTACCTCGTATTTTTCAGGTGGTCTCTACTAGAAGTCGAAACAAATTCAACATACCCAGATGAGATTCAGGCATATGCAGCTGGCGTAATAGAAGGGGCTTTAACCTGGTATCTCATCCACACACACCTCGAAAACACTATCAGAGACAAATGTGAAGATACTCCATTAGAAAAACAGTGCAATAAACTGAAAGATGCCCTGGACAAGTCGGTAAATATTTGGAAAAAATATGCCACAGAACACAAAGATGAAGACCCCTTTTGGCACCAGGTAAATCCTTTATTATCTTTTCCTGTTAACTTCAACATAACATGTTTACATTTAGACGATAATGGTTTCTTCTACGTATTTTCTGAGAATACGTATTCCTACTTACTTGATTTACGTAATGCCTTCCAAAATATGAGTCTAATTATTATTTGTTGTTACAGGTATTCTTATATTACACTCAAATTAATGGAATTTTCACCGGTTGGAAACATGGAGTGGAAAGAAGCATGAATGAGTACGAGACCGACCTTTCGGAGCTCTTCTGGCTCAACTCCTTGGCAGAAGTTGTAGAATTACAGCACAAATTGAACATCTCAGTAGAAGATTCTATTTTAAACCAGTTCCCAGATTTATCAACTGCAATGCTGAGGGTTGTTAATGAAACTAGAGAAGGGATACCGACACAAAATTTGTTTGTAGCGCAAAACACTGTTGGAAGGTAAGAAAGAATTGATATTAGAACCTTTAAAAACTTGGTTCAAATTGGTATAATGAAATAAAGGTTGGTTTTAAAAAGAATTTACGTAATATGCTTATTTCTCTATTTTTCAGTTATTCATCAATGATCCGAATTCTAAAGAAATATAAACTGAACTACCATTACACGAGTAAAAGTGCCGAATTAATTCCTGGTTCGTCAGTAGAGTTCGCTGGATATCCCGGCTCCATCACCAGCCACGACGAGTTCTATTTAGTAAGAGGCCACGAAAGGAAACTAGCCATTACTGGAACAGCTTTGAGGAATTACAACAGCAAACTTTGGAAGGAAGTTAATATTACTGATCAGGTAAGAAAATGTTGCAATAATGTATATCTACTTCAGTATTTATTTTTCTGTTAAGTTTTCCGAGTTAGTGCCCAAATGCCTTTGCCTCTTGGTCACCTTTTAGTTGACTTAACAGCACTAAAATGAGAGCAAAACCCTCGATTCGCCCTCCCACTAATAGTAGTGGGAGGGCGAATATACCTATATAGTAGCTACATATATGTATATAGTACCTATATAGAAGCTATATTAAGTAGATGCTTTTTCACGTTGTTTGATAAAATTACATTATAAATCAGAAATCAGAAATCATTTATTGATTGACTGTGTTCTTATGATGTTAGGTTTACAGATGTTATGTAATATAGTAAAAATAGGTATCAACAGACATGTCTGCACCAGACGTTCAATAATTAAGTAATAGTTATTTAAAAAAATTAACATCATCATCATCATCATCATCATCATCAATGGCTAAACAGCCCTCTATGGGCCTGAGCCTCCTTCAGCGCCTTCTTCCATCCTTCTCTGTCTAACGCCGCTCTCTTCCAATTTTTTAAGCCGATGGTTTTTAGGTCTTGGGTAACTCCATCCAACCATCTAAGCTTAGGTCTTCCAATCCTGCGCTTACCATCTGGGTTGGACTCAAGCAAACGTTTAGGTACCCTGCTTGATTCCATTCGGTGTACATGGCCAAGCCAAGACAGTCTATTCGTTTTTATGACTTGAATGATGTTGGGGTCCTTGTATAGATCGTAGACTTCATGGTTGTACAGTATTCGCCATACGCCATCCTCACAAACAGGGCCAAAAATCCTCCTCAGTATTTTTCGTTCAAAGATCAACAGAGCATTTTCGTCTTTTTTACTGAGAACCCACGTCTCAGAACCGTAAGTTAGCACAGGTCGTATAAGAGTTTTGTACAGTGTCAGCTTTGTACTCTTGCGCAAAAGTCGGGACTTAAGGTGTTTGGTTAGCCCGAAGCAGCATCGGTTCGCGAGCACTATCCGCCTATAGATTTCAACAGTCACGTCGTTGTCACTAGTGATCATTGATCCCAAATAAACGAACTCTTCGCACTTCTCAAAACTAGCCTCTTCTATTACTAACGGCTCCGTAGTTAGGTTTTTCGGTGTGTGAAGATATTTAGTCTTGTTGTTATTGACTGCTAGCCCCATTTGGGCAGACGCGTTTTTAAGATCCAGAAAAGAGCTACTCAATTGGGTTTTGGAACGTGAGATCAGGTCCAAGTCATCAGCATATCCCAGAAGCTGGTTAGACTTGTAGAAGATCGTGCCTGTTGTCTCCAGTTTTGCGTCTCTGACGCATTTCTCAAGGGCTATGTTAAAAAGAAGACAGGCCAAAGCATCACCCTGTCTTAAGCCAGATAGTGTTGTGAAGATTGGTGACATTATAAATAATAAATAAATAATTCGTTTATTTCATTAACCAAAAACTTATTTCCTATTAACATAATCGTTGGGAGACCCCCTTTAAGTATAAATACTTGTGTTGGGAATCTCCGCTCCTCCGAGGGTCGGTAGTTACAAATAAGTTTGAATTTAAATCACAAGCTGATAGCGTTTTACATAAAAGGTACAAGGTATCAAGTATTTAATAATTTTAACAATTACAAACAGACAGTATGTTTGACATATTGTGTGTAATAAGTAATTAATTATTCAATACATTCAATAATAAAAATAATCAATGAAAAAACAATAAATTAAATTAATATAATAAATAAAATCGCAGTTCAGATATCATAAGTTAGAAGAGCCTCAATTTGATTATAGTCCAAGCAATGCAACCAATTCATCAGATCAATTTTACAATCGTATTTATTTAGTGTGTATATATTTAATTGTTCATTTATTTTATTGTATAGATAGGTTGATTGTTTTGGATATTGTCTACTTGCAAATTTTGATTTCGTTAGACGTGTAGAAGCAACATTGTGTTTCTTTCTTTTTGTTAGGTAAGTAGGATTAAAAGTTAATGACATATGTCTTTTCATGATGATATGTAATAGGTATAATTTCCTAACGGATAGCAAATTACAGGTAACGTATAAGTCTTGAGTAGAATGTCTGTAACGTTTGAAATACATAACCTTCAGTAAAGATCTTTGGGCTCTTTCGAGTTCTAAGAATTTCGTTTTAGTTGCACCACCCCATAACGCAATACAATAAACAATTATAGATTCAGCGAGGGCTTTGTAAATTCTATTAAGCAATTCTTTGGTAACAACGTGCCTTAGTTCCTTAAATATCCAAATTAGTTTTCTTATTCTAGTCATAATCAGTTCAGTGTGAGGGTGCCATGATAATCTTTCGTCTATCATTATGCCAAGGTACTTTGTGGAATTTAGCTTTTTAATTTGGGGACATTGACATAGATGATTTGACAAATGACAGTTGTGTATTTTCAATTTAAGATTTTCACCTGGTTGAGTTTTAATAGTCTTAGTGAAACAAATGTAATTAGTTTTATTTGTATTTAAAGTAAGAAGGTTATCATTTAGCCATCGACTTACTATAGCCAGACCTTCCTCAGCGTTCTTATGAACAGTGTTCCACGTGTCTCCAGTAAAGACAATGGCAGTATCATCTGCATATGACACTGTACATCCGTTTTTTAAAGAAAGTTTACTTAGCTTATCAATATAAATGAGAAACAACGTTGGGCCAAGCACGCTACCTTGCGGTACGCCATAAATAACGTCAGTCTCCTCACTGATGAAGTCGGCCAACTTAACACACTGTTTCCTTTCGTTGAGGTAACTTTGTAGCAACTGTAGCGCAGTACCACGAATGCCAATATGTTCTAGACTGTGAATAAGAATGGTGACAGAAACGGTATCAAAGGCCTTTTTAAGATCTAAGAACACCACCAAGCATTTTTTATTTCGGTCAACAGCATCTATAATTTGAGTGGTTAAAGAAGAAATAGCATCTTCAGTAGAAACTCCCTTTCGGAATCCAAATTGTGTGTTAGAAAGTAGATTGAAGTGGTTTAGGTAGTTTATTAAACGATTGTTAATAAGTTTTTCCATTATCTTAGATATAGATGGCAATACCGAAATAGGTCTATAGCTACTCGCGTCCGATTTGTCACCACCCTTATACACAGGCGTTATAACTGACTTTTTTAAGTCTTTTGGGAAAACTCCAGCATGGAAACAGGTGTTTGCTAGGTGACAAATGATGGGTGTTAAAATTTCTCTAGCGTGTTTTATTAGTCTAGTGGTTATTTGATCCCATCCTGGTGCGCTATTTGAATCTAAGGAATTAATTATACTGTTTACTTCAGAAGGGTCTGTGTCTAAAAGAGTAAAGGATGTAGGTAATTGGGGGTATTTATTGTCCCTAGTCTGACTTGCAGTTTTTGAGGTTAAGTTAGAGTTAATAATGTTTTCAGCTAAACATTTGCCAATGTTGGTAAAGTAATCGTTAACATAGTTAACTGAGTCCCTAGGGGATGATTTAGCATTCAGCAAATTGACGTTAGACGTTTTCGGGGGCTTAAATTGAGTGACCTCATTTATAGATTTCCACAGCGTTTTGGAGTTTTTTGTAGATTTAGCTAACTTTTCTCTGTTGTATTTGCGCTTAAGGTTTTTAATCAGCGAGTTACAAAAGTTTCGGTATCTTTTGTATGTAATACTTAGAGTGGTGTTAAATGGGTCCAAACGTAGTTTTCTTTGCATGCAGTTCCGATTTTTGATACATCTTAAAACACCTAAAGTGATCCACGGTTTTAAGAGTCTTTGACTGCTGGGTATCACAAAAGTTTTAGTATTTTCATTACAGTGAAAACAGTGAAAAAATTAACATACCTTAGTCTAATTAATATAATATTGCACAATAGCATACAGAGAGTAGCTTAGATATTATTATATCATCATCCACGATATAATCTAAAAGGTACATCAAGTATATATTCAATTATAAAAATATATCTACCTATATCTATATGTTCATTACATACACTTAGTCGATATCTAAATATTGTACTACTATTCATTAAAATATTCAGCAACAGTATAGAAAGCCCTAGACAACAGCCAGTTTCTTAGTTTGAATTTAAACATATTTCCATGTAATAACTTAAGCTCATGGGGTAGATGATTATATATTTTAGTTGCTTGTATATGGGTGCTTTTTTCAAAAATAGTATTATTGATCTGTGTATGACATATATTGTATTTGTGGATGTCTCGCAAACTACTGTCTCTGTTGGAAGTTATTTTAAAGAAATATGTTTCATTATTTTTAACAAAAACGCAGATTTCTAATATGAAAATACAGGATAATGTTAATATATTCTCTGTTTTAAACACACTCCGTAGAGATTCAATGCTCTCCATATTATATATAGCTCGTAAGCATCTTTTTTGTAGTAAAAACGTAGATTCGACATTTACAGAGTTGCCCCAAAAGATAACCCCATAAGTTAGATGTGGATATACAAAACCGTAGTATGCATTTATAGCTAACCTTTGAGAAGATGTATTGGATAGAACAGATAATGCGTAGCAGTATTTAGAAATCCTATTATTAATCTTATCGATGTGCGCTTTCCAGTTCAAATGTGAATCTATTGTAATCCCTAAAAATATAGTTTCATTTACTTCATTTACTTTGTTATTATTATTTGTGATATCAAATTCTAATGGTTTAGCTCTATAGCTTCTAAATTCTATGACATTGGTTTTTTTAATATTGACTTTTAGCTTAATAGATTCTAGCCAGTTTACTAATTTCTGAAGAGTAATATTAACTTGTGCTTCTAATTCTTTTAAAGTTCTATTTTCTTGACAAATAAAATTTTTTAAATTTTTAAAAATTGTAAAAATAAAAAGTAAAAATAAAGTAAAAATAAAAAATACTCACTCGTAGCTACGGATTTATACTTAGACTAAATATTTACCTCCTGCAATTATTAAAATGTTAAAACAGTCGTCCCACGTGCCTGCTTTTCTATTTTAATACATATGTAGCTATTTATCTAAATAGGTAGCTAGCTACTGTGGTATCTTTGTGTAAATCTATTTCATCAGATAACCTCATGATGTTATTTATGTATATTTTAAACATTACTGGATTTTGATGGTTATTATGAATATTCAATCTTAAAGATATTTACATAACATGATCTATTTCTAGTATATTAGATATCTCCGTGATTTATTTGCTAAATATTTCCACAAAAGAGATAGGTATTGGTAATAATTTGTAATAAAATTTATTCAATGTGTCATGTTTAGATTCCAGTCGGTCCTCGCATAGCTGCCGCTAACCACCTAGCAAACAATGTAAGTTCGTGGGCCCACATCCTCGCGAGCAGCAACTCTGGTACAGCAAGCAAGCAATGGCTTATAGTCGATATGACCAGGTTCGAGAACTTGTATCAAGAACAGAGGAAAGAACTAAGGCCAACAAGGAAGCAAATATTCACCCAAAGTACTATAAACAAGTATGTTATTCTTGTGTCTCTTATTCTCTCTCTTCTCTTCTCTCTCTTCTTCTAGTCTCTTCTTATTCTTGTGTAGATAGATTTGATTTGAGATACAAATTAAACAAAGTCATTGGTAAATATATATTTTATGACATTTGCTTGGGAGTACGGACTAAGCGTATATGTTGAATAGTTGGGGAACCAAGACACTACCTTGCGGCAGCATATTTTCTTGCGCCGCTTGATATTCCGATTCTATGAACAAATCAAATAATTTCCTGTAGTTCAATATCCAAGTAGTTTAAAAAAACATTTATTTGTTCTAGACAAGTAAAACACACAGTTGTTCACCGCGCCAACACGGGACGTGTGAAAGGGCTGGTTATGCTACTTGAGCAGGTGCCAGGACTTACGCATACCGCGGATTTGTCTGATGCCTTCTTGGAGAAAGGATACTGGGCAATGTATGGACTTCCCTTCTTTAAGGTAAAGTTCTTCTTACGTTAAAAAAATTGGTTATTTCGAATGGAGAAATACCTACGTTAATTTTAGATTCGGAAGTAGATACTTATGTATCTTCGTAAAGATAGCGGTAGAATTTCCTGTTGTCCTACCAGTTCGTCATTCATTTATCACTATGATTATTTGATCTAAAACTTCCTATGAGTTTTGTTGATAAAATTTGTGTATGTTTGTTTATAGATAAATTGTAGGTAGGTACATGACTTATGTAATAAAAAATATCGTAAAACTTGTTGCTTCAGGATGTAGCCGATGCCACACACATATCCCAAATGGCAGATCAATACGGCGCCATATTTTCCGAATCGGAATCACCACGAGCTATCCTATTCAAACGGGGTTATAAAAACGCAACATCACTAGACAGCATAATAAAACTAATGAGACAGAACAACGTGACGGCCATGAACCGATCGAGCAATGAGACTGTGGTTTGTGAGGCTGAGATTGATTGTGTAGCGAAGGAACTCGGCTACTGGGCCGTGCTGGGTGTGCGCGGAGATATTGTGCACAAATATAAGGAACCGTACGGTGTTATTGACACTAAGATTGTTAGCGGTAAGTTTAACCATTATGTATGTAGCTGGAATAGCATGGTAAATTATTTCTAATAGTCGGAGTTCCCTTTAAGGACGACCTTCATCGAGCTGTTTAATGGATGAAAAGTTTTTTATATCAATTTAAATAGGTCAATAAATATATTACAAATGGGTTGTCTTAAAAAATCAGTTCATATAATAAGATTAATTAACAATTTAAATTTTTGTTTTTGTTTTTAACTTTTTGTTTTGTACGAAATTTGTCTATTGATCAAACCAGTGAAAAGTTTAAAAACAAAAAAAAATACATTATTAATCATTCTGGACTGAATTTTTTTAGGCAACTCATTTGCAATCTATTTATACTTTTCATCCATTAAACAGATCGATGAAGGTCGTCCTTAAAGGGATCCCATACTATAGTAAATTAAATACTTAGGGTATTGAGATCACATGAGTTTGAGATGTCATGCGTGGTTAATTCGTCCCATTTCTCTGATTAGAAGTACGTATCTTGACGTATGTACACACAGTAGAGCGTAGAGCAAATTGAGAATTAAGCCGATTGGTCCTATTGAATTCATTTCTAATGTAAGATGTTGTGTATGTATACTGTATACTAGGTCTTTTTTTAACACCCGACGCAAAAACGACGGGGTGTTATAAGCTTGATGTGTTTGTGTGTTTGTCTGTGGCATCGTAGCTCCCGAACGGGTGGACGGATTGACGGATGGACGGCTTTTGATTTTGTTTCTTTTGTTTGAAAGTTGAATTGGTCGGGAGTGTTCTTAGCTATGTTTTATTGAAATCGGTTTAGTCATTTATAAGTTATAGGGGATAAGATTAGGGGCTTTTTAAAATTCTAATTACGAGTGTATAACTTTAAAACTGTCGATAATTTGGGTAATATTTAGTAAGTAACCACATAGATGATCAAGTAATGATATTATTTCTTAACTCCAACAGGCACCCTGTATTCGTCAGCAATCCAGTTCACAGCAGTAGCCGGTCCTCCACACAATGAAGTCTCCCGCAATAGTAGCACACAAATAAACAAGGGAAACGTAGCACCTATATACACGGAACAGTTTAACGACAAGCCTGAAATCAACGGTTTTGAAATTCGGGACCTGGTGATGCATCAACAGGAGGAAGCCCAGCAGGTATTTAACCTACTTACCTAATGGAGAGGAACCTAACCTAGGTAGGGTTGAGGTCGCAGACGTCGCTGTGGAAATCTACTGCGACCGCAATCTTACACACAAAGTTATTTATCCTTAAGTATAAACTCCATTCCCACAAGATCCACAAATTATATAACCAAGACTAACTATGAAAACTTAGATACTACTATGTCTAAACTAGATCTTTCTTTCCTGTACGCCATATCTGACCCAAATCTAGCTATTGAATTATTAATTAAATCCCTTTCCTTGGCTATCGCACAAAACTCTAAGTCTATTAAAGTTCCTAAACGTAAGCGTATTTTCAAGCCGTGGATTACTCCCGGCCTGCTTCGATGTATGAGACATAGGGACACTTTGCATCGTCAATCTAAAAACGCTCCGGATAATGACATATTAAAAACGTCTTACATCAGATATCGGAATTTTTGTAATAAAATCCTAAAAAAGACAAAGCGGCAGTACGATAGAGAACAATTCCTAAAGGCAGGTAATAATATCAAAGCGGTTTGGGATAATATTAAAAGAGTGACAAATACCTATAAACCAAAACAGCCTCCTATCGATTTGCTGAAATTATGTGATTCACCCGATGAGTCAGTAAATACGGTTAACCAATACTTTGTTTCTATTGGAAAAAAACTAGCAGATAACATAAAAGTAAACGCTAACACCGAAGTAAGAAAGGACTGTTCCTTGCCAACCCGAAACTCCTTTTACCTACTAAGTACTGACCCTTCGGAAATCGCAGCAACTATAGCTTCTCTGAAAAATGATACTGCAATTGGCTGGGATGGTATAGGTTCTACTTCTTGAAAAGATATTCGAGATTTTTATCACATCCTCTCTCATATTATATTCAACGCCTGTTTCGAATTGGGTATTTTTCCTGAGGTATTTAAGAAGGCACTGGTCCACCCTATTTTCAAGGGTGGGGATAGGAATCAGATCGGAAACTATAGACCAATTGCCGTCCTTACATCTCTTTCTAAAATCCTCGAACGACTTCTAAACAAACGCCTTGTTAAATATTTAGAATCCAACAGCCTATTATCCAATCAATTTGGCTTTCGTCGAGGAAAGTCCACCGCCGACGCAGTTCTAGAACTAACTAACCATATTGTGACTTCACTGGATAAGGGATGTAAGGTCGTATCAATTTTCCTCGATTTGGCCAAGGCTTTTGATACGGTTCCTATCTCAGTCCTTCTAAACAAACTCGACGCACTGGGTATACGCGGCACACAACATAATCTTTTTAATAGCTACCTATTAGGGAGAAAGCAAAAAGTAAAATTAAATAACACGTTCAGTAATGACCTCCCTGTGACGTACGGAATACCACAAGGCAGCATACTAGGACCTACCTTGTTTCTGGTGTTCATAAACGATCTCACTCAAATCAACCTGCAAAGTGGTAAAATAATTTCCTTCGCCGACGACACTGTCCTTACCTTTACTGCTAAATCGTGGTCAAAAACACAGCTACTTGCCCAAACTGGATTAGACAGAGTAACAACCTGGCTAAGGACCCACTCATTAACATTGAATGCCTCTAAAACCAAATTTATCACATTCTCCATCCGAAATAATACCCAACCGTCTCCTTTCACCTTGACTGCTCATACCCAATCCTAACCTTTGCAATCAAACCTGTCCGTCTATCGAACCTACTCCATCAATAAAATACTTAGGAGTCATCGTTGACCGCAACCTAAGCTTCAAACAAGATATTGACTATTTGTGTTCCAGAGTCAGAAAACTAATATGTTGCATCAAGACAAATAGTTAAGACTACTTACTTCGCGCTGTGTCAATCGATAATCTCCTATTGTATAACTTCATGGGGAGGTACCCCTAAAACTCACTTTCTTAATCTCGAAAGGGCCCAGAGGGCACACCTTAAAGTCAGTACCTTCAAACCACGAATGTTTTCGACGCAGCAACTCTATAAAGAATGTAATGTGCTTACCGTCCGCCAACTCTTCATTTTATATTCTGTCCTCCAAATACATTCCATAACCCCTTTGATACCTGACCAGAGACGCAGCAAATTCAACGTTTGCAATGTAGTCAAGGGCAAGTTATCCTTCACACATCATTTTCACTACTTCATAGGCCCGTACATTTACAACAACATAAACAAAGCCATGTCATCATGTCCTACCTCACGCAAGTTGTAAAATTCAATTAACAAAATGGCTCTTGGGAAGATCCTATGAGGAAACAGAGGAAATAATGGTCTTTCTTACTTAATTTCTTTTCAAACTTCTAATAATTTTTACTCATTCTTTATACCTACTAAACTGATTGTAGTCAAATTCTATCCTTAACCATCCAATTATATCATGTAATAATTCGTACATATAGTATAAAGCTTTTATTATTTGTGTACCCACCCATATTAAATATCTTTATAATTATTTATATTATATTTTTATGTACTAAACGATGTATGTATATATATATGCTCTAATAATATTCTTATATTATTTGTGTACCTATATATAAAATATCTACATAATACAATCATCCTATTCATGTAATTTATACAAACTATAATCTTAACCTAATATTATATTGTAATAAATCAATGTCCAGCTCCATTATTTTTGTTGTAAATAATTTACTTTTCTCTTTCTGTTATTTGTTAGTAAGTAATTTAATTGTCATCTCAACGTAAATATTTAATTCCAAATTCCCACCAATATACCAAGGTATTTACGAGGGAACGGGACTGTCGCCCTTAATACAGGTTGCTATCCGTAGCCTAGCTAGGGGACAGTTGTGACTTCATACTATGATGCTTAGCCATAACCATAACCTTAGTGTATTATTTTTCATGTTATATTTTACCCTGTATGTTTCGTTGGCAATAAATAAAGATTTATTATTATTATTTGACAAACCAATTCTATACGCGGGCGGACGCCCGTGTATAGAATTGGTTTCTGCACCACCTAAATGCAGATTACCTTCTTCGCGTTATGTTTGATCAAAATGAAAAGTACTTAGTGCACATCACTTCACTACATAGTATAAAACATCACTACATAGTATAAAACAAAATCGCTTTCTCTGTCCCTATGTCCTTATGTCCCTATATCCCTATGTATGCTTAAATCTTTAAAACTACGCAACGGATTTTGATCCGGTTTTTTTTTTAATAGATAGAGTGATTCAAGTGGAAGGTTTAAATGTATAATACATGCATAATATAGCCGTGCGAAGCCGGGGCGGGTCGCTAGTTTACTATAACGCGGTCTGTCTGTTTTGTATAGCTCTTGGTTGTGCCTCTGTCATGCACTATAAGGTTCGAGTATTTAAGTACTACCACTATTATATATTCTGTAGTACATAAAGATGTACAGATGTGTGATGTGCTAATCAGTTTTTTTTTAATTTCAGGAAGCCTTAGATTACCTAAACAGGGATGCCGTTAGACCATTCCAATGGTCAGAAAGCGACTTCAAAACCATCGCGCATACCAGCCTTCCTGACAAATGGGACTTCGGTCCTTACGAGCTCAATTGGTCGTGGTGAATCTCTTTAGTTGACATTTAATACTTACTTAATAATGTAGTTTTATGTGGTTTTACTAGGTACGGTCTTGGTCAGAATTTTAATAGCAATCTCACAAAGCTCATTAGCTGAAGATTCGTGAACTTTTTTTTAGGAAACGATCAATCACATAATATTACTTATTATGTGATTGAAAGTTGCCAGCACCTGCGATGCTGGCAACTTTGATCTTACTGGTGCTACTGGACTTCTGACCCTTAATTTTATGCGCCTCTATACAGTTTTAAATCACAGAGTAGGTCCTAAATATTTTTTTACACGGTTTGAATCATAATAAGTAAAATAATTTTAATAATTGTGAGTCGGTATATTAAGTAGGTACCTACTACCTAAATACCAACGTGTCGTGGCTGAATACCTACTTAAATAAGACGTACCTACTTACTGTTTTTTTTTATAGATAACTTATTTTGTAATACTTACCTGTTTACCTACCTACTTAATTATTTTGTGTGTAATCAAAAATAATTTATTGAAATGTGTTGGTCTCGTCTGTACTTAGATATTTGTTTGTAAAAATGATATTAATACCTACGTAAATCATAATATTTTTGTGTCTATGTTTGTTATTTCCTAAGGTTAGTTCATAGTAAAAGTTATTATTTTGCATCGTGCTAAAAACTAAAATATCTACCGACTACACCTACTGTAATTCGAAATTCAAATCATGTAGGTATCTATAAATGATTTCAAGGAACTTACTTTATTTTAAAAATGTATAATTTACTTGAATGTGCTCAATATTGCGATTTTTATGTAACCTACTTACAAATTTCTTATACAATTTTAATAAAAATGAAGTGACTATACTTACATAATATTTTCGATTTTGCTCTCGAAATTAAAACAGAGTGTTGCGAAATTTTTACGGATTGTTTTATTTATTCTGCCTTACCAACAATACATTAGTAGATGTTCATATCGATTATGTACCCAGATCATCGATATCCCTCAAGGAGGTTAAAAGATATCCCTACAACAAAGTTATATCAAATCCCCAAGCATCTGGGGTTCACCAAAGGGTAAAGTAATATCACAGTAATATCACATGAGGGGTTCACATAGTTTCAATTTTCGCGCCAACATGCTAGAATATATTCAGTTTTTTGTTAGTCTATGTCAGTGGCGTTTCGTTACACGACGCTTGATCATTTCAGTAAAACATTTCTATACTTTTTTGAAGCACTTGCCCTATAGTTTAACTGTAAAGAATTGTGGTTTTAAATGTCATTGTCAAATAGTTTGACAATGTCAGTCAGCCATTTTTGTGCTGAGTGATGTTTATTTTCATTATAAGCAGTTTTCGTTAAAATATTAAAATACACCGAGAGTTTACAGGATAACTATATAAATAAATGATTCTCAACGTTTAATTCCCTGACAAAGTGAAAAAAGAACGATGAATTTCTTCAAAAAGGCTCCCACGGTTAAAGGTTTGTTGTTTCACTTTCTTCATCATTTCATCATTCTAAAACTACTCAAATATAGTTTCTATCGTTGATTTTATTATTAATTTGTAATTCTCATGTTATTATAGAGTCGCAAAGGGAAAATGATCGTGAATTACGGAAGGCAGCACGTGATTTGGAGCGCGATAAACTTGCACTCGAAAGAGAGGAAAAGAAACTTGTAAGACCTTTTACATACTTATTCAAACCTTTATTTATTAAGATTTCTATTTTTAAATTTTATGCAAATTATATACATGTTCTGATCATAATTTGAAATAATATGTTACCACCTATCTAAAGACATGAGTCATTTTCTTAATTTGAATGAATCATCCACTGTATGTACCCTTACAATTTGTCTTAAGAACCAACTATAGTATTGTCCTTGGTCACCTATTTAATAAATGATTACAGGAAATGGAAATCAAGAAAATGGCTAAAGAAGGTGACAATGAGGGATGCAAAATATTAGCAAAACAACTGGTACAGTTAAGGAAACAGAAAACTAGAATATATTCAGCTAACAGTAAGGTTTGTAAGATAACAATATCAATAACAATATATCAATATCAACATTTATAAGGGCATTTAGATTTGATGTCTAGTATCTAAGTAGCTAAGGCATCTTTAGATCCAAAAGTTTTACAACCATGTCAATCAATGCTCATGTTTATTAAGCAACTATGGTAATTTTATAATTTGACAATTTGCTACTAAATCATATTGAATTGACAACGTTTTAACTTTTAAGAGACGTTTTTCTACTATAGGCATTTATGACTGTCTAATAACTATGGCATTTACAGGCATTTTAAAATCAAGTTGTTAGGACAATATTATCATTTTGTTGTATGGATTTTCTGGTAGTGATTTCTAAGTAAATACTTTATAAAACTTACGAAAAGCTGGCATCCCTAACTTAACTTGGCTAAGTTTTTTCCCAATTTGTATTCTTACACAGATACAAATTAGATGTTTTTTTATACTATTGGGATTAAAAACCAATAAATGAGTATATTTACAAAAAAAAGTATATATGTAGTATATCTGTTGTCTAGCACCGAGTAGCACCCATAACACAAGTCTAGCTACTTAGCTTGGGGCTAGAAATAAATATTGCAGGACATTCCACACATCGCCATGTGGAATGTCCTGCAATATTTATTTATATATTTTCAGATATCAAGTGTACAAATCCACAACAAAGCGATGGGTGCAAACATCGCCATTGCAGGTGCTATGGGCACGACGGCCAAGACCATGGGCAATATGAACAAGGTCATGAACCCGCACCAAATTGCAAAAGACATGGAGGCATTCAAACAGGCCAGTGCTAAAATGGATATGACGGATGAGATGAGTAAGTCTTATGTATTACTAGCCGCTCCCTGCGGTTTTCCGCGCGTAAGTCCGAGTCACCTATGAATATCGGGATAAAAAGTAGCATATATGTTAATCCAGGTGAATGGGTCCAGGAGTGAATGGAAGAAGAAAACATACTGCGCCGACCCCAAATAAATTGGGATAAGGGCAGGAAGATGATGATGTTAATCCCGGTTTTCAGTTATCTACATACCGAGTTTCAATGCAATCAGTTCAGTACTTTTTGCATGATGGAGTAACAAACATACAAACTTACTCATATAAAATATTAGCAGGATTAGGTACACTCATAAGTCCTTATTCCATAAGAATATTGAAAAAACGCAGCCTTTATTTTAATCCCGTTTCATCATCATCAATTAAGTAGTTTTTGTGTAAATGAGTAACAAACATATAAAACAGATAAATATCTCCAACTAAAGCCCTAATACTTCTACCTGAACCAGCATAGATCTTGTAAAAAGTACCTAAATCCCACTTATGATGATGACACATAAGAAACTCAAACAGTTTATTTCGAGATTCAATTTTGCCTTTTTATTTTTAATATCTTGATCATAAGTATATTGGTAAAAAATAAGCCTATGTGTTATTCCATTCTCCAGCTATTTAACTATTCAGTTTCATCTAAATCAATTCAGTGTTTTTTGCGTGAATGAGTAACAAACATATAATATATGAAACACAGATAAACATCTCCAAATAAAGCCCTAGTAACTCTACCTGCATTAGCATAGATCTTGTAAAAAATACCTAAATCCCACTTACGATGATAACACAAAAGAAATTCAAACAGTTTATTTCGATACCCAATATAAGTATACAATGTTTCCCTCTTATTCTTTTGAAAAAATAACACTTTTTTTCAGTTTCAGACACATTGGATGATATCATGGATGAATCTGGTGATGAGGAAGAAACTGAAAGCGTTGTCAATAAAGTACTTGATGAAATTGGCATTGAAATCAGTGGAAAGGTAAGAGATTAAATATGTTAATGCTATTTTTACTCTACTATGGCGAAGCTAAAGGGAGGGTTATCTATATATAATATAATAAAATGCTTTGTCCTGAATGACTGACTGACTGACGGATCAACGCACAGACTAAACCGCTGATCATAGAGACCTGAAACTTGCAGGGTGTGTTCTTTGTATGACGTAGGCATCCGATAAGAAAGGATTTTCCGATAATCTACCCTTTGGGGGGTGAAAAAGGGGGGCAAAGTTTGTATTGGACAACGTGATTCCTTAGTCCAATCCTATTAGAACCATTTTCGACTTCTACGCGGACGAAGTCGCGGGCAAAAGCTAGTGTTTTATATAATTTTAATTTTAATCTTATACTTTTTTTTATTTGCCATATAACAGGAAAACCTGTCACTATTGGAGATTGTGTTACATGGCATTAATTGTTGTATGTAATTATGTCCTCTATACATTAGCACTAAAAGATGGCATCGCAATTTAAAAAAAAAAGGTTGCACTCCGGAAGTGTTGACAGAAGTGAAAACTTATATAAAAACTAAATAATAAAAAGACTTTAAACTTAAAAAAAAACTTATTTACTAAACAACTACAAAATATATGTACATATTATACACAAACTGTAGCTGCGTCTCGTAACGGTGTCGCGAGAGATATTTTATCTCATCTAAATAAACGTACCGCGCTAAAATCAGTTTTCATTTCAAAAATGACTTTTTACTATGGCAAAATTTTTGTGTGTATGTAATAAATTAACCTTATTTTTTGTTATAGATGGCTGACGCCCCGTCCGTGTCTCGTGGGAAGCTGGGACAGTCGACTACTGACGCGGACAAGGACCTCATGGCGCAGCTTGATAGGCTTAAGTCATAGTTATTGTTTAATTTACTCTTATTTATCCTTATATCGACGTTTCGACTATTTTGCTACAGCCGTGGTCACGAGGAGAAAGGAGAATCGGGCGTCGTCCTCTCCTAGTAGTTGGGTTAAATTTTGTGCCATTATTTTAGTGGCATATTTTTTTCCATTCACATAAGCCTAATTAATAATCTTTTGTGCTTCCAATCTCATCCCATTGCACTTATTTTATATTTTCAATTACTTAGTGTATTTTATACGGGAGCTTTTAACCCCGATATTTTCACGTTCAAAACCGTGGGATGCAACTTATATGTAAAAATAAGACTTAGATCTCGAAACGCTAAAACGTCCAATATTCTGTATTTTTTTTTTCAATACATTTACCAAATTAATTTTAAGTGTTACATTCAGATTTTGTATCTATGTATTTATGTTAAATTAACTTATAAATCAATACATATAATGGAAAAATAAATATCTGTGATATTTTTGTATTATATGATACTGAATCAATTACTTTTTTTATTAAAAAAATCCTATAATTTTAAAGTTAACGAAAAACAAGTAGATTGTATTACAAGGGTTGAAATATTACTTTTTACGTGAGGCCCTATTTTGTATCCAGAGGAAGGATTCTAGAGTAGAATCACGAGCTGAACCTGAATGCAGCGAGGGATTGAAAATACACAGCCTGAGGAAAAATTTTAATATGACCACGAATGGTACATTCCACTTTTCATATCCCTATATGATAAAACGGAAGGAAGGCACTCTTGAATATATTTAAATAAAAAAACCAAGAATTTGCCGGGACTTATTGAGTAAAAGATTGCACTTATTACATTTGTATCATCGCGAGGAACAAACCATCGGTTTTCAAATAGATGGGATAAAAATAATAGGTACTTATTATATGACCCCGCTTGGCCAGGTAGGTTAATTGGTTCTTCTTTTTATTTTTATTACATGCGGTGTCAGGTGGTTATGCTAGTTTATCGCCATCTTTTTTTTAATGAAAAAACTGGTTGCCTGTAAAGTCGGTATACGGGCGAAAGTTTTACGTGACAACAACTGTGCTCGAGTGGAAGGGACGCGTGCCTTTCACTTTTTATGTCTGTCTCTCTCGCTCTTAGGCGTGCTAACCATGCCCGAGTGGAAGGGACGCGTGCCTCTCACTCGCTCTCATTGTGAGCGCATAACGTCAGCGGAGCGTAACGCAGTTTCTTGAAGTGTCACCCGGCAAACCAATTTATAAGACGTTGTCACGTCAAAAAGTTCTAAAGGAAGAAATAATTATTAAGTACCATTTGCATCTACTAATATGAAAGTATCATCATTTTTTATTAGTAAAAAATGATGATAATACTTAGGTATTTAATTAAAATTCTTATGAAAACTTTAACAATGTAAAGTTGACGTCTATTTTTAACCAACTTCAAAAAAGGAGGAGGTCCTAATTTCGACAAGTACCTATGTATTTTTTTTAGTTTTTTTTAGGGTTCCGTACCTCAAAAAGTATCTTTTCCGTCTGTTTATGTAGTTGATTTCAAACTATAAGAGATGGGAAAATGCTTTTTAGTATTTGACCTACATTGTTCCACACCTGGGAAAAGGCTTCCAAGCTTTCCGGTCCTAGGCTAAACTTGGCCATGCAATCACTGTCGTAGGCATATAGATCAGCCCCCTTAGACAAGATGGCTTTCTATTAGCGATGTCGCCAATCGATAGATTTAATTGTATGAAATTGACGTAAACCATTGTATAAAATTATCATAAGATGGAATTTATCCACCATTTTTTTTTCTCTAATGCAAGACCACGTGACTTTTTGTTGGCTTGTGTCAATTTCATTTCAAAAAAATTAAAAATAAAGTCTGTCGATTGGCGATATCGCTAATAGAAAGCCATCTTGTCTAAAGGGGCTGCAAGCCATATTTCGTGATCTGTAACAAAAACAATTATAATTGTAACCTTTTTCCCCCCGAGCTAAAAAACCGTATAAAATAAAAATAGAAACTTAATTTTCTCCTTACCTAAAACTAACAAACGATAACTAACGATATTTACTCAACAAATGATTTTGAAACCGAGTTCAAGATCGGTTTGCTCGTTTAATAAATAATTACTTGCGGCAAGTTCTCGACGTAACTAAATTTTTAAAGAACCTTGTCGGTTTAACTCTTTGTTACATTTGTCTCTGTCATTATTACCTACAAGCGAGGTAGAGTGGGTATACCTCCTAATGCCAGGATTTAGACGACAAACTTCGAAAAACTGACAAAAACATATTAGTACGTAGGTAGGCGCGTTATAAACCAAGATGCACCCAAAGTTTGAAAACCTTCAGTGGTAGGTACCAATATAAACATAATAATCTACACTATTAATATTATACAGAGGATTTTTTTTGTTTGTTTGTAACGAATAGGCTCCGAAAATACCGAACCAATTTTGATGAAATTTGGTATGAGGATACATTGATTCATTGGGAATAACATAGGTTACTTTTTATCTTGATATTCCCACGGGATCGGAAGTTACGCGGGTGAAACCGCGGAGCGCTGCTCGTACAAACATATTAGCAACAAGGTTTTCAGTCAGGAACATTCTTTTTACTTGGCTTATTAGACGTAACACGAAAATAACCATCTCAATCGGTGAAGCTATCCACATAAAAAAGATTGAGAATCTCCTCCTTTTCGTGTAAAAATGAACATACCATTCAATATTGAAAAAACTTACTCTGTATGATAAGTCTTTAAAGTAGAACTTCAGTCTACTTTAATGTAGTCTGAGAGTACCTAGAACTTTGAGGACAAAAGTCTCTCGTCTGCGTCTACGGAGGTGTTCGTGACCGCGACATTGATATGCGAAAAGCGATCAGGTCGTTTGCTTTAAATTTTAATTAAGTTTACACTTGATGTTTACTCGATAATGTCAAGGTGTTGTGCGTACCACCCTTTTTCCATTAAAACAGGAGGTAGAGAGCTCGGTGTACCTTCTAAAGTTTGTACTCGCTCGACAAGCAACGTCGGAGCATTGTCAACATGATTCCGGACCACCTTTTCGAAGAAGGATTAAACAATACATACTTGAAGAATGATATGAAACATGTTCAAGAACGTAAAACACTTTACGATAGAACGCAAAGGGATTATGTGAGTTTGTGTGATTTGAGATTAGAATATTTGCCGGTATATAGGTACTTGTACTTGTATACGGGCTGTTTTCCGCAATTACTTAGACTCTTTTTAATTGGGTCCTTTTTACGTGAGGATGATGTAGGCTTGCCCAGCACCTACAGCAGAGGAGAGAACTTGTCAATACTCCTGGAGCCAATAGAGCCGCGGGTTTCATAACGATGTTTTCCTTCACCGTAAGAGCAATGTCAATTAGCCTACATAATTTTTTCTTAAGAAAAATCCATTGGTGCACGCCCGCCCGGATTCGAACCCACGGCCTTCAGAATGGAAGTCGAGGTATCTACCACTAAGCCAACACAGCTCCTTATATTTGAAGGTATTTTTTAGATACTAAGTTACAAAGGACCAGTTAATTTTTAACTTATGAATGTAAATTAAGGGTGTTATTATGTTTTACCTCTATGTTTGTCTGAGCTTGGCAAAGTAACACTGAAATTAATTAATAAAAATTCTGGCCAAGTGCGAGTCGGACTCGCGCACGAAGGGTTCCGTATCATTATATTTCTTAGTATTTGTTGCTACAACGGATGTTAATACATCATCAGATGTGATACATTTCGGGGAGTGTGCAACAGAACTCGACCACGACCTAATCTTGTCATCTCCATTCTTTCGTCATACAACCAGGCAGACTGGTGTGCGGCACCGATTCATGGTGGACATACCAGACGTTCGCACTAAGCGCTTTGTTTCGTCATTCCTTATTCGTACTGCAAGGGAATGGAATCGGTTGCCTGCGTCTGTCTTTCCTGGAGCCCTATTTTTGAATCGTTCGCCCCACGTCGAGCGCTCGATTTCTACTGATATTCGTTCGACATTGGAAATTCGCTATTTTTGAATCGCTCGAGTGTAACGAGTACTCTCCACCACTCGTCGCTGACAGGCAAGTGGTAGAATAAACGTTGAACAATCATTGTCAAACATTCGGAAACGATCTTGGAAAATATTTATATCTTTTGGGATTATTTCGAATGTTCATCGGTAATTGCCGGTTGTTCAACTTTCTGTATAAAACGAATAAAAATAGTAATTTTATATTTCGACGACGAACGATTCAAAAATACAGACAAATGGTGTCATGAGACTTGGAAGTCGAGCGTGACTTGTAGGCGTATACGACGAAGATATGTCACACGAGCGATTAAAAATAGAGCCCCTGACGTGTACAATTTGGGGGTCTTCAAGTCGCGAGTGAATCTTCTAGGAAGGCGTGTTACATCTTAGGCCGCATCGTGTAAAAAAATAAATAAAAAATCTGTGAAATTTCAACTGTCTTACTATCACGGTTCATGAAATTCAGCCTGGTAACAGACAGACAGCAGAGTCTTAATAATAGGACGCCGTTTTTGCCCTTTGGGTACGGAAGCCTAAAAATGGCCGTAGGTAAGTGTAAAAACACACTTTTTTGTCTTGTTTAAAATACCTACCATTTTCCTTCAGGAGCAAGAACAAAGAGACATGCTATCGTCCCAAGATGGAGACACGTGTGAAATTCACGATCAGTTCTACAGGGATCACAAACTACTTCTGGTATTGTTCAGGGCATTAGCAGTCATGCCTATTACTAGATCGCGACCAGGTAACTAGAGAATTCTAAAGGAAAACTAAATAAAATGTTATTTGTGTTCATCTCTATTTACCTACCTTTAAGTCAAGTGTACCTATTGATGAAAATTGTATCCCCAGATTGTAAGCGATCTTACTTTTAGTCTAAGTTTTGTCTAAGGTAGGTAAACGTATAAATAGAAGCAATCAGGTTATATCATAATGTTATAGGTAATAACTGCGCCCCATAGCTTCAAACGCGTAGGTACGGTCGGCTCCATAATTGCAGACCCACCGCAGAGCTCCAAAACGGCTGTTGTAAGAATGTTTTCAACACAAGCAAGATTCTAGGCACCTGCTTTAGTTTTGAAGTTTAAAGTCTTTTAACTCATGAATTTATCAAATAAAAATTATTAGACTGAAATCATTCCCATAATAGTAATTTTAGAACTCTACGGTGAGTATGTAATTATGCAGTCGACCGTACGTAGAAAATATGATTTCGTAAAGATATCTATCTGGATAAAGTAGTCTTCATTTTAATACCAATAAGTACTAGCTAACTAAACGACTAAAAGAAAACAAAAAAAAAAATAGATGTACCTAACTACCTAGTTCGATTCTCAGACCTAACTAGACCAAACTAAAATATACACAAAAATATTTCATACAAATCGGTTCAGCCGTATAGTAGGAGTTTGGCAACTATAACACCGCGATACGAGAATTTTATATAAAGGTACCTATAGATAATGTTAACATTCGTATCCTACTATATTACTAACTAACAGCGCTCCGCGGTTTCACTCGCGTAACTCCCGATCCCGTGGGAATATCGAAATATAAAATAGCCTATAGCCTTCCTCGACAAATGGACTATCCAACACAAGAAAGAAAAAAATAACCAGTAGTTCTTGAGATTGGCGCGTTCAAACAAACAAACAAACTCTTCAGCTTAATAATTATTAGTATAGATATTTACCTGACGTTTCGATCGAAAGGAAGGATATGGGTAAGTATATAAAGACGTAATTAATAAGGAGATTAATATCGCAAGTAACTTTACACAGGTACAATAACATTCAGCTGGAAATCATCAGCGACTGCCTACGCCATATGTTTCTACATAGCAGCCACAGTGGTGGTGCTGATCGTAGGATATGAAAGGATCATGATACTGCGCTCTATCAGGCGATTCGATGACTATATCTATGCTATTCTATTCGTCGTGTTTCTTGTCCCGCATTTCTGGATACCGTTTGTGGGCTGGGGAGTGGCTCACCAAGTCGCTATTTACAAGACTAATTGGGGAAAGTTTCAGGTACCTATTTATTATAAAGTCCTTGTATCTTAATAAGCGACACGGCCTTTACTTGTGGAAGCCTTACATAATCTTTCTTAATATATATAAATCTCGTGTCACAATGTTTGTCCTCAATGGACTCCTAAACCACTTAACCGATTATAATAAAATTCGCACACCATGTGCAGTTCGATCCAACTTGAGAGATAGGATAGCTTACATCCCGATATTCCCACGGGATCGGGAGTTACGCGGGTGAAACCGCGGAGGGCAGCTAGTAATATTATAAGAACACCATGTAAATCTACATTCTAGGAATAAATGAATTTGAATTTGAGCATATAGGGTACATAATGATAATTTGAATAAAAAGGACAATATGAATTCAATTATGTTACAAAATAATCAAGGTAATCAATACGCTACGAATTGTTCGTGAATGCAAATAGTGTCATGGTGTTAAGCTGGGAACATATTGTTCGGACGAATCCGCGGACGCGTCCGTCTGCCTCGACTGATAAGTGTGCACCGCGGTCGTTTGGCATCTAGCGGCCCAGATCGCTCTAGGACGTCCGCGGACGTCAGAACGCTCAAGGGCGGCCCAAGGTTACGTCCGCGACTTACATCCGATAGTGTGCACAATTGCATACATTTACATTACACAGATGCCTTAAGTCACGGCTGTCGGATGCGTCCGTAAGCCGCGTCCGAGCCCATCTAAGTAATTGTGTAGACCGTAAAAATCAAAGTCTATGTCGCTTATAGAGACGCAAGTGCCATACCCAAGTTAGGTTTATTCTAAATGATAGGTACACAAATTGTTTCCCGAAGTTCGTTTTGGAGAATTAATTTGTCTGTACCTATTTATTAACTGCTCTTTGTAGTGCGCTTTTCTGTAAACCAACGTACTTAGATAATAGAGACATTTTAGATAGGAAATGATGTTTTAAATTGCTTTGAGCTTTGTGATTACTGACAACGACTAAGTAATTGTCCTAGATGGTATCTTAGAAGTGACAACAAAGTAGGTAGGAGTTTTTATTATTTATAGTGCGTTAGCTAGCAATAGGCAATATTTTCAAGGAAAAATTTACTTATTTCTTTTTACCGTGCGGGTGCGATAACCACTCCGTAGCAAGACAGATTCGCAACTGAACAGATTAGTAACTGGACAGATTAACAACCGGACATATTAAGGTGAAAGGGTACCTGCGCTCTCTCCATACAAACGTAGTCGACTGTTTCCTCCCTGGATAATGATAATAGCACAAATATTTTTGTGCCATAAAACCTATAACTGCCATGACTATGCCCATATGTTTTGTTTTTTTTTCATTTTCTAATTATCATAGAAATTAAGATAAAAAAATAAAAACAAAAAATAGGGGCATGGTCATGGCAGTTATAAGATTTATGCACCAAAAATATTTGCTCTAGTGTCAGAGAAAACAGTCGACTACGTTTGTAATAGTTTGTATTTAGAGAGCCCCCGGTACCCTTTCCTCTTAACAACTGGACTATGAAACATAAGTTTTAACCGCTACGCGGCCAAGTAAAGCCTCGACCGAAATAAAGATATGCATTTTACTTGTTTTTATTATAACCTGTTGTATTCGTCTACATTAATAATCACAATAATGAGTTATATCGATAATATCAATTGATTACTCAAGGTTAAGTTTTTCAATATTTATTTTGTCTTGTGTAGCTAAATATAAGGTGAAACCCTTGAATGTAAAGACTTGCTTCTTTTTAACCGACTTCAAAAAAGGAGGAGGTTCTCAATTCGTCGCGTATATTTAGATGTTTGTATAACAGTGAAACATTTATGTATTGACTTTTTATGCTTGTAGGTACGATATTACCGTGTGACCGGCGAAAATCTACAGTTTCCGAATCTAAAAACCACAATCGTTATAATAAGCGTTGGTTGCTTGTTGCTCGCTGTATGTTTCCTGTTGAGTCTCTGCGCTTTACTGGACGGGTTTCTACTTCGCCATACGACGGCTTATTACCACATTATTACAATGATCAACATGAACTGTGCACTGTGGTACATCAATTGTAGAGGGATTAAGATCGCTTCGAAAAGTCTTTCCAGGTGCTTCCACAGGGTACGTCTCGATGTTTTTAGAATAATTTTTAGAAAAGCTTTTTTTTGAAGTAAAACTTCTTTAGGCGCGACTAGGGAGGATTAAATAATATTACGTCCATGCTAGGGAGTAACTCAGATTTTTTTTCTGACGGAAGTAACGCTTAAGTAGTTTCCGGTTATATTGACATGGGCTGATCTAACCTCAAAATGACAGCTGACTTAATAGGTTGCATACCTATGTTATCTACTTTGTGAAATTAAAAAAGAGGTTGGTGCATAGAGGTAGGTACTACACCTTTACCGAAGACCTTCATTAGTATTAGGAAGTTAGTGACTGTCCGCGATGTTATTCTTCTATCTCTAATTAGATAGTTTGATTATAAGTTAGAGCAGCGGAAACCTTTGAAAATACTAGATATTTTTGCAAAAATCTATTATTTATTTTGTTTCCTTCAAAATTACGCTTTGAAAAGAAGTTTTACTTCAATCGCGCGTAAAGGTTACACGCACACACTTTTTTTTATTAATCGACGTTTCACGACTATCTCACACGATGGAGTGACGATGCGGTCTAAGATGTAGCACGCATTCCTAGAAGATACCAATACACTCGTGACTCTAACAATTAAACGGGGGCATACGAGCGAGTTTCAAAAACTTCTCTTACCGACCGACCTACAAATCTCGAGTTTTTTTATGAAGATATTTTTTTATGGTTTTTTTAAAGCTTGTTTTAATTCATAAATATAAATATATTAAAACGGATATATTCGCGGTTTTTATTTTAAAATTAAAATAAAAAATGCGAATATATCCGTTTTAATATAACTATTTATATTTATGAGTTCAAGTCGCGAAAACCTTAGAAATTACTTATTTTAATTGCCTTAATTATCTCTTTTTTATTCATTGTATTTTAAACAAGCTTTCACCTGCGGTTTCGTCCGCGTAGAGGTTGAATTTTACGCATTGTAGTAGCTATGTGCGTGTCCAAACCGTCCATTGGTTCGAGTTGTGCGTTGATATATCGTACTTACAATTTTATATTTATAGATAAGTAACTTAAAATTTTACTTCATGAGCTTTTGAAAAAAAACGATTTAGCTTTGTCTTGTCTTTTGTATGTCAAAACTACATATGAGATAGGATACCGCTATGAATTCCATCCAAACATTCGTTTAGTACGTTATTAGGTAAACTTTCAGTAAAATTTTGTAGGATATACCTACACGTAGTCAGAAAAGGACTGAGGGTAGCAGGTGCATATTTAAAAGTTTTAATTTTTTAAATAATGGTTCAGTAATTGTAAATTATTCTGCTTGTTATCACTAAAGCTTTCGAAGAGTTAGTTATTTCACGCAGAATAACCAAAAATTATTAGACCGTTAAAATAATTAAAACTTTAAAATATGCACCTGCTACCATCAGTCCTTTTCTGACTGTATACGTATTATAGATACCTATCTACTTATTAAATTTATTTCTGTAGCACATTTCCGATAGTGATTCATCAGTCATCTAACAACTCGCAGCTTAGGGATGACAGTTTAACGATCGATTCATACTTATAACCTTGAGATTCACATTTAATTAGAAATGGGCATTAAGTTCTTATATTCGTATTATTAAGTAAATATAATTTGCCTCTATATCTACATCTAATAGATGAGATCAACTGTAATCTGTCTACCCTGTCCGCTGTAGTGCCTAGTCACCCTAAGTTTATCCAAGGGAAAGAACTCCTGGAGTTAACTAAGCCGCAGGTTAAACACGAAGTTTTCCTTTACCGTAAGAGCAATGGTATAACTAGCGCATTGAGGAGGCTCACAGATAAGCGACGCCTGGCGCGATAATTACTTTGATGGGTGACCAATTAGTAGTGTGGCAAAAATGTGTTTTCGTGAGCCCCTCCGTGCTTCGGAAGGCACGTTAAGCCGTTGGTCCCGGTTGCTACCTCTAGTAGCAGTCGTTAGGTCAAGTTAGGAAAACTATAACAATAGGTGAGCCACACCACTATACGAGAAGAAGAGACTAGCGCATGTAAGTAAAGGAAATCCGTTGTTGCACGGCCTAGTCGGAATTCAAACCACAATGCATCTTTGGCGCATCTTTGGCATAAGGCTCTTAATTTTATGTAAATTACAGATTAAGCTTGATTCTAAGTTAGATTAAAGTTAGAAGTGCTAGCTTAACGTCGTAGGGGGTGCCGAAGATTGTGCGAAGTGGAGGCGTAAAAGTAAGAAAGCGGACCCCGGGCTCTCAAAAAGGATGCAATCGAGAACATCGCTCGGATGTTGATGATGACAGATTACACTATGATTCTCAGTTATATATATAACTAGCGACCCGTCCCGGCTTCGCACGACTATATTATGCATGTATTATACATATAAACCTTCCTCTTGAATCACTCTATCTATTAAAAAAACCGCATCAAAATCCGTTGCGTAGTTTTAAAGATTTAAGCATACATAGGGATATAGGGACATAGGGACAGAGAAAGCGACTTTGTTTTATAATTGTAGTGATAACGCCTACAAAATATGATTATTTCTTTCCAGGATGTGGAAATTGAATGTTCATCACGGCTCATCGCTAGATACAGATACCTTTGGCTGAATCTTTCCGAATTACTGCAATCACTTGGGAATGCGTACGCGAGGACCTATTCCACTTATTGTCTATTTATGTGAGTTTATTTCATGGATTACTTTAGCAATTTAATTAGAATTATGTTAAACTATAGAGAAATCATGGTTTCTGAGAGGTGTCAAGGGACACCCGGATGGAACGAAGTTCCTTCCTATTAATAAATGAAGGAATTGTAACAATTTTTTTTGTATATAATCGTCGCGACACCACACTGTTCAATACGAAATAGAAAGACTAAACGAAGGTAACTGGCTTACTTTCTATGCAAAAAGTGTCGTTACAACTTTTGGTCTTAATTTTTTCCGTCTTTTCGCTCCGCACGATAACGAACTTTCGTTCCAAAAATAACCCTCTCCCCTAGACGTTAGACTAATAATTTCTTGTTTTTATCGTAAATGTTCTTAACAATAAAGAGCAATACTTATTCTTAATTTAGGAATATTGTTTTTCATAAATTGAAGAATATTGCTTCTAAATAAATTCATCAACTGGCAGACAGATCGCGCCATATTGAAAAATGTATGAATCGGCCTCATTATGTCGATCTGCTAGATAAGAATCATTTTAAAGTTTTCTAAGTACCTATACTAGCAAATGGGGTAAGTACTGAGTATTTTCAACCTGCTTTGGGTTGTCTAAACAGTGAATATACTTAATAGAGTTAAGTATTATGCTATCACAAATTCTATTAAATTCAAGGTCCAATAACCAGACCAATAGTTAAATATAGTTAGGTAATAATAAGCAACCTAGAATACCTAGTTTAGCTATATTAGAAATTGAAGCGTGCTCGAGTTAAAGCTTCCGTAGACTATAGATAGACTTTCTGTCCGCCAACTGTTTGGCGACAGGCAGCCGTTCCCTTGTTTATCAGCAACTAACTATCGGCTGACATAAAGTCTGTGGCTCCTAGATTGGTAGGTATATTGATTTCAATTCATGGCCGAGGTCTGAGTTGAATAGAGCTAATTTAGCTAACGTTGTTACTTGCATCATTCATCTATGATTGTAGCTATTATAGGTAAGTACTTAGGTAATCGCACTGGATATTTGGAATTTACAATTACTGGAGATGTGACTCGTTTTTTGATTTTCTTTTAGGTACCTACCTAAGTATTTAACGGATAGTCCTTTGTTTTTGTTTGATCGCCACTGAAACTCTTTTTACGGGAATTTAAGGGAACTTAAAGTGGGTCAATTGTTTTTATAATGGGACAGAGCAGTTTTATATGAGTTGGACCAACCACCACCGCCATTCTCCATGGACTATAATATCCCTAGGAACCAGTAAGATACTGGGTGACTTAATATCACTGCTAAGATAGGAAAGCTTACCTGTGATAGGAATCGTCTCTTTCATAGAGTTTGCTTTCGAGAAGTTGGAATAATCCGTATTTTTATATCAAACTTCATGGCTACAAACTCTTTGATCAAAAATGATTTCTTTTTAATGTCTGGTTTTTTTAACAAAAAGCTGCCAGTGTTTTTTTTAATAGAATAATCCAAACTTCGTGGTGCAAACTCATTGATCAAAAATATATTTTTTTTAATGTCGGATTTTTTTTAACAAAAAGCTGCCAGTGTTTTTTAACAGAATAATCCAAACTTCGTGATGGAAACTCTTTGATCAAAGATGATTACTTTTTTGTGTCTGATTTATTTTGAACAAAAAGCTGCCAGTGTTTAGGTATATCAGAATAGTCCGAACTTCGTGGTGGAAACTCTTTGATCATAGATGATTTCTTTTTAATGTCCGATTTATTTTTAACAAAAGCTGCCAGTGTTTTTAACAGAATAATCCAAACTTCGTGGTTCAAACTCTTTGATCAAAAATGATTTTTTTTAATGTCTTATTTTTCAACAAAAAGCTGCCAGTGTTTTTTTAATAGAATATTCCAAACTTCGTGGTGCAAACTCTTTGATTAAAAATTATTTCTTTTTAATTTCTCATTTTTAACAAAAAGCTGCCAGTGTTTTTTTAATAGAATAATTCGAACTTTGTGATGCAAACTCTTTGATCAAAAATGATTTCTTTTTATTGTCTGATTTTTTTTTAATAAAAAGCTGCCAGTGTTTTTAACCGAATTATCCAAACTTCGTGGTGCAAACTCTTTAAACAAAAATTATTTCTTTTTAATGTCTGATTTTTTTATCAAAAGGCTGCCAGTGTTTTTAACAGAATAATCCAAACTTCGTGGTCCAAACTCTTTGATCAAAAATGATTTCTTTTTAATATCTGATATTTTTTAACAAAAAGCTGCCAGTGTTTTTAACAGAATAATCCAAACTTCGTGGTGGAAACGGTCGGTCGGTCAAAAATGATTTCTTTTTAATTTAAAAGGCCGATTTACAAAAGTCTGCCAGTATTTTTAAATTAAAAAAACTAAATGCAAACTATTTAGTCTAAAATGATTGTTTTTCTATTTACCCCATGCAGGTTTGCCAACATAACCATCGCAGTGTACGGAGCGTTGTCGGAGATTGTAGACCACGGATTTGGGTTTTCTTTCAAGGAAATCGGTCTCTTTGTTGATGCTGCTTACTGTTCCGCTTTGCTCTACATATTCGTCGATTGCTCGCATAAATCTACTTTAAAGGCGAGTTTATTCACACTCTATTTACATCTGGTATGTTTTTTGTCTGATTCATTTTAGCTATGATCGATAAAAAGCAGTTTTAAGTCATTGAGGTATTAAGTAATGGAGATATCCTCTAGCACTTTGCAAAATAATAATAAGGAGATATTAAGTTTAGATAACAATATGAGCCAGTTATTGATTTCATTGTCAAACGAGTCAAATAATAATGATTGCTGGAATAAATGCCCTAAAATAAATAAAGTAAATAAAAATTATGTAAAAAATATTAACCTTGTGCATCAAAATATTTATACTTTAACAGAGGGCAAAATACTAACACTGGAATTGTACATGAACGCTGAGGATATCGACATTGTATGCATAACAGAACACCATCTCCGGGCTCACCAGCTCATGTTCAATTTCAGCAACCACCGGGTTGGCAGCGCATTCTGTAGGGTAAATACGACAAAGGGGGGGGTCTCTTATAATATTGAATAAACACTTAAAATATAAAGAAAGAAAAGATGTCGTGTCTATGTCTGTAGAATGCGTAACGGAAATAGCCTGTGTAGAACTGGAGCAATTAATAGTAGTATGTGTATATAGACGACCTGTTTTTGATAATTTTAAAGAATTTATTGATATATTAGATGAAATGTTAACAAAATTGACTAAATCAAAAAAACAATTGCTTGTTTGCGGTGACTTTAATGTAGATTTACTAAAAGTAAGTACTTTTTCCACGAAACTTCTAAATTTGTATAAATCACATAATTTATCTAACGTCTTTCTGGAGCCTACTAGAACCACTGACACTACTGCGACATGTATTGATAATATTTATGTTACTGATAATATAACCACGATTAGCAAATCTATTATTGAGAAATTGGAATCGGACCATAGTGGTCAGTTTGTCAAATTTGCAATTGTTATAAAACCAATATCAAAAAGGAAAATTACGTATGTACCAGTGACTGCTGCTCGTCTGGAGGGACTTAAATTGGGTTTGGCCAACGTTTTACCTTTTTTGCCTTGTGATACAAATCCAAATGTATTGTACAGTAACTTCTTTTCGATTCTTAATGCCCAATTTCAGTCTATCTTTACGCCCAGAACCATAGTGGTCTCCGACAAACGCGAATTTAGTGACTGGGCAACGGTTGGTATTCATCGAAGTAGACAAAGACTGTATGAGTTATACGCGGAAAGACAGATTAATACATCAGAGGAGTTTGGAGCTTTCGTTAAAAACTATTCAAAGATATTTAAAAAGGTATGTATATTGGCTAAATCTCTCTCAATAAAATCTGTGATAAACACTAGTGTTGATAAAATTAAAGCTACGTGGAAAGTAATTAATGCTGAAACAGGGAGAGTCGCAGCCAAAGACACCGAGTTTAAATTAAGTATTAATGGAAACATAACTAATAATAATCAAGATATCGCAAATGAGTTTGAAAACTTTTTCAGTAATGTGGCTATTACTTTGACGAAGGCTTTAAAATCTTCTACCCCCCTTGCAGAAAGTTTAATAAAAACCAATGTACCAAATTGTAATAAAATATTTAAATTCCAATATGTTACAAATCATGACATTATTGTAGTGCTTAAGCAAATAAATCTTAAGAAAACTAAAGATCTATGGGGGATCTGTTTGTTAAATTGTTAAATCAATTATTGAACTCATTATACCGGAACTTGTCATTGTATTTAATAGATGTATAGATTGTGGTGTGTTTCCTGATTTAATGAAATTGAGTAAAGTAGTTCCACTGTTTAAATCTGGTAGTACCTCAGACCCCTCCAATTTTAGACCAATATCAGTGCTACCCACGTTAAGTAAAATTTTTGAAAAACTTATTTTAAATCAACTACTTAAACATTTTCATGATAATAATATTTTACATTGTTCGAACCTTATACACTTTTTTTACTTGAGGGTAGAAATATTACGCTTGGTCAATTGCATAGAATTGGTCGAGCACTCGCTTCATCGACGTCAGATGAGACATACGCTTACGTGTCTTGTCGCCGGGAGTCTCACCGGATATTTGTGAATATTATCGCGATATACGTCGTAGAATCCGTGTCATCTCAAGGAGTGTTGATTGTTTACTTCGGAGGGCAGCGCATCGTATGTGCTGTGTTTCCACCGGACTACTTACCCGGAAGCGTGTGACGCATTAGGACTTATAGTGTGCATACAGCTAGTGACAATTCATATCACCGTTCATCTTAAATAATACGTGCAGAGGATCCTGAAACTACCATCCACAGGAAAGGCGGTGCCGACTGAACTAGGTAAGTGGCCATCGTTTTGTTTCTCCCTCATAAAGTTTGTAAAGGTTCCTTCAGTGCGTACTTCAGTTACTCAAAATCTTATTCTGGCAGAAGCCAGTGGTCCTTCTTAATATCTTAAAAATTCCAACGACCTATCGATCTACAAAAAACCCCACATTGTTTTTTGATCCTTCGGAGCCGGATCACCTTACGATCCCTCAAAATCTTACTAAAATCTTAATATTTTCTTATAAGCCGTGCTTGTAAACCTCTTATCTTATTAAAATACGTAATAGAAAGTTAATTTTATACATATATAATTTCATATTGCGTAGTTACTTTGTCCACGTTTACAAAATGGCGACTGACAAAGTACCATCTAAAAAAGATATAGATGCCATTCGAACAGTTAACAAATGTATAGCTCAAAAACAAATTGTTTTCAGTAAAATGCAGGAGGTATATAATTTGTCTAAAAAACTAGATTCTCAGCCAGATCTTGTGGATATGTTTATGATGCGTGCCTCAGAGATTACGTCGTTACGTGCAAAGTTCGAAAGTCTTTGTTCAGAAACTTATGCGGCTCAACTAGTTATGGAGCCCGAGTTACAGTATTCTATAAGTGAAATAAAAAGTTTTGAAGATTTATTTTTTCACGTTCAACTTATAGCGTCGAAATATCCGTCATCTACCGTCAATCTAAGTTCAGTTAAAAATTCTGACTCGACCGCCGCACGCGCTACGAGTGCGAGCGAGACAAACAATCGACCACATCTTAGGCCGATTGAATTGTTTACATTTGACGGAAACATCGAGAATTTCAATACTTTTTATGAGACATTTTTCTCTTTGGTACACGACCAATCTAGTATACCTAAAATAGACAAATTTCATTACTTATTATCTTGTACTAAAGGTTCCGCGCTAAATATTGTAAAAAGTGTGCCAATTACGGCAAGTAATTATGACGTAGTATGGCAAGCATTATTAGAAAAATATCATGACAACAGAACGCTTGTAGGCAACTACTTAGATAAAATGCTTGATTTTCCCGCTTTGAAATCCGAGTCGCCTACTAACTTAAATATGTTTATCGAAACATTTAATCATTCTTATAAGGCAATTTCAATGTTAAAACTTGAAAACTTATCGAGTTTTGTCTTTTGTCACATTGCATTACGGGCCCTCGATCCTAACACTCGAAAATCGTTTGAACAAAGCATTAATCAGAATAACATACCTACTTATGAAGAATTAATTACGCACATTCAAAATCAGATAAAAATATTAAATCATTCGCAGTCTTACACTAATAAACATTCGATTACATCTAATATACAAAATAAAACTAATTCTAACAATAATAAAAAATCGAATGAAACCTACCCACGTAAATCTTACTATTCCCATACATCTCAAACAAAACAAGATTCTTTTAAAGTTAAATGTGTGCATTGTGGCCGAGATCATTTGATATATCGTTGTAATCAATTCCGTGAATTGAGCCAAAAGCAGCGAGTCAGCCGTGCTGACCAATTGAAATTGTGTCATAATTGCCTCAAAGCTAATCACTCGACAGCTGACTGTAAAAGTGATTTTAAATGTTTTGTTTGTGACGAGCGACACCATGCCTTATTGCATGTCACCTCCAATGACATACCGAGCTCACCCACACCGATTGCTCGATCTGCTCGCCAAGACACTCATAATAACTCGTCTCATACAAATGATGTAGGTGATAAAGCGCAGGTAGTTTTATTAAGTACTGCAATTGTAAACATTACGGATTCGTTCGGAAATCAACAACAGTGCCGCGTATTGATAGATAGCGGGGCACAGTCGAACTTTATCACGTCAGCATGTTTACAACGGCTAGGGTTGTCACGAAGAAAATGTTCTTTTGAGATTTTTGGTTTGTCAGGAAATAATGTTAAAACATTAGGGATGACGTCATGCACTGTCAAACCGAGACATTGTGATAATCCTACCTTCGAAATTGATGCGATTGTTCTTTCCAAAATAACTTCTGATTTACCTACAACGGAAATACCTGAAAGCGTTTCTAAAAAATATAAAAACTTAGTACTAGCGGATCCTTACTTTTACAAAAAATCTCCTGTAGATATTATCTTAGCTGGGGATGTTTTCCCTCACGTTTTCGATGGCGATAAACTTAATTTTGGTCCCACATGGCCCACTGCACTCAATAGTGTCTTTGGGTACATTTTATGTGGTAAAATTGAAGTACCGTGTACTTCCATAAATCATTCTAATAATAATATTGCATCGTGTTGCAACCTGGTGTCGTACACCATTGATAATGATCCCCTCAGCACTCAACTTAGATCCTTTTGGGAAATAGAGGAGACACCGTGTGCCAACCCTATTAGCCCAAAGGACAAACTTGCTGAGGAGATATTTTCTAAACGTCACTATCGCACTTCTAGCGGTAGGTATGTTTCGCCTATCTTATTAGACCCGAACGGTGCAGCCCTGGGTGAATCTTATAATACAGCATTGCGTAGGTACTTATACTTAGAGCGACGCTTATCGCAATCACCTGATTTAAAAGATGCATACCATAATTTTATGCTTGAATACGAACAGTTAGGTCACATGCGTCCTTATACTGGTTCAGAACAAAGTAGGTATATAATACCACATCAAATTGTAGTACGTAATTCTTCAACTACCCCAGTACGTGTTGTTTTTGACGGGAGTTGTGCTACATCTAATGGTAAATCATTAAATGACATTCTTCTAACGGGACAAAAATTACATCCTGACATTTTAAAAATACTTTTAAATTTCAGACTTTATGATGTTTGTTTTACTGCCGACATTGCCAAAATGTATCGTCAGACGGTCATTGACCCTTCCGAATGTTGTTATCAACATATCTTATGGAGAAAGTCTGAAAATGAGCCCATTAAAGTTTATGAATTACTTACAAATACCTACGGTTTACGTAGCGCACCATTTATTGCTGTTCGTACCTTACATCAACTCGCGATGGACGAACGCGAGAAATACCCGCGCGCTGCACATGTTTTACTTAACGGATTCTGGGTCGATGACCTGTTATGGTCAATTCCAGACATAACAGAAGCCTGCACGTTGCAGGAGGAGCTCGTAGCTCTGCTAAAACTAGGTGGTTTCGACCTACGAAAGTGGGCAAGCAACTCACCCGAGTTGCTTCGTAATGTCGAACCCGGTCAAGCTATTGACATTGATTTTAATAATAATGATGAATCTTCATCCTCACTAAAGGTCTTAGGTTTACATTTTTTACCTACTAACGACTATTTTTATTTTAAATACAGTTTTAAAGATGACACACTCACAAAGCGATCTGTTTTAAAATTATTAGCTAGTATTTACGATCCGATTGGCTTTTTATCTCCCTGTACATTCCTAGCTAAATGTATTATGCAAGACTTATGGAAACTAAACCTAGGCTGGGATGAACAACTTCCTAGCGAGTTGCGTGATAGGTATCTTTTATTTCTTCCTTGTCTTGTTTGTCTTCACTTCATATAGATAGACATATACTTATTTCGCATTTTCGTGACGTTCACGTAATTGCATTTTGTGACGCGTCAACCCGTGGTTACGCATCGAGTGTCTACTTGCGTAGTGTGAGTTCGGACGGGCAGGTGAAGACGAGACTGCTCGCTAGTAAGACTAAAGTCGCGCCAATTAAACCATTATCTATTCCTAGGCTGGAACTTATGGCTGCTGTGTTGTTATCTAAGATTATTATTTTCATAAAACAAAACTTAGAAAATATAAATTTCAAATTAATTGCTTTAACTGATTCGAGTGTCGTACTCGCATGGTTACAAACATCACCTTATAAACTTAAAACGTACGTGTCGAGTCGCGTTGCACAAATAGTCGAGATAGTCCCACCAAACTGTTGGTATCACGTGAGGAGCGAAGATAACGCCGCCGACATCTGCTCGCGCGGCGTGATGCCCACTCAGCTTTTAGCTGAATCAGAACGCTGGTTCTGTGGCCCCGATTGGCTAAATGATGACGTTCATCAATGGCCAATTAGTACCTTTTATGTCAAAAATGACAAAGAAATCTTAGAATTAAAATCTAATATAGATACTTATGCTTATCATACTCAAAGTGTTGAGTTAAATGATTTTGAAATTATACTTTCGCAATTTTCATCATTTCGTAAATTGCAGCGAACTATCGCTTGGTGTTTACGTTTCATAATTAACTGTAAACAACCTAAAAACACTCGTTTAGTCGGCTCACTTACGACTAACGAGCTTAAAAAGTCGCATGACGTGATAATTAAATATTACCAACAAAAATACTTCATAAATGAAATAAATCTTATAAAAAATAATAAATTAGTTTTGTCACTTCGTAAATTAACACCCTTTGTGGATTCACAAGGATTCCTCAGGGTGGGGGGTAGACTTACACAGACAAATCTACCCTACGATACAAAACATCCGTTGTTATTACCTAAAAAATGTCATGTGACAAATATACTTATAGAATATTATCATAAATTATACCTACATGTAGGACCGCGTACCTTACAAGGAATTTTATGTAAAACTTATTGGATAGTTAATGCCCGTGGCATCATTAGATCCGTCTTATCTAAATGCGTTACATGTTTCAAATGCAACCCTGTTACGTCACAGCCTATTATGGGTACGTTACCTGCACCGCGATTATTACCTAACAAGGTGTTCGATCACGTCGGCTGTGATTTGGGCGGACCGTTTTACATAAAAGACAGTTTGTTGAGAAATGCAAAAATTAAGAAATGTTATATGTGCCTATTCATATGTTTTTCAACTAAAGCGGTTCACATAGAAATTCTTAGTAGTTTATCTTCGGATTGTTTTTTAGCTACCTTAGACAGGTTCGTAGCTCGACGCGGCTTATGTTCTGTTTTATATTCTGATTGCGGAACTAATTTTATTGCTGCTGCAAAACACTTAAAGGAAGTTTGTAAGTTTTTTAATGATAACAATACATCTATTGCTGACGGTTGTGCTAATAGAAACATTAATTGGCGATTTAACGCAGCTAGTGCAGCGAATATGGGCGGCCTATGGGAAGCGGGAATAAAGCAATCTAAGCGACTTTTGCTTCGAGCTGTAGGTGAAAAGGCGCTAACTTTTGAAGAACTTGCGACTGTGTTTTGTAAAATAGAGGCTATTCTTAATTCGCGTCCGCTATGTCCTCTTTCGAACAATCCGAATGATAATGAAGTCTTAACGGCAGGACATTTTTTAATTGGTCGAAGTCTGCTAGCTGTTCCTGAGTATGACCTCGGTGATGTGCCTGTAGGTAGGTTGTCACGTTGGCAATTCTTGCAAAAGGTTTCTCAGACGTTCTGGAAACTTTGGTCACAAGACTACCTGCACACCTTGCAGCAGAGAGCAAAATGGTTTACTTCTTCGTCCTCTAACTTGAAAGAAGGCGATCTAGTCATGATTAAAACTGAACTTAGTCGACCACTTCAATGGCCTGTGGCTCGAGTAGAGCGTCTCTACCCGGGTCCAGATAATGTTGTGCGTGTCGTATCTCTGAGGACGCGGAATGGCATACTTAAAAGACCTTTCAATAAAATCTGCCCTTTACCTTACTCTAATTAGACTAATCTTATATATCTACCTACATTATACTTAAGTAATCCTTAATTAGTTAACTATATCTTATAATATCTTATATTCCATTTTAGTTAGCTTAAAATTTATTAATTCTTATAAAACTCTACCTTCTCTTGTAAGACTCTACCCTTTCTAAAAGACTCTATGAGACTCTACCGTCTCTACCTTATGTAGAGCATCCTTAAATTTTACTGGAAATCATCATAATTGATTTCGGTGGGGGGTATGTTCGAACCTTATACACTTTTTTTACTTGAGGGTAGAAATATTACGCTTGGTCAATTGCATAGAATTGGTCGAGCACTCGCTTCATCGACGTCAGATGAGACATACGCTTACGTGTCTTGTCGCCGGGAGTCTCACCGGATATTTGTGAATATTATCGCGATATACGTCGTAGAATCCGTGTCATCTCAAGGAGTGTTGATTGTTTACTTCGGAGGGCAGCGCATCGTATGTGCTGTGTTTCCACCGGACTACTTACCCGGAAGCGTGTGACGCATTAGGACTTATAGTGTGCATACAGCTAGTGACAATTCATATCACCGTTCATCTTAAATAATACGTGCAGAGGATCCTGAAACTACCATCCACAGGAAAGGCGGTGCCGACTGAACTAGGTAAGTGGCCATCGTTTTGTTTCTCCCTCATAAAGTTTGTAAAGGTTCCTTCAGTGCGTACTTCAGTTACTCAAAATCTTATTCTGGCAGAAGCCAGTGGTCCTTCTTAATATCTTAAAAATTCCAACGACCTATCGATCTACAAAAAACCCCACATACATAGTAAACAGTTCGGTTTTAGTAAGGGGCGCTCGACCACTGATGCGGGGATAGCGTTAATTAAAAATATATTTGATGCTTGGGAGGAGTCGCATGATGCGTATGGCATATTCTGTGACTTATCCAAGGCATTTGATTGCGTTCAACATAAAACATTGATCATGAAACTACACCACTACGGTATTAGGAACGGCGCCCTGGATCTTATCTCTTCTTATCTGAGTGGTAGGGTCCAGTGTGTCGATGTTAACGGAAAACGATCTCCCGGATCTGCGATAGTAATGGGGGTTCCTCAAGGATCCATATTAGGACCTTTCTTGTTCTTAGTTTATATAAATGACTTACCTTACCTTGTAAGGGACAACCATGGGATAGTGTTGTTTGCAGATGACACCTCCTTGGTGTTCAAGGTTAAAAGGCGTCAGTCCAACGTTGACGATGTGAACAATGCTCTCTCTAGAATAGTTGATTGGTTCAACTCCAATAATTTATTACTGAATGGATCCAAAACTAAATTAATTCGATTCACACTTCCAAATGTAAAACAAGTAAAAACTGTTGTAAAGATTAATGATGAGGAAGTTGAATTAGTCAGTAAGGCTGTCTTTCTAGGTATAACTTTAGATGCTAAGCTTCAGTGGGGCCCGCATGTGGAAGCATTGTCCAATAGACTTAGTTCTGCCGCTTACGCCGTTAAGAAAATTCGCGAATACACGGACATTGAGACTGCTCGTCTAGTCTATTTCAGCTACTTCCACAGTGTCATGTCGTATGGCATCCTGCTGTGGGGGTGTGCTGCAGATATTGATGCTATTTTTATATTACAAAAAAGAGCTGTCCGAGCTATCTATAAGATGGGCCCCAGGGAATCACTTAGAGAAAAATTTAAAGAGATAAATATATTAACGCTCTATTCACAATATATTTACGAAAACTTGCTCTACGTTCACAAAAATCCTGATATTTTTCGCAAAAATAGCGATATTCATAATTTCAACTTAAGAAACAGGGATGAGCTGACCTTGCCCGGTAGTAGGCTCCGGAAAATAAGCAGGTCGTTTAATAGTACATGTGTGCTCTATTATAATAAATTACCTAAAGAGGTATATGACATGTCCATTAACAAATTCAAAACTTTTATAAAGCATAAATTGTGCGGTAAGGCATACTATGATACCTCTTCGTACCTTAATGATAAGAATCCATGGATGTGACTTTAATTGCTCCATTTCAAATAATACCTTCAAATATTTGTAATATTGACCTTTGTGAGCGTGATCACATTAAAAAAAAAAACCCCATGAGTTTCTTGTGCCTTCTTCTCATTGGTGGGCGCGTTCCGAAGGCACACATCCTAACTTAGTTTTTAAGACTATTTCAAGTGATCATGTGTATGTAAATACATAAGCATTGAAAGAAATAAAGAAATTTGAAATTTGAAATTTGTACTACGTACTGGAGAAGCTATTTCATACAAAAACAGTGCGCCCATTTGATGACCGCGGGGTATGCGCGGTGCAAGCGGGGGTTGTCATGTTCTCATAGATTATCAATGCGCGCAGATGTGACATAATTTATTATTCTGCCTACTTAATATTGTATCTACGTGTGTTGGTAGTAGAGATGTGCGCCGATGATCTTGTGATCGGCGGTGGTGTCTTACGTAGGTATAATTTGCGGTAGGCGAAAATGAATTCAACACGTAGACGTAGAGGCTTTTTAAAATAACAAATTTATCAGAAAGGTATAATAATGTACTTATTTATTATAAATACGAAAGTTTGTGGGTGTCTAGTGTGTTTGTGTGTCACTTCTTTACGTACAAAATTTGAACCATTTTTTGGCACTGGGGCTAGCTAGTTTAAGGAATAAAAGTAATTAAAATGTTAAATACTGAGTTAATACTTACCTATTATTTAAGGGTTTTTAGGGTTCCGTACTTCAAGAGGAAAAATTGAACCCTTATGGGATCACTCATTTGTCCGTCTGTTACATTTGACCGGGTTTTTTTTATAGGTACCTACTTACATCTATACCTACTAATATTATTAAGAGGTAACATTGATAACATTTATGTTTGTATGTTGGGAGTAATCTCCCAAAGGGAAATATAGGGACTATAATTGGATGGTAACCAAGTCTCTTCACTACGTTGTTTTTGAACAAATTTTATCCATTTTTCCCTATTTTCATACCTTTGACGAGAAAACCTTAAACAGAATAAGCGCAAAACTATACTTATACTAGGGTTCCGTAATACCTACAATACCTACTACCTAATCTACTGCAAAAAGAGGAACATTTATTTTTGCAAATTATTAATATAAGTGTACGGAACCCTCGCTCAGTGCGCGAGTCCGCCTCGCATTTGTTTTTTTGCTTGCCACACGTCTATCAGTTATCTAAGGCAAATTCAGTACCTAATATAAAATAACCTATCTTTTGAAACTTAAAAAACACAACGTTATGTACTACCTAAATTATATTTAACATTACACACAAATATTACCACAACCGTAGAAATTGTTAATAAAAGCCAAATTCCACTGTTGAACTAGTATTGAATAGGAAAGTTACCTACAGTCGCCTCTGCTGTTTATACTCTTTGATAAATGACGCGGAACAAGTCACAACATGGCGGCTAAAAAATGATGTTCGTATTTAATTTTCAATCGATAATATCTAGTTATTTACCTGTGGTAGGGTATTCCTTTCGCTCTAGATATCTTTCTACTATTGTTTGTGCAGTATCTAAGTACGCAGTGAGTCATTTTTTGTTATTTTTTCGTATATTTTTTATTAAAAATGCACGAGCGCTTTAACCTCCACGAACTAGCAAGCGAGTAAGTCGTCAGGTCCATGTCAGGTCGGATATCTGTGCAGTTGGACGGAACGAGGCAGTGTACGGCGATGCCCTCTCTAGTATTACATTAATCTCAATGTTTTAAGTGAAGATTTTTTGACGTGATAACGCATAACAATTTTGATAATACAAAAAAGTGTCATAGTAATATTGTGTAACGTCATGCGTCCCGTTCCCGATATGTGACGTCATGCGTCATGGTAACATTAGGAAACAGAGTATTTAATAATAATATTGCTCATCTGGGTTTGTGTTATGGTAACGAGTGACAAATAGAAGCTAAAAAGGACAAAAATATATAGGTAAAGGAATAGGTAAAAAAAATATCTCAATTTTTCATCGTTTTCTTATGACGTTATCACGTAAAATTATCGTCCGTAAACCGACTTTACAGACAACCATTTTTTTTTCATAAATCGTGTGTTTTTAACTGCAGGTAGCAGCCGGTGTTCAAGACACTTTGCTGTCCATTGATGTGTTAGCCATTGATCGCCCTACACAGAAAGAAGTAAGTAAAAGTTTCGTATGTACTTACCTATTTAATTAGGGTTCCGTACACAAGGGGTAAAAACGGGACCCGGGGAGCGAAGTCTTTGTAATAGACTTCGCTGTCCGTCTGTCTGTCCATCTGTCTGTCACCAGGCTGTATCTCATGAACCATGATCTTTAAAGAGAGTTGACTTTTCACAGATGATGTATTTCTGTTGCCTCTATAACAACAAATACTAAAAACAGAAAAAGTAAATATTTTTTAGGTATGTTTTTAAGAATTTTAGGTTATTTTCCACTTCGGCCATATTCGAAACCGGTTTCTAAATAAGAATAATATTTCTTCTTTCGAAACTGGTTTCGATAAAAGAATAATTATTATAATTTCACTAGCTGCCCTCCGCGGTTTCACCCGCGTAACTCCCGATCCCGTGGGAATATCGGGATGTAAGCTATCCTATCTCTCAAGTTGGATCGAACTGCACATGGTGTGCGAATTTTATTATAATCGGTTAAGTGGTTTAGGAGTCCATTGAGGACAAACATTGTGACACGAGATTTATATATATTAAGATGTTTACAATTTTTTTTGGCATTATATTTTTTGTTAATTATACTCCCAACAGGGCAGGCAATATACTTTTAACATATACAGCCTCGTCTGACATACAATATTTTTTAGGAATTTTTGCTTGACATTTTATCGATCGTAATATTACGGAATCCTTCGTCATAATTCCGACTCGCACTTGGCCGGTTTTTAAATCATATTTAATTAAGATACTGATGTATTTCAAATATTTGTATAGGTAGACCACTTCATACAAGCAATCGAAATGAATCCAGCAGTTGTGAGTCTAAAAGGATACGCTCATGTCAATAGAGAGCTACTTACTTCGGTTAGTATCACATAACTATTTATGATATACTAGCGACCCGCCCCGGCTTCGCACGGCTGTATTATGCATGTATTATACATATAAACCTTCCTCTTGAATTACTCTATCTATTAAAAAAACCGCATCAAAATCCGTTGTGGTTTTAAAGATTTAAGCATACAAAGGGATATAGGAATATAATAGGGACAGAGAACGCGACTTTGTTTTATACTATGTAGTGATAGTGACTAGCAGCGCTCCGCGGTTTCAACCGCATAACTGCCAATCCCGTGGGAATATTTATAAAACTCCCAATGAATCAATGTGTCTGCATTCTAAGTTTCATTAAAATCCGTCCAGTATTTTCGTAACCTATTAAACAAACGAACAATCAAATGTTTACTTTTTATAATATTAGTAAAGACTAGCAGGAAATCACGGTTTCACCCGATCCAATGGAATTTTAAAATAGGCACTATCTTCCTCAAGAATAGGACTATTAAATTATAAAGACTTCTATAGGTTAGCACGTTTATACAAACAAAGTCTTCCACAGCTTTTTTATATTATAATTTACCCACCCCGTTTGTTTTAAATTCGATAGGTATCTTAAGTTTGTGTAGGCCCTTGACGTTGTCTTGGAGACGGGAGATTATCGCGGGAAACCTATATCTGAAAGATTAGTTTCTAACTTATTCCGCCTCTATGAGCCTCAACCAAATATACTTAAGCTTCTGAGTTTTTTTGGCGGCCTAAAGTAGAATAAAGTTTAATGTAATAGAACGCTGTATAAACCTATCTTTCTATCTTCTATACTGCCGTCCTCAAGCTAAAATGCCGTTAACTAACATTTTGTCGATTTTGACCTTTTGATGCCATCATAATCAGAAAAAAAATCTCTTTCGACCTGTATTACCAGAATTTTCGTAGCTTTTATAGTCGTCGAGATATAAAAATTAATATTGCCGTTATATACATGTAAATCGTTACATTCCAACCCTAAAACGCCTTTAAGTATCATTGCTAATCTAAAAAGCGGTTAAAGGTACATAGTGTAAGTATTTAATAAAAAAATATACTCATCATCCTAGCTAAATTGCCGTTATGCGATATCTGTACTCTACAATGCAGTTAAAGTACCTTAACGTTTCTCTAGTTAGGCTTCTGTTCTCTAGTAGTACTAAACTATAAAGCCGTTAAATATAAATCATAAACAAAACTGCCGTTAAAGACACTTAACCGCATTTTAGTATTGCATTCATAGTTTTTTTTTGCAAGGTTTACAAAGCCGTAATGTTATAACGGCAGATTTTTAAAAACTCAGATAATGTTTTTTGTGTTGCTACAAGACTAAAATGCGGCTAAACCGCAATACCTAACTAAAATGCGGCTATCTGCTCTCGCGCGGGTAATAATTCGACGAAATGTTCGGGGCGACGGGGTAAGCGGGCGGAGCGGGTGGTCGGCCGGGGGGCCCGCTCAGTCCGGTGCAGGGAGTTTAAGGATACAGACGTGCACGCTCTGCGTTTCCCGCCAAAATGGCTGACGAAGTTTCCAGGTAACGAACTGTTCTGTTCTTTAAAACGCGCGCTTTTTATTTTATTAAGACTAAAACTTTGCTTACATTGTTGACCTGAACCAAAAGTTGGGTGTTGGTTGTTTTTTGCTTTATCGCTACTGTTTTCAATGGTTATAATTTGATTAAGGTGCCTGGTTAAAAGTATCATTTGGTAGTTTATTCTGGTAGTAAAAGATTTGATTTGTTCGTTTGAATTGAATAGGCTCCAAAACTACTAGACCGATTTAGAAAATTCATTTACATTAAGATTGCTACACTCAAGAAAAAGCTTATGTACGTACCACGGGCAAAGCCGGGGCGGACTAGTGTAGTTAATGTAAACCAAACGCGCTGCTTTGTGTTGTGACTGACATTTCTGACAGGTAATAGCGCTTAACATTGGGGCATGATTTCAATTACATGTTTGCATTTTGTCGTTGTTACAGACGCTCTTCTATTTCGCAAAGAGCTAAAGCCATTGTAAATATGGTAACAGTAAGAAATCCATGTGCAGCCAAATGTTCATACCAGGCAGAAAACATTAAAACTTGCTCTTTTGAAACCCAGGAAACAAGCGATAAACCCGCACCCGGTGATTACCTCAACCGTTTGTATGCACGGCCTTATTCTATGACCTCCAGGCATTTTGAAACCTTTTGTGAAACAAAAATTTCAAACAACTCACAGTACTTACTCGAAGAATTGAATAATAAAATAAAAAACACTGAAGTTTTTAAAGAACGTGACACAGTACTACAGGAAAACTCAACAATACCGATCCACAAACCCACTACTCCAAATCCAGAATGCTTTTCTATAGATCTTACTTGCAAGGAAGTGATGCCGTTAGAAGATGACTTAGAATCCAATGAACAACTTAGTAGTGATGCTAAAAATTCATCAAAGCACTCCATTTCTCAAGATTTAAGTGCCCATCTCGATTACGATTCTGACGACTCTGTAAAAGACAAAGATTACGTTCCATCCGATACAGATAGCGACATTTCTACAAACGATTTCCTGGAGGTAAAACAAAAACAGCAAAGGCCTCAAAAATCACTAAAAAACAAGAAAATCAGTCCATCTACTGTTACAACAAAGAGCGTTACTCCTACTTTTCATAACGCGAATTTTAGTGTTGAAAAGAGAACTATCTTGCACCGCACACGTCGAAACTCTATTGATTTTTCTCAGATATATAAGACTGTCTCTGCACCGTCATTAATTCGCAAGCGTAGGAACACAATAAATAGTTGTATTCAGCAAGTATTGCCCCCAAATGCAGGGTCAATAGCACATAATATGGAGTCAGAAATATCAAATTTACCAACTAGAAAACGCAAGAAATATAACACTACTGTTCAGGAAAGACAATTAGATACAAAAGCTAAGAAGAGGCTAGAACGCGGTGTTAAAGAAGGATGCGATGAAAAATGTTATAAAAAATGTACTTCTCAATTCAGTAAAGAAGACCAGAAAGCTATTAATGAAAAGTATTGGGATCTGACTTTACAAGAACAGCATTTATTTGTAAACGCCCACACTGCAGTAGCAGTTCCCAAGAGAAAGATTGCCGGTGAACCGAAGAGGAAACCAAAGAGATCTTTCTTTTTGAAAAAACTGGATGGCATTAATTTGGAAGTTTGCAAAATTTTTTTTTTAACTACTCTTGGCTACAAAAAAACGAATGACAGGATTTTGCACGATATTCGTAAGGATTCTACAGTCGATAAAAGAGGAAAACACCAAAAAACCCCAGCTGTTGATCGTGATATGTTGACAAGACACGTGGAATCGTTTAATCCATTAGAACCCCATTACAGACGAGAGCACGCTCCTTTGCGACGTTACTTACCAAGTGACATTAATGTTGTTCACATGCATAAAGATTTTAATGAAAAATTCCCTGACGCAAAGGTTTCTTACGAATTGTATAGGCAACACGTAAAAAAAATGAATATTTCATTCACTCGCCTCGGCAATGAAGAATGCGAGGCCTGTGAGGCATACAATTTACATAAAAAACAAATGCCTCATGATGCCCAGACTGACGAATGTACTATTTGCGTGCAATGGACCAAACACCATGTAAAATACACAAAAGCAAGGCAGCTATACCAGGAGCATAAAGATAAACAAGATGATTCTACTGTATATTTTAGTGGTGATCTTGAAAAGGTAATAATGTTGCCTAGACTAGAGTCATTCAAATCAATAATTTTCTGTCAACGTTTGGTGGCCTACAATCAAACATTTGCGCCATTGGGTAAAATAACGGCTACATCAAAACCACTAACCGTTATATGGCATGATGCTATCAGAGGGCGAAAGCAAGAAGATATTATGTCCGCGTATTACCAATTTTTCTTACGTCATAGAGATGTGATTAATATCCATCTTTGGCTTGATAACTGCAGCGCGCAGAATAAAAATTGGTTACTGTTTTCACTGCTTGTCCATCTAATCAATAGCCAAGATATTGCCACACAAAACATTACCCTTCATTATTTCGAACCAGGACATACATTTATGAGCTGCGACCAAGTACACCACCAAGTGGAGCTGGCCATGAAAAGAAAAGGAAAACTCTATGATTTTAATGACTTTGAAGAAGCAGTGGCATCAATAAACAATTCTAAAGTAGCAGTGAAATCTTTAACGCAAGAGAATTTTTTGAAAATTCCAAACTACGTTTCGGATAGACGTATACAAAACTCCAATCCTAGAGCTTACATAAAAAATATTAGTCAGGTGTGTTTTGAGCGCAACAGCTTTGACATGAAATATAAAAATAATTTTGATGATGACTATATAACTTTAAGATTTATGAATGATAAATATATAAAAAACCCAGGTCTTTTCAACATAGAGTTCCGAATAGAAGCAAAAGGGATAGAAAGAAGTAGGAAAGATGGTCTAATAGAAAAGTTAACAAACATCATTCCCCCTCATAAAATGTTATTCTGGAAAACCTTGCCTGTGAACAATAACGAAGATGTCATCGCCACTACAAGTGGTACAAGAAATAAAAGAGTTGACTAAGACTGAATAAGAAGCTTTAAGACTGATTAAAAATTACTTGTAAGTACTTCAAAACTGTGCCATAACTAAATGTGATACTACTGTTGAGTTATAAGTAGGTATAATTATTTTATTGTTAATTAGTGATTACTCGGAGAGTATCTAAGTACAAAATATATTACATAAGCTCGTACAGATAAAACTTTGATTTTTGTGTTTTTGACATAATTTAAACAACAAAAAAAAGATCTTTTTGATACCAAAACTTTTTAATGATAATAATTTTATTATGCAAGCTAAACTATGGCTGTAACAATTGTTTATTGTTTTAATTTTATAATTGAATATGTGTGATTGATTGTAGCCTTAGAGGTCGCAATGTGTATTATATACTTCTAGAGTATGTAACAAAACAAGCACTTTAAGAATTTATAATATAATTATGCATGATTTAAACTATTTCAAATTGTTTTATTTCTGTATTTAATTTGATACCCTTAAAAAAATAGAATAAATTCTAAGCTAAAATGCGGTTATCGTAGTAAGTTTTGTATTTAGCTGCAGTTTAGCGTTGTAGTATAATAAAAATTTCATCAATAAAAATATTTTTTCATAAATTTCAACTCTAAATAGCGGCTAAGTACTTTAACTGCATTTTCATTTAATTTTAAATATAATGGTGCTAAGCTAAAACAACTCTAAAGTCTTTTAACGGCTTTCTAGTTTAGAAAGAATGTAATTTTTTTTTGTATCGTAAATCTTATAAAATCAAAGTAAAACCAAACACTAAAATGCCGTTATTGTTTACGCAACGGCATTTTAGACATGGATTTATGAATTAATAATTAGAGAAATACTAAGAAAAAAAACATTTTTACAATTTTTATTATTTAAAAGTTCTTATTATAAATTAAAATATTTGCTATTTGATAGTGCTTCGTGAGATCTTTCCATCAGTACATTGAAATCCCAATTATGACAGATAGTTATAAAGTAGCACGCTTTTCAAAATATTGCCGCGTTTTTTGCTCATAACTCAAAAAGTAGTTTTTGTACATAACGGCATTTTAGCTTAAGGACGGCAGTATATACATCACTACATAGTATAAAATAAAGTCACTTTTCGCCGTCCTACGTCCCTTTGTATGCTTAGATCTTTAAAACTACGCAACGGATTTTGATGCGGTTTTTTTTAATACATAGAGTGATTCAAGAGGAAGGTTTATATGTATAATACATGCATAATATAGCCGTGCGAAGCCGGAGCGGGTCGCTAGTAATAAATAAATATTTCAGGACACTCCACACATCGCCATCTAGCCCCAAGCTACTTAAGTATATACTTTTCTTTTGTAAATTTATACTTATAATACATAGAAACAACCAGACCACAGACAAATATCTAAGCATAAATACTTGTCTGAGGCGGGAATCGAACCCGAAACCCTGGGTTTGGTATTCCGGCATGGTGACCATTGTGCCAACTGGGTCACATATAAAAAGCTTTGTCCTGATTGACTGACGGATCAACGCACAGCCTAAACCGCTGATCGTAGAGACCTGAAACTTGAGGGTGTGTTCTTTGTATGATGTAGGCATCCGATAAGAAAGAAAACACGGCACTCGGAGACTGCCGCGGTAAAGCTATTGCATCGTGCGAGCTTCAAACAGTCGTACCATAATACATACACGTTACGAGCGGCGCTCGGCCGAGCTACATGGTAGGAGGAGTGGGGGGTGTTAGGTTTTATTTTCGTTACGAAATTTCTTGATTCGCTTAAAGCCCGCGATAAAAGCTATGCAATAGCTTAAAATGAACTCCTACACGGTCGACGCAGTCGCGGGCGAAAGCTAGTCTAATTTATAAGTCGAACCAGTGTCAAGGTGTTTCTGATCGATAGATGGCTTCGTATCAAAGAGATGTGATAATTTAATCACGCATTTGGTTGTGTCCCTATTGTCTCGAGGGACAGACGTGATGTTTCGAAGGAAAAGCTGAGACTTTGAGTACTAGGTATGAGCTTATTAACCGACTGCAGCGAAAAGGGTTATGTTTTTCGCGCCTTTCTTTGGAATTTTGTATATACAGTGGTGGTCATATAATTAAGAACGATTTGAAGTTCTAGAAGTTTTTTATTTAAATCGTCTCATACACAGAAATCTGTACCTTCTGAGAAGCAACTAGTTATGTTATAAAATAGCCACATGAATAGAGCAACGTAGCTTAGGAATAAAGAATAAAATCGCTAACTATTTTTTACACATTTTATATATTTGACTAAAGTAACACATTCAAATAGTACTGAAGCTGGACAAATAATTAAGAACGATTTATTAAACTGCCCGGAAATTGTTTAGTATGACACTTACATTTAAAAAATCACAATAATATGTAGTGAGGAAAATTTTAAAAGAAATTTAATACATTTTTAACTAAAATTAATAGTCAATAGCATATCCACGGCTTTTAATTACTGCTTTACACTGGCGAGGCATTGACTCTATTAATTTTTGACATTTCGCAAGAGAAATAGAGTTTCATTCTTCTAAAAAAACGTCGTACAGCTCTCTTAAATTTCCACACTTTGTATTTGAAACCTTTTTCTTTACTTCGAACCACAGATTCTCTATTGGGTTTAGATCTGGGCTGTTAGCTGGCCAGTCTAAGACAGAAACTGATTGCGCTGTAAGGAATTCCTTAACGGTGCGTGCAGTGTGCTTTGGATCATTGTCATGCTGTAATGTCCAAATAACCGGTAGAACGTCTTCAGCATAAGGTAACATTGTTTCTTCCAGTATATTTTTGTATTGGAACTGATCCATGTTACCTTCTATCAACTTTACAGGTCCCACACCATGTCCAGAAAAGCACCCCCAAATTTTCACATTTCCACCACCGTGCTTTAATGTAATTTTCGTGTACTTAGGGTCAAATGCTGTATTCAGGGGACGTCGTACATATCGTTTTCCATCAGAACATACTCTATTTATTTTCGTCTCGTCAGAAAAAAAGTCCATTTTTCCACTGTCGCACAGTCCAGTTTTCATACTTTCTCGCAAATACAAGCCGGGCTTGCCTGTGGCAAAGTTTCAACATGGGTACCTTTCTTGCTATCCTACCGTGCAATTTTTCTTCTACCAAACGTCTTCGAATAGTGCGTGCTGAGATTGCTGAAGGGTTGTTTTCACCAAAATATTCTTTTCTCAGCTCATTAGACCCTTTAAAAGGATTTTGTTTTGCCATACGAACGATGTTTCGGTCATCTCGAGGAGTCGTTTTTCTCTGTTTAGGTACACGTGGAACATTCGAAGTAGTTTGATTCGTAGCATAATGCTTTACAGCGTGGAAAACCATCGTTTTTGAACATTGAAAATGGTCGGCTATCTTTTTATAAGACCAATTCTTCCGGCGAAGTTTTATTATTACTTCCCTTGTAGATTTATCACAACTTTTATTTTTTCCCATTGTTTTTTCATAAGAAGCAAGGTTTTTTCATAAGAAGAAAGACTTTTAATCTTTCCAGCACTACATGGCGCCAAAATTATACAAACAGTAACAAATCGACTGAGTGTCTCTGTCTGTCTGTCTGTTCTCTATTTAAATTTGAATAAAGGTACACTATTAGCGTTCTTAATTACGTGACCAGCCAATAAATAGGAATACTATGTTTAGAAGTAGTGTAAAAAGTTTGTCTATTTATTTTTAAGCTAATCATGTGTATCAATAAATACAGTGGTATTATGGAAAAGTTTTACGATACCGAGAGAAATAAAAAAAAATACATGCAATTAGTTTTGCGTCCTATTTTGAAAAAATCTTCCTTTTATATCAGCGTTCTTAATTATATGACCACCACTGTAGATAGGTAAAAATAGAAATAAAATATTTAATTATTTTATAAATGTAATAATTAATAATTAAATATAGAAATGTGAATTTTTTTGACGTGATAACGTCTAATAAGTTGATGGAACACTTGCATTCACAAAAAAGCGTCATGGTAAACGTCACGTGTCTTGTGTTTGTTTCCTTACATATCGGAACGACCAAAAAGCAAAATGTCCTACATATCAAAACGACACAAGATCAAAATGACCCAGTAGCAAAAGGTCCTATAATTGGAATGACACAATATCAAAATGACCTAGTAGCAAAACGTCCTATTATCGAAACGTCCTCCATGTACAGTAAGAAAAAAAGATATGTTGTTAAATAATAATATCGCTCATCTGGGCTTGTGTTATGGTGACAAGTGACGAATAGAAGACTTATTTAATGGAAAAAAAATAAAGTTTAAAAAAATGGAGGAAAGAAAAAAAATATCTAAATTTTTCATCGTTTTCTTATGACGTTACCACGTAAAATTATCGTCCGTAAACCTACTTTACAGAATACCTTTTTTTTGTTTAAATTCTCGATGTTTTAATTTATAATTATGTTTTTATTTTACAGGCCATCAGCATGATTGCAATATATCTGATAGTGCTGATGCAATTCAAAATATCTCTACCGAAGGAACCTAAGGAACTTTAAATCAGTACTAAGGTATTGGCGGCGAATAAGGTCTACCTGCCACCTTAATTCAAAACAAAATATTTCGTAAAAAATCTGAAAAATTCTTAAAAGTTATTAGATAAATATTTGAATAGAATAGAATAGAATAGAATAGAATAGAATAGAATAGAATAGAAAAACATTTATTGGGACAAGCACACGACAAAAATACATATTAAGAACCATTTAAAAGATGTTGACAATTGCTTGCTTGCTTGCCCTAAGAACATTAAAAATACAGAAAATGAAAAAGAATATTAGAGAACAAAAAAGTGTAAAACAGAAAGACAGAAAAATCAGAGAATAAGAACAACAGAAAAATACATATTTTAAATAATAAAAATCTAAGGAGCCGTGTGCCTCCAAAAAGGCTCTGCCTCAGCAAAAATAGCTGTAACAACAATAGGTTGCTACAGCAGCTGGTCTTCCGGCAGGACCCTTTGCGGATGACGCTTCGCACCGCGAGTAGAGCTGGCGAGTCTCAAAAGTCACAAACATAAAATCGACCTACTTAAATAAAAAATAAGAATAAAAAAGATAAATAGTTATGTAGATAAAAATAAATTAAATGTATACTTACAATATTACTATTTATTATATTTATTATTATTTGCTTTATTGTAAATCTGAAAACAATTCGTTTGTTAATTTTCTTGTATTTTGTCTCTAATATCAAGGTTTTAGTGGCCCTCATCAGTCGCAGGTACCTTTAAAAAAAAATTAATAGAAGTAGTTAATAGATAACTAGGTACCACATGTAGTATGTCTTTATAGAATGTCTTAGTTTGATAAGTAATAAAAAGAATAAAGTAAATAAATAGTTTATTTTCCAAAAACAACATTGTAGGTAAGTACTATAATTGTTACATAGGTATCGCGGTATAATAACCAAATGAACGTAAATACATTTTTTAAATTTTACAGGAGAGTTAAAAAACAGTGATTTTTACGTCATATTGAACTTTGAAGTACAGAATAACCATTGTTTTATTCTTCACTAAAAAAACAAGTATGGAGAAATATTTATATGCTATTAGAGAATGAAAAGAACAAAAAATAAATTGATAATAGATATTAATATAGATAATATAAATATTTTTTTAAAATCTGTTTGACATACGTTCTCCTGGCTCTTACTTTTTCGAACTATTTATACAAATATTGCTTAGAACCAAAGTGAAGTAAAAGCTTATACGTTGTAATGGCTCATTTAAAAATGCAAAAAAACACGTTGGTCTAGGATTTAAATGAAGCATTTTTGTCTATACGTTGTTTTGGAAGGACCTGAAATAGAATCTATTAGAAACCATTTTAATGGTACTCAAGTTAGGTTGTTTTGGCTATACATTATATTTTATTTAAATCGTTACGTTATTATCGAACTAGTTAAATATTGATTTTATGGTTGCGTTCTTTTGCCACAACGTGTAGGACCACGGGTAGAACTCATTTCTGAAAAAAAAAACGATTTTCGATATTTTTGTAGATACGTTCATCTGTTTCTTAACCCGCGGTATATAATGTATACATATCAAGAAATATTGTAGTCACTGTTGCCGAACTAAGCGTGAACTTGTGTTTCGGTATCCAGCGCCAAAACTACAAATTGTAGATTTTTGATCTAGTTCTGCGTAGAATAGATTAGAACATAATGTACTATAACGACTGTAGAATCTTTGTTAGTAAATAAAATAAATAGAAATAAATAAGTAATACACAAATTATTAATTATTTATTTACAACTCAAATCTTATTATTCGTAGAGTTGTGACGTCGATTGAACTCTTTTGACAGTTTTTAATTGTGTGAAAAAACGGGTCGATTACGTTATTAAGTATAGGTATACTCCGATCGTCTCCCTTAGTCCAAGGGGGACGATAAGCGTAAAATGGTTCTCGACTGGATCCGTTAAGGGATCCGTTAGGGGAGACGAACTTCATAATTTCTGTTATACATTCTCGCAAATAAATGATCCTAAATAAATACTAAACGTATAATATTCCTGGAACAAAAGATGAGGAAAATTATTGTATATTGACACCATTACTTCCTCAAGTTCAATTCAAAGTCAAAGCTTAGGTATATACTCTTAATATTTAATTGAATATTGATACGAAACTATTATTTTGAATTATTTTGATTAATTGACAACACGCAGTAATTCACAAATTGCGTCGCGAAATTAGCCGATAGCTTTTAGGTATAGCTTTCATCTTTTTAGGGTAAAAACCGGATCCTTTTACTAAGACTTCATTGTCTGTCTGTCTGTCACCAGGCCGTATCTCATAAACCGTGACAGCTAAACAGTTGAAATTTTCACAGATGATGTATTTCTGTTGCTGCTATTACAACATAATATACAGAACAGAACAAAAAAAACGTGTGGCACTCGGGGACTATCAATAGCTTTACCGCGGCGGTAAAGCTATTGCTATATCGAGAATAATTTCTTGTCTTAGTAAATGTTCTTATAAAATAATATTAAAAAAAAATAAAAAAAATATATAAAAAAAATAAAAATAGTCGTCCGACATTTGTCGTCCGACATGTATTCTCTATTAAGTGACATGTACTTGTCTTTTTTTGAGAATAAATTCTTTAAACCTTAGGTTTTTTTCGTTACGGAATTTCTTGATTCGCCCCCCAAGGCCCGCGATAAAATCTATGCAATAGCTTAAAAATAAGTGGTACGGAATCCCATACAAAATGGTACGGAATATTTTGTTCACGACTCCTACTTGGCCGGTTTCTTTTACTGTTTCTCAGTAAGTATTGTGTTCTTTGTAGATTACAGTGGAAAAAAATAAACGATTTTATATTTATTTTATTAGAACAATGCTATAGCTATACGTAATAAGGCCCATGTCAATCGCAATCACTCGCAATGTCGTGACACACCACAGCGGGAATTCATTAATCAACTTTTCTAATTTCCAGCATAATGTTGGAAATTAGCCGGTTCTATTAACAACTTATCGAAAACTTTCGAATACGACAGATTGGTCCTTGAATTTTTTTGGAGTTTAGATTAAATTTCTAATTAAGTACTTTAGCATTACTTGTGTAGATCTCACTATTATTTTTATCACACTTTTAATAATTTTAGTCAAAAGTGTGATAGAAAGAAAAGTAGCGTCATACTAGGGCTTGAGCTCCGAAATTCCGGTTTTAACAAAATTCCGACATAAATATTAATATGCATTTTGTACCTAGGTATATCATTTTTATAGGAAGCTTCGAACTCCGGTATTTCGGAATTCCAGAACTGAATTGCTTAATATTGAAATCCAATTCGGAAATTGAAAAATAGTTCGATATTCAAGCCCTACGCCATACGTTGCATCAACTCTAACCGTTCACGATGCGTTGCCGCCACACATTGCTCTAAGATTAAAAAGGTAGGACTTAGGCCATGACATATTTAAAAAACCGGCTAAGTACGAGTCGGACTCGGGCACGAAGGGTTCCGTACCATTTGTTTTTAGTATTTGTTGTTATAGCGGCAACAGAAATACATCTGTGAAAATTCCAAATAGCTACCTATCTATCACGGTTCGTGAGAAAAAGCCTGGTGACAAATAGAAAAAAAAAAATTATTTCATCCCACAACAAAAAACAAAATACATGGTAAATTTATGATACTAAAATGTTGATTAGGACTAGGTTAGAATTAGGTAATTATAAGAATTATTGTGGGACGCTGGTGTCCGAGGTATCGCCAGGTAAAATTCCCCGTAAAATTCAGCACGGCACATACAAATTCATAACAGGTAGGAGGACGAATAGACAGACGGACAGTGGAGTCTTATTTAAACGGGTACAGAACCCTAAAAAAGAATCGCTATCGGAGCTACTCTAATTCAATTAGAGTCCTATTGTATCAAACTTTATTGTATAAAATATACTTTAGGCTTATCTGCTAACATACATAAACTGACCCAGTAAAATAAACCTCAAAGATAACTACACAGTTATCAAATAAAAGATTGACTGAAACACTACCTGTATGATCAATGGATGCCTGGCATTATGTTTTGTTAGTATTAAAAACACACACGAAATACAAACAAGTCTGAAACAATAGGTAGCCCATTCAATGAACTAACGTTAGATAACAGTCGAATAAACCGCGCCGCTCCACTCCAATAAATTTATTATTTTACCAACAAATTGATACCTTTTCAGTGTACGCCCCGCCTGCGGCTTCACCTGCGTAGTTCTGTCAAATAGTATACCTACCTAAAGAACGCACCTGTGACATCTTAAAATATTAATTTGTTAAACCCATATGAAATTGACGGAGAAGCCGATTAAAACATAAGTATATCGCACTAATTTAATCGACTTCTAAAATAGGAAGTTAGCTTAACTTTATTGCAGCATAAAAACAAGACACATACCTACATGTAATAAAAAAAGTAGCTGTGACATACGGCAGACAGACAGACAAGGGATCTATAAGGGTTACGTTTTTTGCCATTTGGCTACGGAACGCTAAAAAGGATGAGGCTCTCAATTCGTCACATGCGGTTTTTCTTAAATATGTTTACACTTACTTGTCATTTTAAATGTTTTACTTCTCAAGCATAACATTTCTATACTTCAAAATGTTTAGTGTATAGTTTAGATCTGTCTCTCAAAGTTTGTTTTATAACTTATCTAATACATACTATACCTACGTAAAATATTTTTGCAATCATTGAAATCTTTGGGAGAGCTCAGCTCGTTTTTGTTTTTTAATTTAATGATTCAGTAGAAGTGTACATATAGATAGAACACTTACCTATCTACGAGTTACTACCACCTACGAGTCACCTACCTGTAAGTTTCCAAAGTAACATGGTCGAATTGACGTAAAACGCGTAACATGTATGACATCATTGTACAGTATTTAGTAGATAGGTACACTAAGATTTCTATCATTCCCAATCCATATAGAGTGTTGTTAATAACTCTCGAGAGCACTTTAGATAATAGAATTGCCACAAAACGCATACACTATGCCTATTCAACGTAACACATTGATAAAATCATTGACTAACGCTGCCTACAGTTATTACAAAAATCGACTGATAATAAAAATCTACCATCCCATCACAATAGCTCAAGTAGTTTTGTCCTGTAGATTATCAATAGTTCTATCCTATTCAAACCGGAGGTTGTCCTTGGTTGCACTTTATAGTGTAGAAGGGATAATTGCCGGTTTAGAATCTACCCCATTGTTTGCTATTTATACTTGTTATTATAAAGGACCTCTACGTGTTGGCTTCGGCTCCACGCATGCCTTCCAAAGGTCCGGGGCTCCATGGCTCCATAGATACAGGACATATTAGTCTTTCTTTCATCTAGATGATTTACACAACGCAAGCTACTTTAATGAAAGCTATTCAGGGCGCCTTAGGACATGTATTAGACGGAGTAGGTCCTATACGACCCTCCCAGCTTAGACGACCATGTCCAAAGGAAAGTACTAATGAAATCAGCGGCTAATTGCCTCCAGACGTATAAACGAGCGGATAATATAAACAGTTGAACAAATAGCTTACTGTTTTTTGTTTGGCTCTACACAGAAAAAAAGGTTTTTTTTGAAGCAAGAAATAATCATCTCCATAAAGACGCTAGAGGATAATTACTTACTTTTATTAAAACATCTTTAAATGATAAGCAGTATTCATTTAAAAGATAGATAGATAGATAGATAGATAAACACTTTATTGTACCATAAAAACAAAACACAAAATTAATTCTAACAAAGTACTTACATGATATTAAAATAAAAATAAAAATAAATTTAGTTAAATAAAAATTAGAAAATTATAAGACACAAAAAAAACTAAAAACTAAAAATGAAAAATATGGCACAATGGGCGGCCTTATCGCTAAAAGCGATCTCTTCCAGGCAACCTTTAAAAGCAATATTCTTAAATAGGGTAGTCGGTGGATGGAGGCGGCTCAGGACCGCTCTTTGTGGCGTCGTTTGGAGGAGGCCTATGTTCAGCATTGGACGTGTATGGGCTGATATGATGATGATTCTTATAAGAACACTGCTTCTTATTTTCAAGAACATTTTCTAGCGGCTATAGGGAGAGAACTATTGCTTGCTTCAAGAAACGTTTTTTCTTTGTTAATATGGAGTTAAGCTATCGGTCAAAAGTTAATTGTATGCTATTAACTATTGAGTCCACCAACGCTACTGTAAATATAATAGTTTTGACATTTCCATCTTGAACATCAGAATGTCAAGAATTTAATGACATGTTTCTTTAAAGGTACCTAATGTACCTATTTAGGTAAGTAACCAATAAAATAATTCTTATGAATGAACTGAGTAGGTGTACTTTAAAAAAACGGTTATTAAATATCAGGAAAGAAAGGTTAGTCATTATAAGAGTTCCGTACCCAAAGGGTAAGTACAAACTGGACCTTATTATTAAGACTCCACTGTCCGTCTATCTGTCTGTCACCAGGCTGTTTATCACGAACCGTAATATCTAGACAGTTGAAATTTTCTCAGATGATGTAGGTATTTCAGTTGCCGCTATAACAACAAATAAAAATAAAAATCAATGATACGGAATCCTTCGAATCGCACTTGGCGCGTTTTTGGGTTCCGTACCTCCAAAGGTAAGGAACCCGTATAAGATCACTTTATTGTCCGTCTGTCCGTGTGTCAAAACCGATATTTGATTAAAAACAGTACCCAGCTCGTGGTACTTAAAAGTAAATCAAGTTTCTTGCAAATAATTATCCAAGTTGGATAAGGTAACCATATAATTTCGAGCGAGTTGTGTTTGTTAAGCAACTTGAACTAAGTTCAAAGTAACAGAAGATGCAGCCCTGTAAAGTTAACTGGCTAAGTGCCGGATAATCTGCTTACATAAACCCACACTTACTTCTAAAACAAACATAACGTAGTACACATAAAGCTAACAAAAACGTAACATACTGTCTGACAAGGGTTTAGTTGAAAGGGGGAGAACGCGTCTGCACTAATTTAACAATCCAACTGAATTATTAAAAGAAAACTTATCCAACTTTACAACATTTTTGATGTGAAACATCTATAGCCGCACGTAAAACCGATTTCTAGCGTGGCGACGATATTACTTTTACAAAATAATGTCGATGTTTCACATCTGCCAGGCGTCCCGTGACGGCTCACATTTTTTTTTGACTAGGTTCATTAAAATCCCCTAAAATTCGGTCTGATTTACAGAGAGAAAGCAAAAATTAAGAAGGATTGCATAGTCTTGGTAAACCATCTACGAATCAAGCAGAAGGTCACGAGTTCAATCCTCGTTGTGGTGCAATTTTTGAAAATACTTCCTACTAATAATATAAATGTGAAAGTTTGTCTGTATATTTGTTACTACTTCACGCAAAAACTACTAGACCTATTGCGATGAAACTCGGTATGTAAATAGCTGGGGACCTCGTTAACACATAGGCTATTTTTATCCCGATTTTCCCACGGGATCGACACTTACGCGGGTGAAACCGCAAGTCACAGCTAGTTTTATACCATAATTTCCGACTTAAGGTGAAGTAAGACCTGAAACCCCTATCCCTTTCCCACGCACGCGCCGTTCAATGACTCTATCCCTTTCCCCAGCGTGTCGCGAAATGGCCGTTTTAACTGTTTTATTTAATTAAAAGACTCACATATATTGTAGTGAAAAACCATCTGTACTACATTATGGGATTTGATGTAATGTTTATGAAAATAAAAAGTTTGTACTTGTTTTTCTCTTTACAATTGCCGTAAAATTGAAAATCCTAATTTTTTTTTACAATTTATTGGGATTTTTACGATTGTATTCTATCGAGGCAAATGACTGTAATCGTGTTTCGAGGTGTATGATAATACAAAGCATTTCTTCACCTTTACGACAGTAGGCATATCATTCTATGGATTTTAGTGGTTGATACCCAAAAAGTGTTTCTAAGACACCTCTATCGCGCTTCTGGTCTTACCATTTCGGCTTAAAAGACCGTTACGTTCATTTAGATCATTGTCGCGCTACCCTCGTATCAACAGTTGCCCAGGGTAGAGTTACGGCGTCGCATAATTAAAGCATCATAAAACCACCTACCCTTCCTCTTGATTTATACGAAAAAATGATAAATATACTAAATTACCATATTTATACGTGTTCTTTCTTAAAAGTAGCAATTTTTGTACATAATGGCGTAAAATTGAGTAGGTATTAGGAACATTCGATGCCATAATGGATTTGGAAAAGGCCTTGCTCATCTGCGTATGTAAAAAGTTTTTGATAGAGTGGGTGTAAACCATTACCCACGCATGTTAAATGCTTTTCATATGCCATTATAATTACTTGAACTACAACAAATCCGTACAGTATTTATTGTGCAATCCTGGCACTACATTGCATCCAGCACCACTTATTAAATCTTATTATTATTTACTAGCTACGCCTTGCGGTTTCACCCACGTAACTCCCGACCCCGTGGAAATATCAGGATAAAAAGTAGCCTATAGCCTTTCTCGATAAATGGACTATCAAACACAAATATATTTTTTTCAATTCGAACCAGTAGTTCCTGAGATTTTTTGTTTGTTTGTAACGAATAGGTGAAACTTGGTATATGAGGATACGATGATTCATTGGGAGTAACATTTTATTATTCTGATATTCCCACGGGATCGGGACTTACGCGGGTGAAACCGCGTGGAGCGGCTAATAAATAGTATTATATAAATAAAGTAACTAGCTACGCCCCGCGATTTCACCCGCGTAAGTTCCCGTAGAAATATCGGGATAAAAAGTAGCCTATGTGTTAATCCAGGTCTCCAGCTATCTAGATACCGAGTTTCATCGCAATCGGTCCAGTAGTTTTTGCGTGAAGTAGTAACAAACATACATTCACACACACACAAACTTTTACATTTATTATATTAGTAGGATAGGATACCTAGATATTGATTAACTTAAATAGTCAAAAAGTCAGTTTCTGTTGATAAATAAGTAAAACGTCCCATCTCTTGTTTCACATGTCCACCTACATACTAATTTGTTGTTCTCAAGACAAACTTTCTATTGTGCTACCAATTGTTGTTCAAGACTTGTTCCGAGCAATATGTCGGCTGTTGCGGCCGTAATACCGACTTAATATTTTGTACCACTGCGAAGGTATTACATCTAGAGCTTACCAGATAGTCAAAACAACAAAAAAATTGCCAATCTTTCTGCGACACGAGTGAACGGAGGTTACAGATTTGTCTATCGGTGCAATTTGAAGGCAGACGTTTATTTGTTGACTAGCAGCGCTCCGCGGTTTTATCCGCGTAACTCCCGGGGGAATATCAAAATGAAAAGTAGCCTGTAGCCTTCTTCGATAAATGGACTATCCAACACAAACATAATATTTCAATTCGAATCAGCAGTTCCTGAGATTAGGACGGTCAAACAAACAAACTATTCAGCTTTATAATATTAGTACCTATAGATTGTATACGACTCCGGTCGTGCGACGGTACGTTTAATTGCGAAAACTTTTTTCAGACTACCCCCTAATAAGCCTACCATAAAAGCTAAATCAGTTCTTTTCCATCCAAAGGTTGCCTGGAAGAAATCGCTTTCAGCGATAAGGCCGCCCATTTGTGCAACTTGTTCTTTCTAGCTTTTACTTTACTTTGTGTTTATCGTGTTCTGTTTCTTTCTGTGTTGTACAAATAAAGTTATCTATCTATCTAATAAGACGCAATTGAACTTTAGACCACCTGCATTTTTGACGACAATAGCTCTAGACCATTCGCTGCTTAAACGAGTTGCTACCTTAGACGATCTGAGTTTGCGACGATTCGATACTAACTCATTTTTTGGTTGTTTACCATCAAAATAATTAGCCGATCTTAAAGTGATTAAAGTAAAAAATTAAACAAGGCATAATTTTTTTTAAATAATAGATTTATTTTAAAAAGAATATAAAAGGAATCGACAACTATTAACAACTTTCGGTTGACTCTCAACGGATCTCCTGACGGATCCCCTAGATCCGTTGAGAGCTAATAAAAAAAAAAAGAGATCGAAGGGTCTTGCGGATCCCCTAAGTTAAACCGAAAACCGAAAAAACCGAAAATAGAAAACCCTAAAACCTAACTTAAAATTATAATAATATTATCTATATGTATGTTAGTCTGTAAGGTACATATTTTATATGGGTCTGTACTTATTTATAAGGCTGTTACCTGAAATAAAAAATGATTTTATTTTGATTAAACTCTCCCAGGGCAGCCGTTTAGCCTTAAACTTATTAAAATACACATTAATTAAACAATTCAAAAATAGGCTTAAAACGTGATAATTAACAAAATTATTATTTCATTAAGACGTTACAGTAATCAGTCGACAACTTCAATTAAAAACTCATTCACATCGTGACGCAAATATTAAAGAAAATCCCCTTAATAAAGATGAGGTTTGCGTGCTTAGCATTACGCGTCAAATATTCAAAAGACTTGCAAATGTTCATGAGATTACAAGTGACCGCCCCAGCCGCTAAAATTATACCTCTAGCGTCCGTTAATTTTATACGTGACAAGACAAGTTGTTACTTAGACAAATTAAACAGAGATGACAAAAGATTACATGGGTTTCAAACGGTTTATCCAATTCTGATAAAACTGAAGAAGAGACAAACAACAAACAAATTCGGCGGTAGAAATCACTGAATATTTAACTTTCAGATAACATAAACCACATTGAAATCGATGTGGTCACTATGCCGGACTGCCAAACACAGGGTTACGGGTTCGATTCCCGCCTCGGACAAGTATTTATGATTAGATATTCGTCTGTGGGCTGGTTGTTTCTATGTACTATAAGTATACTAGATGCGCCCCGCGGTTTCACCCGCGTACGTACCGATCCCGTGGGAATATTGGAATAAAAAGTAGCCTATGTGTTAATTCATGTCTCCAGCTATCTAGATATCGAGTTTCATCGCAATCGGTTCAGTAGTTTTTACGTGAAGGAGTAACAAACATACATACACACACACAAACTTTCACATTTATAATATTAGTAGGAAGTAGGAAGAAGGATATTATAAGAAAATATATAAATATAGAATGGTATATTGTAAGAAAAGTATATAAGTAGTATAATATCCGTTGTCTAGCACCCCTAACACACGTCTAGTTACTTAGCTTGGGGCTAGATGGCGATGTGTGGAATGTCCTTCAATATTTATTTATATAAATCGGTTCATTCGTTGTCACGTATGTATATTGTATTAGTATTTTTTTTTTTGAAGTGAAAACTTCTTTAGCGGCGTTGAGCACTTTTTCTGTAATGGGTATAAAATCTTAAACTCGCGTCAGGACACGTGACCTGATCGAAAAAGCGTAAGACGGATGGAGAGTAGACAGCTATCCCCTCTCTACGGCGCGGCGAAAATGTATGCCTGGGCCTACTGTTTTTAATTTGGCTGTGAGTGTATTAAGACGTACATATGGTATTTTTTAACGGACGACTATTGACGGACGACAAATGTCGGACGACTATTGACGGACGACAAATGTCGGACGACTATTTGTCGGACGACTATTGACGGACAACAAATGTCGGACGACAAATGTCGGACGACAATTTGTTGGACGACAAATGTCGACTATTTTTTTTTTTTCATCTCAAACTCTTTTTGCGTATGTTCTCGCGACATATGAGATTTTACACAGATATACAGTTTTCACTTCTGCCTGCACTCCCGGAGTGCGCTGTTTTATAACAGACATAGGTGCCAAACTTATAACACCCTTCTTCTGGCATTTTAACCGACAGAACACCCGGAATTCATCTGTTCCGAAGTCGATTAAATCAGTTAAATTAAATTCGCATTCGAGTTGAAAAGTTCCCACTCTCTCTGTGCAAGCACAGCTGAAGAAGTTTTTTCTACGTAACAAAGAGTTTCTACGCGGTAAATATTTAATTTCCTTTTAGTTCCGATCCGATCTTGTAGATATCAGGAACAGTTTTCAAATCAAAGAATGTTGAAATGAGTACTTATTTTTTATCGGCTTCTACCTTTAGAAAACGTAGTGACCTTCGTAGACGTTCTACACTGTAGAGCTACAGTAATGTTACGTAGCATTTGTGCTACGAACTTCGTAGCATTCTTACATTCTTTCTCATTTATCCACTTCCTTTGTGGGAAATCAATTATAAGAAAGCATTACCAATAAATTCCATCCCCAGGATTCAATAAAATGATGAGCATGCCCTATGAAACAACTGTAAACCAATCCCTGTAGATAATATATGTTAACTAGCGACCCGCCCCGGCTTCGCACGGCTATATTATGCATGTATTATACACATAAACCTTCCTCTTGAATCACTCTATCTATTAAAAAAAACCGCATCAAAATCCGTTGCGAAGTTTTAAAGATCTAAGCATACAAAGGGAAATAAGGACATAGGGACGGCGAAAAGTGACTTTATTTTATACTATGTAGTGATATTATACCACATGATTATACTATTACGATAAAGGAAAGCATCGTAATGAATTCGGCTTGCCTTGCCTTAGACAATGAGAGTAGCAAACCTCTCAAAAATGGCGTTCTCGGTTAGGAGGCCCACCATGATTTTCAGTGGAATATAAACGGGGTTTTGAGTTTTATATTTGAAAACAGTTGCATCTTAAAAAATAATTTTTCAACTAAAAATTCACATAAAAGTTCGGAATTCCAAAAACCCTAAAACTAAAGTTTTTCCTCTTGAATTACTCTATCTATAAAAAAAACCTCATCAAAATCCGTTGCGTAGTTTTAAAGATTTAAGCATACATAGGGATATAGGGACAGAGAAAGCTACTTTGTTGTATACTATGTAGTGATAGTGAAGTATCTATACTTCTTACTAAATAGTTTATCAGAACAAAGAACAAGATGTTACAAACATTCCTAACTCTATTTACATTATCTTTTTAGTAACATAAACTGAATTACTGGTATTTTTCCAAGTTTTAAACTTCCCAGGTAGTATTACCGTCGGACATAGCCTCGAACCTTTACCCGATACTTCGACTAACTTAGACGTTACGTTTTATTGAAAACGTTGTGTAATGGTCGTATAATATTTATTAAGGTAGTTATTTCCATTCAATCAAATTCTAGTCGATGTAATAATAATTAAATCGAATGGAAAGGTGTAGGTGGGTTTTTGTATTTTTTTAGAACGAAAAAATATTAAGAATGGGAAAAAATAAAAATGAGAAAGAAATAGCTTATTTTTGTAGTTTGCTGCAATTTTTCGCTATCCCAATATAGTTCTGTAAGCCTATATAAAAATCCACCCTGTATAGAACGCTTTAATGTTATTAAAAAAAACGTAAATCAAAAAATAAAAAAAAACGACATAATAAGCGTCCTTACGACTGAAGGTGGTCTTTTCCAGATTTCGTTCCAAAATCATCGCATTTTCCCGATTCATTATTTCCCGTTTTGTCCCGATAGACAGACGCAGCGGGGGACTTTGTTTATGATAAACTAGCAGCACTCCGCGGTTTCACCCGCGTAACCTTCAATCCCATGGGAATATCGGGATAAAAAGTAGCCTATGTTATTTTCAATGAATCAATGTATCCTCATATCAAGTTTCATCAAAATTGGACCAGTAGTTTCTCTTTATAATATTAGTTTAAATAAATATATGTATGTACCTATCTTTATCTGTACTAATCTTATTAACTTACTAGCTGCGCCCCGCGGTTTCACCTGCGTAAGTCCTGATCCCGTGGGAATATCGGGATAAAATGTAGCCTATGTGTTAATCCAATCGGTTCAGTAATTTTTGCGTGAAGGAGTAACAAACATACATACACACACACACACACAAACTTTCATATTTATAATATTAGTAGGATTAGTAGGATTGTGGCCTACTTTCATACTCTCATCACATCATCTTGTCGATATCGATATCGATACTCCCAGTCGATACTTTGGCTCGCACTAGATGCGCGATTTATTGTTACCTAGGCTACAGAAAATCAACAGAGTTGTCAAGTAGTCGTAAACTGAAAATCAAAATGTGTCATCCATCAGTGCCTTCTGAAAAATAAATATTGAGGGAATTTATCATCTTTTAAATGTTCGTATTATTTTACAAGAACCCTCAAGGTGGGTAACATCATAATATCCACATTGGTGACCTCCTAGAAACATGCAGAGGGATGACCAGGCACCGGGCGGAGCGTGGGCCGACGCTAGTGATGGGAAAGAGTCGAGTGAACCTATCGATGTTTTCAAAGTTGGCATTCGTGTACCACCTTTCTGGCCCGAAGAACCTGAGATTTGGTTTGGTCAAGTGGAGGGACAGTTCGTTATTTCTGGAATTCATAGCGACTCCACCAAGTTTAATTATGTCATTGGACAACTCGACAACCAGTACTCAAGGGAAGTTAAGGACATAATTATCAGCCCTCCAGCGTCCAACCGCTATGAGAAACTGAAGACGGAGCTTATTAAACGACTTTCGGCCTCCAACGAAAAGAAGCTGAAGCAGCTGCTGATGCATGAGGAGTTAGGAGACCGTAAACCATCCCAGTTTCTCCGACACCTGAAGAGTCTCGCCGGCTTAGATGTTCCAGATGATTTTCTTAAGACCATATGGATAAGCCGCTTGCCGCTTGGAGTGCAGACTGTACTCGCCGGACAGCCAGCCACTGTTCAGCTGGATGACTTGGCTGATCTCGCCGATCGGGTCAACGAGATAGCTACATCTACACCGTCTGTGGCATCTACAAGTGCAGCGATTCCAGGGTCGGTGCTGAGCGACCTTTCCAGAGAAGTTGCCGAACTTCGGAAACAACTACAGCAAGTCGCAACTCATGGAAATGGCAGGTCTCGCGCGAGGACCAAGTCATCTGGCAGGAGATCGTCATCGACGCAACGGTCGCAGTCCAACTACCGCAAGTTTCCGCTGTGCTGGTACCATCATAAGCACGGTGACAAGGCTAACAGGTGTATTCGGCCGTGCGACTACAAGTCGGAAAACTCCAAGGGCGGTCGGTAATGGCGACTGACGATTGCCCTTCATCATCTGCTGGTCGCCTTTTCGTCACTGACCGATCTTCGAAGACGCAATTCCTGGTCGACACCGGTAGCGACCTCTGTGTCTTCCCACGGTCAGCTCTTCGTGATCGTCGTGCCAAGACGGACTTCATACTGTGTGCAGCGAACGGAACTAATATTTTTACTTACGGCTACGTACATTTTAACTTAGATTTAGGCTTACGTAGGTCTTATGCTTGGCGATTTATAGTTGCAGATGTAACTAAACCAATCATAGGTGTTGATTTTTTAAATTTTTACAACCTGATTGTAGATTGTCGCAATAAGCGCTTAATCGATAACACCACATCGGTAACTACAAAAGCTATGCCTGCTAATTGTAAAAATGTATTTTCTGTCAAAGTGTTGACTGGTGAGTCTCGTTATCACAAAATTCTTGATGAATTTCCCGAACTCACTCGACCAGCTGGTACACTACGCACACACACACATAACACACTTCACCATATTCGCACGACTCCAGGGCCTCCAGTATCTTGCACACCTCGTCGTCTAGCACCTGACAAATTAAAAATTGCTCAAAAGGAATTTGAGTCTATGATTGCCAGTGGGACTGCAAGGCCTTCAGAAAGTCCTTGGGCCTCACCCCTGCATCTGGCGCCTAAAAAGGACAACGGGTGGCGTCCTTGCGGCGATTACCGCATGCTCAATGCCCGCACCGTACCTGATAGGTATCCGATTAGGCACATTCAAGACTTTGCACATAACATTTCAGGCTGTTCTATTTTCAGCACTTTAGACCTTTTAAAGGCCTATAATCAGATACCTGTCAGTGCGGACGATATTCAAAAGACCGCCATTACAACGCCGTTTGGGTTATACGAATTCCCCTATATGAGTTTTGGACTTCGAAATGCTGGACAGACATTCCAACGATTTATCGACGAAGTCACTAGGGGGCTAGATTTCGTTTTTTGTTATTTAGATGATTTTTTAATATTTTCGAGATCCCAAGACGAGCACGAGGACCACCTTCGTACAGTATTCACCAGGCTGAGGGACTACGGCCTACTAATAAACATATCCAAATGCGTATTTGGGGAAAAAAAGGTAACTTTTTTAGGTTACTCCATCTCTGTGGACGGCACCAGACCTCTAGACACAAAGGTAAAGGCCATCCAGGAGTTTCCCGTACCAAAGAACGTACGTCAGCTTAAAGCATTTTTGGGCATGCTCAATTTTTATCGGAGATTTCTCCCACAAGCAGCCCAAATACAAGCTCCATTACATGCTTATTTAGTAGGATCGGTCAAAGGAACGCAACCCATCGACCTTTCAGAGGAAGCATTAACAGCTTTTGAAGCTTGTAAAACAAGTCTGTCCAATGCTGCTCTGCTAGCTCATCCAGATTGCGCAGCAAAACTAGCCTTAGTGACAGATGCATCAGATAAGGCAATTGGCGCAGTGCTTCAACAGCTAAAGCATGGTGCATGGCAGCCGTTAGCCTTCTTCTCAAGGAAGCTCTGTCCTTCACAGGTCAAGTATTCTCCCTATGACCGAGAGTTACTCGCCATTTACGAGGCCATTAAACATTTTAGGCATATGGTCGAGGCGCGTCATTTTATAATCTATACTGACCATAAACCGAAAGAAAACCTGTTCACCTAGGCAGTATAGACACCTAGACTTCATTTCGCAATTTACGACAGATATTCGTCACATATCGGGTAAGGATAATATCGTGGCGGACACCTTATCGCGAATTGAAGAGCTAAGCGCGCCTGTTGACCTCGAAGCCATGGCTCAGGGTCAAATATCTGATCCCGAACTTAATAAGTTATTAGGCGAGGGCACATCCCTGCGCTTAGAAAAACTGCAACTACCTGGAAGCCGAATTCCCGTGTATTGCAACGTCAGTACTCCGACTTCCAGGCCTTTTGTACCGAAGTTCTTCCGTAAACAGGTTTATGAAAGTTTACATTCTTTAAGTCACCCTGGCAGTAATGCTTCCGCAAAGCTGGTCGCCGAACGTTTTGTCTGGCCTGGCATTAGGAAGGATTGTAAAGAATGGGCTCGCGCGTGCATATCGTGCCAAAAAGCTAAGGTCAATCGACATGTGACCGCACCACTTAGCACCTTTAATTTACCACGCGCCCGTTTCAGACAAATTCATATTGATCTGGTCGGACCCCTTCCTCTTTCACATGGCTACCGGTACTGTCTGACGGCCGTAGACCGATTTAGTCGGTGGCCGGAAGCAGTACCGATAGAAAACATTACTGCTGAAACTGTAGCTAAGGCCTTACTATCGACATGGATAGCTCGATTTGGCTGCCCTACTGACATAACGACTGATCGTGGGAGCCAATTCGAGTCAGCTTTATTCAATTGCCTGTCGAAAATGGCTGGTTTTCAACATAAGCGAACTACAGCTTACCATCCGGCTTGTAATGGTCTTGTGGAGCGTTTCCACAGACAGCTTAAAGCCGCAATAGTATGTCACGCAAATGACAGATGGACTGAGACGTTACCGTGGGTTCTTTTAGGCATAAGAACTTCTTTTAAAGAGGACTTACAGTCATCATCTGCCGAGTTGGTATATGGAGAACCGTTGAGGCTCCCCGGCGAATTCTTCGAGTCCGCGACAAGCGTCACCACGGATATAACCGAATTTTCCGCGCGGCTCAGAAATTTCGCCGAGAAAATACGCCCAACACCAGCTTCGCGTCACTGTACGTCCAAGGTGTTCATCTTTAAAGAACTGGCAACCAGTGATTACGTTTTCCTCAGAGAAGACGCATCACGTGGTTCCCTCCAACCAGCATACACAGGCCCACACAAAGTTATATCACGCGGAGATAAAGTTTTCAAAATTTTATTTAAAGGAAAAGAGGCCACAGTATCGATAGACCGAATTAAACCGGCCTACATACTGTCAGACCAAAATGAAGAAGTCTTGCCACCGATAAATAAAGAAATATTAACCCGTTCCGGTCGTCGCGTTAAATTCACAGGTTTCTATCGCCCTTGACGGTCTCCGGAGGGGGGTGGTGTGGCCTACTTTCATACTCTCATCACATCATCTTGTCGATATCGATATCGATACTCCCAGTCGATACTTTGGCTCGCACTAGATGCGCGATTTATTGTTACCTAGGCTACAGAAAATCAACAGAGTTGTCAAGTAGTCGTAAACTGAAAATCAAAATGTGTCATCCATCAGTGCCTTCTGAAAAATAAATATTGAGGGAATTTATCATCTTTTAAGTGTTCGTATTATTTTACAAGAACCCTCAAGGTGGGTAACATCATAATATCCACAGGATTACTTTTTAGGGTTCCGTACCCAAAGGGTAAAAACGGCACCCTATTACTAAGACTTCGCTGGTACTATTGATAACTTAGTGATGAATAGTAAAAAGTGGAATTTTAATAAAACATACTCGATCATAATTCTCACGTCGCTTGATGAGACGCAAGAGCTACGGCAACAAACAAGTAACGCACATCCTAAACCGCTGGGTCTAGAGGTTACATGAATAACGCACCTATCTGAGCACTAAACAGGAAAGGGTTAATCTAGAATTCTCATAGCATCCGGGTGTAGGCACGCGGTAGAAACCGCAGAGTAAAACTATAAACAGTAGTTTTAAAATATTATTTTAGACAAATATGGATATTCTTCATGTAGAACTCTTTTTTAGAAAGAAAGAAAGAAATAAAGAAAGAAATAAAACTTTATTTTCTGAGCACTTTATTTCGTCCTCAGCACGATGCTGAAGCTAGAAGCCTCAGCGCTGATTTTCAGAACGAACCTTTTCGTACGAAGAGGATTTTTCTTCATTAGTACCTAACTGGTAACGAACCTTCGGTTTCGTATGCGGCCGAAGGGGTTCCATTGTGATTATTGTTTCTTTGAATTATTATTTTCTTGAGATATTTAAGGGTTTTTTGGTAGATTAGGTAGATAGGTAGGAACGTGATTTCGCAACAGGCATTACATAGAGTTCTAAAATGGCTATTATTCAAATGTTTCCAACACAAGCAAGGCTTTCAAGCCACGTTTAAGTTGAAGGAATCTATATTATAAAATGATTTGTCTTTTATCACTTCACTATCACTTCACTACATATATAGTATAAAACAAAGTCGCTTTCTCTGTCCCTATATCCCTTTGTATGCTTAAATCTTTAAAACTACACAACGGATTTTGATGCGGTTTTTTTTAATAGATTGAGTGATTCAAGAGGAAGGTTTATATGTATAATACATGCAAAATATAGCCGTGCGAGGCCGGGGCGGGTCGCTAGTAATAACTAAAATAAATTTAGTAATAACTAAAATAAAATGAATTTAAAAACCTCCACTTTTGTTACCTAATTATACAAATTGAAAAGTTAGATAGGTATATAAAAAATGGTAATGTCCTTTCCGAAGTTCAATCCCTATTATTTTTGATAATTATATAAAAACAACCTTTGATACAAAACTGAACCAATTTCCACGAAATGAAATGAAAACAAAAATGAACAGAACAATAATTTAAGCAAATCTTGTTTTCATTGTTTTTAATTTTTTAGCTCTGAAATTGATCAGCTTTTAATATTATTATATTTATGTAGATAAGTAAGTAAACGGGAGAAACTGTCCAGAGACACATCCTTCCTACTTAATGTGAAAGTTTTTGCGTGTTGTGTGTGTATGTATGTTTGTTACTCCTTCACGCAAAAACTACTGAGCCGATTGCGATGAAACTCGGTATCTAGATGGCTGGAGAACTGGATTAACACAAAGGCTACTTTTTATCCCGATATTCCCACGAGATCGGGACTAATGCGGGTGAAACAGTGGGGCGCAGCTGGTAGAGATATATATTGATATTTACAGGGTGTCTCGTAACGAATAGATTACCGGCTTATCTATTCGTTACAAGATACACTGTGCTGGTTCAGTAAAATAAAAGTTATGCTCCATGAAAGTCTCTCGGTTACCGAGATATCCACCATTTTTGAAAATTTAAAATTTCACTCCCATCTCAGTGCTTTTTGGTGCTTTATCTTATATTTCTCTAAACCGGCAGATTGTCTTCTATCCGTAGGTGCCTGCTTATCTATTTATTACGGGACATCCCGTATATTATCATTTACTTTTTTATGAATAGCTATATACAACGATTTTCTAAGCCTTGTCTACTTATTCAATTTGATCGATCGTGACAGGTTCGTATAGTGGCGTAAATAAGACTTGAAAATGAGTACTTAGATATTTGACAACTTATACTTCTGCCAGCAACACTTCGATCCATTGGGATCTTTTGTGTTTACCTCTACCTCAATATTTCTTACTCTTTGAAGAAGTAGTCTATTAACGTGGTGACCCACTAAGAGGAAGAAACCTATATTCCTCCGGTTTGAGATACGCATTCCCAAGGAGCTGCTGCTTCGCTGCTAAGACGTCGCATTTACACAGTATGTGCTCCATAGTTTCCCTCAACTTATACTTAACTAGCGACCCGCCTCGGCTTCGCACGGCTGTATTATGCATGTATTATATCTAAAAATCTTCCTCTTTAATCACTTAATCTATTAAAAAAAACCGCATCAAAATCCGTTGCGTAGTTTTAAAGATTTAAGCATACATAGGGGCATAGGGACATACAGATGGCGAAAAGTGACTTTATTTTATACTATGTAGTGATTGTCACTGCACGCTTGTAAATACTTATAATACTCTTCTTCGTTTCCCTAGGTATGTGGGGTGCCCAAAAGGACTCCGAATCAGAAGGTCTAAAAGAGAAAACATTTAAAAAATGGACAAATGGCCCTCAGACAAAAAAAATTATTGGGCGAGATGTACCCTAACCCTACCCGTTAAAACGTCTAAATGACATTGTCACCTATATCCAGAGTGGCAAAATGACTATATAGCTAGTAAAATGCCCAAAACGAGCATGGCTGCATTGCCTCATTGGATGCCAATGCCTATCCGTGGGGCAAAGTAGCAAATTCTTTTGGTCACCCGAAGCTAATACTAATAATTGTGAAATAAGCGTAAGTATGTATGTGTAGTATAAGATGTGGTATAAGTAGGTACCTACCTATATCTGTTGCATAGTATTCTGTCATCGTCGCAAGATATTCCGGATACAATCAACAGCCGTTATCCGGCATAATCTCCTCAATTCCAACGAGATGTTTCGATTATTTCCAGTAAACAACTGTTTTTTATTGAATACGCGACGAGGGTGAGACAATTGCCTGTAAATGGACGTCTCCGTTTGATAAGTAGATACTGTTTTATAAGGATAAAATAACGCAAGCTTTATTAGATCCACGTATATAAGGACTACGGTATAAATGCCTACGCGTGCCAAACAGTACTGTTACTAACGATTAGTTTCAATTCTTAATCACCTGTAGTCTAATTACTTAATTAGGTTACTTTAATCTAACTAGATAACTAAGTAATTAGACTAAAATAACGCATCAATCGTCAACGGATAGCAACATCTCACGGTCAAGATATTATTTGTAAGTATGAAAACTTCTCACCAAGTCAGCGACTAAACAAAATTGACAAAGTTCATATGCCACAAAATGTCGTAATTGTTGGAATCTAATAGGGCTGAAAAATAATAAGCAAGCAAATCTATTTTAACAAAAAATAAACGGGAGTCTGTTTAATTATCTGGTATAACTGCAATTGCCTGTAAAAGAACAAATGCAAAAGTAAATCATGACAAAATAGACGTAGTACATATTTAAAAAATACAATACAAACACGATATTACCTGCACACGACGCATTTTTAACCCTGAATAAACTTGAAATATGTCAATACACAAGGATTGCATTGGACAAGGGCGTTTCAGTTTTATAACTTGTTTATTTAAACCGAGTTACTGAGTGCAAAATCACTACATAGTCACTTCATCACTACATACTCGTAGTATAAAATAAAGTCGCATTCTCTGTCCCTATTTCCCTTTGTATGCTTAAATCTTTAAAACTACGCCACGGATTTTGATGCGGTTTTTTTTAATAGATAGAGTGATTCAAGAGGAAGGTTTATATGTATAAGATATGCATAATATAGCCGTGCGAAGCCGGAGCGGGTCGCTAGTATAAAATAAAGTCACTTTTCGCCGTCTCTATTTCCCTTTGAATGCTTAGATCTTTAAAACTACGCAACGGATTTTGATGCGGTTTTTTAAATAGATAGAGTGTTTCAAGAGTAAGGTTTATATGTATAATACATGCATAATATAGCCGTGCGAAGCCGGAGCGGGTCGCTAGTATAAAATAAAGTCACTTTTCGCCGTCTCTATTTCCCTTTGAATGCTTAGATCTTTAAAACTACGCAACGGATTTTGATGCGGTTTTTTTAATAGATAGAGTGTTTCAAGAGTAAGGTTTATATGTATAATACATGCATAATATAGCCGTGCGAAGCCGGGGCGGGTCGCTAGTTTAGAATAAAATAACTAGGAAACCTACAAATACTTTTGGTACTTATAAAGGTCAGCTGAGTTCTATGTATTTTACTATTTAGATCAGTCATGATGTTAATTAAACTAAGTTGGAAAGTTACATCGCGTCGAATCTACTAATGTATTTTGATAGGATGCTCTGCGTGATTGAAGGTAAGCAAAAGGTAGTAGATGTAGAGATTTTTCTCTCGCAACTTTACTTGCGAGTTAAATACGATCAGTGAAAAAAATATAACCAATTATTTTTAAAATAACAAATGTAATTAAGTGTCATAAGTCCTATCAGTTTGCTACCATAATACCATCAACATGTATTGGACTTACGACCTTTTTCTAATAGATATTACACAAACATAAATACTTGAATTAAAAGTACTCAGTGTGATTATTATTTTCAACATGTATTTAGTTGCCCGAGTGCTATAAGTCGCCACCCGCTATAATGTTCAAATAGTGCTGCACATGATTGTTAACGTTATGGTCCCAGTGGACTTTTTGACGTTGATTGTACAAGTGTAACAGAGGCCCCTGCACTAACCAATTAATGCTTGTATCGCAGGAGACCTACAATCATATTACAAATTAGGTGACTCTAGGGTATGTGACCATGACTGGTCTAAACATTTACGGACTACTTATATATTTAAACAGAAAAATGTATGTAAAAATAAAAATAATATAAACTCAGTCTCAATCTCTCAGTAACTAACTTACAAACGAACGTCACTTTTTACTATTATTTTTATGAAAACCATAAAAATATGTTCTTCATTTTACCTTAAAAGGTTCACGTGTCGAAAACGTTAAGATTGTTTATTTTATAAACATAAACACATCCTTCCACACTTCTTATGTTAAGTTGAACAGTTCTCTAAGTAAGATGAAGTGGCTTTGAAAATATCACCCATTTTGTTAAATAAAACTGATATTTTATTTACCAGAATTATATAAAGGAATAAAAGAAGCTAATTAAAAAAAATCATTACGTATTTTGTTTAAGAAATCCTAAAATATAAGGCTTCAACTGAAATACTTGCTATATATTTCACTAGGCTTAAGAGATAGCCTAAACCTCCTTTAAACCTTCCAATAAAAAAATCAATTTAAACGTTAATAACTGATAATACCAATTAACCCCATTAATTATTATTTTTTGTCAGTATTTGAGTTGTAACCTTTCGTATAACGTCAAGGGGCGGGCGGTACATCACTGCCGCCCGCCCATCGCGCCGGATATATAAGCAAGGCAAGAGGCTTCATCCACACACAACCACAACCAGTGAGCCAGTCGACTGATCCACTCATCAATCTACTAAAACAGGTTGGTACATATTTTTTATTTATCATTTTTTATTTTATTTAGACAAGTTAGCACGATATTAAAGTTATAAAATAAATAGATTTTTTTAAATATGATTTAAAATTTAGACTTTAAATTCTAATTCAATATAATAAAATTCTTTAATAGATTTTCAGACAGTTTTCTTATTTTATAATTTACTAGCGACCCGCTCCGGCTTCGCACGAGTATATTATGCATATATTATACCTACATATAAACATTCCTCTTGAATCACTCTATCTATTAAAGAAACCGCATCAAAATCCGTTGAGTAGTTTTAAAGATTTAAGCATACATAGGGATAAAGGGACAGAGAAAGCGACTTTGTTTTATACTAGGTATGTAGTGATTTCAAAGCCAATTAAATTTTTTAATTATGACGTTTTTATTATTTTATTTTTTTTACAAATACAATACTTAGTATTATAAAATACATACATAAAACATTTTAAAAGGAACGATAAAATATGCAATCCTTAAACAAATAAATTTAGAAAATGACGATTCACTTTTTAATTATTAAAGACATTATTATACGAGAAATTACTGACTCACTCACTGATCACGAAAGCTCAGACACTACAGTGCTAGGAGGCTTAAATTTTGCATGTGATTCCCATTAAGACGCAGGTGCTCATACTTAAATATTATAAAGAAAATTTTGTTTTTATATGTATTCGCTTATTATTTCTCTTTTTTTTAATGTAATTTTGTTTTTGTTTGAATAAACTGTGTACGAACTACCGAGTTACGATTAAATAAATAAACATAGACTGTTAAAACACTACCCTATCGCATTCGGGTAAAAACAATATCACTATGAAAATAAACAGGCTTAACTTGAAAATAAACAGGCTTAACTTTCTTAAATAAACAAAAAATAAAGAACAACAAACAAATGTATTGTAATTCGGCATGCAAATGTATCCGGTTAAGCCAAAAGGTCGGTAACTACTTTAATAATATAGTACCTATCTCAACAAATCCCGATTTGCATAAGAAAAAGTGTCTACCTTTAACAAAATACTTGCATCTTTAATGTATTAGGTACCTTTCTTTGTAATTCTGAGAAAATCAGATGCTAAGATGTCAAAGCTAGAAGGTAGGATGAGGTGAAACCTATTTCATACTTCTATTTAACTTAAACTTCAAGTAAATAAATCATAGAATGCTCGTATTTTTATAGTTTAGAACTTCGTAATAAAATCTGATTCAATTTAACATTCAGTGTTTTTTATTCTCAAGTTTGAACAAAAGTAACCAAATAAGTTAAAGAAAACGCTGTAAAACTAAATAAATATCTAAAATACTAAATATAACTATTCCTACTAAATTTATATCTATGTCGGTTTAAATTAAATAATGCGACTGTTTTTATAAAGATCTGTCTATATTTAGAATCAAAATTACTCCGATTCAATGAAATATCTGACATGATTACTTGCACGTGGATGTATAATATTCTTGACCTTCTTTCCAACGAATTTCTGTGAAAGGAGATAAAAGTATGAGTAAACTAGCAACGCCCCGCGGTTTCACAGTCCCAATTCAATTGAAATATCGGAGATATTTAACCTATGTATGCCCCAGGTTTCAATGTATTATAATAGAAAGTTTCATCATAATCCGTCCAGTAGTTCCAAAACATGGTTCTAAAACGGTTTAGTACAAAAAAAAATTACACTCAAAAAAACTTGCTTTTTAAAATTTATCAGTATAAGGTAAAGTCTACTCTATTTATACTCCTTTTCCCTTAACGAATTAAGATCTTTCCCATAACGACCATTAAAATGAAGTTGATTTAATCAATTACTATACAAGCTTTTATTTTTTAAATATCAATGACTAAATTTAATAAAAAAGGTACCACATACGTGTATAGTTTTCTTTGGAACATGAATTTTATATTGTTTGAATTGTATCTAGAAAAAAAGAAAAGATCGACATTTGTGCTAGCCACAAACTGATGCTTCCTTGATAAGTGTCGATTTTGTCAGGGTAACAAATATTCATAAGTGACCTTTCAAAAATGTCATGTTTCCAATAATAATTCCAGGTAACCACATGTACTTAAGAGTAATTACTGATGGTTATACTTGGAATTAGAAATGTAATGATTGAATAATGTCGATGGTATTCTATTCTGTTGTTTTTCCTATTAATGATTTTACTTTAGAATAAAAAATAAGAATTACATTTCACGGCGGCACAGTTGTTTAGGGTACCGCGCGGTCGTATATCGTAGTAAAGTTCCCCCTCGCGGGAACCTTGTCGATGTTAAACCGATTCTGACTTGACGGATTCGTTCTCATGATGCTCTCTGAATGAATTCACTAAGGTGACTCTTTGATGTTATCCGTTAAGATGCCGCAAAGATAGTTGTAAATATTATACTAAATAAATATATTTCGTGCTATTATTTTTGCGTAAAAGTAATAAATATACTCAAAACGTTCATTTTAATAATGTCATTGACTATTGCGGTGCAGTTAATAAAGATAATAGTCGTGAAAATTGTATCGTTATCAATTTAATATTTGATTACTAGTACCTTCTATCAGCAGGTAAAGCCGACTTTACCTGTTACTATATTTAGTAAAATAAGTATGCGATCTGTTTATTTGATTGGTGTTTTTTATGGAAATTGGATTACAATAGAACTTTTTATAATGTCATATAAAAGTTTCGTTTATAAATATTTTTTGGCCATCTATCTCGGTTCAGTTTTAAGGTGAAAGGGTACCTGCGCTCTCTACATATAAACGTAGTCGACTGTTTCCTCCCTGGATAATGACACTAGCACAAATATTTTTGTGCCATAAAACCTATAACTAATAGAAATTGAGATTAAAAATAAATAAATAAACAAACAAAAAATAGGGGCATCGTCATGGCAGTTATAAGTTTTATGCACCAAAAATATTTGCTCTAAGTAGTGCCATTATCCAGGGAGAAAATAGTCGACTACGTTTGTAATAGTTTGTATGGAGAGAGCCCCCGGTACCCTTTCCTCTCATTACGATACGTTTGACGAATGCGTTACGACTCATGATAAGGCCTCTCTAAAATAAACCATCAAAATCGGTTCAGGAACTGCCTTCTTTGGAATTATTTAACGTATGTTATCAATAAATTAAATTTACAATATTCACTCTTAAATCCTAACACAATAATAAACAACTTGGTTAAAATTATGTTTATTATTATATTGTTTATTATATTTATTATATTGTTTATTTATATGTTTATTTTGCAATAACGCGCGTATACGACTTCGGAATTGAAATACTCGTGAAGCAATAGAACTGTTACTGCCTTTTATATGATCGAGTTCGATATATTGAATTAAGAGGAAAGGGTACCGGGGGCTGTCTCCATACAAACTATTACAAACGTAGTCGACTGTTTTCTTCCTGAAGGACACTAGAGCAAATATTTTTGGTGCATAAATCTTATAACTGCCATGACCATGCCACTATTTTTTGTATTTTTTTAATTTTTTAATTTTATTTTCTAGGATAATTAGAAAATGAAAAAAAAACACAAAAAATAGGGGCATAGTCATGGCAGTTATAGGTTTTATGCACCAAAAATATTTGTTCTAGTGTCATTATCCTGGGAGGAAACAGTCGACTACGTTTGTAAGGAGAGCGCGCAGGTACCCTTTCACCTTAAAGATATCGAATTTAGATTTTATATCTATACTTAATTAAATCTAGATAAGTTTACAACGTAAAAGAACTAATGGATGAAACAGAAACATCTAGACAAATAATGTAATTATAACCTTTAATTAAAACTGTACGTAACGAATTAACTTTTAATTATCATAGGTCCCTAAAAGTAAACTCGACTCTACCTCTCCCATCTGTTGCCTACTTAATATTTCGGGTTTCTTTGCATACTTTACTTGAGTTAATCCTTTTATTATTCCTAATCCTGTCTGTAATGGATACTTACATACAACTCATGCATAAGTACGGCATTTTTTTTTTCAATTGTTATATCAGACCTCCAGTTATCTACGTAGCATCGTCGTCAGTTCAATGTTTTTTTGCGTGAAGATAAATAATAAAGATAAATATTGCAAGACATTCCACACATCGCCATCTAGCCCCAAGCTAAGTAATTAGACTTGTGTTATGGGTGCTAGACAACATTATACTACTTTTATACTATTCTTTTGTAATCATATACTAAAAATAAATACAAACAACCAGACCACAGACAAATATCTAAGCATAAATACTTGTGCGAGGCAGTAATCGAACCAGCAACCCTGTGTTTGGCCGTCCGGCATGGTGACCATTGTGCCATCTGGATCGTCAGGTGTAATAAAAACACACACAAACTTTCAAATTTAAAAATTCATAATTAGGATTGGTATATGAACTAAGGATGGGATGTAAATAGATTTTTTGTTTTATCCAGGTCCAAGATGCGTAGAGCTTGCGGTGGTCTGGTCGTGGCTGTGGCCGCTTTACTTGTTTGTTGCAACGCAAATCCACATCAGGTACGTTTTGTAGTTTTAAGTCATTAAATAACTTCTGGTTCACATAGCACGTTATAGCACGTGTAACTAACAATACATATCGTGCATTTAAGTTAATCTATACATATAAAATCTTTTGTCCTGACTGACTGACGGATCAACGCACAGTCTAAACCGCTGATCGTAGAGACCTGAAACTTGGAGGGTGTATTCTTTGTATGACGTAGCCATCCGATAACAAAATGATTTCCCGAAGTTCTTCCCTAAGGGGGTGAAAACGGGGGGGTGAAGTTTGTATGGGGCAACGTGATTTCTTGGTCCATTTTCCACTTTTACGCGGACGAAGTCGCGGGCAAAAGCTAGTGTAATATAAAAATTGATTGATTAATTTTTGAACTTGATTCGATAAGATTACATACGTTCAGTGGCGAATTTGCAAGCCAGTAGGCCTGGTCCTAGGTCGTTCAGATATTGGAGACGACCAATCGTGGATATTGTACTTATTTGTTGCCGAGCTAGTTTTCGCAACTCGACTTTGAGCCTCGAAGTTTGAGCCCCTTTTTTGCGGCGGAGTGGGAGTATTCGCTACTCCAATAAACCTATACTTGTTAAATTAAATATAACATTTTTAATTTATTTTAAACCTATAAATTCTATTAGCTAAATGATGAGAGCCAAGAAAGGAGCGGCAACAAGCCCTAGAGCGGCCAAGACTGCAATTCCGCCACTGCCTTCGTTCTTAATATATTTCATTTTATCTTTAATACAATCAATATATTTCTTATTTTCTTTTATAGCGTCCGTCAGGCCTTTGACAGACTTCTCGATTTAAATATTTATTTAGATATTACGAGTATACTTTACTTATATATCTCGTATCCGTCATGTGCCAATCACTAGAGAATACCCATGAATATTTCAAGAAAAATAAACATTATCCTTAACTTTACGACCAATGGGAAGCGTATCTATTCTCACTGGTGTTTAGTAAAACAGTTTTCTTTAAAATAATTCTTTGGGTTTGGTGAATAATTTTGATTTAACATTTTATAAGATTTTTATACCGCGTTTCTTTTTATAAAAGAATTTTAAATTCTCGAAATATCACAACAATTAATTCATAAAATTATTTATTAAACTTCTATAGGTACATTAATTAAAACGAAAGAAATAAAACAAATTAATAATCTAAATAAGTCTACCTAGGTAGGGTGCCCAAATAAATTATATAATTAAATTATTTTGTCTGCCTTTTCTACTTTACTATTATTTCTTTAAAGTAACATTGATCGAATACTAAGCACCAAAGGAAAGGAGGCGGGAATTACATAATACCTACCTAAGTCTCCAATCAGTCTACGAGAGGCACAAAAATGAAAAACATAATTTTCTTAATTAAATATAGAATTTCAAAGGCTTAAACCACCGAAGTTAAAGTAAATATAGAGACCTTGTTATAAATCGTTAAAATTATAAATCGAGTTCCACCGTACGTACAGTGCAAATAAAACCTTTTCTATGAATTCGTCCTCCAAATAGTTTCTTATCTACATTGTTACATATTGTTTCTAAATAGTATAAAACAAAGTTGCTTTCTCTGTCCCTATTTCCCATTGACCGCTTAAATCTTTAAAACTACGCAACGGATTTTGATGCGGTTTTTTTACTAGATAGAGTGATTCAAGAGGAAGGTTTATATGTATAATACATGCATAATATAGCCGTGCGAAGCCGGGGCGGGTCGCTAGTTGTTTCTAAATTATATTTACCAAACTAGCTGCGCCCCGCAGTTTCACCCACGTAATAATTTTCTTAGTACGCAATTTTCTTAATTTTTTTCTGTGATAAAAACCTTCTCGTGACAATAACAAACACAACGAAAAAAGAAATAGCGAAATCGGTTTAGCTGTTCTCGAGATTTGCGCTTAGCAACACATTGACCGATTCAGTTTTATATTATAGAAACATTGTAAGGGTTTGCACTAACTAGGTAAGTAGGTATAGCACAGGAATTTTAATTAGACGATAATCACAGGAGTATAACGAGGTTTATTATGACAAAAACTTAAACTGCATCAACTCGTCTAAAGAAATCGTAGTTAGTGGATCCGTATTCAACCTAAAATTTCAAGCGTAAGACGAGAAATTCTGGGTCGGTATTTCCCGATCGTCAAAATTCACGAAATATCCAATCAATTATTTCCTTTAGACGCATAACACCATTTACGCGAAACATCAACTCGAGATTTTGTCGTGTCGTGTTTTGCGGATTATTAGAAATAATTACGTAAAATCCCAACGACGCAAAACACCTCCACAAACGCAAAACACCACCTTAAATTGTAATTTTTTTATTTTGTGGTCGAATCTGTGACGTTTCAAACTTTTTTAGCTTACATTTGCTGGGTGCCAAAACGTTATAATAGGGTACCTACCTTTTCTTGTTATGGTATTATTCGTAGACTTATTTCTTTAATCAAGTCTGTCAAAGAAAACCTATGAATAATATTTTACAGTCTTTGCTACGGAAACCTACGAACCGCTACGAAAATAGCTACGAGGTACAGATTTTATCAAGATTGTAGGTTTATTGAATAGGTATGGGATTAAAGGTACGCGAAGGCGGATGGTGAATGAAGTTTGCACACATTTTCGTGATGTCTACACGACCTTCCTGCAACGACAATATTCAGTTACGCGATCTCCTTTAGCTAACTAAAGTATTCGGAATAAACCTTTTTTTTTTTTAAACTCACAATTCTGGTACTTATCTATAAAAAATACCTTCAAAAGTTGATAAATACAGCACTGAATGATTTATGGCCGTTTAGTATTTTAAAATTCCGGATACACAGTTGGTAAGCCAGGAAGTCCGGTTTACTTTGAATATTTAAAAATGTTCTATTTTTTCCTTGATTTTTCTAAACAAATAACATTATTTTTCATCTTGAACTTTACTTGGTGTGGTTTTGGCTGACTTTCAATTTAAAAGTCTAACGTGGGTTCAAATACTGATTGCTACCTCACAACCAATAGGTTTAAAAAAAAAAAAGCATTAAAGATATCTGAAGCCGACAGTTCTAAAAACTCAAAACCACGGTTCGATGTCAGGTATATGGGACATAGCAGCATCCCGCGGTTTCACCCGCGTAAGTCCTGATCCTGTGGGAATTTCGGGATCAAAAGTATTCAATGTCCTTTTCCAACCCCTAAACTACCACTATGCAGATTTTCATCCAAATCAGTCGAGTCATTTGACCGTGAAGAGGAAATAAAGAAACCAAGTTTCGTATTTATAATAATTAGTTAGGATTCTGGAGCATGTTATCTTACTGTCAAACCTTTCTTAGCCGAGGTTTTTTACTTTCATAGAATCTGTAGCACAAAGACAACATTACTAAAATCGCATACATTATAAGATCGCACCATGCCTAATAAATTTATACCGCAGTTCGCCAACTTTGCAAAAAAACACGTTTATTCAATACTAGCTGCACCCGCGTTATTCCCGATCCCATGAGAATATCAAGATAAAAAGTAGTCTATATTTTTCAATTAGATCTAGCAGTTTCCGAGATCAGCGTGTTCAAACAAAAAACGGAAGCCTCCAAAGATGAATAATTTTTCCCGTTATTTCCACATTTTCCACTGATTCTTCGCTCCTATCGGTCGATGCATCATGTTATATACCATAAAGCCTTCCTCGATAAATGGACTATCCAACACAAAAATATTTTTTCAATTCGAACCAGTAGTTCCTGAGATTAGCGCGTTCAAACAAACAAACTCTTCAGCTTATAATATTAGTATAGATTATAATGCCTCTCTTGCTGGGAAGAGACCCTTGCCTTGCCTAATGAAAAATATTAATGGGCTAATATTACTTTTTTTTAATCAGGAACAAGATGTAAGTGGCAGCGAGCAAGGATCCGGCAAGCGTTACGACGTGAATGGTAAGCCGATCGTATAAACAACACAGTTGCACACTTTACGAACTTCTTACACAATGTTAATGAGATTTTAATGTCAATTACTTCTTGTTATTATGCATATTTTACAGTTAAGCAAGAATGTTACCTGGCACCCATTATTAAACTATACTTCTTAACATAATACTGCAGCTGATATTATAGCACGTTATTTCAATATTTATTTTTAACTTTTTTCGGGTACCTCATTTCAAATTGGAGGAGATATAGCTTATTTAGTTAATAATTATTGCACACACAAACATAAATAAAAAAACCATAAAAATAGGCGGCCTTAATGAAAGCGGTCAAAACTGAAACGGCTGAACGGCTGAATTTATAAGTTACGCATCACCACTAAAAAATTCAAGTTCGTTTATTTTAAACTCTGTATGTGTATTAAAATTATAATGTCAGTTACAGTACATTTACGTATCACTAACCTACTTACCTATTCACGTCACGTTTTATCTCGGCACAGAATGTTTCAACACTAAGAAACCCGAATCCTTTTACCATTTTACCCGTACTTTTACGCACTTAACCTTTGCATACACCAGTTACCAAATATTCCCTGTACAAAGCCCCTAAGATGCCCCGCACCGTACGATTCGCACACTCACAATGGTTCGGAACGCACCCCACACATTACGAATATATTTCAGCACTACGATGTATCACACCTTGTTTGTGCACTGTGCATCTGTGACACTCACGGTGAGTACCACTCTTAATATTATTGCACTTATCTTCTGGCTATCTTGGTTTAAATTAATTAGACATCTGTTTTGTATAAAGCGTCTTGCATTCCAGGTACTGAATCTAATAAATACCAACTTGTTACAGATTACAGACAGGCTGAAGACTTTGAAGATTTCCTCCAATTCCTGGCGCATTATGAAAATCAGCGTAATGGTTTGAACGGTATTGGTGGTTCTTCTTTGCTGGGCAGGAACATTAATGGTCTAGGAGGTAATCGAAACACAGGGGGACTCGGTGGGACCTCTATGCTTGGCAGAAACGTGAACGGAGGTTTGGGAGGATCGAGTCTACTGGGCAGGAATCTAATCGGAGGATCATCTATGATGGGTAGAGAAGTAGAAACCGACAGGGTTGCAAGGTTCGTCGACGCGCTTGGAGGTGGCAACTTTGTTCGAAACCTAGATTCACTTGGCGGTGGGAACTTCGTAAGGAACCTAGATTCTCTTGGCGGGAGTCACTTCGTCAAGAAGAATCTCGACCAGCTCGGTGGTCCCAACTTGGTGAAGAGGAACTTGGACTCTCTTGGTGGTAGCAACTTTGTGCGGAACTTAGATTCCCTGGGCGGCGGCAACTTCGTCCGCCAACTCGACCCACTTGGCGGTGGAAACTTTGTTTAAATATTTTATACTTACACTTAACCCCTACTTTAAAATATTGTAGTAACTACGAAACCTCATATTTTTAATCAACATTGCTTACGAAATATGATTTATACCTGTAAATTAAGGAAGCCAAATTTTATTTTATTTTATCCGAATCCTTCCGTTGTTGATGGATGTTGTACTTATGAGAAATAAATAAAGAAAATTTAAAAAATACAAGTTTTTACGTGTTTTATTAACCCTTTCCACACTTCATTTATGGTACAACGAACACAAAATTACATTACGTTTATCACAAAACACGTTCGAGGAAGGTCACAGTTTATGCGGTAAGTTAATATTATTTGATTAACTTGAAAATAAATCTAATCGTATTCGATTTTATAATATTCTAGGACACAAGAATCGTGTATCACATCCACTATTTGATGCGATCCTGCCGGATGGTAGTGGTCGATCGTCCTACGGCATCAACCTGCTAAAGATGATAGACTACATATCAAGGTATACATAACTTTATTTTAATAGTACATTACGATATTAGTGTGGTAAATTGATCATTGCATAGAGGCAGTTTATGACTCGCGAGCGAAAAGCGAGCGTTTTTCAAAGCCGAGATGCAATGATCAATATCCACATACGTATTGTACGACGTTTTTTATCACACACAAAGAAAAGACTTGAATAACAGAAAAAAGTACATATTTATTAGTATGTTTTTAAAGTTATTTAACTTACAATGTATGTATGTATGTTTGTTTGTTCGGTTGGAATCTTGCAACCTAATTTTGATCTACTTTCCGGTAACCAATTGAGCTGAAATTTAATTAAATTTGATTTGGAATATGTCATCTTTATTCAATTTTAGACTTCCGTATAAAAGAGGAAAAATCGGGACCCTTTTACTAAGACCCACTCAATATAACTTAGATAGAGTGATTCAAGAGGAAGGTTTATATGTATAATACATGCATAATATAGCTGTGTAGTGTGTGTGCTAGTAAGCAATAAGTAGTTTTCAAGTTACGTGGGAACAGATGAACATACATAAATACGGATCAAAAACATAACCCCTCCTTTTTGCCTTCGCCGTAGTCGGGTAAAAAAGACAATATAGGACTATAATAAGCTTAAACTAATATTGCAGTAGCCTTAAATTATTATATTGTGGTGAGGAAGGACCGAATTGTACAAAAAGTAAGACAACACGAAATTGAAAAAGTTCTCCTCTAATACAAAGTTCTTTTGGCTCATAACGGAAGACAACCAGCGGTTTCTGGATTTTAGGGTTTAGCTTGCCGAAGGTTGCCAAGTGCCAACTCAATCAACTAAGGGAGGAAAACTCAATCAATCAATACATTGCTTTCCATTTTTGGAATATTACCTAACACTTTAATTATTGACTAATGAGCTATCTTAGTAACAAAAATGTCGATTCAAAATGGATAAGCAGTTACTTAGAATACATTTAAACGAGCAGAAAATAGAAGCGGTCAAACGAGTTTCAAATATTTGTAATATGACCTCTGTGAGCGTGATCACATGAAAAAAAAACCCCATGAGTTTCTTGTGCCTTTACAAGGAAGGCACACATCCTAACTTAGTTTTTAAGACGATTTTATGTGGTTTTTATACAAATTTTAATGTATTAAGCCAAAGAAATAAAAAAATTGACTTTGACTTTCTGAATTTTTAACAACAGTTTCCAGAAAAATTAAATAAAACTCATAGATACTTTCTTAACTATTTAGTAGAAATCTCGGATCATTTGAGCCAGTTTAGTATGTAGTTTTTTTTATCGTATTTTAATTGTGTTACTATTCTTAGGCCTAAAGATACGAGCAAGTATCCGTTGATACCGATGGAGACCGGCTTGGGGAGCGACTACGACAAGAGAAATAACTTCGACGAAATCGATCGGTAAGTTAAATGAAAAAAAAAAGTGTGTGTGTCAGCTCCGACGCACGACTGGAGTTTACTCCTTAAGTATCACAGCCAAATTAGAAAGTTGCGCACTAAAGGTGCGCACCAAAAACGTGACACGATTTCGTTACTTGTTAGTAGGTTTTACCCCTCGGATTTTTCTCATACCGGGCGCCTTATATATGAAAATCGATTCTTAAGAAGTAAACTCCAATAATAATAGGGAAGTGGTTTTAAACACACGGTTATCTGTTTTATGAATTTATCAAAGTATTGCCATTATTGGATATACTTACCTAATTTCATAATGCATTTGTATGGGCAATTTAACTTTATTATGAGTTGTTTTCTCTTCATGGCCGATAGGGAAATATTATTGTTTGATAACAGCGCTACCACATTAATTTAAAGTTATTGAAACTAGAAGCTACGAAAGCCTACAACCGTTCAAAGGCTACGAGCTACGAAGGTCTACGAGCGTCTGTAGTAGAGCCACGTAGAGCTACGAACACGTTACGAACCGACATTTTGACGAAATGCGCGTAAAATGCATTTAGCTAGTTTTTAGCTAAATATGTTTAAGCACTATCCCACACAAGCCAGCCAAGCACGAATTAGTTGTATTTTATAAAAAAAATGAAGATTTATATAATAATTAGATACTTACTAAGTTTAAAGTTAAAAAAAAACGGAATACACAAATCGTTTTAAATAACCTATTTTACTTAAATAACATTAAAAACAACAAGAAACTATCTCGCTACATATTTATAGTTTGTAAAACCATACAAGTAATATGAGAGAAAGGGAATAAACATTTCAAATATATAGGTCGGTTTCAAATGGAAGTGAAAAGAAATACTCGTTGGTTAGATATAAAACGTGTATTGAAAATATTATTATCGGAGAATGAGAATTATTTACACAATAACATATGGAATTCAATATCACTGGAACATGTTTATTTTATTGGTTTTATTGACGTGACAACGTTTTATAAATTGGTTTGCCGGGTGACACTTCAAGAAACTGCGTTACGCTCCGCTGACGTTATGCGCTCACAATGAGAGCGAGTGAGAGGCACGCGGGCATGGTTAGCCCGCCTAAGAGCGAGAGAGACAGACATAAAAAGTGAAAGGCACGCGTCCCTTCCACTCGAGCACAGTTGTTGTCACGTAAAACTTTCGCCCGTATACCGACTTTACAGGCAACCAGTTTTTTTTATGAAGTAACTTCTTATAAATATTCGCGATGGATAAATACGCTTATAATGATTAGATGTAAGTATTTAATAAAGTTTTTAATAAGTACTTTAAATAGTATGAGCGTTTGACAGAGTTTTATTAAGTTCAATATTTATATTTGCCATCAATTGGGCTTTCTGTAAGCCAACTTAACATGACATGGTAAAATATTTTCTGTAGATTAAAAAATTGTGTCTTTTGTATGTAAAAACATTTATTTTGTGAAGTTTATATAAATATTTTATTAAAGAAACGCAATTGCTGATGCTGAATAATGATTCCATTTGCCCGGTTGCGGACAAGTTGACGAATTCAAACAAACCGGATCACCTGTTCCTTTTTATTTTTGGATTTCAAGTTAAATTATTATAATCACTGAATACCTTTAGCTTAAAACTAGTTGGTTTTAATAAATAGATGTTTCATATATTATGTTAGTCTATTTATTTTGCACACAAACTATGTAGTAATGTAGTATTTCACACTTATAAAAAAAGTAAATTAACCAAACCTACTCCATAAAATCACGACATTCGTTCCCTAATTTGTCCATTGTAGCACCGATTTATTTACCAACTACGGCGGAATGTTTTTATTTAATTAGTACGGATTGTTTAGCCACATTAGGTACACACACGTATACGTTGTGAAATAGGCAGTATTTCACGGCTACATAATCATTAAATAACCTACACTTTGGTTAAACAACTAACTGACCTTGGCGAAGTTTAACCGCGGGCATTTAATATTTTGTCGAAAAACAGGACGTAAGCTTAGCCTAATTAAAATATCACGTAGGCCAGTTACTCGTAAAAATATAAATTTAATAATAATCGTAAGCCTATAGGCGCGTGATTATATTAATAATGAAGAATACCTACATAAACCTATATAGGGTGAATTTGGTTTAAAACGGGCTTAGAAGTACTTAGTTTAAAATGCTTTTAAAGGAGTCACGAAGCTCATTATGCCAAATCAAATATTTTGTCATTTCGGTAAAAATAAGTGAAAATAAAAACGCTGCCCAACTGCCTCAGATTAGATGGACAGACGACTTAAGGTGAAAGGGTATCGGCGCTCTCTCCATACAAACGTAGTCGACTGTTTCCTCCCTGGATAATGACACAAGAGCAAATATTTACGTTTGCATAAAACCTATAATTGCCATGACTATGCCCCTCATAGAAATTAAGATTTAAAAAACAATAAAAAAAAGCAAAACATAGGTGCATGGTCATATTGATCATGGCAGTTATAAGTTTTATGCAACAAAAATATTAGCTCTAGTGTTATTATCCAGGGAGGAAACAGTCGACTACGTTTGTATGGAGAGAGCGCCGGTACCCTTTCCTCTTAATGAAGGTCGTAGGGAGTCTTTGAACGCAGAGGTCATGAGCGACCGATCGCTCTGGGAAGTCTTTGGGTGAGGCCTATGTCCAGCAGTGGTGATATGATGATGATGTGAAAAGAATCCTTTTGTTTGCAGATCAAACCTGGACACGTTTATATCGAAGCGGAATTTCGACGAGATCGACAGGTCTTCACTACCGTTCCCGTATGGCACCAAGCGCTTCTACCACCTGTACGGACCCAACAACTACCTTGACCTAGACATGCCAGTGTAAGACGGCACTAGAGACACACCCCATCTATTCGAAACGTATTCCTTTCTCTAAACTGCCTTTGTCTCATTTCTTCACGACTATTGAACTATTTTATGCATTATTTCTTCTAATCCACTATTCTATTGTTCTTGTCTATTTCTTTTTTCCCACTATCTATGTATTTTATCATTTGGTCATCTTATAGATAGATATGTTGAGTGTTGGGAGACCAGCTGCCCGGTGGACCGACGACATTGTAGCGGTCGCGGATAGTCGGTAAATGGACGCGTATGGGGGAGGCCTATGTCCAGCAGTGGACGTATATGGGCTGATATGATGATGATAATAGATATATATATTTATATACCTTCGTTTTTTTTTTACAGCTTTTAAATATGCACACGACTCATTGCAAATCTAAGTTGGTATAGTCTCAAGCCAAAATAATAAAAATTACCGAAATCGATAGAAAGTAGGAGTTGCAGTAGATATTTATTGGTATTTCGAATTCAGTCTTAACCTCTTAAGTTTAAGTAGACCCTTCAGCTACAGTTTCTCATCAATTTCATAGCAATTTCATTTTTAACCTCAATTTAATGCGTAAAAGCCTTCTTTTGGAATATTATCATATTATCCTAATTGTCGATCGTGATCGTCTCAAAATGTTAGCAACCTTTTTATTTACACCAACCTTAAAATATACCTTAGTATTTTATTTATTGTAATAAATACCTACACCTTATGGGAAACTTTAGAAAACTCATCGAAGCGTATTGAAAACGATCAAAGATTAAAAAAATAATAATAACCCGCATTAAGATCAAAGGAAACAAAGGTTTTTATAAAAACATTTCATTATACAACATGCTGCCCTTACGGCCTGTTTAAATATACACGTTAGGCCCTTTATTCTTCAATTAAATATTAGATAGATAGAAACAAACTCTTAAAGGCTTAGGGGGAATACCGACACAAACATTGCTTAGAATCAGTCATTAATTTTCAAATTGGATGTTATTGGATTGGATGGATGGTTTCACAACATCACTACATAGTATAAAACAAAGTGGCTTTATCTGTCCCTATTTCCCTTTGTATGCTTAAATCTTTAAAACTACGCAACGGATTTTGATGCGGTTTTTTTTAATAGATAGAGTGATTCAAGAGGAAGGTTTATTCATGCATAATATAGCCGTGCGAAGCCGGGGCGGGTCGCTAGTTTCTAATATTTTTAAGACTAAGGCGCTTGTGACCATGAGATCCGCAAAATTCTCGAAACGTCAGGCTTAAAAAAAACGACTAATCCGTTAAAGTTTCATTATGAGTTCAAGTCACGAAACCCTTAGAAAATGCTACAATTTAAAATTGTTGTTGATCACTGAAATAGTGTATTTTATAGATATAAAATACACTATTTAGCAGATGCACATATCATAAGTAAATTGTAATATACATACAAATAAACGCAAAGTTTCGATGATATAATCATCATAAACTACTGGACCGTTTTTGATAAGTATATTGACAGTCCATAGCGTCCATCGTGTATTCCATAGCTTCCATCGTGTCCCACTTCCCGCTATCTGCGTGTTCCTTTGTATGCGTAGTAGATCTTTAAAACTACGCAACAGATTTTGATGCGGTTTTTGAAGTGAAAACTTCTTATGGCGCGTTGGGCACTTTTGTGGGTGAGCATTTTCAGCCGCTCTCGCGACAGATTCGTAGCGACAGATTCGTAGCAATGAGATTTCGTAGCAAGGTCTACGGGCTGTAGTACCTCTACGAAATTGTTATTTTTAACGGACGACTATTGATGGACGACAAATGTCGGACGACAAATGTCGGACGACTATTTGTTGGACGACAAATGTTGGCCGACTATTATTATTATTATTTTTTTTTTTTTATCTAAATCTAAAACTCTGTTTGCGTATGGTTAGATACTCGTACTTAAGGAGTAAACTCCAGATATACAGATATACAGTTTTTACTTCTGCCTGCACTCCCGGAGTGCGCTGTTTTTTTTTTATTCATGAGGAAGGTATTTAAAACAAAACTACTACGTGTACGAAGCGACGGGCAACAGCTAGTGTCGTTTATGCTGATTAAAAGTATGATCCTTTAATGTAACCTTTGTTTTAGTTCCAGTTTCGACAAGAAGAGATACAGGCCCGACTACCCAATGGACGAGATCGACCTGTCCCACTTCCCTATCGGCTCTAAGCGCTCATTGCCCTACCCATCACCGCGGAACCTTCAATAAACACTGACCATGTTGATACAAACATATTTGTTCCTCTTAAACAAACCCTGTAACCCTAAATAGGTACTTTGCCTTTGAGAATGCGTAACGGTCAATCTCGCTTTTTAAATGATAATTAACACATCTCTAGATATTAATAATTAATTACATACTAGCTGTAATGAGGGAGAGGTTTAATATATTTATTAATAATATTAATCATTTTAATGTATCTGTAAATTAATCATGATAATTAATTATTTGAGACTAAATAAATATTTTATTGACTGTTCAAGATTAATATTTTTATTATAAATTAAGGATAGGTACTATTTAATTAAAAATAAATAAAGATTATGTAGAATATCAAATTGCTTTTTCTTATTCTGATTATAATATATACTCTAACCTAATTAGGCGACTATAGTTACCTACCTACCTAATATAATAACAAATGATTTTATTCATAGTTTTAATACAAAACAATTTAGTACAAGACCAACAAGTCCCTAAAATATGTTTTTAAGAGGAAAAGCTATTATATATGAACAAAGGCTGTTCAGTGAACTAGATAATTACGACCCGGCTTGTATATTTACAGAGATTATAAATTAAATACCCAAAATGTTTAATTTCAAAGCAAAATCAAAGGATTAGATTGTTTATCAAATAAGCGTAATAATTTGATTGTTCCTGAACTTTATTTAGCTGAGGCGTGTTCTATTGAGTATTCAGCGAGGGTGTGAGTGAGTTCAAGTAATTAAACTCCGCACTATCAAACTAAACAATCTAAACTGTGACAAATAGCCCCTGGCTTTGTCACTCAAGCTAGACTAGTCTGATTAAAAAGCCATTTTAGGGTTTGATTCACTAGGTAGAAAGTAACTAGTAGAGAACATTAAAATTTGCAGGCATTGCTAACATGCAGGTTTATTATGTTTAGGCTTAGGCTAGATATTATAGTAAAAACCGACTTGTATTCTGACCGACTTGACTTGCTTGACATAATCTTTTTTTTTATGTTTAGACATTTTGTCATTTTTTATTTTTAGTTAATTATTTTTTATTTATTGTATAAAACTAATGGTTTCCTCAGAAAAAGGACTGTTATTTCTATGATGGTTTCCTAAAGCCTTAAGTCAATGTCTAAAGATGTCATAATTTCACACGCTTTCGATATTAATCCAATGCGTGTGAAATTACGTAAACTCTTAAACTCGAAATTGTGTAAACTTTTAAACTCTACTTTTTTGAAATAACTATAATTAGTTATTTAATATAAATTACTTATAATTTCAAATGAATATTGAGAAAGTGTCAAACATCGATTTTGCAGGGGTAGTTCATGTATGGAGAAGAACATAGGTTTTTTTAATACTAATTTTCCCACAGGGACAATTGATAAATAGGGTGCAAACGAACACCTACTTACTATATACCTAACCTTAACTAGTTTCTTAGAATATAGTCTATAGGCTACGAAATGTAATCTAGTCTATACAAATATTAAAAAGAGGATAAACTTTTTTTTGTTTTTATGTTTGTAACGAATAGGCTCCGAAACTATCGAACCGATTTTCATCAAACTTGATATGAGGCTACATTGATTCATTGGGAGTATAATAGGCTACTTTGTATCCCGATATTTCTACGGGATCGGAAATTAGGCGGGTAAAACCGCGGAGCGCTGCTAGTCTATCTATTAAAGTAAATTAAATGTCAGCTTCTAACTCTTTCAAGGTTGTTTTCTAATAATAAAGGTACCTACGGATAATTGCATGAACGTTAGAGTTTAAAAGATATTAGACGACTGGAAGCTTTCATCGGAACCTGTTATTAGTTATTAAGGATTAATTTAATACTCTCGAAATAAGAGTCTAATAATTCAATAGAGCTCAACTCGGATGAGCACTGTGATATTTTCTGCAGAACGGAAAGTAGAATAAGTAGGTATACATAGATATTATTATTATTCATTTATAAGGATAATTACATTAAAGGGATAATTAATTACATATTTATTTAGTAAACACAGATAGGTATTTTAGGTAAGTAGGTAGGTAGGCAAGTCTTAAATTTTCTTTCCAGGGTTCTAATTTATTCTTTGTATATATTTTCTTGGAATAAACTTTTTTATCGCGGGTTGGTGAGGGGGACCTCGCCCAGAAAAAATGTTACGCGTTACGAAAACGTGAAACGAAAAACCGTAAGAGAAACAAATATATAAAAAAAATTAAGAAATAAAAAGGTAAATGGACTTCGCTCGGTTTGTTCCGAGAACACCTGTTCTCGGAACGAACCGTAATATTTATTAAAAAATTTACTACGTTTTTGTTTATCTATTCAAAGTATCAACTATCAATTGAGTTCATATTTACCTTTTTTACCTAAGTTTTTTTTATGTTTTGCTCTTTGATTTGTGTATTTGCTTGCTTGTTTTGTATATTTACTTACTTTATTCTTACTAGTAGAAACTCCCGATCACGTGGCAATACCGGGATAAAAAGTAGCCTATAGCTTTCCTCGACATAATGGACTATCCAACACAAAAAGATTTTTTTAATTCGAACTAGTAGTTCCTGTGATTAGCGCGTTCAAACAAACAAAATCTTCAACTTCACTACATAGTATAAAATAAAGTCACTTTTCGCCGTCCCTATGTCGCTATGTATGCTTAGATCTTTAAAACTACACAACGGATTTTGATGCGGTTTTTTTAAATAGATAGAGTGATTAAAGAGGAAGGTTTTTAGATATAATACAGCCGTGCGAAGCCGGGGCGGGTCGCTAATTTAATATAAAGAGTAAGATCTCGTTCTCGGTGAAGAGTAAGAGAAGAGAGAGTGAGAGGAAGAGAGAGAGTCTCTGTGTTTCTTGTTTTGTTTCTAATTTGCAAAGCTGTGGTTTTCCAATAAAATAAGTACATTTTCTTCATTTCATTCACTTCCTCAAACAAAATAGATGGATACTTTTAGGAAGGCTCATACTGTCCTACTTAATATTCAACGAAAGCCGAAACTTGTTGCAAAAGTGTAAAAGAGATCATCCGATGCTATCAATCACGAACTCAATATTGGATTTGACTTTGTGTAAATACAGTATGAAGACTTTCATTATCTTACGATATTGCTGGATTTAAACTTTTTGACCATGAGCCCATGATTTGTAGACCTATCTATACTTCTATATCAATCTATTTATAAATATATTAACACTAATATTATATAAAGTTTTTTGTTTTTTTATTGTAACAAATAGGCTCCGAAACTACTGGACCGATTTTGATGAAACTTGGTATGAGGATAGGTATTGATTCATTTGGGAGTAACAAAGGCTACTTTTTATTCCGATATATTCGCACGGAATCGGGAGTTATATAAAATACTAGCTGCGCCCCGCGGTTTCACCCGCATAAGTCCCGATCCCGTGGGAATATCCCCGAATATTCCCGTGGGAGGAAGCCTTTTCATTTTGACACAACACAAAAAAAAATCAATTCTAACTAGTATTTCCTGAGATTAGCGCGGGCAAACTAACAAACAAACAAACTCTTCAGCTTTATAATATAAGTATAGATTTTTATAAACATAATATATTGCGATGAAACTAAGTAAGTACCTACCTACGATAAAAATTTATTTTCTAAATGGAACAATAATTAAAAAGAAAGAAATAAAACAATGTTAATAATCTAAATAAGTCTCCCTAGGTAAGGTGCCCAAAAGGCTGGCTGCATTGCCTCTTTGGATGGCAATGCCGATCCGTTGGTCAAAGTAGCAGCCAGCCCTTTGGTCACCTGAAGCTAATACAAATAATTTTGAAATATTAGTAATAATAATAATAGTACCTACGTAAAAATCCTGGAAAAACACAAAGGTTACTTTTTATCTCAATACTCCGACGGGATCGGGACATACGCATGTAAAACCACAGAACGCAACTAATAATAATTCCATCAATTTTATCTAACGCATCACAAAATTCTAAACAACTTCATAAACTTTTTAAAACCTTAATTCTATTGCAGAACGGGCCATAACAAAGGCAATTATGTAAATACATCCATTTGATTACGCGTTCGGGGAAACATTGATAGGCAGACTTAGTACGTCTAACATAACTTGGTCGTTCAGTCCTATGGACGGACATACAATAAAGCGGCCAAGTTACTTGAACTTAACTACTTGTAATAGGTAAATTGTGAGTGACGTTGAATTTGAACGCGTTGGTACCATCCATGTCGTATCGATCTCCAATCTTCTTTTACAATCTGATTACCTATAGATGGATAGAAACCTATATTTCTATGCCTGCGGCTATTAAAAGGTTTTTTAAAAAGTGACCAATTGACATGAAAATAGTTTAGTTAGTTTAGGCTGTGCGTTGATCCATTGCATCAGTCAGTATCAGGACAAAGCATTTTATATGTACTTACTACTATAGTTTAATTAATATTTTTTATGTATGATCATAACTTTTTATGTACCTACTAGTTCAGTTAAATATTACACTAGCCTATAGGTAGGTACTTACTCTAAGTTCATAACTTCAGTTTAACTCTGAGCTGAAACATTCAGAGAGTTTACCTACGTTCTCGTTAGAGAAATCCTTGCAACTCGGTGTTAAAGTCAAATCATATCGAACTTCAATAAATAAATATCTATTTATTTAAGTAAGTACGGAAGCAGGAAGTTTTATAGACGGGTTTGCTTATTGAAGATAAACCCAGCTTCGATCTTGATCTTCGACTTCTTCATAAAGTTTTGCATAGGTAACTTACTTGAAATATTGCCTTCCAAATACTCAGGTAAATCAAACATATTCTTTGTTTATAACTGTTTTTATAGATAGAAGAAGATCGTAAGTTCAATACTTTTATTTTTACAGTATTATTGTAGGGAACTGATAGTGTACTTATGCCGCATGCTGTACATAAGTATTGTAAATTTTTAAATCAAAAACTTAGTTGTAATTTTAGACTTCAGTACTTATAATATTTAGGTAGGTATTCATACTAACTATACCTACATTTATGAACCCCATACGCACCTTGATAGTATCTAGGTAGGTGCTTAAAAAACGTATTTAAGTACTAGGTGCGTTGGGATAGAAAGTAAGCCTATGTGTTATTCCGAGTCTCCGGCTATCTACATCCAGAGTTTCATCTCAATCGGTCCAGTACAAACTTTCACATTTATAATATTATTAAGATTTTATCCGTTATTTAGCTACCTTAACAAAAGCCGAGTTGCTTAGCTTGGGCCTAGATGGCGCTGTGTGGATTGTCCTGTTTGTGGTGTGCATTATTCAGCGCCATTAAATAAACAAATATATCAATAGTCAGCGGTGTCCGCGTTACAAAGAGTACAAAAGAATCTACTTATAATTTGATTTGTTACAGTTTTGCCTCACTTTATCCCCAACGCTTGATCCCTTTTCATCCCTGTTCAGCAAACGTGAGATGGATATCAAATTAAGTATATACCTACTTAGATAAGTAGGCACTTAAAATATCAGAAGTAAGGCATATTTATATGTAGAACTATACTAATATTATAAAGCTGTAGAGTTTGTTTGAACGCGCTAATCTCAGGAACTATAAACTAGTTCAAATTGAAAAAATATTGTGTTGGATAGTCCAATTATCGAGGAAGGCTATGGGCTACTTTTCATTTTGATATTCCCACGGGATCGGGACTTACGCGGGTCTGAAACCGCGGGGCGTAGCTAGTGATAGATAAGTACGAATGGAAAGAAAAACTACCTACCTATCGGTACCTACTATATTCAATTACTAGCGACCCGCCCCTGCTTCGCACGGCTATATTATGCATGTATAAAACTTCCTCTTGAATCACTCTATCTATTAAAAAAACCGCATCAAAATCCGTTGCGTAGTTTTAAAGATTTAAGCATACAAAGGGATATAGGGACATCAGAGAAAGCGACTTTGTTATTATACCACAATTATGTAGTGATAGTGATGAAACTACTGAATCGTCTTCTCCTTGGCCATAATATAGGCACATAAATAGGTAGAATATAACAATTATTAGCTAACCCAACCTACTTACCTAGATACGTAAACTGGTAAACTGAATACAGAAAATATTTAAAAAATAGAAAAAGTTTTAAAAACTTTCAATTTTTACGTACTTTAAACATTTTTTTCGTTTGACTGTACCTACTGTTTTTCTTGAACAATATATTTCTTTGTTTATTTTCGAGTGGTCTCAGTCGGATGAAAAATATTTAAATAAATGGATCCGGTAACCGGGGCCGCAGTCCCAGTTGATTGCGATCTCAGTCGCCGGAACCCTCATTTGTAAAACACTGAACACAGGACGGAATTGAGAACACGATATACCTACACAAAGTAAAGTAATAGTGGTAATAGCTAGAAAGTATAAGTTTTTGTTCAACTTAGGCCGCTAAAGCTAAAATACCTACTGGGTGTTGATTTTTGTATTTTAGCGGGTTCGATTCCCGGGCCTTCGCACAAATCGTGCGTAGCCTATAATGAAGAAAAAAGACAATATGACTGATATGACTGGCAAAATGCTCACGGGGCTTAGACCGATAATCACAAAAAAAAAAGAATGAGACCAATCGCCATCACTAGTTACACCCCTCGCTAAGCTGTCAATGAAAGGTATGCACCTATACTCACACTTCCTTTTTCCTATTTAATTTTACGGCGTGAACATCGCCAATACCATTCGTTGTCGGAGGACGTTACCTGCAACGCCATCTGTGACACAACATTTGGTCGAATTAAAATAGCCTCTGTACACAATGGGCCAATCTATACTAATGCGAATTGCGTTTCAAATTGAGTTTTCGGATCGAGTTACCTAAAAAGCATGAAAATAAAGGCCGATCCGCACACCACAGTGCCGGCACAGTTCCGACACGTGCCATACCGTGACGTATCCATCAGTGTCAGTGAAAAATGATATTGTTTCATACTTTTTGTAATATGCTAATCAAATCAAATCAAATCAAATATTTTGCCAGGCAATATTTTGCCTGACAAGGTCGCAGTGTTTCAAGATGGACGACGAAAAGTTAATTGAATTGGTCCGTGTGTTGCCCGTATTTATCACGTTTTTTGACGATCAACCCCTAGGTAGGTACATTTATTTTCCTTATTACCGCAGTCAAAATATCGGAAATTTTGTGGTCGTTATCGTTATTTCTCGTTTTTTTTACATAATATAATTTAAAAAACCGGCCAAGTGCGAGGTGGACTCGAGCACGAAAGTTATGGTATTAGGTAACCCTAGCGATAGAGTACTACTAAAAATCACTGCGCCGCGCCGTGTCCGTATATTTTATAGAGAAACGTAAAAAAACCGTGTATTTGAAATAAAAAAATAATAGTTAATATCGCAGGGCTTATACACTGCACCATCTAGCACGAAATCATTCAATGGCCCAACCAGAGTTCAGAGGCCAGTGGCCATGAATTGGACCATAGTGTATATAGGTAATAACAAATGGCATCGCATGGAAAGTGAGTGACAGATGGTTGCTTGCCCAATAAATTAAATAATAGCGAAATTTCAGCGAATAATATAGAGATAACGTAGTAATGAATAGATTAACTGATAATTGGTGATTGTTATAAATGTGTTTGTGTTATCAAGACGATGTGAACTAAACAAACAGATGGTTACTTACTCAAAACAACAAAACCAGTACCTACCTAATAATTTTTTGTTTGTTGTGAACAAAATCTTAGTAAAATTGTAAATAAAATGACGGACAATAAAGTGATAGCTATGGCGTCTGCCAACGGATTGCTGGACAAATCCAAAGAACTTCAAAAAGAAATTCTTATGGAAAAGTTAAGAAGCAAGACATCTCAATACAAAAACTTGGCTGAAACTTCAAAAGGACTCCGGATGACTATGCTGGTTAGTACCTAAAATATTTGAAATTTATATAAGTCATTTGGCTGGCTGCTACCTATCATGCCGACCCCCTAAATTGAAATGCTGGCAAAATCCTTATTAAAAAGTACCTAGAATCGTTTTATGCCACATACTGTCACACCTGGCATCGTTATAGAATTAAAATTACACATCTAAATAAGTACATACGTAAGGTAGTATTATAATAAAACTATCTGCGCTCCGCGATTTCGCCCGCGTAACTCCCGATCCCGTGGGAATATCGGGATAAAAAGTAGCCTATAGCCTTCCTCGATAAATGGACTATCCAACACAAAAAGAATTTTTGAATTCGAACCAGTAGTTCCTGAGATTAGCGCGTTCAAACGAACAAACAAACAAACAAACTCTTCAGCTTTATAATATTAGTATAGATTATATCCAAGTGTTGTCCAATTTTCCAGGAATTGGTACCTAAAATCAACCAGCGTTTCGTATCAACGTATCATCCAAAAAATAAATATTTCTGATTCCTATTCATTTTTCTAATCAGTATTTTGTCCAGTAGTTTGTAGAGAGGCCATTACTAAAGTTGAAGTTAATCAGTATTTTCTATGTCTCAAATGTGTGTCAGCTTCATGTAGAGGTTCATCAGTATACCTACATGCTTACCACTAAAATATACCCTTAATTTTTTTTTGTAACACAGGATAAACGATGGGCGATCGACGGCCAAGACAGAATGATCCTCCAGAAATGTCTTGATAGCTTACAACATTGTATCAAAGTTAGTTCACTCCAGAGCCTCATTGAGAGACTTGAATGCTTATCCAGACAGTTGGGGTGAGTCTAAGCCTTTGGCTCTTTTACTAGGGAGAGTGGCTGCTTTTTTCGTTTTTGAATGGCCATCAACCAGTTAGTTAATTAGTTGCAGGATACAGACAAACAAAAAGTTGTCAGTTGGAGCGGAGATATATTGATTATAATAATAATTGACTATGTCACTCATGATGTATCAAAATATTATTTTTAAATCAATATAACTTCACCATTAGTTTAGAAATTCGTACAATTTTTAAAAAAAATTGCGGTTAGGTTTACCTGAAAATCAGCTGTTCCATACACGGGGAGGTCATTAACCTTAAAAAGTTAGAACAAAAGTTGTTTGTTTAGGTGCACAGAAGTAGCAATCAACGGCTTGCTAGTACAATTACTAATAACCCTGTATAATAATTAAAACATCAATTCAATCGCCATTTAAAAATAGGATTCTTTTAATTCCTGCTTATTAGAAGTGTATCCTAATTAATTTATTAGGTTTGGTTGACGGCCACGCTAAAAAAGGTTGCCATTATTTCCCAATGCCATTCAAAATTAGTTTTTTCTATGGGTTTTCTATTTGAAATCATAATTAAAACTATTGTAATATTATTCTTTTAAACCTGATGTTTTGTAAGCTTTACACTTTTCATGGTCAGAAGCAGCCGGAGACATTAATTACTCTCTGGTGTTAAGATCTATGTTTTACACTATAAATAGGTATCAGTGTCCTAGCAAATGCTGTAGAACACTGACAGGTCACAGGTTTTTGCCTAGTTTGAGGGTCAGAGGTTCTATTACCAATGCTTTAATGTTGTTTTTGTGTAATAAATTATTTATTTTATTTACCTGATTCACTATTATTTAAATAATATTATTTGCAGATTAAAATTTGTTGTCGGAACGTCAGGAGTGAATCTATTTATTTCGTCTGATATGTTTTATCTTGAAATACTTGTGGAGTCATCGGGAGGTATCAAAGATGTTAAAATACATCACGAGGGGAAAGTAAGGAAACACATTGAATTACATTTTATTTACATTATACATTTGATTCGACGACCCAGTTGGCACAATGGTCACCATGCCAAACACAGGGTTGAGGGTTCGATTCCCGCCTCAGACAAGTAATGCTTAGATATTTGTCTGTGGTCTGGTTGTTTCTATGTATTATAAGTATATATTTATAAAAGAACAGTATATAAGTAGTATATCCGTTGTCTAGCACCCATAACACAAGTATAGTTACTTGGGGCTAGATGGCGATGTGTGGAATGGCCTGCTATATTAACTTATTTTTGTAGATGGAGCAACAAAGTTGTGAAGAACTTGTGCAATGTATATCTCAAGGAGATTTTGCAGACTTCACTGCACAATTGGAAGGTCTAACTGCTGTTTACCAACTTAATGCAGAGAAAAAGGTAAATTCAATATTGATTATTATTTATTGGCCACTTCCCGGCATTTGCCTTCTCTCCTTCTTTCCATTGCCTTCTGTGTAAGGTCAGGGTGGGCCAATTCTTCATGTAGGAGTCTAATTTGTCTCTTCACTTGTGCGTCGGGGATGTTATTTACGGGGCTGCCATTCTGTACCATCTTTGTCCATAACTCTTCCTTCATTCGGCAGATGTGGCCCGCCCAGTCACTCTTTAGTTTACTGTTAAATTCAACATGTTCAATTCGATTTATTCAGTTTCATTCTAAACCACTGACAGCCCTGAAATAAAATCGTTATCTGAATATATTGAGTACATACCCAGTAGAGGCGTAACACAGGCCATAATATTCCAAAAGTGATTGGTTGTTTTCAAATGCTGCAACTAAGTCCCGATTCCTTGGGAATATCGGGATAAAAAGTAGCCTATGTTATTCCTAATGAATCTATGTATTCTCATACCAAATTTTATCTACATCGGTCCAGTATTTTCATATCCCATTCAATTCAAACAAACAACCAAATCTTTCCTCTTTATAATATTACTAGCGACCCGCTCCGGCTTCGCACGGCTATATTATGCATGTATTATACATAAAAACCTTCCTCTTGAATCACTCTATCTATTAAAAAAAACCGCATCAAAATCCGTTGCGTAGTTTTAAAGATCTAAGCATACAAAGGGACATAGGGATATAGGGACGGCGAAAAGTGACTTTATTTTATACTATGTAGTGATGAAGTATAGAAAACGTAATTATCATTTCATACTATATTTTACAGGTAAAATGCAAAGCATTCAGTGCTTTACAAAGCTTAGAAGAAGATTTGTGCACGCTAAGACAGCTACAGAGCTTTATCAAGGACCCGTGGGCGCAAGTACATAAAAGTCCAATTGGATTTCTGCAGAAACGAAGAGGAGGTATATTTCCTAAAGATTCTCTCTCCATAAAAAATATAAAAAATCTAAAATATATAAATTACGTGTCACGTTGTTTGTGCGCGATGGATTCCTAAACTACTTAACCGATTTTAATCAAATTTGCACACCGTGTGCAGTTTGATCCAACTTGAAAAATAGGATAGCTTACATCTTAATGTATCCTTAATATGTACTTCTTCGTCGACGAGCGTACAAAGCAGACGTGTCTCACTTTTTTATTAAAAATTAAAACAAATACGGCAAAGAATTTTGAAATCTCTCGTTACATTCGTAAAGTAGTTTTTCGAGTGATTAGCGATAACCTCTTTGCAACGTTTTACACCTGAGTGGTTGAAAAAACGCGTGCAGCGAGTGCAGCGCAGCGGCGTAACGTCCTCTTCACCCCCTTGCGGAAACGGGTCAGCCTCTGATTTTTCGTCCCGCTCACCGAGTATCAACGGTCAGTCAACACATCTACGTTAAGGTACGAGAGGTCGCACACTGGACAATTTTGTCAACATGACGATGAGATCACCACCTGGCTATGGGTCCCACCCGGATTTATATGAGCTCGGAACCGAACTGCAAAGGACTCAAGGTGAAACATCAAAGGCCCTAAGGTCCAACTCTGGTGGCAAACGAAAGCTTGTTCACGAGTGTGCGGTCAACACTACTGATTTTGCGAAATTTCGAGGAGACATGACTTCACTCTTTAAGGAATTCATGACTACACAAAATAATATGCTTAGTAAAATCTCTGACGATATCCTGTCCGTGAGAGAAGAAATTAAGAATCTTCAACAAACAACTCATAATATAATCTTAGATCACGGACAGCTCAAAACAGATATTACAGAGTTGAAAACCGGCCAGTCAGCTGCTAATGACAAAATCGAGAAATTGGAATCGACTGTTCATACTTTGAACAATACAGTGGATGTTTTTAAAAAATCCTTAAATAACGATGAAGTGATTATAGAACTACAAGAGAGATATCGCCGAGAAAAGAATATAATAGTGGTCGGTGTTCCAGAGGCAAATGGCAACAATCAACCCGAGAGATCTTCTGCAGACACAAAGGAGATTACAAGGTTCTTCACAAGTATCTTCCCAGAGTGCCCTGATCCTGTAAAAGTACAACGGATCGGTAAATACACTCCGAACAAAAGCAGATCCATCAAAGTTAGTTTTTCATCACGCGACACTGTACTTCACCTTCTGAAAATGAAAGTAAACCAGGCAAATGCTCAGTACAGAATTTACTCTGATCAAACTGTCTATCAACAAAATCAAATGAAAAGCTTACGTGACGAGCTTAATCGTCGGATCCAGGACGGAGAAAAAGACTTGGTGATAAAATTTATAAAAGGTCAGCCAAATATAGTTAACGCTACCCCAAAAAACTAAATGTGTATGTGAATTCTCAAAATGGTTTACAGGATAAGAACTTGAATAAGCTAACGCATCAATCTGTGAATGATTACACTGAAATCAAAAAACATAAGAAATCACTTAACTTTCTTTATGCGAATATTCGCAGCTTAGTCAAGCGTGGTAAACTGGATGAATTGAAGTGTATCCTGCACTCTCAGGAGAGAATTCACATAATAGTTTTGGTAGAAACATGGATAAAATCTGAATCTGATGCGCGGAGACTATCACTGCCTAGCTATACCCATCATTATAACTACAGAAAACATTCTAGAGGAGGGGGAGTTTCAATTTATGTGCATAATGATTTGAAACATGAATTTTTATACTCTAAATGCAAAGATGACAATCACTTTCTATGGATTCATTTACAAAAATTTTCACTAAATATAGGCGCAGTTTATAAACCAGAGAGAACAAATGATAGCACATTTTTTGAAGACTTTGCGGAGTTTGTCGAGGGTCGAAAAAGAGTTATAATATTTGGAGATTTTAATTTTGATTTGCTAAAGAAGACCAAGACTACAACAAAAAAATACATGAAAGAAATCAGAGAAAATGGGCTTGTTATACTAAATAAACAGAGTAATAAGTTTTGCACGAGACAAACAGCCGACACGAAGACAATTTTGGATCATGTATGTACAAACATAAACGAACACAACTTTCATATGGCTATAATAGAATCCACGGTCTCTGATCACAAACAAATTTACTTAGAAATTGAGCAATATAAGCCGGAACGCCCTAAGAAATTACAATATACAGCTATTGATTACCAAAATTTACACAATGATATCAGAAATATGAAACAGACAACAGATGAGTACATAGAACTTGAAAAACACATTCAACTAGCAGTGACGAGAAATAAGAAAATCAAGACCAAAATACAGAACCCTCCACAAAAAGACTGGATTAATAAAGACACATTGGATAAGATTAGGAAACGGAATGAGCTATGGATACTTTATAAAGAAAACCCGAATAATACTGAAATTAAAAACCGTTTTAAAGAAGAAAGAAAAAGAACTTATACACACATACAAAATACAAAAAACGATTATTATTATAATAAATTTCAAAATTGTGAAGGTTTGCCCAAAAAAATGTGGCAATTAATTAATAATTTAACTCACAACAAAATCAAGGATAGTTCACCACCAAATAAATTGATAATTGATGACTACGAAATTAGTAATGCCCAAGAGATTTGTGATCAGTTTAATATTTTTTTCGCAAACATAGGAATCGCCTTAGCTAGTCAAATCCCTGATCATTATCATCAATACAGTGAACAGTCTGTAATCGTTTTAGAAAACTTAAATACTGACACAAGCATTCAGCTTAGCAAATTCTATCCAACAACAGTTGAAGAAATAAGTAAAATATTAACTAATCTTAAATCTAACACAAGTACTGGTGTTGACGGTATTAGCGCTAAAGCCTTAAAGTGTTTAAACTCTTATATCTCAGAGAGTCTCACTAAATGTGTAAATAAATGTCTAACTGAGGGTTACTTCCCAGATACTCTTAAATTGGCCAAAGTTACCCCTATACACAAGTCAGGGTTAAAAAGCGACCCAAGCAATTACAGACCCATATCAGTATTGCCAAGCTTGTCTAAAGTATTCGAAAAAATAATACACACTAGGCTTACTAACTTCCTTGAATCTACTAATTATTTATCACACCAACAATATGGTTTTAGGTCCATGTCAAATACATTGTCGGCAACTACAGATTTGATTACAAAAATAAGAACTAATATTGATAACAAAAACATTGCTCTAGGAATATTTATAGATTTAAAAAAGGCGTTCGACACTGTCAGCCACGATATCCTAATCTATAAGCTAGCTGCAATGGGTATTACCGAATCTGCCTTACAACTGTTGAAATCGTACCTAACTAATCGTGTTCAAGTAGTTAAACTTAATGAGAGTGTCAGTAGTCCTTTGCCAGTAAAATGCGGAGTACCACAGGGGTCAATTCTGGGACCGTTACTTTTCTTGATCTATATCAATAGCATACATCATCTGAATCTGAGGGGTCACGTTACTCTTTACGCCGACGATACCTGCCTTTTCTACTTTGGGCATGACATTAGTGTCCTGATAGAAGACGCCCAAAAAGATCTTGACCTACTACAACTATGGTTTTCACATAACCTGCTTACTATAAACGCATCAAAAACTAATTTTATTATATTTGCAGCAAAAAATAAACCTATCCCAAATTTCCAGTCACTTACTATTGATGGTACAATGATAAATAGAGTTTATAAAGAAAAATACCTGGGCCTCACCCTAGACAGCATGTTAACGTGGAAACCCCACCTTGAAAACATCAAAAATAAATTATCATCTGTTTTGGCTTGTTTGAAGGGGATCGTGAGATGTCTGCCGGCAAAAGTTCGCTACACTATATACAACTCCTTAGTCAAACCACATATTGACTATCTAATTGAAATATGGGGTGCAGCCTATAAAACTAACCTAAAAGCACTGCAAACTATGCAAAACAAAATAATAAAAGTACTTTTTAACTACAACCACCTAACCTCATCTGAAAAAGTATATAATGAAACAAAACTTATGGATATATCACAGACATACAATTATTACACATGCATACTTATCTATAAAATCCTACATAAAAAAATTCACTGTGACTTACGCTTCACAAAAAACGCAAATTTTTGTAAACGTAACCTTAGGTATGCCAATCATATTTATATACCTAGGACCAGAACTAATTACGGCAAAAATAACATAAAATACGCTGGCGCAAAACTTTATAATTCTCTTCCAAAATACATTAAAGAATGCAAAACACAAAAGCAGTTTAAATTTAAATTAAAAAGTCACATTTTACTTAATTTCTAAATATTATTTAAGCAATCAAATAAATATATGTATAATGATAACTTACGTAATATAAGTATACTTACCAAGGTTTAATTTATATAAATCGAATAAAAATAATTAATAACATAACTAAATTAGGATAACAAAATGTAATGTCATCAATTATCAACTTATAAAAATGCACCCAGTGTGATAACGGAATCATATTGTTCATATTATGACCACAATTGTCAGTGCAGTCGGTATTTTGAGGAACTAAATTTATTTAATGTATTTGTGAAGACACTAGCGCCGCTACAATTAAAACATGTTATGTTGGGCAAACCTCACTCGTAATTTATCTAACTACCCTATATTTTTTACTTTTTTTTTTAATATTTTTACTTTTGTATGCTCGTACAAAATATTACTTACGAATAATTTTTGTTGTTTCTCATAAGTGATTAATGTATAATCTTGGAGAAATAAAGATCTTTAAACCTATCCCGATATTCCTACGGAATCGGGAGTTACGCGGGTGAAACCGCGGAGCGCAGCTAGTAGGTAGGTTTATATTAATTGTCACAAACTAAAATATTGAGTTACTAGAAGACTTGAAGAACCTTGGAAGAACCTTTTTTCTGGGCGCTGTCCTACTTTTTTATTTTTTTATGTGTTCAGAAAATTAAATTTTATTTCTTCTTTACTTGACACAGTATAGGGTTAAATTGAAACCCGAAACTAGCAACTGTAATTTCATAGGCTAAGGCTAGATTATTTCTCATGCTGTAAACCTTCCTTATTATGTCTCATGCTTTAAACCTGCCTTATTATGTCTCATGCTTATTAATCTTCCAGGTCATGCAATGAGGTTAACATATTTCGTATCGCCTTACGAGCTGCTGGACAAAGACAAGGGTCTACAACCAGTGACAGTAGAGCTCCTAACGTTAGGCAAGCCGCAAGTATCAAGTGGTCTTGCATCGCTGGTCGCTCCCTCACACACTCTGCTCGGACACTCTGCTACTGTTCTATTAGAAGGGTCGGCGGCTAACAAGTTGCAGTTGGCACCTATTATATCTAACAGACAACAGGCGGGTAAAGGGTATGTTGTTGTTTAGATGATTAAAATAATTATATAACTAGCTGCTCACTGCAGTCTTACCCGCGTAAGTCTTGATCCCATGGAAATATCGGGATAAGAAGTAACTGAAGTGTTAGTTCAGTCATCCAGCTATTACATTACAACAACATACCGAGTTTTATAGCAATTGGTTTAGTAGTTTTTGCGTGAAGAAGTAACAAACTTACATACTAAGACAACATTTATAATATTAGTGGGATTATAATTTAAAACTCTTTATATTAATTACTAAAAATTTGTTTTATAACACAAAGAACTTCCTGTAAATGTGTGTTAATAGTCAGTCAGTTACTTTTATTTGCTAACTGAATTCAATCAGCTCGAACTTCACCTATTATTTGGTAACTTCATTTGCTTTAATTTGTATAAAATCCGACCGGAGTGAAGTTATCGTTCTATTGCGACGTCACAAAATGACGCTTACTCCGTCCTGTTAGTAAATTAATAGTTTGTACTTATACTTTGTTGCAGTAACCCAGTATATGCACAATTAGTGCCGCAGAACAGTGCGATGTTACCGGCTTGCTTCACGTTGAAACTATCGCAACCAACACCTCTCTGCTTGGGATTGGCGAAACTCATACATGCTACTACTGAGGTAAATTTTACAGCAGACCGAACACAAATTCTCATGAAATCGCTATACCTATACCGCTATAAGCTATACGAAAACTGGGTGTTGACGTACTTATATTTCACTCAAAATATATTGGTTGATCTGAAGTTGTAGCAAAAGGCAATCAAGCTGTCAATAAGCACAGTTTTTCGCTGCAACTTCAAGCCAGCTAACTTATTTTGCGCATCACAAAATACATCAACGAGTCATATTGCTTGTCGGTTACATTCAATGCTATGCGTTACAAGTTTTGTTAAAGATTTTTTTTTGTTCTAATACAAATAAATAACAATATTATCATTATTAGGTTTTCGTACCCAAAGGGTAAAAACGGGCCCCAATTACTTCGCTGTCCGTCCGTCCGTCTGTCTGTCAGTCACCAGTCTGTATCTCATGAACCATGATAGCTAGAGAGTTGAAATTTTCACAGATGATGTATTTCTGTTGTTTCACACTAACCATAAATTTATGCCTGAGAAAGTAAAAGTTCTAAAGAAAGTAAGTATAATTTTATAGACATTATATATTAAAAGCATTTATTTGCAGGTGGAGGTAGCAGGCGACTGGTCTAACGCGAAGCCCCTGCTCGGGTTGGTGGCTCAGCAAGCCTACAACAAGCTCACTCCGGGGAAAATTGTCGAGTTGAATCTCACCAAGGGACTATTCGTCGTATGTATTTTTTTATATTGTTCGACACCGCCGTCTACCTGCAAAAAATAGTCTTGTAATATTATGACCAGACAACAAACCAAATTTAAATCCCTTTCAAATGCACGGGCATGTGCTCACCCACGCGCCACGGTGCCACAGAAGTCATCTTTATGTTATAGTAATGTGCAGGCTAGAGCGGGTTTAACCCCCATGAGTTCTTGTGTCTTCTTCTCATTGGAGGTTGCGTTCCAAAGACACACATAATGACAATGCGACTATATGCAACTTTTAAATTCTAATTTGATGTGCTTCTAATGTCTAACCCCTGAATACTCAAACGTTTAGGTCCCCTTAATATGTGAGACGCTTCTATTGAAATATGACGGTTGAATGTCAATTAATTCGCCATTTAAGATAAGTAGCCTTTCAGTATTCGGGCGTTAGTGTTGCATAGCACCTTTTGAGAGTTCCCGTTAAGTCTGTATCAATATATTTCAGAGCCTGCCCGACCAATGGCAATGTTACTTCCTGTGCGAGAGCCGCGGGCTGGAAGGCTGCATAGTGACATCGGTACCGTTCACGCATCCGTCGCACGTGCCGCCGCTGCTTGCCGCGCTCCGGCAGCAGGCGCTCTTCAACACTCTCGTCGCTAGCTGTGTCAGGACGCAGAACAAACATGGTAAGATTGGCCCTTCTCCCGTGACGCTATGTGGTGAACTGAGTTGTTTGCTTATTGGTGTACTATTTAATCGAGTCGGTTATCGCAAAAAGTCGGTTATCGCTACTAAAATACTATTTATATCACAGTTACTGAGTTGCAGTTCGTATCTTACTGCTAATTACTTTTTATTTTACTCGCAACTGTGATAAATAAAGTCGTACGATTTGCGTGTGGATTATTCATCATTGCATAGAGGCGATTATGACGCGCGAGCGGAATGTACTATTACGAGATGATGTAGGGCCCGTACGTCATCCACTTTACTAGCAAATGATGAAATGATTGACCACACGCAATAAAGTAAGATACTGTACTTCAAGCTGTATATGAATGAAAAATCAAGACCTTCACTGTTTCAAGTTCTCTCTCTATACGCGGCCAACTGTGCTAACCCTGGAGCGCATTCAAAATGTATCCCCTAATATGCTGTAAATCGCTCGTTTCAGTAATCGAACTAGAGAGCGTGCTAATGTTCGAAGTGAGCGCGCTATCCTGGCAACACATCTCGATATCCCTCGAGCACCCCCTAGACGAGAGCATGGCCACAGTGGAGCTGGAACTGTCCGACCCGGCTGCACCGCGCGCCTCCGTCTACACGCTCAACTCGCCGGCAAGGGACAACGTTGATGACTACATCACACGGGTGCTGCAGAAGACACACTCTATTCCAGTCACTTTAAGGTTAAAAGTCAAATTTTTTTATTCATTTGAAATAATACTGTTTGTACGAATAACATAGAAACGTCTTAAAACTAAGTTAGGATGTGTGCCTTCGGAACGCCAATGAGAAGAAGGCACTAGAAACTCATGGGGTTTTTTTTATTTTCATGTGACCACGCTCACAATGGTCAATATCACACATAGTATAAAACAAAGTCGCTTTCTCTGTCCCTATATCCCTATGTACGCAACGGATTTTGATACGGTTTTTTTATAGATACTCTATACATGCATAATATAGCCGTGCGAAGCCAGGACGGGTCTAGTCTATAATATAAAAATGAATCACTGATTGTGTTGCTAAGCGCAAATTGGAGAACAGCTGAACCGATTTCGCTAATGCTTTTTTTGTTTTTGTTATTGTCAGGGGAAGGTTTTTATAAAAGAAACAATTAAGAAAATTATTACGCGGGTGAACCGCGGGGCGCAGCTAGTTACAAATATTTGAAGGTATTCTTTGAAATGGAGCAATTAAAGTTACACCAGTTCCGTTTTTGAATCACAATACTTAGTATTTTACTCTCTGTAAAAGTGAACTGTGTGGAACTGTTCATTAAATTGTTTATATGGTTAACTTCAGATCTCTAATAAAAATATGGGAGCGCGAAGCGTCCACGAAACAGATGAACGGCGGGTACTCGGCTCTGGACGGAAATTTTAACTGTGGCCTCGGGGGCATCGACCCTGGAGGCCCCGGGGACCACATCAAGCAGGAGCCAGGGTCGGGTCCAGGGACGGGTGGTGTGAACGCCGCGGGGACCACGCCGTCTGCACCTACCTCTGCAGTCCGTCCCAGACACGTTGCCACTGCACATGGCAATCATCCACACCAAGGAGGTAACTTGACTAAATTCTCCTCGTAGATTTCTAATCTATACTAATATTATAAAGCTGAAGAGTTTGTTTGTTTGTTTGAACGCGCTAATCTCAGGAACTGCTGGTTCGAATTGAAAAATTCTTTTTGTGTTGGAAAGTCCATTTATCGAGGAAGGTTATAGGCTACTTTTTATCCCGATATTCCCACGGGATCGGGAGTTACGCGGGTGAAACCGCGGAGCGCAGCTAGTCCTTTATATATCTTTTCTTCTACTTAATTATCGAGCGGGTGGTCAAATCTACACCCAAAGATAAATAAATATAAATATTACAGGACATTCCACACATCGCCATCTAGCCCCAATCTAAGTAACTAGACTTGTGTTATGGGTGCTAGACAACGGAAATACTAATTATATACTTTCTTTTGTAAATATATACAATAATATACATACTTATAATAGATAGAAACAACCAGATCACAGACAAATATCTAAGCAAAACCTTGTCTGAGGCGGGAATCGAACCCGCAACCCTGTGTTTGGCAGTTCGGCATGGTGACCATTGTGCCAACTGGGATGATAATAATGATTACCTACCTACATAGAGCTAAACGTACTAAAACACAACTGCTTAAATTTTTCTTATGCTACATCTATATCTTCTGCTATAATATCATCATATTTATTTTGTCAAAAGGTTCATATCTCTCAGAGCAGCAACACCAGCTTTCGCTTCTGATTCAGGACACCGGCGACATCAAATCACAAATATCAGACGACCGGAAACCCAAGAAACGGAAGTCAGATTGCGACGTGTGGTCGACGAGTCAGAAGAAAGGAAAGCCCGGTTTATCTGAGTTGATGGACTCTGATAGTGAAACGGACAATTCCGACACTTACGTTAACGAAGACGATACTACGAATATAAGTAACTCGAGTAATGAAGATGGAAGGGATTCTTCTACTTCGATTAATGAATTTGCTTCGGATGTTGAGCTCGGCTCGCTGGACGCGGTAGATCGAGACCGTGATGCTATATCTACACACGATAATAGAACCTCTTCCGACATGGATAACTCGAACGATGGGGATGAGGAAGACAATCTACTCCGGTTCGTACATAGATAAACAATAGAATAAAAAAATTAAATTAAATATTGCAGGACATGCCGCACATCGCCATCTAGCCCCAAGCTAAGTAACTAGACTTGTGTTATGGGTACTAGACAACGGATATACGGATATACTTTTCTTTTATAAATATATACTTAAAATACATAAAAACAACCAGACCGCAGACAAATATCTAAGCATAAATACTTGTCTGAGGCGGGAATTTAACCCGCAACCCTGTTTAGCAGTCCAGCATGGTGACCATTGTACCAACTGGGCAAAAAAAATTACACAAATTACACATAATATATTTAAAATTGAACAATTGTGATAAGTTCAATAATAAACACAACATGAACCCATGTTAGGCCCATGCAACTTAGGTAGGTTCATTTTCTTTCTCGATGGTACAATGCCGTTTCTCTGTTCACAGGTCTTCTTTTCAGAAGTCTGAGCACAAAAGGCAAAAACTTAAAAGCAAAGAACCAGATTCACGAAGCGGACGGTCCGCGTCCTCCCTGCTGTTGGACCTGACCGAAGGTAAATCCTACATGCCTTCCTCCGTCAGTATCACTCCCATAGGGTCTGGGTCGTCTGGTTCCACACAGAGCGGCGGCGGTGGCGCTGTCGGTGGCACCGGCAATAATCTAACATCTATGCTGTGTCTCGACCGACGGCCCGGCATCGAGATAATACCGATCGCGTCCACTGGCCCTGCCGCCTTACCGAGCTCAATAACGATCACACCGATCGCCTCATCGCATCTCAAGAACGACGATCGGATGAGATCTGAGAAGAAGTCGACCAAATCGGGCGACGAACGCGGCAAGGAGAAGAAGAAGAAGCGGCGACGAGATGACTCTATGGGACCGCCGGAGAAGGTACCGCCGAAGCAGGACCCGCTCACGAAGCCGGTGTCGGTGAGTATCAAGCCGACGGACGGGTCCCCGCTACGGTCGACGTCCCCGAACTCGCTACTCCGCAAGTTCAGCCCGAGTCCGACTCACGGCCGGTCGGTCTCGATAACTAAGTCTCCGAGCCCTAGTAGTGTCAAGGCGCTGAGCAAGCCATCGGGCACATCGAGCCACCACACCAGTCCGAGACATTCGCCCGTCCAAAACAGCCCGAAACACCTCCCGGGCTACTCGAGCCCTAAAAACCACAGCATATCATCTCCTAAACACAGTTCGTCCGGCTCGGGTAAGCCGAGCATGTCCGCTTTGAAGTCGGCCACATCCGGCTCGCCTTCCGGCAAATCGGGCACGACCGGGTATGATCTCTCAAAAAAGATATCCAAAGACAGCTCAAGCTCCGGCTCGAGTTCTTCCTCGAGAGACAAGGAGAAGAAACATTCGGGTCTATCTTTTTCTTCATCATCCGGTCGCAGCAGCCCGAAACTAAAAAATCCTATGAAATTTAAACAATTGGAGATAACTCCCGTCTCGTGTGACAGTCCGGTGACGGAACCGTTGATATCGCCTCCCAACGTCGAGGTAAACAAATCGAACGCTCCGAGCCAAAATAGGAATAGAAAGGGTTCATTGAGTGCCGTCATTGACAAACTGAAATCTGCCCAACATTGTGGGGCCGAAACGGACCTAGTTACCAAATCGAGTAGTTCATCTGGCGGTACCAATAAATTTTCTGATCCAAAAAACAATATGACAAGCGGCGGCAGTAAAACTAGCGAGAGTAAAAACCAGGAGTACATGGTTAAACCTAGTTCTGATGGAATGAAAATAACGATAAACAAAACGAGAACGAAAGAGTCGTCCAACAGTAGTAGCAGCAGTTCCAAACTGAATTACAGTAGTTCGGGCTCCGGGAAACAATCGTCTCCTCAACTGACGCCGCCGAGTCAGGGCTCTCCCAAGACGCACACGGGGTTGAAACCGGGGGTTATCAGTGGACCCGCTTCGAAAAAAACTCAGGCGATGCAATCATCCAAATCGGGAAATGTGACGCCGGGATCAACACCTCCTAAAGTCAACATGAGCTCCTCGGAATCTAGTTCAAATACGAATATGACCAAAGTGCCTTATTCGAAATCTTCGAGCAGTACCGGCAGTGCAGGGATAAATCTATCTAAATCCGCTTCAAAATCAAGCACCGGTTCGCCAAAAAGTGGCGGCGCCGATCTATCTAAAATGATGCGAGAGCGCGAGAAAGCTCGAACAAAACTGATGAGTAACTCGGAGAAGTCTATATTTTCCTCGAAATCTGAGCGTCATTCGAGTCCCAGCTCCAGAGACGACGTCGATGGCGATCGTTTTAAAATAGTACCGAAGGAATCCAATTTTCTGGTTGAAGGTTTAATAAAACCGCTCGATACGAGTAAGTTTCAAATCCCTAAATTGAAAAATCAGAACACGTCCGACAAAGGTAGCCCATCGTCCCAGTACGACAGTCGCTCTATGGTCAACGATTTCGCTCGAACTCTAGAACAAAACAAGTATCCTTTCGCACACTTTGACGGAACGCGAGCGGTCGATCAGAAATCTGCCTATCCCCTGAATGTCCCGAAACCGCTTCTTAACATGGGAGGGATGAGCCCGAAACTGCAGACCGGCAAAGACAACGATCGCCCCTTGGAGTTCACGAAGGCGCTGGCGGAGAGCATATCGAAGAGCGACAGCCCGCAGCGGAGTAAAGACGAAGCTAAAGACTACTCGGGAACGTTTCCGCTGATGCCGCTCGACTTCAAGACGGATGCGTCGAAGACGTTCGCCGCGCCGAAGGGGTCCGAAGAACGCAAGGGCGTCGGCGGCGAGTGCGGGATGAAGCCGCCCGCGCCGGCGAGCGGGTGCGTCGCGCGTAGTGGCGCTACTACGCCACAGGAGGCCGCCGAGATGCTGCTCGACTTCTCGGCATCGTCGGGCAGCAAAGTGTCGGGGTTGGTGGCGGTGCGTCCCGTGTACCCGGCGGCCGTGTCTCCCGCGCTCGCGCTGCACCTCGCCAAGAGTCCGGCAGGCGCCGGCGCCGCCGCGCCCTCCCCGCACTCCAACTCGCCTGTGATCACAGACGACGAGCTCGTTGATGACGGGCTCGTCTCACGCGGCAAATGAAGCCGCGACGCGTTGCCGCGGCCGAGACGGTCAGTCCGACTCGCGAGCATACGGGAACAGTGATCTGATCACTCTTACACTACACACTCGAACACTCACTAGTGCCTCACTGATATGAGCTGACCCTTTTCCCTCCCCTACCCGTTTTTTTATTATCCTCATCCTAGCTCAAAACACTTTCATACAAAATAAATAAATTGAAACATGTTGTTTGCCATAATAATATTTAACTATTCCAGATTTGATTCAAATGGTATCTCTCGGACGTTTCTCGTATCTCTAACTGAAATAGACGTTAAGTCGATGACCACGAATAATATAAGATGTAAGTAAATCGTTGATAATTCTGTATTGTAGGCGTTCTACTCGTATTTAAAATGTAATTATTGTGTTTGTATAAACTATCTTTAAAAAGCGGTAATTATATGTATTTCATCGACTCGTAATTGGTAGACTGTATTTATTACTCATACAACCTCCATGAGTAGATACGTGTATTAAAACTTAGATTATAGATCCAATATTTCATAATAAATATATTATTTTATTGAATATCAATAGGTATACACATAATGTAAATAGATGAATTAATATAATTTGAATTTATTATTATTATAATCGAATTAATAAGACAATTTTATGTATTAAGAGGTTTGTTGAAATAAATGTATTTGAGATATTGAAAACAATTTATATTTTCTTAAATTCGTGCCTCTATACGTAAAGATATAAATAAAATCTTAAATTATTTTAATTTAAACTAAATGGCAAGTATTTACAAATTAGTAATATCCTAGAGAGCTGTAGGGGGAAAACGAGTAATATGGGTGATAGAAATGTATTCTCCTGTATGGATTTCTTCTGAAATGTCTACGTGTTGCGAAGCGTCGTTTCGGCTTGTTTTTGTTGCGTCTCCTGAAGACTAAAGGAGTGGGTATAAAGCCAGCAGCTGTCTCCATTATCTCTCCTTCAATTTTAACCTGTTGATCTCTAAATGGATCGTCGACTGGAAAGCCATCATCTTCTATAGGCAAATGCGTGATTTCGTTTTCTATATTTTCATCTATAACGAAATCAATAATACTTTCGTCTCTCTCACCGTTTTTATCGACCATATCGCTTATTTCAATAGATGTTTCCTTTTGTTCTTGCTCGGCTTTGTTTGGCAGATTATCTTGATGTTTTGTTTGTGACTCATTCACTGTATCGCTGATTTGAGAGTTGTTGTCGTACTCCGATGTTTGTTTTGAGATTGGGTTTGCAAGCACGCCGATCGTCCCCAACAGCAACACCAAAAACACTCGACTCTTCATTTTTTCTGTAATTATAAACTACGATGTACACTAATGGCTACAAAGTTTTATGATGTTCGATATATGAATGCTGAATTGCTATGAACAATGCTAGAGCATGTTGCCTTTAAATATTGTAACCAAAGTGGGTCAAAGAAAGGTGCTAACTACTTACAAATTGTATATGTAAACAAATACAATTATTTTAGAAAGTTGAATATTTTTGTTACAGGAATTACCCTGTAAGTAGTCCTGTGACTGGGCCAGTTAAATATCTTTAACTCTGCAACTAACTTTTACATTGCGCAATCTTGAGCAATTTCAACGGTCGTAGACTTTTTTATTTTGGTTTTCCTTTATATAAGTCTTCTACTCGTCACACCATAACACAAGCTCAGATGAGCGATATTATTAAGTAGGTACTCTGTTTACTAAGTTACCATGACGTATGACGAAACACAATAGTACCGTGACACTTTTTTGTGAATGCAGGTGTTCCGCCAATTTAATAGACGATAACACGTCAAAATCATAATTTTTGTATTTCATTGCTACCATATATTTGCTTATCATTATTTATCATTTTATACGTACACTAGCCACCCGCCCCGACGGCTATATTATGTATGTATTATACATATAAACCTTCCTCTTGAATCACTCTATCTATTAAAAAAAAACCGCATCAAAATCCGTTGCGTAGTTTTAAAAATTTAAGCATACAAAGGGAAATAGGGACAGAGAAAGCGACTTTATTTTATACTATGTAGTGATAGTGATACATATCGTCTCATATACCCTCATATATATTTATTTATGTATTTGACCTAACCGTGACATTCACGACACTAGTGAACTTCAATGACATTAAAAGTACGTAGGTACCAACAACGACTATGGAAGAGCAAGATTTTTACAATTTCCTACTGCCTCTATTTTAAAGACATTACAGAATGACTTGGTTAAAAAAATCAGTAATCAGTACATAGAGTAAATACTTAGTTTTAAATATTACTAGCAGCGCTCCGCGGTTTCACCCGCGTAACTCCCGATCCCGTGGGAATATCGAGATAAAAAGTAGCCTATAGCCTTCCTCGATAAATGGACTATCCAACACAAAAAAAAATCAATTCGAACCAGTAGATCCTGAGATTAGCGCGTTAAAAGAAACAAACAAACTCATCAGCTTTATAATATTAGATATCGATTTATTTGTTAATGAAAAAGAAACATTACACTGAAATTACTATACCGATTTTTATAAAACTTGGTAAGTATATTGAAACCTAGGAAATACCAATAATCTACTTATCCCGGTATCCCCACGGGTTTGAGACATAGGTACGCTGTTCCATTGCTAATATAAAATACATAGAGCAAATATCTCAGAAAACAGTTAATGATTCCTAAACTTTACAAAACTATTAATAAATGTTACTGTGTCTAACCAGTTAATCTCCACTAGCTCTGTAGATTAACTTGCTAAACAAAATACAATGTACAATACTATTTGCCTATCATTAAAGTATTAAAAACTATATTTCTGCGCAAGTTAATATTTGACCATACAGTACTGTTTTATGACGATTAGATTATTAACTTGAAGGTTTTTAACTTTTCTTGGTACCAATATGTAGGTACCTATTTAATTATGATTCATTTATGTACAAAGAAATTAAACAATAATATTTACTTAGTAACCTACTGCAAAACAAAATAAGGTTTAAACTAAGTTAAGTAAATTAAGTAATAAACTAGCGACCCGCCCCGGCTCGCACGTATGTATTATACATATAAACCTTCTCTTGAATCTCTATCTATTAGAAAAAACCGCATCAAAATCGGTTGCGTAGTTTTGAAGATTTAAGCATACAATGACATAGGGAGAGAAAGCGGGAAGCGAATTTGTTTTATACGTAGATAGTGAAGACTCATCAAGAAAGCTCTAAAACTAAGAGCTACGAGTCGAAAACATGGGGGGAACCCCCATGTTTTTAGGTCGTAAGAAAGGATTTTTGGAATTCGACCTTTATAGGGCTAATAACGTTGATAAAGTTAATAGTAACTATGTATCCTGTGTTTGTAGGAAATTAATGTCACTTTTAAAGATGCACTGACGCCGGTTAAACAGCAGGGCGCAGCTAACTATAATAGATAATAACGTACTCTAGTACCTACTATGGATGTCCTTTATTACAAAAGACAAAAGAAAAAACAATAGATTTTGTTCAATACCCAATGTTGAACAAATTTTTTTTTCCTTCAAGGTACCTACGTACCTACTCGAAATGCTTGCAAGGGAGTGGAATTGGTTGCCTTTTTATCAAGCCAAATTGTATCTTCTAGGAAATCGTGCTAAATCTTATGCCGCATCGTCACCTATCATCAGGCAGGTGTGATAGTGGTCAAACGCTGACCCACCACATGTAAAAAAATAAAGTATAGTTAACTTACATATTGTGGACAGGGAGCTCTGTATGGTCCGTTACCGTAACGTGGCCTTTGACTTTGGAAATTTCGTCGCTGAGCTTGATTCCTCCGTTGGGCCCTGACTCGTTCTCTTCTCTCCTTCAATTGCCTCATAGCAAATCTTGGTAGAAACGGATTCTGGGACTCTGCTGTTTCCATCATCTCATCAGCACTTTGAACCGCGTTGTTATCTTGTATCGGTTTGCTCGCAACCGTTGCTAATATAAGTAGCAGTACAACGCAAAGTAATTTGTAATTAAACGCCATTGTGTTATGTCCTGTTGACACTACGGAAGCTAATCCCAGTTTATCCGAGACGGTTCGTGTTTCAATGTTTTATAGGAACGGTTGTATGACACACATGTGCATTGTGTCGTGTACCATAACGCGTTATTTTAGGAAATGTAACGGGTCATCCGGTCTTTTCTTATTAACACTTCATTGGGTCATATTCATAGGTGTGATGTAAAAACGGTAAGACACAGTTTTGCCAATTGCGGTCTACTCTACATAAATTAGGAATGCATCTGTACAAACATAAGTATCTGCCACTATTTTTTTTTTAAGTGAAAAATACGTGTGTTTAAAATAATATACCCTACATTTTAGTTTTTCTGTTAGTGTGCGATTATTTATTTTTTCAGGCAAGTTATTTATTTAACATTTTTTAATTTTTGATGTACCAAAAAACCTAATTTGGGCAATTTAGGTGAATAACGCTGAATCATATAATTACGTAGGTACTTACCTACATAATGCAATTACTTATTTTATCTAGTCATACATATTATTCCGGACACACCTGACTCTACATACCTAAATACTTATATAAAGGTAAGTAAAAACACGCAATTTTCATTATTCTAATAACATAGCCTCCTCTCTCCCTTAAGGCCTCGGCCACGAAGCCAGCGGCACGGCGGCGGCGCGTGTAGCGGCGCGGCGAGCGGCGCATTTCAATGCATGTATTTAGACAGAACCGGCCACGATGGCAGCGGGGCGGGTGCGGTGAACGAGCGGTGCCGCTCGCCGCGCCGCTGCCTTCGTGGCCGGGGCCTAATTACTTTGCTAAGTGCTTCAGTTGGTCAATTTTCAGTTGTTCTGTTCCTGGTAGGAGCTTTAACCGCGGCTCGTTAGCACCCATAAGTCGTATCGCCAAGCGGACTTGTACGTGTTCCGATACGTAGACCGGTACAGCCACAAAATAGTAGATTTTTATACAAGGGTGGAAAACAACCAATTCCTATACGAGGTACCTATTGGAACCGGCCCTCGCTGCGCTCGAGCGTCTATAGTCCGAGTAGGAATTGGTGACTTTCACCCGTGTAAAACACTCTACTTTTCATTTCGAATATAAGGAAAGTAAAAAAAAATACAGTTTTTAATACTTAATAGTCTTTAGAACCGAGATTTTGAATTTCGATACTTATAGCTTTGGCGGGATCATCATCCTCCTAGTCGATTTCGACTTCGGCGACTGGTATTTGCAAAAAGAACCCTTAAGGGTTCGAATGTTTGGCCCTTTGGTGACTTATGTAACCTATCTTGTTTACAAAAGTTCGTCCGCAGGAAGAACACGTCAGAACTCCGTTTTCATAGTTATAAACAATGGCAGAAGGTGGCTTATTCTTCAGCTGATCACGCTTGTCGTCCAACGCACGCCTTCGTGCGTCCTCGAACTCGGACACCTGAGTCTGCACACGCCGCCTCCATTCCGGACGCTCAGAAGCAAGCGACTCCCAAGCACAAGGGTCTATGTCACAATTCTTCATATGTCTTTTCTGCACATCTTTATAGCGAAGGAACTGGCCACCGCGCTTCCGCTTACCATGTTCGAGCTCAGAAAATAATATGCGTTTAGCTTTCCTATCATCGGACATACGAGACACATGCCCGCACCAACGCAGCTGGCGCCGCATTAGATAAGCTTCCATCCCGCATACATTAGCTTGACGCAGAACTGTGGTGTTTCGAACTTTGTCTGACCATTTAATGTTCATAATGTCCCGCAAGCATTTGAGATGGAATCTATCAAGCGTACGTATATGCCTACGATACAGGCACCATGTCTCGGAAGAGTATAGAATGTTTGGCAAAACTATAGCCTTGTCTATGTATACCTTTATCTTTGTACTTAATTTTATATTATGAGAGCGAAACACTTTATCTCTAAGTTTACCGAAAGCAGCCATAGCAGTGCCGAGTCTACTATTCAGCTCAGCATCAAGATCACCCTTGGTTGTTAATTTAGTACCCAGATATTTAAATGTAGAAACCTGCTGTAAAGCCTCCGCACCCAAACACATATTGAGGGGCGTCTGATCTTCAGTATGTACAGCCATCACTTCCGTTTTAGCGATGCTAATTTTGAGGCCAAATTTACTACATGCTTCATCTAGTCTTGTAATAAGGTTTTGAAGCCCTTCCGGTGACTCGGCAACAAAGCATAGATCGTCCGCGTACATGAGCTCAGTAATAAGGTCGTATGACACTTTTGTACGGGCTTTTAACCTTGAAAGATTAAAGAGGCCACCGTCAGTACGATAACGAATTCTTATACCCTCATCATTGCATTTCAAAGACTCCCTTACAACAACCGAAAAGTAAAGGGCAAAAAGTGTAGGTGCAAGCACACAGCCCTGCTTCACTCCACAGGTAACCGGAAATTGATCCGTTTCATCACCACTAATGGCAACACAACAGGTCATATTGTCATGTAGAAGCCTTATCATTCGTATAAACTTGTCAGTGCACCCCAACTTAGAGAGCACTACCCACAAAGTTTCACGAGGCACACTATCGAACGCTTTCTCCAGATCCACAAAGCAGAGAAACAATGCTTGATTTTGCTCTCTACTCTTCTCCTGTAACTGCCTCAATAAAATATTGCATCACTAGTTCCCTTACCAGGTCGGAAACCAAACTGTGTCTCAGGTAGAATATTTTCCGACAGTTCAATGAGGCGGTTAAGGAGCAATCGAGCAAAAGTTTTCCCCGGGACTGAAAGAAGCGAGATGCCCCTATATGAGTTACAATTCGAACGATCACCTTTACCCTTATACAGCGAACAGACACGTGATACCCTAAAATCGGGAGGAACTTCCTCGGTTTCCCACATCTGAACGAAAAATTGCCAGATCCTATAGTGCAACTCATTCCCTACATATTTTAGTAACTCTCCAGGAATATTATCAATACCGACCGCTTTATTATTATTCTTTGTTGTAAAAAAAAGCAAGGAGGTTAGGTTTTTAAAGTTCCCAATGCGTAATGATACTGATACTGGCTACATGCAGATTGCACAAGTCGTGCGAAGCCATAATTTGACATGACAGCTGTCATTGAAAGTGAAAAGCCCTAGGGCTGGAAATTTTATTTTCTACACGCTCTTCAGGCATATTTAGACCTACTTTCGGAGTATGAGTAATGAAATAGTACATTGTTATCCTAGGTGTGAAAGTCACTCATTACAAGTCCCGAGACGGAGTTTGGCGCCCGAGCGTAGCGAGGGCGCTAATAGTTCGAGGGACTTAATGAGTCTTTCACCCGAGGTAAACACTGTGCTTTTCATTACGAATAATACATAAAATTCTACATTACAACGAGAGTGAATGAGACTATGAGACTCCATACCACATGAGTAGGTACTCTTACTACCTGATCCTCTTACAAGGTTGGGACCAAAGGGGTTATACATTATGTAGTGTTTTTTAGGTTTCTGCTATTTGTATTCAATACTTAAATACGGCGGTACTTACCGAAGAAGTTTTTATTAATGAGTTAATCCTACATTGGGAAATGACGCGAAGTCCGTAGATTTAACTTACAGTTTTTGTAACACGGTTTGTCTAGAAAATGTTATTTACAAAAAATACACAATCATAAATGAAACACCAGATTAAACTTAACACAAAAACATAATAAAATAAAATAAAATAGTTACTTAGTACTAAACTCTGGCAGTATGCATGAGCCGTGCCAAGCCATAATTATTATTCTTTGGTGTAAAAAAAAAAGCAAGGAGGTTAGGTTTTTGAAGTTCCTAATGCGTAATGATACTGATACTGGCTACATGCAGATTGCACAAGTCGTGCGAAGCCATAATTTGACATGACAGCTGTCAGTGAAAGTCAAAAGCCCTAGGGCTGGAAATTTTATTTTCTACACGCTCTTTAGGCATATTTAGACCTACTTTCGGAGTATGAGTAATGAAAAAGTTTTTTTTCCACTGCCGTCTTCCTAGCCCCATTTATTTCAGGGTCTTTGGGTCACGAGCGTATAGGTATCTTCTAGGAAAACGTGCTACATTTTAGACCGCATCATCACCTCCCATCGTGTGATATAGATAGGTAACCTATTTAATTTATAAAAGAAAATGGTGAAATTCCTAGCTATAATAGCTGTAAGTAATCACTACATAGTATAAAACAAAGTCGCTTTTTAACCGACTTCAAAAAAGGAGGAGGTTCTCAATTCGTCGCGTATATATATTTTTTTTTTTTTATGTATGTTCGCCGATTACTCGAAAACGTCTGGACCGATTTGGAAAAATCTTTTTTTGTATGAAAGGGGATAACTCAGAGGTGGTCCCATAAAAATTGAATGAAGATCTGATGAGGATCTTCGAAGTGATGAACAGAATTGCACCTCGAGAGTGCAGCAAATTGATCAGTTTTCGTTTTCCACCAGTAGAATTGGGCCATAAACTAATAGTTACCGATAAATGGAATATCTGAAACCACCTTCTCATCAGAAAACTCTTTAATCGGTTACGATTACAGGTTACAATTTGAAGTATTTAGTCGAATTTTGTCGCCGGACTGGGTTTGTGTGAATGTTGACAGAAAACCCTATCTTCGATGAAGATCTGATGAGGGTCTTCGGAGTGATGAGCAGCATTGCACCTCGAGAGTGCAGCAAATTGCTCTGTTTTCGATTTCCACCAGTAGAATTGGCCCATAAACTAATAGTAACCGATAAATGGAATATCTAAAACCACCTTCTTATCAGACAACTCTTGAATCGGTTACGATCACAGTTTACAATTTGAAGAAGAATTTGATTTGAGTTTGATTTGTCGAATTTAGTCGCCGGACTGGGCTTGTATGAATGTTGATAGAGAACTCTATCCTAAATGAAGATCTGATGAGGGTCTTTGGAGTGATGAACAGATCTGCACAGCGAGGTTCAGCAAATTGCTCAATTTTCCATTACCACTAGTAGAATTGGCCCATACACTAATAGGTACCTATATATCGACGAATGGAGCATCTGAACCTTCTCATCACCAAACTCTTCAATGAGTTACGATTAGGTACAGGTTGCAATTTTAAGAAATAGTCGCTTTCGTCTCATGGAGTAGAATTTTCAGTGTCAGCGGCACTAAAAATGGTTAAATAAAAAAATAAATTAAAATTTAAAAAACCGACTTCAAAAAACCTGAAAACAAAAACTAAAAAAAAACTTTAAAAAAAAATCCTGGTAACAAAAACTAAAAAAAACCTGAAAAAGAAACCTGAAAACAAAAACTAAAAAAAAACTAAAAAGTGAAAAATAATCCATTTCGGGTCACTAAAACAGCAGATAACTTAAACATACTTGGAAGTCGGACTGGGTGACACCATGTTTCCTATATTATAACTCTCAACATTCAATATAACCCAGTCCGACTTCCAAGTATGTTTAAGTTATCTGCTGTTTTAGTGACCCGAAATGGATAATTTTTCACTTTTTAGTTTTTTTTAGTTTTTGTTTTCAGGTTTCTTTTTCAGGTTTTTTTTTAGTTTTTGTTACCAGGATTTCTTTTTAAAGTTTTTTTTTAGTTTTTGTTTTCAGGTTTTTTGAAGTCGGTTTTTTAAATTTATATTATTTTTCTGTCCCTATTTCCCTTTGTATGCTTAGATCTTTAAAACTACGCAACGGATTTTGATGTGGTTTTTTTAATAGATAGAGTGATTCAAGAGGAAGGTTTATATGTATAATACATGCATCCAAATTGAATTTATGTAAACATCTATACCTACTTACACATGAAACAATAAATGATGATTATGATAATATAGCCACATAAGTATATATTTACAATAGAAAAGTATATTGGTAATATTTCCGTTGTCTAGCACTAGCACCCATAACACAAGTCTAGTTACGTAGCTGGGGCTAGATGGCGATGTATGGAATGTCTTGCAATATCACTATCACTACATAATATAGTCACTTCACTATCACTACCACATCACTACATACATAGTATAAAACAAAGTCGCTTTCTCTGTCCCTATATCCCTATGAACCTATGCTTAAATCTTTAAAACTACGCAACGGATTTTGATGTGGTTTTGTTTTTAAAAGATAGAGTGATTCAAGAGGAAGGTTTATATGTATAATACATGCATAATATAGCCGTGCGAAGCCGGAGTGGGTCGCTAGTTGATTACTAAAATGAATTCATACGATTCATACCCTCCTATGGATTCGACACGTTATGATGTGACTGTTTTATGGTTTATCACTGGATTCATTGTTAGTGTTGTGAATCAACCATCAGTCATCTGCTAATAATAAAAATCACATAAATATATGAACCTAAACATGACCACAGTTCGGAGAACAATAAGCACATACGCAAATCAATTATTTGTGGGTAAATTCCTCATGTATATTACCTAAATACCTACCTCCTGTAACTAAAATAAAATTGTGAACTCATTTGTTAAGTTAGTTTAGTTAAGTATGTGGTTTCAGTGTGGTTTTGTTTGTCATTTTTCTAACCGAAACATTTAAAACTATAGTAGTTCCGCGAAACAAAAAAATTAAAAAACCATGAAGTTTGAGTTAAAACTTAGTTTAAAAAAAAACTTTCAATGTGTCATAAAAAATATTGTTTGCATTCGATAGCACATTTATCCTGGAACACTATCCAAAAAACAGATTGGGATAATTCCTTCATTTGCAGTTTTGGCATAACAGAACATGGAGAAAGGCGTGAAATTTAAAAATTTTATATTTAAAATTTATTTTAAAAAACCGCATCAAAATCCGTTGCGTAGTTTTAAAGATTTAAGCATACAAAGGGAATAGGGACAGAGAAAGCGACTTTGTTTTATACTACGTAGTGACGATGTACCTAGTGATAGTGAAGTGATAGTGATGTAGTCATTTCGAGAATCAGTCGTTTCTAAACCAAAATAGGTACTTACCTACCTATGAAAAATTACAGATGTTTCAAATCCTGTGCTAATTTGTATGATTAGAGTACTATGACCTATAGAATTAGGATTGAATTCGGAGTTCCGTGTTCCAACAAGTTAAGGGCAGAATAGTTTAAAACCACCATGACTACTGCACAACACTGCCAAGACCATATTATTATGTAATGTCTCATTTCAAAATTTAGTGAAAAAAAAACTAAACTTTTTCCCCCTTGTTCCAAAACGAGGTTTAAGGTGAAAGGGTACCTGCGCGCTCTCCATACAAACGTAGTCGACTGTTTCCTCCCTGGATAATGACACTACCACAAATATTTTTGTGCCATAAACCTATAACTGCCATGACTATGCCCCTATGTTTTGGTTTTTTTCATTTTCTAATTATCATAGAAATTAAGATTATAAAAATAAAACAATAAAAAAAATAAAAAATAGGGGCATGGTCATGGCAGTTATAAGTTTTATGCACTAAAAATATTTGCTCTAGTGTCATTATCCATGGAGAAAACAGGCGACTACGTTTGTAATAGTTTGTATGGAAAAAGCCTCCGGTACCCTTTCCTCTTAAGGATAGATTGATTTAAACCTTAGATTGAGACATAGATTTACTCGTGAACTATAGTCTAAACACTAAGTTCACGAGTAAATCTGGGGGGAATAAGGGGGATAAACTTCAAATAAGTACTTATAACAAAAACGTACTTAGATTATTTGCTTTGGATTAACAGTAGGTAATAAGGCATCGGTTCACTAATCCAATCATAGAAAATAGGATTATACTGCCGTATGCTAAAATTCCTATACAGTAAAAAAATAACAAAAAAACTAGCCTTTTAAAGCGGATCTGTTTAATGAAACGCGACGAGATACGACATTGGTCAATACCATATCGGCCTCGTTTCCAGACAAATTAAGAGCTAGGTATAATTCGTTCAGCATAGAGATAAATCCGTATGATATTCAGGTAAGGTCGTCAACGATAAGGAAAACTGGGTAGGTAGGTACTTTACTTAAAAGAACGTTTAAGTAAGTAGAACAAATTTTCCTCGTTTTAAATAAGTACCTAACAGGAAGTAGTACGAAGCTCTTTAGTTGACTCGTCATATACGGGCCAAGCTACTAAGTTACATAGTCGATTACGCTTGTACGTGTACTTGTATATACGGGCTGTTTTCCGCAATTAGACCCTTTTTAATTTGGTCCTTTTTGCGTGAGAATGGAGTAGGCTTACCCAGCACCTACTACTCTCTCAGCTTAGTCGACCATGTCCAGAGGAGAGAACTTGTCAATACTTTTGGAGCCAAGTAAGCCGCGGGTTTTATTATGATGTTTTCCTTCACCGTAAGCGTAAGAGCAATGTTAATTAGCGCACATACATTTTTCTTAAGAAAAATCTATTGGTGCACGGCCAGCCGGGATTCGAACACATGACCTTTAGAATGAAAGTCGAGGTATCTACCACTAAGCCAACATCGCTGCGCGCTAGACAAGGACTAAGTAAATTCACTCACATTGATCACTAATGACATTTTTTGATGGATTTCGTTCCAAAAGAGTACCTACCTAGCTGTTTTCATCTCTTCAATTGCAAATTTTATGTTGTTTAAACAAAAATATATTTTATTAGCTGCGCCCCGCGGCTTCACCGTCGTGATAATTTTCTACGAAATTTTCTTATATTTCTTTCATAAGAACCTTCTCCTGACAATAACAAACACAACAAAAGAGAATTAGCGACATCGATTCAGCTTTTCTCGAGATTAGCGGTTAGAAACACATTCAGCGATTCATATTTATACTACGGAAGACTAGACATTTGATAAGGAAGGTACCTAGGTACAACGCTATGACTTGAGTGCTAATTAATTATCTTGTTAATTAACCATCACGTTACTGTAATTTATCGTGCATTATTGATTAATTTAAAGTCATTCTCTACCTTCCTTGATGCCAATTATCTATTGTTGATCTGAAAAACAGAGACAGCATTTTACACTTAATTGAACAAAATAAGTAGATACCTATCTACCTAGGTATTTGGCTACTCCCTTTATCATCATCATCATCCGAGCGATGTTCTCGGTTGCATCCCTCTCGGGAGCCCGGGGTCCGCTTTCCTACTTTTACGCCTCCACTTCGCACGATCTTCGGCATCCCGGTTAGTAAGGCCATTTGCACGCATATCACCCTTTACGACGTCAAGCCAGCACTCTTTGGGTCTACCCAGTCTGCCACGACCCGGCGGAGGCGCCATGGCAAGACATTTGTTCCCCACGACATTCTTACAATTTATTTGCATCCTTTCGCGTCACTCCACACATCCAGCACAACATCTTCATCTCCGTGACACGCAGCTCCTGCTTATGTCGCTCAAGCACCCTTCATGGTGTGATTTATACCTTTCTTTAATTGACCTTAACGGCTTCTAGTAACCCAAACGTAATAAAACTTTTTGAAGTACCTAACTTAAATATTTAAAATACATTATTCTTGAGAATACCAAAAGCTGACTTTGAGGGTAAGTATATTTTTTGTAATCAAAATGCAGTCGTAATGATATATATGGATATTAAATATATTATATTGTAGGAAATTCCACACATCGCCATCTAGCCCCAAGCTAAGTAACTAGACTTGTGTTATGGGTGCTAAACAACGGATATACTACTTATATACTTTTCTTTTGTAAATATATACCTACTTATGTGGCAGTCCGGCATGGTGACCATTGTGCCAACTAATATTATTTATGAGAATCGGCCTTCTGATGGATGGTTTCGTTAGAAAATAGGTATAATATGAAAGTCTTAAAATGACTGTAAAAACCTATCAAGCTTCGTCTTCGATCAAAAAAATAGACTAAATAAAATTAGATCGTAAACAAAATCGTCTCGACAAAGTGTTATGTCCTTCTCCTTGACCTGAACATTATGCCAAGTTCTATCTGTCGATTTCTGACTTAACTTACCTCCTACATGTTGTGAGAAAACGTTATCCATAATGTTGCTATGTTGCGAAATAATTGTGTAACTGGAAGACCTTCGCAAATCGCAACCTAGTGATCGCTATTTGGTAGTTGTTTTTAGTTAACAATAACAAAATTAAACTCGTAGTGACATCAATGACACATGGATATTTGGTTATTTCGAATTCTTATGCAATATCGAAAATTAATATAATATTATAAAGTTAAGAAAAATTTGGTCAATGTATAAAGTTCAAAGTCCTCTGACTCCTAAATCAAAGCACAGTTCCAGCTAACCGACAGATCGATCGGGGCTGAAATTTAGCACACAGATAACAATTACGACGTAGGTATATGAATTTTGTAAAATCTATACAAATAAAATGCTTTGTCCTGATTCGACTGACGGATCAACGCACAGCCTACATCGCTGATCGTAGAGACCTGAAACTTGGAGGGTGTGTTCTTCGTAGGCATCCGTTAGGAGAGAATTTTCTGAAATGTTGTCCCATACAAACTTTCATCATCATCATCAGCCGGTGTCAGTCCACTGCTGGACGTAGGCCTCTCCCAAGATGGAGTGGAGACCGCGAATTGGCAAACGTAGTGTAGGACGCCCTGTGACCAGGTGGAGCGGCGACATACGCAAAGCGGTGGGTAGTGAATGGAGAAGAAGAGCCGAAGATCGGGCTCAGTGGCGTATACAAACTTTGGTTTGGGGCAAAGTGTGTATGGGACAACATGATTCCTTGGTCTATTTTCGATTTCTACACGGAGAAAGTCGCGGGCAAAAGCCATCAACCACTGTACGCGGACGAAGTCCGCTGTCATGTATGTAAAAATAATACTAGCAGCACCCTGCAGTTTTACCTGCGTATCTTCCATCAACGCCATGGAATATCGGGATAAAAGTAGCCTATGGGTAGGTACTTACTTCCAATAAATCAATGTATTCTCATACCAAGCGTCATCAAATTAGGTCCAATAGTTTCGGAGCATATTTGTTACAAATAAATTAATAAAACTTTCCTCTATCTATAAACTATTAGTACAGTTTTTACCTGTATCGTAGACAAGGCGGATCATTTTCATATTACGAATGCAGAATTGCATATGCCTTGCTGTAAATAGGTGGGTACTGGGTACCATAGTCCACAGGTGAGTAAATTACCTTATTTATGTTTTATATCTAATCAGAATATACTTATATGTCAATAAATTATGTTTATAGGCAATCATCATGCTTTATAAAAATATAAATATGGGTAATTTATTTATGGCTCTATAGTCGATGTGTCCACAGATGTATATAGACCTACTAAAGTATATCGGAATTACAAAGGAAACAACCGGTGTAGTAGAATCGTCGTTTATTACTGCCAGTTCATTGTGGGTATACACGCTAGGTAGGTATGTAGGTATCTAAGAGGGCTGCGCAAGCGCACGCATACATCTCACTCCTCCCTCGTTAATTATGAAACCTGATGACAATAAACAAACTCGTTTAAGTAGGTGGGTATCGTACAAACTAATAATCTAGGTAAAATATTCTATTCCTTATAATTAACAACATTGGTTCTCGGTCTCAAGTTCATGCGACGTGAACCGTTATCAGCGTCATCATTATCTAATGTCGGGCCTGCCCGCGCGGCCGCAGCCACCTGCACCGGAGCGGGCGGAGGTGGCGGCGACGCGGGCGGCGGGGACGCACTCGCTTGCGACTCACGCTCGTCGAGCGAAGGCTGCCTATGTTCACGTGTGAAAGGTGCATCACTCGATCTAACGATCGTCGCTTCAACTTGCTCCGAAACCACCGGCGGAGCCGCATTACTCGATCCACACTCCATTCTACTATGAGGTTGATTATTATTATTCTCACAATCTGTGCTTCCTCCACCCCTATTACAACGAATTAATGGAATTTGGTTCGAGTTATGCGCTTGTTCATGTTCGTCATTTATGCATTCATTCGGAGGTAGTTTATCGCTACTTGCTATTCTCAATAGCTGATCTACATGTCTTATACATACACCTTCATCTTGTACTGAAACTTTAAACATTCTATTTCCTATTATGTCTGTGACCTCTCCTAACTTCCAATATGGTTTCCCACCGGCAAAACATCTCACCCATACTTTCTGTCGTTTAACAAATATTCTGCTCTTATTTAATGTTTCTAACTCCTTACAAATCTCACTTTTCTTACTAGTAGGTAATATTAAATCTAACCTGGAACGTACATTTCTATTAAACATAAGTTTGGCCGGAGTTTCACCGGTACTACAGTGCACAGTGTTTCGGTATTGAAATAAGTATAATGATAAGTTCTGCAGTAATTGAGTTACAGTATTGTTATTTCCGTTTGACATAATAATGGATTTTATCATTCGCTTACAGGTTTTAACATAATTTTCGGCCTGGCCGTTACTACATGGGTGATAGATAGGTGAATTTATATATTCTATGCCGGTGAGATTACAAAATTTATTGAATTCTTCATTACTTATTTTAGGATCGTTGTCGGAAACTATGACTTTAGGAAGGCCAAATGTAGTAAATAATGTATTAAGCTTTTCGATTAAATATTTTGTAGATAAGCCCTTAGCCATGTAAATACATTCTACCCATTTACTATGCGCATCTACCACGATCAGAAAATCCATTTGATTAATTTGCATATAGTCAATATGCAACCGTTCCCAAGGTGCAGCGGGACGCGGCCAGGGAGCGGGTGACGCGCGCGGTGGAGCGGGTCTTAGCGCGACGCAAACGCCGCACGCGCTGACCATGCTCTCTATATTCGCATCGATGCCGGGCCACCACATCCTACTACGTGCTAAACATTTTGTTTTTACCATGCCAAAATGACCTTTGTGTAGTTCGGTTAGCATCTGGTTACGTAGTGACGTAGGTATAATAATTTTATGACCTCGCATTAAGCATCCGTCCCCTATCTCTAATTCTGTTTTACAATTGAAATATGGTTTTATATTTTGACATTTAATTTTACGTGGCCAACCGTTACGTATATAATTCATAACGGTTTGTAAGGTTCGATCCGTGGCTACTGCGACTTTGATTTTCTCAAAAGAAACTGGTAAGTCGGTTTCATGCATGAAGTTAAGGTAAGTTACACTTTCATCGACATCGGAGTAGCCTTTATCGGTATCTAAGGATGCTCGGGAGAAGAAATCTGCTACTACATTATTTTCGCTTGTTATATACGAAATCTTATAATTATAAGCTGATAGGTAAATAGCATACCGCTGCAAACGTGAGGCCGCCATTACGGACACTCCGTTTTTTTTGCCAAATATAGCCAGCAGCGGCCGGTGATCCGTTCGGAGAACGAACGGTTCATCCCTGCCGTATAGGTACTGATGGAAATGTTTGACTCCAAACACTATCGCGGCGGCTTCCTTATGTACCTGGCTGTAGTTACGCTCGCTCGGTGTGAGGGACCTCGATGCGAATGCAATGGGACGCTCACGGCCCTCCGCCCCCTGTTGGAGTACGGCCCCGAGCCCAGTGGGGCTCGCGTCCACGCTGAGCACGAGCCGCGCCGCCGGATCGAAGTGTGTTAATACACGTTCCGATGATAATTCTTTTTTAAGTAATTGAATTGCATCGTCCTGTCTCCTACCCCATGTCCATGTCGCGTCTTTACGCAGTAATTCATGGAGTGGAGCCAGCACTGATGACGCTTGGGGTATAAAATTCCTGTAATAGTTAACAATACCCAGAAATCTCTTAACTTCTAATATATTCTTAGGACACGGGGCTTCTAATATGGCTTGTACCTTTTTAGGACATGATTTTAGTCCGGTTTTATCTATAACAAAGCCTAAATAAGTAACGCTTTCTCTAAAAAATTCGCATTTTTCGCGCTGTAACTTTAGTCCTGCGTCACTTAGCCTCCGTAGTACCTCTTTAAGCCTAATTAAATGAAGTTCTTGATTAGGAGCGGTACAGCACACATCATCGAGCCAACAGCTAACACCATCGATACCTGCAAGCAATGTTTCCATTGCTTTTTGAAATATAGCGGGCGCGTTAGCTAGGCCGTACACTAAGCGCGTATATTTGTATAAACCACGCGTGGTACTGATAGTTGTTAGCAATTGGGACTCATTATCTAATTCAAATTGATTGTATGCGTTACTTAGATCAATTTTTGTGTACCTCTTCCCACCCCCAATGCGAGCAAAGACCTCTTCAATACGGGGCATTGGGTACTTCTCTACACATAAATCTTTATTTAGTGTAATCGAGTAATCCCCCGCTATTTTTACCTTACCGTTGTCTTTTAACACCGGCACTATCGGTGTGGCGTAATCAGAGTAGTCTACCGGTATAAGTACACCTAATGATACTAACCTATCTATCTCTGTGTCGACCTTCGACTTTAATGCAAATGGAACTGATCGTGGCTTGTAAAACTTAGGTTTCGCGTCAGACTTCAAGGTTAACTTAATTTTATATTTATTAAACCTTCCTAAGTCATCGCTCCAGAGGTCCGAATATTGTTCAATTAAATTATTTATTTCGGACGAATAGGTATTACAGTATATGTGCTTCAATTCTGTTACATTGTTTTCTGTGATTAATTTAAACTTGTACATAAAATCTCGCCCTAGGAGTGGCGCGCTGCCGTTCTTAATAACAAAAAGATTAATTTGATCTGTGATATTATTGTATTTAATTGTAGTTGTGATATATCCTATGGGCGTGATTTTGTGACCGTTGTAGAAACACATTTTAAGTGTACAGCCTTTTAAAGGAATGTGAGCGAAGCTTTGTTTATAAAATACATGTGATATAGCGGACACTCCTGCCCCCGAATCTAATTCCATATTGACTAGTTTATTATCGACACACACACGTAAAATAATAGGCTTATAATTCTCGTACCTTAAATTATACAAGCTACATTCCTGACAGTTCTCGCAGTTTTCACCGCCGCCGTCGGCGCCGACACCAACATCAGACTCTTCTTCAGCGTTGATGTTATATACACGCACTTTACACACCTTTCGCAAGTGTCCCTTTTGTCCACAATTTTGGCATGTATAATTTTTGAATCGACACTTCCCGACACTATGACTTTTTAGACCGCACACAGGACACCGAGGTACATTCGTCGCAGCTCCGTCGCGATTTACCGCCTGCCCCCAAGCGTTGGAGGGTCCGCCGCCGCCGCCTCCTCGTCCGGCACCAACTCGCCCGGCAGCTCCTCGCCCGGCGCCTCCACCAGCGCCTGCGCCGCCTCGCCTGCCGTTGTCTCCCGTGTAGATTCTATAGATCGGTTCTTCTTTAAATACGCCGCTAAAACGGGCACCCGATGCTGTATCTATGGCTTTCCGTGCACTCGCTGTCTGCTCGGCGATCTCCAACGCCCTTGACAATGTCAAGGTGTGAGCGTCCGCCTCGAATAGCTTGTTGCGCTCGGGTCCTGGTCCCAGGCCGAGAACGAAACGGTCTCTCAGTACTGTATCCAAGGCCTGCTCGAAATCACAGTAGCTAGCCAGTCCACGTAATCTAGCCGCCCAGTCGTTGAATGACTCGTCAGGTGTTTTCGTGGCCTCGTAAAATTTTGCACGATCCGCAAATGAACCCCGTTTTTGCTTGAAATGATCGCTCATGCACTTTACCAGGTCTCCATATGGTAATGTCTCCAAATCACTTGGAAAAGCCAAATTCCGAAGCAAACGGTATGACTCGTCAGTCAAGAGGGTAAGTAAAATACCGGACTTCTTTTCGTCTTCGATCGCATTTACTTTGAAGAACTGATTTAGACGCCCCAAAAATATTGTCCATTCTCCATTTTTGCAATCGAAATTAGCAATATTGCCAATAAAAGTAGTCATTTTACCAAATTTTTCACAGAAATTATTTCGCACAAACGCGGGTAGGCGTACGACTCGTCGCCAGTAAAGTATATCGGAATTACAAAGGAAACAACCGGTGTAGTAGAATCGTCGTTTATTACTGCCAGTTCATTGTGGGTATACACGCTAGGTAGGTATGTAGGTATCTAAGAGGGCTGCGCAAGCGCACGCATACATCTCACCTACCTACCTTTTATATAGAAAAAAACATTAATTACAATAAATTAGAAATTCTTCATCTTCTTCTCGTATAGTGGTGGGTGTGGCTCACCTATTGTTAGAGTTTTCAGATCGCCTTGGCTTAAGGCCTCTGACTTGACCTAACGACTGCTACTAGAGGTAGCAACCGGGACCAACGGCTTAACGTGCTTTTCGAAGCACGGAGAGGCTCACGAAAACACATTTTTGCCACACTACTAATTATTAAATTTAAATAAAATGAAATGTCAAAAGTTCTAAAAATAAAATAAAAAATGTCAAGCAAGTCAAGTCGGTCAAAATATCTAATAGGTAGGTAACTAAAACTAAACATTGTACAAACGTCCTACCTACTTAATTATTAAAATAACTATATCTAGTTCATTAAAAAACCGAATCCGGTTTTTATCTAACGCACGGTATTATTTCATGTTATCGAATCTGCAAAGTCATTTCATGTTTTGAGAGCTTATTTTTGGTTCTAATTTATGGCGTAATCGTAATACGACCTTAGTTCTTGATTATGAAATTACCATCAAAATATCATCCTACTAATCGAAAAGAAAGCCTTATTTAATGCAAAAATTTAAGTTTATAGGTAAGGTACCTATCCGATAAATGCTAATTAACGATTATGGCACATGTCTGATATTAAAGTTATCATTTATCTATCAATACAATATCGATAACCCAACCACCTAGTCACGTTTGGGCCAAACACCGTAATAATGCAAGTTCACAATCCACACGTCCAATCTTTCATATCTTTATTGAATGTGTGACACGGCCCAAGGTTGGATGGTCATTGATTAAAAGGTGACGTCATAGAGTGGTGAAGCGAAGAGCTGGCACTGGCAGCCACAAAGCTAGGCGCTCCGCCATCGGCATTAGCCTCTAGTCGTGAGTCGCCAGTACTCGCCAGCCGTCCGCGCCCGTAGTCGCGCCCACCCTCGCGATATTGATCGCGTTTCATTCACTGAAACATACAAAACAAACCGGCCTTTCGCGGTGCTAAATTATTAAGAACAACTATATTTTAAGTATAAAATCCTTTTTACAAAGACTTCGCTAGTATAAACATTTTGTAAGTGAAAGTTAACTAAACCAGTTGGACAGTTAGTCCTATGTTGAAGGTGCTTCTTCCAGAATCATGAAGGATAAAAATACCAAGTAAGTTTTAAAATACTCTACCTACTACCAAACTGTTTAAGTTACCTGTATACATCGGAATGCATAAAAGAAACAAAAAGCTGTTTGAGAAGCTTTTTCCTCACACAACGGAAATGTGAGGTTAAGCAACCTTAAGTTATTGTTAGTACCTACGTACGGTTCGAGTCAGAATTGCAGACTTACCGTAGAGCTACAAAACTGCTATTATTGGAATTGTTTTCAAGTCAGGCAAGATTCTAAAGTATTGCTTGAGTTTAAGTATAAAATCTTTCAACTCATGAATTTATTAAGTTACATAAATTTTACTATCTATACATATAATAAATCTGTAGACATAAAAAAATCTGTAATTGTAAAATATCCAGACAAAAATTACACAGGTCGTCTTAGAATCGTTAGCTGAACACGAGAGGGTAGTTTTTTGAATTTTTGTTTGTCTGTTTGTTTGAACCAGGTAATCTCATAAACTAGAGAACAGATTTCAACGAGGTCCACACCAATATGTTTAGAAAATACCAGATTAACATTTAGGGTATTTTTCAATTTAACTTTAATACAATAATTATGATATTTGATAAAAAAACATTAAAAAAATGGGAAATCGAAATATTTTTCCGTGTAAAACGTAATCAAACGTCAAAAAGGAACAGTACGCTTAGCACTACTTTTTTACGTATTCGATCAAACATACTATATTGAGTATTTACTATGAAACTTCCTAAAAATCAACTTACTAGATCCACCCGTCTCTGAGAATATCGGTAGTGACACACCGACAGACAGACGGACAAGAGAGTGACCTTATAAGGGTTCCTTATTTTCGAGTGCTTCAACAAGTCATACTAGGCGTACAGGTACATGCTTCCGCTCAAGATGACAGTTGTCATAATACCAAATAGTTTGCATATATCTACTACCTACGTGAAACTGAAAATGAGGTTAGTACAAAGAGGTCCTTTACCAAAGACCTCCTCGATGTTACACTTATATCGCGCTCAACTAATTTATTTAAGTCGCGGACACCTTAGAAAATAAAAACAAAATAAAAAAACCGGCCAAGTGCGAGTCGTACTCGCGCGCCGAGGGTTCCGTACATTAGTTTTTATACACCTTGATTTTTATACACCTAATAGGGACCATAGACTTCAGTAATTTCAACTTGCTAAGTCCAACCGTTCCTGAGATAATCGGTGGTGACACACGGACAGACAGACAGACAGACAAGAAAGTGATATTATAAGGGTTCCTTTGTTACCTTTTGAGGTACGAAACCCTAAAAAGAATTTTCCAAATCGGTTCAAGCGTTTTCGAGTACTAAGTAATCGGCGAAAATACATAAAAAAATATACGCGACGAATAATAATTGAGAACCTCCTCCTTTTTTGAAGTTTTTGAAGTGAATGAATAAGGTATGTTTGTAAAAATCAATTTTTAGGGTTCCGTAGCCAAATGGCAAAAAACGGAACCCTTATAGATTCGTCATGTCTGTCTGTCTGCCGTATGTCACAGCTACTTTTTTATTTTGTTTTCCCCAAAATTACGTAGCTACCTAATAAAGAAAATCTGGGCAATTTGGTCTAGAATTTAGAAAATTGCAAAAAGGGTCTGGACATTCAGGATGGGAGCGTGGCAGTGTTATGTTTTTTGCGCTGTGATTTTAGACCCGATGGATAAATAATGCCCTTACGCTTTATAGGTTTTGTATGAGGGCATTTTTTGTTCATTTAGGTGGGTACGGGTCTCAAAGTGAACCGCACACTTTTGAAAAATCATAGGACATCATTTTTCTTTAAATATTCCATTTCCCAGACGCTTCAGTAGTTGGAGGTTGGCTTAGAGGTTTTAGATGGGAACCACACTTTTGGCATAAACAAAATGTCCTTTTGTAGTTTGGCATAAACGTTTTAGCATAATAAAATAACCCTAGGCATACCGTAATTTTACACAATTATTATTGGCATAAAGTCACCGCGCACTTTTGGAAAATCATGGAACATCACGTTTCTTCAAAAACCCTGTATCAAATACGCTTTAGAAGTTTGGTGTGAAGGCATTATTTGTTTTCTTCGATGTCCTCTATCGATAGGTATAGGTCTCTAAGGGCATCGTGCACTTTTGTAAAATCATAGGACATCACGTTCCTTCAAATACCCCGTTTCCTAAACGTTTTAGATGTTTAGTGTGAAAGCATTTTTTGTTCAACGTAATGTCCGCTATCAATAGGTAAGGACGTTATTTTATGTATAAGTATCTGCTCTGTCCAATGGCTGTTCATATTTAATCATTAATAATATTTGAAATAAAAAACAAAATTTTATTTGCACCAAAATAGATTATTATTTGCATGATGTTGGTGTTTATAAATATGGATAGAGGGACAACGGTAGTTAATAATTCTTTTTTACTTTAATTTACAAAAAACCAAAGATGAGATGATTAGGAAGACAAAGAATGTTGAAAGTTTTGTGCGAATATGAATTGGACTTAGTTTAAGCTTATATTGTTGTGTATTATGTCTATTTGAGTGAAATAAATAAATATAAATATTACTTACCTACATAAGTGCCTTTGCCAAATCAATCAAAAAATATAGCTTAAAAACAATGTATCTATTTTGTTATTATAACTTACACCCTCAGCTTACACCGAACGTTAAATAGTATCTATGCGGGAAAATGCTAGGTATGCTACGAAAATTCTATATAAACCAAAACCACATCGCGAACGAAGTCGCGGGCAACAGCTAGTAGAATATAAAAATATTCCAATAATACTTAGTAATTTCTCTTCGGTGGGTCTGCAATTCTGACTCCGACCGTACCTATACCTCACAGAATATACAAGCGTAATCCTAAGTTTCAGTAAGTTTCATAATGATTGACCTTTACATTACTCTACCAAATAGGCAGCCACTTATTTCTAGGTATAGTCATGTTTAAAATGTATAACTTATTAATACGTAATTGGAACGTTACATAAAGATTAGTTATACCTACCTACTATATACAGGGTATTCCGTAAAGAACGGATAAACGGGTACTTATATACTTAGAAGAGATTAGGTATTTTCTTTACGCACTCTGTACGACGAAGATTATTTTCCTTGCTAATTGTATTCCCTGTGAACACGTGGTCCGACTGCTCAGTCCGACCGATCGGACGATTTTTTTTTACTTTTGGTTCGATTTAGGAATCGAACTATGAGTTTTATCGTTATTTAAAATTAATTAGCAATGAAAATAATCTGCGAAAATAAGATCTCAAAGAGATTAATTTGCCTTTATCTACACTTAATAATTATTTATATTTTTTTTTCGAATTTCAATATCTTTTATTCAAGTTTTAGTACAATATACAATTTACAACAATAATAATTTAATTTAATAATTATTAATCACTACATAGTATTAAAACAAAGTCGCTTTCTCTGTCCCTATATCCCTTTGTATGCTTAAATCTTTAAAACTACGCAACGGATTTTGATGCGGTTTTTTTAATAGATAGAGTGATTCAAGAGGAAGGTTTATATGTATAATACATGCATAATATAGCCGTGCGAAGCCGGCGCGGGTCGCTAGTAATATTATAAAGGAAAGAATAGGCTCCGAAACTACTGGACCGAATTTAATGAAACTTGGTATGAGGATACATTGATTCATTGGGAATAACATAGGCGTTGTAAAACCGCGGAGCGTTGTTAATCATGTATATTGTGGTGGGTACTACAATGAGTAACAGTACACTGAGAAAAAAATACTGTTGATGTAACAATAAAACTTTAATCCCTGAGAGCCGACAGGGGTGCATAGTTCCAACATCAAAGTTTTTATTGTCAAGGCTAATTTTGTCTTTGCAACAACATTATTACAGCGATACGTGCGTAAATACTTCAACAATAATATGTTGTTAAAAATTGATTGAAACACTTACAACAGCTTGCTCGCATACCTGTTCTCATTTTGTTTCCTTAACAATCTATTTTGTACCTGTACCTATGCACTTTTGTTTCCTTAGCCATGAAACCTTGTCTAACTCCCTATACAGCTTTTGCTTTTACAGCAATTTAACTATGTTCTTTTACATATCCTCTTTTGTTTCCTCAGCAAATTAACCTTGTCAAACTACCTATACTGCTTTTGCTTTTAGAGCAATTTAACTTTGTGTCAATACCTATCCTACTTTGTTTCTATAGCAATTTAACTCTGTCAAGTTCAGCGTATACCGATGGACGGCAGGGCGGTGCATTTTAAATTTGCTAATATAAATTCCAACGTATTTAATGGTAACAAGATTTTCATCGATTTCAAAGTTCAGACACCGATAACCTTTGATGCTCCGTGGTCGATGTCTAAACTTTGAAATACATATTCCTACATAAGTTTTGTTACAATTAAATACGTACGAATTTATATTGACAAATTTAAAATGCCCTGCCCGATCATCGGTGTACACTGAAATAAAAGGATGACAATTAGGATTAGATATGCAATTAAAAATATTACAAATCATTACAAATAATATTTATTCAAAATCCTTATAACTATAAGATCAAATAATTAAACCTTAGGTGGATGGGCTGGCTTCAATTTTGCTGTCATACTAATAAAACTTAACCTCACCTCGTCTCTAGAGAGTTTTCAAACTCTTTTTCTAGTTACGGAAATGGTTGGCATCTGCCGTAACAGAACGGCTAGAAATGCTGCAAACGACGTGCGACGACAGGTTCTATTCCGACTGCAAAAAATTGAAAGAAAAAACTAGCATACTGTATATTATGTTAGTTTACTTCGATTGAATGAAAATACTTACCAGTAGCTAATTCTAGTATACATCGAGAGTTATTTGGTCGACTTTGCTGGATAGGATAGGATAATAATAGCATTTGATCCACCATAAGTATCGGTTTCGACTTCGCCTTCGCCAGTGGATCCGTTTTCAATAGATTCCCAATAAGTCTTCGTTTTCAAGATAATATGCTGCAAAACTCCAAGTTGGCCAGCTATCACGACCTGTTAAAAGCTTCTGGATCAACATCATTGAGCTGTTTGTAGTCATTTTTGTATATGTTGGTATAAACTATTCAAAAATCAATACTGTTCTTAATAAACTATGTCCACGCGGTACGAAGGTCTAAACGTAACTATTATGAACGACCTGTTTCAAATTGTACTGTTAACAAAATTTAATAATAACGTTGTAACTCTAAGCTATACTTACTTTGCTGAATGATGTTTTAGGATTTTGTTAGGTACACATGTAAACATATATAAATTAACAACCTGATGTTTATATACCAGTAACGTTTATTTTGTAAAGTGATTTTGTCAAAATTCTATATAGAAAGTTGTGACGCTAACAACAGTCACCTTGTAACCACAGCGATGTAACGTAACGTTGTTGTGTTTATTAAGTATCTATAGTTACAGGCACAAAAATAATTTGACAATAAAAAATATGTTGTGGGCACTAAACATGTACTGATATTGTAGCAAAAGTAATAAGTTGCTGTAACTATAAATGTCTGACAACGTTTTTATTGTACTTTGTCGGCTTATTTTTTTCTCAGTGTAAGAGTAAAATTTATCTAATGGTAAGCCGCCACTAAATCCAATTACCAGAAGGTCTACCTAACTAGGTAGATATGACTGAATTCGTAAAGTTATGCAGCAGGTTGTATGGACCCTTCGCTACTGGTGGGTAACTAAGTGCATGTTTGTCGATATACTTAGCACGGTACCTATCCTAGCAGCGCTTTATCCATGCAAAATGTATTCCACTATTTACCTTCTAATGGCTCTACCTAGAACAATCCGCTTCGGCCGTCTATAGAACCGAAGTTTTCCGTACGAGGCTTTTAATTTACTTGTCGACCAATATAAACGGTATGGAACTGGTTCCTTATTTTTTCATAAAACCAAGGTTTGCTGTAAGTAGGAAGAAACTCATGCCTACTTTAGTTTTTAGCTTTTTAGAGGGTAATTAGGTATTTAGTTGTAACAAAAAAGGAAAGGCATATGTACAGGAAATCTAGGTTTATAAAAAAAAATTGCTTTTAGAATTATTTCGGAAGGAAATAGGGGAATATTTGTATGGAGGAAACGAGTGTGAACGAGGGGTCCATACAACCTTATTTCTTAGTCATTATTTCTCGGGTTTTTCTCGCATATTTTTCGAATTAAATTGTTCTTAATGCTCGAAACCATGACTATTGTGACATCGGAATAGTCATGGTTTCGGCATCGGAATTTCTTAACTTCAACGCAAATTGTCTTAAAAACTTGTTTGCTGCTCGTATAAAATTATAGAATAGGATATTGATAATAATCTTATTTAAAATTCAATAAAATTATAAAAAATCTTATTTAAATATGTTGGTTCTCCTACTTTTTAAAGTCCCCTAGCTAGACTCTTTTTTTAACTTGCTTACAGGTAGGTAAGTAGGTACAGACTTTTTGTCCTCTCTTCCTTTATAATAAGTACCTATAGATAATCTACTAGCTATTCATTCTTAATTTGATATCTAATAAGTATTCGATTTATGATACTTACCTACTAAGGTCAGTCTGGGGAAGTCCGGCATAGTTTATTTAAAATTACTTTGATTGATCATTAATTTGAAACTATTTATTACAGCGTAAGTGTAATAACCGCAACTGATAAAGAATATATCCTGGAATATGTTAAATACACTGTCTTTCCTAGTACCTACGTTATTTCATCACTACATAGTATAAAACAAAGTCGCTTTTTCTGTCCCTATTTCCCTATGTATGCTTAAATCTTTAAAACTACGCAACGGATTTCGATGCGGTTTTTTTAAATAGATAGAGTGATTCAAGAGGAAGGTTTATATGTATAATATATGCATAATATAGCCGTGCGAAGCCGGGGCGGGTCGCTAGTATTATGATAAATTGATAGATAGACTCGTGAGAAAAGCGTTGATCCGTACGAAATTGTTTAGAACCCCTTGTTGGACTTTTTACTACTCAGTACGAAAATATATAACAATTTCAATAATTAGATAAGCACTTACAACAATTGCGTCAGTTAAATTATTTAACTGGCCCAATTAATTTATTAATCGACTTCAAAAATAATAGATATTTAATTAATTATTTTTATAAGTTTCTCTATTATACTTTTTTCTTTTTTTCTTTAATTTATTTGTTTAATAAATTAAATAGAAATCATTAGTGTTAATAGGTAATAATAATTATAGCCCTGCCTATCACATTTTAATTATGACAAAAACATCAAATTAAAATAATGTACCTACTTAACAAATTTTAACAAAATGGACAATTGTGTAGAAGGTCACAAATCTCGACCGATAACATTGATAAGAAACCGGAAGCGGTGGAACTCTGATGGATGAAAGCAGATGTTATACCTACTACATACTTATTTACAGTTTCAATGCAGTTGATATCTACATTGAATGTAGCAAAATGTTTTAACAGGAAGTTGGCAATTACGCAGAATATTTTATGTAAGAGATTTATCTTCGCGAACACCCCCATCACGCTAAAGAACTTTTATGTCATAATATATGCCTACCTAATAAAAAAATAAATTATAGTTTAAAAACTAAAACACACACTTCAGGATTATAGCTATTGTAAATATCATTACATAGTAAAAACAAAGTCGCTTCCCGCTGTCTGTCCCTATGTAGGTATGCTTAGATCTTTGAAACTACGCAACGAATTTAGATACGGTTTTTTTTAATAGATAGAGTGATTTAAGAGGAAGGTTTATATAAATACATGCATAATATAGCCGTGCGAAGCCGGAGCAGGTCGCTAGTAAAAGATAAAAACAATTTTAGCAAAATCAAACAGCTATATCAATAGTTGTTGATAGATATAGATTCGCAATCCTTGAGTAAATACATAGTGATACAAAATTCAAGTTAAAGTGTTCAAAGTCCAACCCAATAAAAATTCCGTCACAAAAGTAGCAGCACATAACAGCGCTCAGCTGGTCACACACAAAGGTCAATATGGAAATACAGAGCTAAATGTACCTTTAAACAGTGAATATACCTAGTACTGTTTCTAAAATCTAACATTTCAGATGGGTAGGTTAGGTATCTAATAAAAGACAGACAGACGGACAAGAAAGTGATCTTATAAGGGTTCCTTTTTTACCTTTTGTTTTGAGGTACGGAAGTCTAAGAACAATATGCATGAGTGAGAGTTTTAATATAAATACCTACTTATCAAAAAAAAAAAACGTTTGACAAACCTTGGTATTGTATCTATAATTAAAAATATAAGTAAGTATGTAATTCATAAATAAATAAAAAAATAAATTAAAAATAACAGTAGTACCTAACTACGGTTAACTAAGTAAATTAGTAGGTAGTAGGTAGGCACTTAGGTATCCCAACAATTAAAAAATCCGAAAGTTTGTTAATTTGTTTGTTCCCTTTTCACGGTCAAACGACTGGACCGATTTGGATAAAAATCGGCATAGTGGTTGCTTAGGAAATGGAAAAGGACTTATATACTTTTGATCCATAAATTCCCACGGGATCGGGAGGTGCAACGAATACATATAATGTCACAATAAACAGTAGGTACCTACCTACATAAGCAACCAATCAATAACAGACTAATCAATTAACTTATGTAGTATCATTGTAGTATACATACTTACTTAAATAAATATTACTTGCTAGCTGCGCCCCGCGTTTTCACCCGCGTAAGTCACAATACCGTGGAAATATCGGGATAAAAAGTGGCCTATAATGTTAATCCAGCTATCTGCATCTACATAGCGAATTTCATCGCAATCGGTCCAGTAGTTTTAGCGTGAAGGAGTAATAAACATACATACACACAACACACACACTTATTTTACTATTTAAAATCAAAATCAATATCAAAATCAAAAATTTTTTATTTCTTTGGATGCATAATACCTTAAAAGACCACTTAAAAACGTCTTAAAAACTAAGTTAGGATGTGTGCCTTCGGAACGCGCCCACCAATGAGAAGAAGGCACAAGAAACTCATGGGGTTTTTTTTTTCATGTGATCACGCTCACAATGGTCAATATTACAAATATTTGAAAGTATTATTTGAAATGGAGCAACTAAAGTCACGTCCATGGGTTCTTATCATTAAGGTAAGACGAAGTATCATAGTACGCCTTACTGCACAATCTATGCTTTAAAAAGATCTTTATATTATGTACCCATGTGTATGAAATGAAATAAATGAAAAATGAATACACACAAACTTTCACATTTATAATATTAGTAGGATAAGTAGGTATACATACAGGGTTAGTCCAGAGGGTGATTTATTAATGTATTGATAACAATAATTATATTGTTGGTCAAACATCCAGTCGCCTCAGGCTATTCTGGATACAGGACGTCTTTCCTGTATTATTTGTTACTGTCTTTCAAAATGGTGGTCATTTTTGGATATAGCATACTCTGTCGAAATCGGTTACGTATCGTCAAAGTTCAAAGGTAAGATTAGACAATAAATAATTCAAATACTGGCCTCGGCTACTTAGTAGCTTGAGTTACTTTGTATTTTGTTTCTATATCTATTTATAGCGAGAAGCTAAAGTAGGTACAAAATTACGTTTACGTAAAAGTATCGGCCACAATAGATATTGTGACCTAAGCCCCCTTATTCCAAAACGAGGTTTAGAGATAGTCCAAGATGTGGGTTTAAACCTTAGATTTAGACACAAATTTACTCGTCTAAACACTATACCTATAAATTATATAGGAAACTATAGTCTAAATACTATCCCTATAGATTATTATGGATAGTGTTTAGACTATAGTTTACGAGTAAATCTGTTTCTAAATCTAAGGTTTAATCCACATCTCGGACTATCCTTTAACCTCGTTTTGGAATAAGGGGGAAGGAGTTTTGTATTGGCGTTGGTTTATAGCTAAGAACATCGACTTTCAATCAGAAGGTCGTGGGTTCATATCTTAGCCTAAATCAAGCAAAAAGAAACTATGAAAAGAAAAAGAAAAGCCACAAATAGAACAAAAAAGGTAGGTATAAACGTGAAACCCTACAAAAAGAAAATAATGACTTTTATCCCTCATAACTTTAAAACGGCTAAACCGATTTCGATCAAACAAAGCTAAGAACACTCCCGACTAATTACCTTTCAAACAAAAAAACTAAATAAAAATCGGTTCAGCCGTTCGGGAGCTACAATGCCACAGACAGACACAAACAGACAAGTCAAACTTATAACACCCCGTCGTTTTTGCGTCGAGGGTTAAAAACAAGGGACAAAGCAAATAATTTTCCAATAAATATAAAACACAAAATCTTCCTACATTGCATGATGTTTATCAAGTAGGTAAGTAGTGTGTAGAATTATCAAGTTGTATGAGCAGGAATATCAAGAAAGTAATTAATTAAAATTGCCTATAAATTTACCATATCAAACGAACATTCTACGATAAAAACAAGGCAGGAATTCATTGCGAATAATTGTGATCGACTTGCCCTAATTTAAATTGTTTTTGTTTTCACAATCGCTTAGATTCCATTGATTCAATGTTTATGAATATTGATTTACTTACACAGTGGTAAATACAAGATCGCGTTTACAAATATAATTATCACGTTTGAGACGTATTTAACAATTTACTATACGTACTTAAGTATCTAATTTCACTAATATTACCAAGACTTAAGGTGAACGTACCGGCGCTCTCTCCATACAAACGTAGTCGACTGCTTCCTCCCTGGATAATGACACTGGCACAAATATTTTTGTGCCATAAAACCTATAACTGCCATGACTATGCCCCTATGTTTTGGTTTCCCTTTCCTCTTAAGAATTTGATTTTTACCATTAAAAATACCTACTCTGAAACAACAGGATATTTTTTATAACATAGTCTTCTTTTTATCCGGATATCCCGATCTATCTACGAAAAAAGGTATCACCCTATAGAACGCTAGAGAATAATTTCTTGTTTTTAGTAAATGTTCTTTAAAATAATAAGCAGTAGGAATTCCTAATTTAAGAATATTATTATTAAAATCAAGAAAACCTACTGCATATCATTTAAGATTTTTAAGCTATTGCATAGCTTTTATCGCGGGCTTTGAGCGCGGCGACCGAAGCAATAAATTCCGTAACGGAAACGTGTGTAGTTAAGAAAGTTGCGAGATTCTGACTTAGGTGACGACTCGCCCTTTCAAATTGTTAGGTGTCGATAAAAATAGACCGCTGGGCACTGTTGGAATCCGAAGTATAAAGATTTACTTCACACACAAGTTATCTCTACCTTTCGCTTGTTAATATACTTATAACCTAGTACAGTCAACAAAGGACTGAGGGTCACAGGTGCATAAGTTTTAATTTTTTTAATGACGGTTCAATAATTTTTGGTTATTCTGAGTGAAATAACGAACACTTCAAAAGCTTTATAGACCAGGGCCTTCAAAAATGATAAAAAATTTAAAAAAATCACAGTAGGATGAAACCCAATAGAAAAGGAGGGGAATATGATAAAAATGAAAGGAAAAATAAATTACGGTCGATCCGAGTTCGGGAAGTGGGAGGGGGGGGGGGGTTTTAAGGGTGAAAAATGGTTTATCTTGATTTCCGGCAAAACTACAAGTCCTATGGAAAAAAGTTGAATGGCAAAGTTGTAGGTAATAAAAAGATCTACAACTTTTGTTTTACAATTTTTTCACATAACCTCAAAATTTAGGTGAAAAATTCAAATAACCCAGTTTTTGGTTTTTTATTTATATCTTTTTCAAAAATGTTTTTTTTTCTTCGAAATTTGGTGAAAACTTACCTTATTATGTCCCAAATACACTGTAATTTATTTGATTTAAATATTTATTTTTTCGCCTTATTTTAACTTAATATCAAAAAAGCACCCTAAATTTCAATCGAAAATTCTCACGTCAAAATATCAGCTTTTTTCAAAAAGTTGGTATGCTTTCTGTTCGTTGAAATCTCTACTTTCTGATGGTGTAAAAAAATATATACATTGCCATAGTAAATGTTCTCAGAAAATGCAAAAAACCGATCGAGAAAATCTATATTTTTTTAAATTATTATATACAATTTTGAGCTATTATTAAAATTTACACTTTAATTACTCGAAAAACGTAAGATTACATGTAACATTGATAAAAAAAATTGAAAATCAAAATATAATACTATAATAACGTACACAGTACAGTATACAATACAACATCGTACAAAAAAATCGATTTTCTCGATCGGTTTTTTTGCATTTTCTGAGAAGATTTACTAGAGTAACATATATTTTTTTTCACCATCGAAAAGTAGAGATTTTAACGAACAGAAAGCATACCAACTTTTTGAAAAGAGCTGATATTTTGACGTGAGAATTTTCGATTGAAAATTAGGGTGTTTTTTTTTATATTAAGTTAAAATAAGGCGAAAAAATAAATATTTTAAATCAAATAAATTACAGTGTATTTGGGACATAATAAGGTAAGTTTTCACCAAATTTCGTAGAAAAAAAAAAAACATTTTTGAAAAAGATATAAATAAAAAACCAAAAACTGGGTTATTTGAATTTTTCACCTAAATTTTGAGGTTATGTGAAAAAATTGTAAAACAAAAGTTGTAGATCTTTTTATTACCTACAACTTTGCCATTCAACTTTTTTCCATAGGACTTGTAGTTTTGCCGGAAATCAAGATGAACCATTTTTTACCCTTAAAAACGCCCCCCTCCCACTTCCCGAACTCGGATCGACCGTAATTTATTTTTCCTTTCATTTTTATCATATTCCCCTCCTTTTCTAATGGGTTTCATCCTACTGTGATTTTTTTTGGTTTCAAAAGTTATCGACACTGGTCTATTAGTGATATCAAGCAGAATAATTAATAATTACTGAATCGTTATTTAAAAAAATAAAACTTTAAAATATGCACCTGTTACCCTCAGTCCTTTGCTGACTGTACCTACAGCCAACAAAAAGTATATCAACCCTACCTACTTATTATCTTTGAAAACAAAAAAACAATATGTTAGATAGATATTATTAATAATGTTAGTTTATTAACACATTATTAGTTTTCAGTATTTAATAAAGGTAGTATCATAACAAACAATATACCTACTGCTATACAGGGTTGTTAATTTGAGTGGATCGATCGTAAGGGAATGTCCTGGAACAGCTGTAGCACAGGAAAAACGTTTTTAGGAGGCTTTCCCTTATTTTTTAAATAATTAACATCTGCTTTAATTCTTTTTTTAATTTTTTGAAAAATGCTTTTTATATAAATCGATGTGGTTTCGAATAAGTAACAAATCAATCTTAGAAACCAACGTTAGGTAAAATATCAGGGACTTCGCAAATAGCAAAAGATCGTTCCCAAACATTTTCTATTCTACTAAAATCAAATCAAACCATTGTATGTTTAGACTTGTAACTTATAATAGCATTTGTTTTGTCGTAGCGATGGAGCCCACGAGGCCATGCTCGACAGCGGTAAAGAGCCAAAGATCATCACCAAAGAGGAGAAGAAGAAAGACGAATACGAAGCTCTTCAGAGCTTTCTACGGAGCATCAGTTCCACCGCCACACTACCGCCTTACGTCAAGGGAGAAACTTACTCATCTGTCAGAGGCGTTTTTAACCAGGTTAGTATGAAGATTCAAATAATTATGTATGGATCGGAATGCTGAACCGTAAAGAAGAAGGATGAGAGAAGATTGCATGTAGCGAAGATGAGAATGTTGAGATGGATGTGTGGAGGATGGATAAAATAAGGAATGAGTATGTTAGAGGAAGCCTGAAAAGGGAACCGTTTGAGTTAGTATGGACATGTGACGAGAAGAGTGATGTGTATGAATGTAGAAGGATGGATAGGAACAAGACGACCAAAGAAAAGATGGTTGGACTGCGTAAGACAAGACATGAGAGAGATGAATGTGAACGATGAAATGACGATTAATAGGAGTGAATGGAAGATGATGAGATCGACTTAGTTACGTGCTAAGTAGGTACCACACTAGCACCTAGTTGACATGTTCAGGTACTTCCTAGGTTCCTTCCTACATATTTATAACTTGATTTTTATAAAAAGTTCATCCAATAAGGAATTGCCAAAGGTATCCGCTTCCATGTGATAGTTATTATTTCTCGGAAAACTTGTTGCATTTACCGGTAAAACCAAGAATATTGGTGCCCATGAACAGCATAATTTCCTGTTTCCTACACTTATCACAATAGTTTTAAATTAGATCAGAATGACAGGAAATCAATTTTATAAATATAATAACTCAATGTAAGATGATCGATCACACGAGACGATTTCATTTGTTCTATGGAACATGACGTTATCAAACGAAATTGTTACAATTTTTATTCATAGAAGCCTTTCCTATGAGTATAAACTACCATAAACCAAAATGGAAATCATATTTTTCTAAAATCACGAGATACTTTTACAATTTATAATAAACTTTATTATGAGCATAGGTACCGAGTATACTTATTTAAACAAATAATATAAACTTAGACCAGAATTTAGAGTTCGTTAGTGCTATCAAAACAGGATTGCGGGTAGGTACCTATACTCAGCATAATGTTGTGACGGTAGACACCCACCACAACGTTGATTTTGTATGATATGGTTTTCTTGTATGTATCGGTCCTATATCTCTAAATCTGACCCTTTGATTAACGATTTAATATCCTTTTAATACACTAAAACCAAAGTAATTCACCGACTCATAAGCATAAATTAAGTGATGAGCGATGAACTTAAGCTCATCTTTGTAAAATAAACGTGGTGTCTACAAATACCTACAAATAAATATGATATTAAAATGAGAAAAATAAATAAATTCTTATTTCTATCTTTATTTTTTGTATTTGTTTCAGTGTTTAATAACATGCGCCGTGTTAATACTAGCAGCGGGTGCAGGACACCCGATTGGATTCTCGGCAGTGGCTTTACCTCAACTCAGGGTAGAAAACAGTTCTATGCACATTGATGATGAAATGGGCTCATGGATCGGTGAGTTTAATTTTATAAGGATAAAAACATTATTTTAATCGGTAGGTACTATTCGGAACCTTTAGCAGAGCAGAGCTATCAAACAGTCTCTAAAAGCAACCGAAGCGAAAAATAGGCAAATAAAAAGTCCGTGAAAGTCTGCCATCAAATTAAGTGGTCGGCAAGCTATAAGTTGTCTGTCAGGCTAAAGAAATGAAACGTACACAAATTTTCATTCATTTAGATGTATTAAGAAACTAATTGCATGCCTCGAGCTTATAAGTGGTTTTTTCTTTTGTTTTTTTACGCAACAAATTTGTAGATTGAATATTTCGTACAAAACGTAACCCTTCCTTTGGCTTTTCTGTCTGTACCTATTCGGGTACAAAAAATGGTACCTGCCCATTTCGGGCGTAAATCAAGGGGGAACTGAAATAAACGTAAGCGTCCAAAAAGGTCTCAACATTTCATTCTGCAAAATTTCCGTTAAAATTTAATCGAATGTCGCTTTTGTAACTACTAGTGTCCACTCAATCTCAGTTATGCTACCATGACGTCAAGTGTGGAAAATTGCATGTCATTTGTTTATCTTCTCATGCAGCATTCATATACACTGACTGACTGACCGATATAAAATGTTTCCATATTCATAAACAAATGATTGGAAAGTGTAATACAAAAAGTATACGCATATTATTACGCATGCCCTCTCGTCGTTAACAATCTAGTGAGTAAATATATACCTACCAATACACAGAAACAGGCACAACAATCTTAATCATAAACATTTAACTTCGGGTGACCAAAGGGCTGGCTCCTACCTCGGACAGCGGATAAGCATCGCCATCCAACGAGGTAACGCAGCCAGCCTTTTGGGCACACTTCTTATGGGACCCTTGGTTGGTAGGTACATTTGAAATTTTAATTTTTATTGAATGTAAGTAAGTAGGTTATTTAATTAATTTAGGTTTTCATTATTAATTGTTACATATAAGAATATTTTATTTCTTTGTTGCTTGTTGAATGAAACGGAAATTAATTTTTGTCACTTTCACATGCACTCTAGAGATATGGCAGTTGTGCGAAAGTGATAAGAAACATTTTAACTAAAGAAGGCAAAGTATGTTACTACTTTTTATGCCGATATTATGTTACCACTTTTTACAACTAAGTATAGTAGGTTACTATAAAAATCCTCAATAAATGACCCAATAATATGATAACCTTTATCACACGACTTACAACTCATACTTTGAACTTATAATAAGTATCATAAATAGCACTTTTCAGGCAATATTTTTATTAGGTTAGTTAGATAAATATCCAATTTATGCAAAATCATAAAATACGTTAACGGAAATTAAATGGAACACATTTGCTATCATAGTTTTAATAAGTAGGTAAGAAACAAAGAAATAAGATGAAATTACCCCATTTAGTTAAAACGTCCTCCTTGGTAAGAATTAAGACTTATGATTATAATAAACAAATGCAGGTTTCAATCACTAAAGTTCAAAGAGGTTGGATCTACTAGACAAAGTTTGTAATAATACGGTTGATTGACTCTCAACGGACCCCTGGCGGATCCCCTAGGGGAGACAGTGAGAGTTTTTCACTGGACTAAGGGATCCGATAAGAGCTATTTCTATAATTATCTCTGGGTGGGCCGAAGGTATATTTATTACAAATAATTACATAAAATTAAGAAGTCTAAAATTCTTGTTAAAGTTGTTAATAAACAAACACCTTTACTTTATACGTATAGGTACTTGGATATAAAGTTTTGTAAGTACCTACTTATTGTGTACATAGGTAAACCAACTTTGTAAATTATTGCTACGAAGTAAAATATAAAAAATTAGAGCTTAAAAAGCAATAGGTAATTGTTAATTAGATTTTCATACTTAGTTCTAAGTTAACGAGAAATTAAATGAAACCATATTGAATTCAATAAAACCTGCGGCTTATTGAACAGTTTGCCACCGATAAGCTAGTAGTTATAGAAGTGGTTTTATACGTTGGTATGTAAACAAATCGCAGTAGAATAACGTTGATAAATCGATAAGAAATGTACTTAGTTGACTCAGTAGCAACTGCTCGATAGATTTGCAACTGGACTTAATGTGTACAGTCCATGAAATACTTTCGACAACCATAGTCTAGGCCGTAAGTCTGTATGGCAACTTGACGTGTCTCACGTATGACACTATTTTTAAGAATATTTCTTAAATTACTAAAAAATGTAGTTCATTAGTGGCTTTTGTATCCTTATAAAGCCACTAATGATTTTTGAATTCAATTCAAATTTTCATAAATAAACGCTATTTCGCGACCGGCATTATCAAATAGTCTTACAAAATCAGGGCCCTGTTTTTAACGCGTTGTCTATTTTGGTAGGTAGTTCAAAGACAGTTTAGTTAGAAAGTAGGTACAAAAAGTTCAAAAATTACTATAATTGGAATGTTTTCAATCTAATAATGTTTGTTTAATAAATTCATGTGTTGATAGACTTTAAAGGAGGACCTAAGAATCTCGGTTGAATTCAAAAATCTTTTTACAATAGCAGTTTTAGAACTCCACGTGGGTTCGTAGTTTTGTTATCACTTTGTTTATGAATGAACCTTTCCTTCTTTTTCTGAAGTTGAAGGATAACGCGCTAATTGAAGGTGTGTCGTTACTTTCTGTGTATTTTATTCATAGTAATTGCTAGACCACTTTACAAAATTACATCTAATGACCAGTTTGTTTAGCAATTATGGAGACAAATTAGCGTCCCGTGACCAACGTAATATGCTATCATCATCATCAGTCACAAAATCACAGAATATTATAGTGGTTTACTTGTTATATATAAACTCTATGTCATGTACCCACATTGTTAGTTTTATTACATCATCATGCTACGTGAGTTGACGGTTTTTAGCTTTGCGACGTTTTTTGTTGCGATGTAAAAAGTTTTAAACACGTGTTTCGGAAGTTCAAGCAGTATACCACAGAACATTTAATAGTTACTACCTATAAGTACACCAATATTTAATTCAGCATAATTATTATGTAGGTATTCATAACTATCTTACGACTAGATGTACCTACTTAGAAAGTGTACCAAATTTCTTAGTGTTGTTAATATTGTACCTTGTTCAGATATCGCTGAATATAGTTAATAGATAAGGGGTAAGAATAGGAGGTATGAAGTAGGCGACGAATTTAATATACTAGGTAACAATACTACATTACCATATTTATTACCACCTAATACTTATTTAGACGTTCGAAAAGTAATTCGTCGCATGGCGTGGATACACTCTATTAGAAGATGAGTTGCAGTAGCAATGCCATATTTATGGTCTGACTTGTAGAAATTTACGTGGCTAACTTATATGAAACCCGCGACTTCGTACGTACATTTTCCAAAATGCTTTCTTAGCTTAATGCCTACGTCATAATAGTTATGTAGTATGCCAAATTTTAGCCCGATCCGTTCATTAATTTCAGTTGTACAGTATGCGTCTAAGTACACTATCAGTTTGCTACCAACTATCAACAAGTATTGGACTTACGACTTTCTTCGAACAGACGTAACACACAAACTTAAATACTTGAATTAAAATTACTCAGTGTGATTATTATTTTCAACATGTAGCATTTAGTAAGCCGAGTGGTATAAACCGCCACCAGCGACACCAACCGACGACGACGCGGGTTCGATCCACAGGTTACGTTCAAATAGTGCTGCACAGGATTGTAAACGTTACGATGCCAGTGGACTTTTAAACGTTGATTGTACATCGATATATCAATAAGGACTTTGAATGTTAAATTTATAGATATACTTCTATTTCTCCGCAGCTAGTATCCACTCAGCAGCAACACCTCTAGGATCGATGTTATCCGGGCCCATAATGGAGGCGATAGGGCGGAAGCGGACGCTGCAAGCCTGCACTCTGCCTCTTATCCTGGGCTGGATTATTATTGGTACGGCGACGAAGCATTCCCTGTTGCTCTTAGGGAGAATCGTCTGCGGGTTCGCTGTTGGAATCATGGCGGCTCCTTCACAGGTATGATATGCTTACCTACTTTTATTTAATAGGTATTTTAGGTACGGTCGGCTGCATAATTGCAAACCCACCGTAGAGCTCTAAAACGGCTGATAAAATAATGTTTTCAACACAAGCAAGATTCTAGGCATCTGCCATCTGCGTTAGTTGAAGTTTAAAGTCTTCTAACTCATGAACTTATCAAACAAGAATTATTAGATTGAAAACATTCCAATAATAGTAATTTTCGGACTCTACCGTGGGCTGCAATTATGCAGCCGAGCCGTACATGTCAGAGTATAATGAACCTATTGTTCATATAATAGTTCATACAATCATACAAGAGTAGAGTAGTTGATGTTCTATAAACTTGCTACGCTTGCTGTATAATGTTATTCTTTTTATCTAAATTGATTGTCTTCAATTGTCTTTAGAATCGAGATAATATTGTTACCTACATTACTTAATAGCTTTTACTAACATAGGGGACGATTTTCCAAAATACTATCCATAGCGAATTCCTACGTCAAAATAATATGCCATAATATCTGTCTATTGGCTTGAACTGTGCGTTGATGTATCAGTCAAGACTTTGAATTTTATATGTATAGGTACATAGAATATACATACACCAACTGCCAAAAAAGTCTGAGATGTCTATAATTAAGTCTCGGTTTGTACTAATGTTAATATTTTTAGTCGTTTTTGTTTTTGTCAGTAGTTTTTACGACATAGATTCGAGGCAGAGATGACGTAAATTTTCTGGCTAACATAATAATGTAACATATACAGCTAGTTTCGATGTCTGATGTAAAAATTTGGCACTAGTGTTTTGTAACAGTGACCTATGCTATCTATCATTCAATTAATTGTTTGTTATTTAAACTTTTGTTCAGTCATTACTTTGCTAAACAAACGTTCTCTATATTGAACTAAAACTATTCATGCAGTTTCAATTAAGTTAGCAATTAATAGCGATTGCTGCCAATTATTTAATAGACTTTATACCAAATGTTAATTCAATCATTATTACTATATTGACGACCTTTGTGGCGTACGAAGTGGAACAATACATGGCTATGAATTTCGTGGGTTGGTTAATGCCTAGAAAAATATTCAAATAAATTGGTAAAATTAGTAGCATAATTCACTAAGGTATTTCCAAAATATCTAGTAGAGTAAGCAAAAGACTGAGGGTACCAGGTGCATATTTTAAAGTTTTAATTTTTTATTAACGGTCTATAATTTTTAGTTATTCTACGGGAAATAACTAACACTTCGGAAGCTTTAGTAATATCAAGCAGAATAATTAACAATTATGGAACCGTTATTGAAAAAAATTTAAACTTTAAAATCAATATGCACCTGGTACCCTCAGTTTTTTGCTGACTGTACATTACTATTTACTTTTTTTTCTAAACCTTTTTGTTTATACATGGTATTCTAACAGTTCGGAAACAAGTTTAAAGGCGAAGTATAGTGATTAAAGTTTTTATGCTTCTCATGCTTCTTAGCAAATCGTTTAGAGCATGTGTTATTTATTTATTTTATTTAAAGGAAAGTCTACAGCTAAGTTTAACATAGTAAAACAGAAGAAATAGAAACAGAAAGCCAATTACAGACAATCACAAATACATACTAAAAATACAAAAGACAGCGTATCGAAAAAATAGATAGTTAGATAGATAACATAATAAATTCAGAACGCACACAACGAAAAGAAGGATTATATAAATACATACAACATAAAAACAAGACTAGTAATCAGCGACAGAAAGGTCAGATTCGAAGAAGAGCTGACTGAGCACGCACAAACATCCATCATTATTTTATCTATTGTTTCAGGTATACTTAGGAGAGATATCGGAACCAAGACTGAGGGGTCTCCTCATAGGGACTCCGTTCGTAGCGTACTCTCTAGGCGTGTTATACGTGTATGCATTGGGCGGAGCGCTACCGTGGCGATCGGTGGCGCATCTCTCAACCGTGCTGCCTGCGCTCGCGTTCCTTGCGCTCTGCTTCTCGCCAGAGAGCCCCACCTGGCTCGCGAGGAGGGGACGCTTTCACGACGCCATGGCTGCTATGTCTCGGCTGAGAGGGGACCCGGATACGGTAAGAACGTAGCTGAATAATTTAGATTAAAGCTGCTTATGCTGCCAAACGCAACGCCCCAGAAATACCCGTCGCTTGCAACTAATATTGTTGATTGTAACGAATGTGTTTTGTTTTTCTCAAAAGTGCTGAGATGGAATTGAATTTTGAATTTTGAAAATTTTCGGTATAAATCTCACCTACAACTCCATCTCAGCACTTTTGAGAAAAACAAAACACATTCGTAACAATCAATAATTTTCACCAACGAAGGCGACCGGTGCCAGTAGTAACTATTTAGTAGGCTGTGTACCAAGGTCGTTGGCGTATGAACCCCCCTTAATTCTGATACATGTGCGTCCTTTATATTCTAGGGATAGGTAGACAAGACACCCTAGTTCGCTATGTTAATCGGATCTTTGTCCAGTTCTATGAACAACTTAGTTTAGCATTTTATGCGCTGCTGTAGTCTAAACAAAGCAATGTCTATAAACACAATGCAAATGTAGGTAGGTATGGGATGCTATAGGTTTTTTCGCACCATAAAACAGTCTATACATATAATACAGTATGAGTTGGTATGGACATGTGACTCGTAGAATGATGAACGTAGAGGGATGGAGAGGAAGAGGACGACCTAAGATGATGGACTGCGTGCGACAAGACATGAGAGAGACGGATGTTAACGATGAGGTGACGACTAATATAAGGGAATGGAAGAATCCATACTGCGCTGACCCCAAATAAATTATGATCAGAAGGTCAATTCTCGTAAATACAATTGATCAAATTACATTGCAAATCATTTCGATTGCATTTCGATTACAAAAATATTCTTGAGAATAACAAGAGCTGTTTTTGAGGGTGTTTTGAGCTACTCCGAGAGTATTTTTTGTAATCGAAATGCAAACGGAATGATATTGCACTGTAATTTTAACAATGTTATTTACAAGAATTGGCCTTCAGGGCAGGAAGAAGAAGACTATACAGTATACACCTAAGGAAGTCCGAAGAACTAATGTAATTCGAGAAAGATCGTTTTGATTGGTGTCGTTATTAAAACAAATCGTTCCAGCGTTCCATGTGCTTCAATTGTAGTCTCCTTAATGAGCTCAACGAGGAAGGCACATGACAATTGACACGCCATCTCCAACAACATGTGTTCTACACAAATAAATTTGAACAATAAGTGGATTGGACGTAACAAAAAAATTCCATTAAAATGCTGTTGCAATAAATAACAAAGCTTGAACTTGGGGCAAACAAACTACTTACCTAGCTAACTACATTACACTAAAATGTACCTACATATTACGTTGTCAACTCTACAAATTTTTACATAGATACTGGTAATTTACCTCGACGATTTACGCCCTTAAATCTACGGGTTATAAAATGGACATTACGGAACGGTTCTTAGTATTTATACCTACTTACAATTAAAAAAAGATATTTTTCACAAACTTTCGTGAATTTTAAGATAGGTAAATGGCTAGTAATGGTCAAAATTATTGATTGCTTATTTAATAAATTGTACCTACATAGTTAATCTTAAAATCTAGCTACCTTACCTACGCCGAGAAACTTTCCAACATAGTCTCTTTCTTGCAAAACAGGCTAAGTATTTATTCGCATCCAATGAATGATTGCGAAATAGCATAAAATAAGACCAATCTAAACCATAATCAAAATTGCAAAAGGCATTAGACATTAATTTTACTATGTAGGTAATAACCTGTAATTAATTATTTACCATTACGCAAGTAACCTTTAGTTAGATAGACCATTCCCATTCCACAAACATTTTTTTGAAGGCTGCTTATGCTGCCGAACGCAACACGCCAGAAATACCCGTCCGCTTACAACTAACATTGTTGATTGTAACGAATGTGTTTTGTTTTTCTCAAAAGTGCTGAGATGGAGTTGTAGGTGAAATTTTTACCGGTATTTTGGGACAATTTTGAGGCGAAAATTCCTTGTCATTTCAAAGCTAGACTAGTTTTAATTCTTAATTTTAAGATAGCTTCAAAACTATAGGAAATTTTTTGCTCAAAATCACACCAAAATGTCGGTAAAAATCTCACCTACAATTCTATCTCAGCACTTTTTAGAAAATCAAAACACATTCGTAACAATCAACAATTTTCACCATCGAAGGCGACCGGTGCCAGTAGTAACTATTTATTAGTAGGCTGTGTGACCAAGGTCGTTGGCGTATGGACCCCCCAAAAAATTAATTTGTAATCCAGGCACAGCGGGAACTTCACGAGCTTATATCAGCGAGGGAGAAAGAGAAGGCTAGAGGCGAGACCAACATGAGGTTCTTCGCAACAGTGACCCGCGCCCCTGTTCTCAAGCCCCTTCTACTGATCAACGCGTTCAACATGCTGCAAATACTGTCTGGAAGCTACGTCGTCATATTCTATGCCGTGGATATTGTTAAGGACTCAGGCGGATCTATGGACCCAACGGTGAGTAACACTAACAATTACATTTGACGACCCAGTTGGCACAATGGTCACCATGCCGGACTGCCAAACACAGGTTTGCATGTATTGTGTTCAATTCCCGCCTCAGACAAGTATTTATGCTTAGATATTTGTCTATGGTCTGGTTGTTTCTATGTATTATAAGTATATATTTACAAAAGAAAAGTATGTATATAAGTAGTTTATCCATTGTCTAGGACCGATAATACAAGTCTAGATACTTAGTTTGGGGCTAGATGGCGATGTGTGGAATGTCCTGCAATATTTATTTTATTTTTTATTTTAACAATTACATTTGAAACTTAGGAAATAAAGGAGCAGACAAGGGAGCGGTGGTTTAGGCCACGGCGTTTTCTAACGCCCCCCAGACAAAGTCATCCTCGACCTCATTGTCACTTCCTAAGTCGTCGGGCGTAGGTATGCATACACGAGTGTGATTAGGGCGAGATTGCATACAAAAACTGGAGTTATCGCGCCTTACTCGTAATCTAATAACACACGCCAGACGACTTAAACCTTAGTGAATCGAGGCATAGGTGATTTATGGTCAAATGCAAGACCATTTCCTATAAAATAGGGTTAGAGTTGTAGTCTTTATTTTAAGAACTAGCTGCGACCTAGTTGGCATCCATATTAGTCCTGATCCTGCAAGGAAATCGGTATAAATAGTAACCGCAGAGTGCATTTAGCGTGCGCCATTCCGAATACCGCGCCGTGAAAGGGTACCTGCGCTCTCTCCATACAAACGTAGTCGACTGGATAATAACACTAGCACAAATATTTTTGTGCCATAAAACCTATTACTGCCATGACTATGCCCCTATGTTTTGTTTTTTTTTTCCCTTTTCTAATTATCATAGAAATTAAGATTAAAAAAATAAAATAAAAAAACAAAAAATAGGGGCATGCTCCAATTGGCAGTTATAAGTTTTATGCACCAAAAATATTTGCTCTACTACGACTACGTTTGTAATACTTAGTTTGTATGGAAAGAGCCCCCCGTACCCTGTCCTCTTAATCTTATTGGATTGAAATGTTACGATTTCTCCTGAAATATCGTGTCTCAATGAAACTCTGATTTTATTAGATCCGGTAGTTTTCGATGGGTTGAATTTTAACCTCTACCAATTGTACGTATTATACCTACGGGTAAGTAACTATAGTGCTACCATAAATTACAAAAGCCTACCAAATCGAATAACTGGACACCAAATTGTATTCCCAAAATATCAAACAACTATTCTAATAGACTAGACAAAGAATGATTTTTCAATCAGTTACTCTTTGTTTATATTAACAAAAACAAACAACTATCGTAGGTATGTCCTCAGATAAAAAATGTGTTCGAAACTGCTTATCCAGTCCAGACCCTAATAGTAGATTATATTCCGCAATCGCTGCTACATATCTACTTACCTACTTATATCTATTAGACATGTACCTAACATTGATTTATCTATATCTTTTATGTCGAATGTCAATGTTTGATTATTCAATGACCAATAGAGTTTATCATTTGTTTAGGCAAGTGCCCTTAGCACATGAATACACGTGATACTGCGGCATGATGGAGAGTTTCGCGCAGTTGGATTGCGTACAATCGCCCCCCGCTTCTATGACTCTATAGCTATGTTTTTTTTTATACTCTACTAGCGACCCGCCCCGGCTTCGCACGGCTGTATTATGCATGTATTATATCTAAAAACCTTCCTCTTGAATCACTCTATCTATTGAAAAAAACCGCATCAAAATCCGTTGCGTGGTTTTAAAGATCTAAGTATACAAAGGGAATAGGGACATAGGGACGGCGAAAAGTGACTTTACTTTATACTATGTAGTGATATGATACTAATATAATTAGGAGAAAATATTATAAGGGGATTTTTGAAGCGAAAATTTATTTTAGCGCGGTACGCATATTTTTGAATGAGATAAAAATCTCTGAACTCGCGACACCGTTACGAGACGCAACTACAGTGTCTGCAAATATGCATGTACATATATTTTGTAGTTGTTTAGTAAATAAGTAATTTTTTTTAAGTTAAGTTTTTTTTATGATACCTACTTAGTTTCTTTTTAAAAAATTTCACTTCTGTCGGCTCCCCCCTTTTTTTGTTTGTAATGTTCCTAAAATGCTGGACCGATTTTGATGAAACTTGGTATGAGGATACGTTGATTTATCGAGAATAACATAGGCTACTTTTTATCCTGATATTCCCACGGGAGCGGGAGTGACGCGGGTGAAACCGCGGAGCGCTGCTAGTATTCGGTATGCGCTTTGAAATTGCTAGCTAAAATGAATACATGTCCAAAATCACAAAATAGCAAATATTAATTTAATTGATTTAATATTTACTTTCGGACATTGATTAATGATATCTAACATAGCTAAGTGAGACTTTCCTAACAAATGGATTGTACAATCTGATTAATAAATTAATTAAGATTGGAACTAAGCCAGAAGCTAATTTTGGCTTTGGGAAGAGTACGAGTAAAAGTCACAACTACGTACCTAAATAGAGTGCATATCATTGCAAATTAGTTAGGTAGGTATACTGTTTATTTACAGCGAAGGATGTAATAAACCATTTCCGCAATGATAATTTCAAACGAGATATTAAGTAGGTATCTATTGGTAGGTATTTGCTAACGTAATAATAATAAAAAGTTTGAATGGTTTCTGATGAAATCCTCAATCTCAGTCTTGAATTAATATTATGCCAATCAAAATAAATATCGATACCGGAAGTATCACTTGACGTAAGAGACATTTTGCCCAAAATGAGTTATTTAAATCACTGGATTCAGACTTTTCCGCTGCATCGACTTACATTTTTAGAAATTCGATATCTTCCAAAAAATGTCCCTTACGTTACACAATTTCGAACACCCTAGAACTATTTCTATAAAAATAAGTAGTGTACAAGACGTTTGCAATCGTAAAGTAAGTCAAGCAAATTGGTACTTACATCATATTACATTTCAGAAAATTAAAAATATTTAATCATATGTCCCTTAAGTTAAACCAACCATGTAAGGGTCCATAATCATGTTTTATTTTAGTGTAAATGGACTGTTTTATATGAAAACCGTATATCGATACGAGTAGGATAGCCGACAGCAGCTAAAGTACTTACTCTCTTGAAGATCTATCTACAACGGTAATTCTAAAGAGCTCTTTAAGGATAGGAAGTAAATGTCTTTTCAATACCCAATTACACTAGTAATTTACCTAACTTTTTACTCATTGACCGAACGAGCGTAGCGAGTGAGGTCTAGTGTTGAGACGGTCGGTCGCTCGTATGTTTGTATGTTTATATGTTTGTATGTTTGTTCGACGATAACTTGAGTACCGTTGCTCTGATCTTCATGATTTTTGGTATACAAGTAGTTGAGGTCCATAGAATTTTTAAGTTCGAACATGAGCAGGATCGGTCAGGGGGTTACGGAGACAGGGGGCCCAAAAGGGGATCTACCTCTTTGGCACACAAACTATAGGGCAAATATACCCGAGTGGGGTATCAAATGAAAGGGCGTAACATCGGTGACAATAATATGGTACCATGGAACTGCTCTGATGATAGAGCTGAAAGGAATCTGCAGGAATTATCTCATTAGCCATACTTCATAGTTCATTCATTCAAACTACTCGTCAAAAATCGTCTTGACAAGGACTTGCTTTGTCTTTCAATGGTAACCAGGGTCTGATGATGGAACTGGAAGGTGGTCATAGGAACTTCGCAATGAAACGACACAACCCCATCGAGTTTGGGCTCGTTAGAATCGTCTTGACGAGTAGTTTGTCTTTCAATGGTAACCAGGGTCTGATGATGGAACTGGAAGGTGGTCATAGGAACTTCGCAATGAAACGACATAACCCCATCGAGGTTGGGTTCGTTAGAATCGTCTTGACGAGTACTTGCTTTGTCTTTCAATGTAACCAGGGTCTGATGATGGAACTCGAAGGTGGTCATAGGAACTTCGCAATGAAACGACGCAACCCCATCGAGTTTGGGCTCGTTAGAATCGTCTTGACGAGTAGTTTGTCTTTCAATGGTAACCATTGGGTTTGATCTAACATATTTCGTTATCAAAGACCAAAAAGTATAAAATAAATTGATAGTTTAGAAAAACTAAAAAAACCCGCTTTAATAAAAAAAACCAAGTAAAAAATAGAAAATAAAATTTAATAATATTGTTAATAGTAAGCGTGTTACATTGTGATTGCAAAAGAAAAATAATGAAGGTGTAGCATCACAACACAATGTAACACGCTTACTATTTACAATATTCTTAATCCAAATTTAACGAGTGTGATGATTGAGCTGGATCTATGCTTTTAGAACTCAACAACAACAACAACAAGTTATGCCTGTCGTGTTTGGATTCTCTAAATCATCCAATGTGAGATATTAGCGATACTAGGCACCTATCATTCAAATAAGATAGACCTGTCGTATTTTGAGTCTTTCGTCGTTATATTATACATTTTAGTATACCTACTTTACGCTGAAATATAATAATCGCTGAAAAAAACTCGTGAGGTCTCAGTTCGGGGCGAACTACTAGTATTATTTAAATAAAATGTTATTCCATTATAACTAGATATTCTGTTATTTGATACCGTCATTTGATTATTTATTGCAATTAGTCATGTATACATTATAGTGTTATCGCGACGGAATTTTCGGCGTAAATTAGGTACTTATGTCGACATGATAGGACAAACGTGATATTATCGGGTGTTAAAAACTGTCAATCATATATACCTATTAGCGGTCGCGTCATACCGATTCTTACGTCAGCTCTTCTGATCAGCTCTCTCCATACAAACGTAGTCGACTGTTTCCTCCCTGGATAATGACACTAGCATAAATATTTTTGTTGTATAAAACCTATAACTGCCATGACTATGCTCTGTCTTTTTTCTAATTATCATAGAAAGTAAGAGTTAAATAAGACATAGGGGCATGGTCATGGCAGTTATAAGTTTTATACTGCAAAAAATATAGCTCTAGTGTCATTATCCAGGGAGGAAACAGTCTACTACGTTTGTATGGAGAGAGGGCCGCCCGGCTGGTACCCTTTCCTCTTATGATCTCGGTGTGTAAAGTACCTACCTAGTAAATAGTATTATATATCTAAGTATGTATAAAATATATAGGTAATTATTTAAGTCCCTTGTCGCCTGACACATAACATAACAAAACATTGGATTTTCCTAGTTTAGGCAAATTTATTATTTATTGTTTTATAATGTGACTTAGCTCTATATTTTGTAAAAGTTTTAATTCAATAAATTATTTTTATTCTTATCTATTATTTTCAGATGGCAGCGAACGCGACCGCCCTAATGCGTCTCGGTGTGACAGTGATCGCGTGCATCCTACTGCTGCGCGTGACACGCCGCGCGCTCGTGCTAGTCTCCGGCGCGGGCACGGCAGTCTGCACGCTCGCACTCGCCTTCCTACTCATACAAGGCCCCGGGACCGGAGTCGCCCCACCAGCATTAATATTAGGCTACGTAGCCTTCAATACTTTAGGTTTCTTCCTGCTCCCTGGTCTAATGATAGGCGAACTTCTCCCCACTAAAGTTCGAGGTCTTTGCGGTGGTTACATCTTTTGCTTATTCAACGCAGTGTTATTCGGTTTCACAAAACTTTACCCTATTATGAAGAACAGTATCGGCATGGCCGGTGTGTTTGGTCTATTCGGTGCCTCCTCCGCGCTCGCAACTATAGTTCTATTCTTACTCTACCCAGAAACTAAAGGCAAATCTCTTATACAAATAGAGCAGTATTATCAGAAATCGAATATTTTATGGGTGACCCGCAAAAAGATGAGTGATAGCCAACGTGTGTGAGCACTTTAAGTATAGTTAGAGTACTAATTTGTTTTATGTGATACGAAACATCGCCGGACGGTGTAGTAGTGCGTGATATAAAACTAATAAATCGTAACTATTAGGTAGGTGTATTATGTATAGAAAATGTATCTCACTCAATGTTAAGCAACTATTCGAATATTTCACTCATCCAAAGGTTGCATCAACCAACTTGTTTCGCATTTTACACGTAGCCGTTTAATAATATTGTTGTTAATGTTAACACTTTTATATGTAATTACCTATTTATATTGTAGTACAATTTATAAATATTTAATACACTATTTTTACAATTAAAAGACAAGTAATACAAACGTACTGCATTTATCTATATGATGTTTAGAGATTGCCAGTTTCAATAAAAAGATCTCATGCTATCTCTATTTTTGTACATCTATAAAACAAAGACAGAAAGAGACTTAATTTAATGAAACTGGCATCTTGTAAATGAGCCTTTTGAGCCTGTACAGACGAGAAACATCGGTGGATAATCTTAAATCCCTCGTCTGCGTGAGCTTTTAGCTGTAAGTTGCAAATGTGATTGTAATCGTCGGATAAAATGCATAAAGTTCCATGCACTTTATAGGAAGAAATAAATATATTTACCCGGAGCAAATGCAACTCCGGGGTAATTGCAACCAATGTAAATATTTAAGTTACTATACGATTGCAGTGCTACCTATTATTTTAATATGGCATGCTTAATAATCTATAGATGGTGTTATATTAAAAATCCTTTAATAACTAAGATATTTATATTGGTTGCAATAGCCCCGGAGTTGCATTTGCCTCGTTGGACCTTAGTTGAAAATATTTTAACTTGCCACTACCTTTTCTGTGTACTTTGATGTATGGTTATGCAAAAGATGCATCACACAAGTAGATAGGAAGCAGTGGGGCGCGAGAGAGACAGGGCACGGTGACCTTGATCTGACCAATCACGAGCCAGAGCATATCGATGTACTTTATCGATATATCACAGTATCTTTCGACATGCGCGTGCGCCTCTTTTTCCATACATTTGTTTTACATGGAAATGACATCGATGTGTGAGGCGCTGTCCTAATCGCCCGACCTATGCTGTTTTTGTATAACAATTATTGCGAAACAATTGCGATGCGACCAAATTGTTCTATCGAAGTCGTGTTGAGGCGCAATTAGGACAGCGCCTAACGTACTATGTGTGATGTATCTTCGGCATAACCATACCCTTAACTTATCAATGAGAGATTTTAAACTGTGATTTTCGTGACCGTGTTATTATTTACATAGATTTAAGTACTTAATTTAAGTAAGTATAACAAATATTTTTTCTATTACGAATAGAAATACCAATTGTGATATAAGAAATAAACGCAGAATATTTATCGAAAACTTGTTTTTATATTTTTCTCATCCCATACACTACGCTTTCTATACCCTTGCCATGTATTTTAATAGTTAAAAAATACATTAGTATTAAATGTCTCGAAATGCCCATCGAGGACATGATATTTTTTATTAGCAAATAACAAAAGAATTGGCCACTACTACTAGTCCCACATAGAAATTATTTCGGCAGGTATTCCCCTGCACCGGATGACAGACCTTTGTCTGTTAGGTTCCTATTTTTATTTATTTCATTCTACGTACAATATGTCGCCTTCTTTAGAGAACATTTAGCTGAAGGTCACTGAAGGCTTTTATTTTGTGATCTGTTAATACGTAAAGGTCACCTTAGGTAACAGCCCGGGAAAATCGCCTCATTGGGTAAGTTCTGTTCGCCCACTAACTCAAGGTAGTGCCACATAGCCCTTCAACTCCCCATGGAATGATACAAAAGACCAGAAATGGGAGTTTTGGATGTGGTCAAAGAAACTTAATAAGACCCCTGTCTGCACTTAGCACATGCAGGCCCAAGCATATTGCCTGGAAGAAAACTGCGATAATGCCGGCCATTTGTGCAACTTACGCTTTCTAGCAATTACTTTGTGTATGTCGTGTTCTGTTTCTTCCTGTGTTGTAAAAATAAAGTTATCTATCTATTATAATTAAAAACCAAATTACTTCTTCCCATTTCACAGAAAAGGGAACTTCATATATTTATATATAAGTATAGTTTATATAGGTAACTATAATACTAACTACAATGGTTACGAGGTGTGTTCAGGCAGCCGCTGGTAGAGATGCGGTCGTGCAGCACACCCTGGACACACGTGGAGCGTACTCGACACAACCGTCTCACACTCCCAGCAATAGTGCTCGCGGCAACGGCTGCAACGGTATAACTAGGGACAAATGACATTTCATTTTAGATGTTACAAAACATTACAAAGTTACAACTTTATTGGTGCAATGCAGATACTCTTTAAAATTGGAATGTCTCGAAAGTCACCGTACTATATTAGTACCGTATTCAAAGGTTTCTAAGCTACATGTCCTCTATCGGAACTATATCATTCCAATCCGTAATTTCTATTAAAGTAACTCCTCACGTCCGGGGACCACGCACCGCCTTAACCCACGTATTACTTAACTAGCTGCGCCCCGCGGTTTCACACGCGTAAGTCCCAATCCAATCCAATGGGAATATCGGGATAAAAAGTAGCCTATGTCCAGGTCTCCAGCTATCTAGATAGATATAGCAGTAGGATTCACTTCACTGACTAGCGACCGCCGTATATCGTTCCAACCATTCCATTCAATCGCGGACCGACGAGGTGATGACACTGAGTGAAAATATTTTAACTTTTTTCTTCGTTCCTAATTTCGACTGAAAGACATGAACATATCTCTAAATCGCGAGTGCCTCCTAGAGATGTTCTACGTTGCACTTTATAGTTCCGCGAACATGTTCCCTGGTATCCTGGTATTAGCAACATTATCGATTGGTACAAAAATATTGTTGGCGATTTTTTTTTGCAAAATTAACAGGTTCGATTCTTGGCTTTGCTACCTGATAACTTGCAAGCCACTATGGTCTGAACTTCATAATTGCACATCGTTCCTATCTGTGTTGGAGGCATGCGCTGAGTAATTCTCAGCTTTTATAAAATCACAAAGATCTGGCGGTAGGCGGGACCTTGGTCTATTATAATTAGAGAGCGGAAATTCGGGGGCTAATATACCTAAACTTTACAAAAATGCATTTAACGATTTTACTCTACAAAATTAAAAAACTTTTGACCGCAGTTACAATGGATTATCTTTCCCAATCTTGTTGGAAAACCAACATTTCCATGTTTAAGGTTTATTTTGTATTTATTTATATGTTTAGCAATCTATCATTTCAACTCTTTGGAACTCATTCAAACAATTCAGGAGTAATTCATAACACTATTGTTTTACTAACCTGTTTATCAACATCGGTGAAATTTCTTAAGCAAGAGAAGCAATATTGCGCTTGACCTTCGTTTTTCAATTCCTCGAACGATTCGACCGGAAATAAGTGATGATATGATCTGAAATACATAAGTAATTATCTTAATTAATAGTATTTGTAAGGAAATATTTAAGTTATATAGATGTAATAAATATCTAAGATATATTATTTTAAGAGGATGTTCTTTTTAGAGTTTCCTTTTTGTCCGTCTGTCTGTCTGTTTTTGTTCGAAAGGAATAGGCTCCGAAACTACTAGATAGATTTTAATTTAAAATGGTAAAAATGGTATAAGGATTACATTAATTCATTGGGAGTAACATGGACTAAGTACAGTCAGCAAAGGCTGAGGGTAACAGGTGCATATTTTTAAGTTTTAATTTTTTCAATAATTTTTGGTTATTCTGGGTGAAATAACTAACACTTCGAAAGCTTTAGTGATTTCAAGCAGAATAATTAACAATTACTAAACCGTTATTTAAAAAATAAAACTTTAAAATATGCACCTGTTACCCTCAGTCCTTTGCTGACTGTACCTTTTATCCCGATATTCCCACGGGGTCGGGACTTAGGGCGCTGCTAGACCTCTCGAGGGAATGATCACGTGAAGTACCTATTATATATGTACCTGGCTAGATGTGGTGCCGATGCAAGTGTAAGCCCGCAGGTGCGGCACTGCGCAGGCAGCGAGCAGTACTTGCTGCGACACTGCGGACACAGGTGACCCTCGCCTCCTATACCCTCACCATCACCCTCTTCTAAGTGACTGTAACACAGAACAGTTATGATCGATCAGACAAAAAGTTGCCAACACTAAGCACAAGAAATATAACCATAAAATAATATGTTGCGAAATAGTTAAAAACCTTTGCTGCGCCACCACACTGGGTCTTCTACTGACTAGTTAATACAAAGCAACAATAAATACATACGGGAAAAGAATTACTACGAATACAAATCGTATGAGTTTAAAAAGTTTATAAACACTTCACTACATAGTATAAAACAAAGTCGCTTTCTCTGTCCCTATTTCCCTTTGACCGCTTAAATCTTTAAAACTACGCAACGGATTTTGATGCGGTTTTTTTTAATAGATAGAGTGATTCAAGAGGAATCAATTATATAATAGTAAAATAATAAATAAATAAAATATTGCAGGACATTCCACACATCGCCATCTAGCCCCAAGCTAAGTTACTAGACTTGTGTTATGGGTGCTAGACAACGGATATACTACTTATATATTTTTCTTTTGTAAATATATACTTATAATACATACAAACGACCAGATCACAGACAAATATCTAAGCATTAATACTACGTGTTTGGCAATCCGGCATGGTGACCATTGTGCCAACTAGGTCGAAATGACAGCAACTGGTAAATAAAAAAGGTAGGTACACAATAGATTAGAAGATGAGTCAACTATTGAACTATAATTTTGATTGACCAAGTAAATAATAAAAATAATACATGTCATTTCTATGGTGAAAGGTTATTGTGGTATTTATACTTAACTGTGGTAGTGTAAATATGCTATATACTAAATATATATAAAGTCATAAAGAAAATATAGTAATATCTAACTTACCACATGCAAATAGTAATAGGCGGATCGGCATTAGTACTATCCGCCTGAGGCTCAAGCGGTGTGCAATGAGGGAACCCCATCTTGACTAGACCTGCGTCGAGAGAACGAGCACGTGCTGGCGGCATCGTCTGTTCGAGCAGGAGGGAACGGTAGTGGACGTCGTCTAACACCACCTTTAATGGATTTAAAACAATATAAAGACAAAGCTTTTTATTTGATTTGTAATAGATAGATAGAACGCTTTATTACACACACAAGTTACAGAAAATGACAACAAGACAATTAATTTAAAATATAAAAACAGTGGCACAATAGGCGGCCTTACCGCTGAAGCTAATAAAGCTTTTTGAATGTTGATGAAAGTTCCAAACATTGGTAGAAACTAAGGGTGCGTTCACATATAACGTCCGTTTTACACAGGGTTCGAAAATATCGTTCCTTCCACTCGACACCACCAAAACGACACCACCTGTGGTGTCGTATGGAATCTCTAGTCCATACGACACCACCGACTATTAGTGAGGTTACCTACATACAAAGTTGTTGAAATGAAAACTCCAATTATGTTCAGTTCATTAATGATGTATGTCATTTGATAAAGTTTATATTTATCTGTCACTCAAATGGTCATCTTGACATTGTTCATTGCAATTTGCATATTATTGTCTTTCCGTCCGAATATTTTAATTTTTCACAATGGACATGGATACTAATACTGACGACATAAAATACATAAAAGCTAATGGCGGAACAGCTTTGCTAATTATCGTTTAACTATAGATAACTTGAAATAATAACTTTGGGGTCGGATCAATGTATGTGATGTTGTCTGATATTTATTTATTTATTTTAATGAACTGGGAGCTGTTTGTCAAAAACACGCGTTTCTGGACATCACTAGGGTGGTGTCGTATGGACTAGAGATTCCATACGACACCACCGGCAGTGTCGTTATGGTGGTGTCGAGTGGAAGGAACGGAAAATATCCGATATTTATAATAATATCAAAATATCGGATTTTTTTCATATATATCCGATATATATCAAAAATGTGATATTTACATGATATTTATCCATTTTGTATGACAGCCATACTGTTATTTTGTTGTATTATTTATGTATACTGTTTCCATAGGTATGTTTTATAAATATAATGAATTATTTAAAAAAAACAACATAAAAAAGAAAAATCAACTCAAAAACATAAAATCTTCGTATAAATCAGAAAAATCAATTAAAATCATAAACAACATCAGGTAAAATCAACTCAAAAAGATAAAATCTTATAAATTCCAATCATTCAATGGCTTCATTAATTTTCTGAATACCTACACAAATACTTTAAATACCTAAACTTTAAACGTTAATACCTAAACTTTCTATTAGTATGTTTTAACTTTACTCCAACGCCATCTATATTTAGGATGAAGAACTACAGTAGAAAACTGCAAAACATGACTTATTTTTATCAAATTTTTAAACAATTTTTGGATTGATATATATCAAAAAAAACCCTTTGATATATATCGGATATATATCATGATATATATCCATTGATATATATCCTCGAACCCTGGTTTTACAGGTCCGTTAAAACGTGTATGTTATTAGCGTATATAAAATAAATAATAAATAAATATTACAGGACATTCCACACATCGCCATCTAGCCCCAAGTTAAGTTACTAGACTTGTGTTATGGGTGCTAGACAACGGATATACTACTTATATTACTTTTCTTTTGTAAATATATACTTATAATACATAGAAACAACCAGACCACAGACAAATATTTAAGCATAAATACTTGCCTGAGGCGGGAATCGAACCCGCGACCCTGTGCTTGACAGTCCGGCATGGTGACCATTGTGCCAACTGGGTTGTCCAAATATAGTTGTATGAGCGATTTCACACATAATACAGTATTCCGGTCCACAAAATCGGGACTTGCGCAGGTGAAGCCACGGGCGCTGTTAATCTTCACTACATAGTATAAAATAAAGTCACTTTTCGCCGTCCCTATGTCCCTTTGTATGCTTAAATCTTTAAAACTACGAAACGGATTTTTATGCGGTTTTTGTTTAATAGATAGAGTGATTCAAGAGGAAGGTTTTTAGATATAATACATGCATAATACAGCCGTGCGAAGCCGGAGCGGGTCGCTAGTAATATTATAAAAAGGAAATATTTGATTGTTTGTTTGAATGCATTGAATAGGCTCTGAAACTACTAGACCGATTTTGATAAAACTTGGTATTAGGATACATTGGGAGTGTCATAGTATATCATAAACTAGCGACCCGCCCCGGCTTCGCACGGCTATTTTATGCATGTATAAACCTTCCCCTTGAATCACTCTATCTATTAAAAAAAACCGCATCAAAATCTGTTGCGTAGTTTTAAAGATTTAGGCATACAAAGGGATATAGGGACAGAGAAAACGACTTTGTTTTATACTATGTAGTGAAGTGAAGAGCATTGTAAGAGCTCCACGCACCACAATCTTTGTAGTCTTAAAAGATTTATACGGCGCGGGTAAATGCGTAACGTTGCATACGATTGCAGAAACTTAAAACTCGACCCGATACGCATTCGCCTCCAGTTTTACGTTTCTGAGAGACGGCCGAGAGTTCTATAGTACAACTGTTTTAGATCATTTCAGCTGTCCAGAATTATTATACAATACTTACACCATAATCTCCTCCAGTGTCCTTGCATAATTTCTTGCATATTCTAACTTCTGCAGCTAAGCCAATCACCGAACATCTGATACCATCAGTTTTTAAACCCTGTTTAATAAAAAACAGAAAACTTTCTATAAATATAAATTCAATGTCCTGACTCAACACAGCTCATACCAAGCTAAAAGACTATTGGATAGTTATTATGACATAGGCATCAGCTAAGAAAAGTTTTTGGAATAATTCTAATTGTATGTGAACGAAGTTATGGGTAAATATCGCTAACATTAATGCATACCTAATCTATGAACTGTCTAGCTATCACAATTCATGAGTTATAGCCTGGTGACAGACAAACAGACAGACGGACAGATGGACGGACAGAAGGACGGACAGAGAGACTGATAGACGGACAGACAGACGGACGGACAGACAGACGGTCCCCTTTTCACTTTTTGGGTACAGAACTCTAAATTATTTATTTATTTTTGTTCTGATTTTGTGACAAAATAGTAAGTAAGTGAGTACCTGGATTGTATTATTAATGTCACTAGGATCACAGGTTGTAAGCGATGAGAAGAGTACAAGCAATTCTCTTGATGCATGCCCGGGAAGTGGTCTCAATACTCTGCCAGCTATCTCCAGTGTATTTTGTAATGATGGTTCACCTGTCAATGCTAGGATTGATAAACTGAAACAAAATGTGAACATTATAATTTATTAGTTAGATAAATTATTACTACAATTTGATGACTAGTTTTTAGTTTATTAGTAAAATCTCAAAACTGTTGTTTTTCATTGTGGATTGAAAGCTCCAAGCTAAACAACTAGACTTGTGTCATGGTGGCCAGACAATGGATAGAATACTAATACATTTTTGTTTTATAATGAAACACACTGACCAAAAAAAATATACGAACATATTTCTTTAAATAGTAACTGCAACCTTCGGCATCCCAAGAGGTTTGTGAAAAGTGTCCTAAAGGATGTCAAATGTGTTTGTCTAATAGTCCAGCTATCTACATACTAAAAGACAAAATCAGTACAATAGTTTTTGTATGATTAAACAACAAACATACACCCCCTTATTCCAAAACGAGGTTTAAGGATAGTCTGAGATGTAGATTTAAACCTTAGATTTCGACACAGATTTACTCGTGAACTATAGTCTAAACACTATCCCTATTGATTATAAAGGGATAGTGTTTAGACACTCGTGAACTATAGTCTAAACACTATCCCTATTGATTATAAAGGGATAGTGTTTAGACTATAGTTCACGAGTAAATCTGTGTCGAAATTTAAGGTTTAAATCCACATCTCGGACTACCCTTAAATCTCGTTTTGGAATAAGGGGGACAGACTTCGCTTTTGCATTTATAGAATATCAAAAAGTTCATTACCCCTGTACAGCTTTAACATGTTTCCTCACATTCCCAGATAGTTCTGTTATTTTCTCTGCTCTCTTGTTCTTCATTGCAATTATACCCAACTGACTTAGAGGATTCTGATCAAAGAACTCTTCAACAAACTTCTCCAGTAACTGTGAAAGAAATGTATGATTAAAGTAAATATGAAAAATCGTGTCCTGCAACCACAATTAAGTATTATGAAGGAATTTATGAAAAATACCAAAAGCCCTCTATACTTTTTTCCACCAGACAGTTTTTTTTTCACCTGTAAACTTTATTTCTAGGCACACATGAGGTTTTCACTCATATAATTCTTTAAAAAATAAAAACCTAAATACAGCCGAGAAGGGTACCCTATTAAATTTTTTTTTGGCAAAAGTATATGAACAATGGTACCTTTAGGGTGCAGAGAAATCGTGAAGGTTTCAAGTCTTGAGAGTTCATAGCCTCGGAACAATCAACGGCGACCAGCAGATGGCGCATCATACCAAGCCGCACTGGCCCGCGGCGAGCCGTTGCTGCCTTCTTAGCTGCTTTCTGAGCAAACTCAGCCACCAGACCTTCCACCAAGCCATCTTCATCTTCTTTTATAGCTTCCCTATATTAAAATCAATATGTAGTTTTGTTGTTCAATATACTGCCTGCAGACGAAGCCCTGCCTGGAGCCGAACAGTTACAAAAAATCTAACCTTCAAAGTCAAATAAAATCTATGTCTCTTTCTATCTTTATTACTTATTTTCATTCATTTTCAATACAATATAGGAATAGGTAGGGCACTTACCAGGTCTTCTCATAACCAGTTTCCCACCGGTATTCCTTTGGATCTTGCTCATCATCAGCCATTGTTGATGTTTTATTTAGTCCAGTAAATACCTATGAACAATTTTGCTTGAATTAATTAAAAATCGGGACCTATGTTTTTAGCAATGTTGAACTAAAAAAACAGACAAAACCTCAAAAACCTAGGTAACCCTCTGAACAAAACAAATTCTTTTAAATTGTTTAGACTAGGTTTTATGGACTACTCTTATTAAACTCCGACTCGATGTGAAGCACAAAGACCGCTTTATTCATTATTTAGCTATTAAAATACAAAAACCCGCTGAGAATTTACAAAACGAAAACACCAAATGAAAACAACCAGAATGGTGTTACCACTGTAACAAACTACAATAACCTCGAATAAAATAACTTCGGGGTTTGATTGACCAATACTCATAAGACAAAAGTATAAAATAAACACGGTACGTTCGACCATTAGCCGTGAATTTCAATCTTATTTGTGTTTGCAATACATAATATTAAATACATATATCCATAATTATCAGTTCTATTTGAAAACTGTAATATTTATTTTTGGTACGTTTGTGGTGTTGGTTTTTTGATATGTCAAAAGTTACAAGAAATTAACAAAATGTACACATTTGGCAACATTGAGACTTTATGTCAATTTGACATTGACGGCTCTAAATTCATCGTCACTGAAAGTTGACATACAGCCGGGTAAGAGCCCCGAGTAGAGCATTCAGGGCACTGACCTTGTATTTATAGGATGCGTTAGCATCTATAGTAGTCTGTGTTTATAGGATATCAATAAATTATGGATTCAACGTACCAATGTAAATACTGCAGTGGATTCGATTACGGCCACAGAATACTCTGCTAAAAATAGTAGGTATAGAGAATTACATAACTAGGATAAATTATTTCTTAGTAGGTACAAGTTCGAATAAAATGAAAACGATGAGTTGTTTTATTTTAGTAATTTATTTTTCAATACCACTAACATAAGATACAAAAATATTTTAAAATTAAGTATAAGGTAGAGTTATTTAGATCTTAAGAGGCGAGTCCCTAAAAACGTCATTTACTATTTTAAAAATATTGAAGAACTCCCTGCATTGTAAGACACTAAAAAGAATTCTCGATAGCTTATTAGATGAGTCTACAGTTTCACTGTCAGATATTTTGAAAATAATCCATAGTTTTTGAAAAAACAATTATTAACTTTGATGAAAAACATCGAAATCGACCTTTTCTATTTTAAGTATCTGTGCTACTTCGTTGTTATATTTGAAAATATTTTTGGTTAAATTGTGAGACAAAAGTATAGAGAATGCATTCATCATTGCAGTTTTTTACTTATTGAAACCAAATAATAATAATCAATGCCGAAACATAGATATTTTTTTTGGTTAAAATCATTCCTCGCTGCCCATACATTTTAGTATGAAGCAGTAGCTCGTGACATTTCGCTTTATATTAGATGTCGCGGCGCGCAAAAGTGACAGTGTCATCTCAGTATTCAAGGTGAGAGCACGTCCATTTGTTTCCCGACATTTATTGTTTGACCTGGCATAAGGGTGGGGTGCGAGTGTTGCACAAGACAACTAATTTGTAATTGTACCTATTCTTCGAGCAAGGAGTCGAAACTAGGTATAATCCGCGCACAATGAGAATAGGATGGAACCTTGTCAAAGTAAATCGAAAATGACAGTTTATAAATACATATTTAAATAAATATTGCAGGACATTCCACACATCGCCATCTAGCCCCAAGCTAAGTAACTAGACTTGTGTTATGCGTGCTAGCCAACGGATATACTACATATACTGGGTTATTGGAAATTATACTAGCAAGCCGTTGAGGGCTACTTCTGTGCACCCAAACCAACAACTTTTGTTCTACGACTTTTAGAAATTCGAACTTTTTTTCGAAAATTTTGAGGTTAGGTTTACCTGAAAATCAGCTGTTCCTTACACGGAGAGGTCAATAACCTTAAAATTTGACTTATTTTTTAAGTTTCATGTACTGTTTTTGGTCTGAATGACCTTTGTTTTATAAAATCAGCAAATACCTACCTACTTATAAAAATTTGTAAATATATACTTATAATACATAGAAATAACCAGACCACAGACAAATATTTAAGCATAAATACTTGTCTGAGGCGGGAATCGTACCTGTGTGGCAGTCCGGCATGGTGACCATTGTGCCAACTGGGTCGTCTTCAAGTAGCGTTAGCATAAAAGTTCTGAATAATGGGTAATTCGTTTTGTTGTAATTAGTTACTTTTTATTTATTCATATTTAGTGTAGCTACATATATAGTATTAGGCATTTCTACTGTATGTGAAGACTTCACGGACAAACATACATACTGACACATATACGGGTCAAACTGAGAACCGCCTTTTTTTGAAGTCTGTTAAAAATACACAAAAATGTTTGTTGTGCTCGTTCGGTTATTGAAGTGAAAACTTCTTATGGCGCGTTGGGCACTTTTGTGGGTGAGCATTTTCAGCCGTTCTCGCGACAGATGAGATTTCGACAGATGAGATTTTACACAGATATACAGTTTTCACTTCTGCCTGCACTCCCGGAGTGCGCTGTTTTTTTTTTTGTATTTTTGAACAAACCCATAGGTTCGTCAAAAAGATCTCTTGACAATGTAATTCCCGAATTACTAGATTCGTGATCCACAGCCAACTATGTCATCATTTTCAATGCGTTAGAACAACCGACTTCGTTCCTGATCGAAATATCTATCGACTGCCAGAACTATTTGAGGTGGTTGACTATTCAAAGTTTTACCCCATTTTCCACTCATTATCACTAAATCACTAAAATAATCACACAATAATTAATTACATAAATCTAGCATTTATAATAAAACAAACCACAATTTATAACAACACAAACCACGGTCGGAATTTATTATTTGTTTATTTAATCACTTTAATAAGCACAGTCCTTATGTGCTCGTTTTATTTTTAATTTTGGAGAAAACATTTTTTTAAATGAAATCGCCATTGCTCCATAGACAATCTACCACAGACAATAATAATTTTTCTTTAAATCAATGGGTCTGTTTCAAATCCGCGACACTATGACCGTGCAAATAACTAATTTATACCTAATTATTATTCAGAACTTTTTTTCTAACGCTACTTTTCTGTCATTTTCGATTTACTTTGACAAGGTTCCATCCCATTCTCATTGCGCGCGGGTTATAATGTGATATTGATTATTTATTTTAACCTAAGAAATAACTGTTTCTATATTTCATTTTAATTTTTGACATAATTATGACAGGCAAACATAGACAAAAAATTAAATACTTCATGGACTGTGGTTTTTTACCTTTCGATATAGGGCATTACAACAAACAAATAATGCCTTCACACCAAACCTCTAAAGCGTCTCGGAAATGGGATATTTGAAGAAACGTTTATCCTACGATTTTATAAAAGTTCGCGGTGCACTTTGAGACCCATACCCTTCGATAGAGGGCATTACAGCGAAAAAATTATGCCTACACAACAAACCTCAAAAGTGTCACGGAAAAGGACGCGGTGATACGTCTTGTAGAAATACTTGGTCACAATGCTTTTATTTGAATATCCCGTTTCTGAGCTGTTTTAGAGGTTTGGTAAAGACATTATTTTTTATTGTAATGCCTTTTATCAATAGGTATGGGTGTCAAACTGCACAGCGGCATTTTAAATTACTATGCCGGTTGTGTCCAAAGATCTTTACATTTCGATCTCTAATTGGATATGTTTTACAAACAATTTGCGGGAAAGAAAAACTCAACTAGTATTTGACGTTCCTGCCTTTTGCAGGACATATTTTTTTTTTGTTTTCTCTAAAGAAATTAAAATAGGAATTTATTGAGCTGTCAAAAATTAAATAAAAATATGGAAAAGGTATGATTTAGGTAGGTAGGATGTATTAAAATTGTAGCTTATTTTTGACGACCTCTGTGGCGCGTCGGGCGAACACCCGACTGCGACGCAGAAGGTTGCGGGTTCGATTCCCGCCGGGAACAAGTATTTATGCTGACCATAAATTCTTGTTTCTGGTTCTGGGTGTTTCCTATATGTATAATACGTATATATTTACAAAAAAAAAAAAAAAAGTATATAAGTAGTTTATCCGTTATCTGGCACCCATAACACAAGCATTAAGTTGCTTAGCTTGGGGCTGGATGGCGATGTGTAATATGTCCTGAAATATTTATTTATTTATTTTATTTATATTTTAATCCTATATATCGTAACTTATTTTTATTCAAGTTTAATAATAATGGGAAAAGTAAAAGGAAATTACTATAAATCCCAAAAAAATAAAGGAAGATTTAAGACAAACCAGTAACTATAATGTACTCATCTTTTTACCCAACTATATTGAATATTATAAAGATTGGTAGGTTTTGCCTGAATATTTATATAATAATATATGATGCCGATACCGACACGTTTTAACCTGTTTCTTAGTAGGGCACATAGGTACATACGAACGTTTATGTGTGAATTTTCAATATATAGAGACGGATGTAATAATTATTTCGCATAATTATTATTATAAAAATATATAAATATAAAAATTATTATAGTACAGAACATTTACTTATTGACAATTTCGTTATCAAACAAAATACCCAAAAAACGTACACTCTGACCCCACCCTTACACGCCAGCTACTTACTACCGGACTGCAGTTTTGCGATGTGACAAGTTAAATACTACATACATTGCGTGTTTTCTATGATATTCATAAACATCCTACAAAGACGAACGCTTGATGAATATGTAACTTGTACAAAATGTACGATGCATCGAAAGTAGATTTATTTGTTTCCAGGGTGCGTAATTTTAATACTGCGTTGCACCTGTGTGGCTAGAAAATATCAATGTGTGTGTTCTATCAGAAGTTCCCACGGTCAAGGATTACAGGCTTAATACATTTATTACTTCAAAGAGATTTTGTCAACATCGAATTTGAGTTTCGCCATTTAAGGAAAGGGTGCCTGTGCTCTCTCCATACAAACGTAGTCAACTGTTTCCTCCCTGGATAATGACACTAGCATAAATATTGTTGTGCCATAAAACCTATAACTGCCATGACTATGCCCCTATGTTTTTTTGCATTTTCTAATTATCATAGAAATTAAGATTAAAAAACAAAAAATAGGGGCATGGTCATGGCAGTTATATTAATTACGCACCAAAAATATTTGCTCTAGTGTCATTATCCAGGGAGAAAACAGTTGACTGTTTGTAATAGTTTGTCTGAAAAGAGCTCCCGGTACCCCTTCCTCTCAACACATCATACTGTTGTTTGTTTAAATCAGAAAGACCAATACTGTATCACAAATGCTGATATTTTAAAATAAATAAATCCTTACGATACGATTAAGTCTAAGTGATTTTTGTTAGAAAGCAGAGAAACTGGCTTATTTATTGAAGTCTAATTCCTATCAATAGAACTGATTGAAATAATCACTAAAGTTGACCAGCTTTAGTGATTGTCTCAACATTACTTAAAACTAAGATATTCAGCCACATCAATTATAATATTTCACCTAGATAGAAATACATTTGATACAGAATTTAGACGATGGAATGGTTAACTGGAGTAATTTATGAATCTGTAGGTATGTTTAGATATTTTGTGGCTGAAAGGATTTTTTTCTGCATCTTACTCTGTGGCAGCCATAGCACGGGCCTGAGCTCGAACTCTTTTATCATATTCTAGCCGGTTTTGACTGAAAAGAAAAAAAATACAATATTTTAACATTTTAGCCAAGGCCTCTAGTAGATGTGCCCCTTGCACTGCACTGGGGACTTCTAGATTTTTGATATTCCTCCAACAAGCCTGTTTTGCATATAATTTCAGTTCATGATTTGTGTTGTAGTTTCATGGAAGAAATTGACAAATGAATTAGTGAGAATCATCCATCTTATAAGAATTTGTACTTGTGAAAAGGCAAAAATGAAGAATGAAACAATTTGTTTAGGATTCATCAACCACCAGGAGATTGTCATAGCGGGCGAGTTGACAACACACTTTACTTTATCAATGCTTTTATTGAAGTTTCAAGTGACAATTATCACATGTATCTTATCTAGTAGAGAATAGTTTAAACTCACCAGTAAATTGTGTAAGCCTCAGCCTGTGCAGGGTCCTTGACGTTGGGCTCGTTTAGCAAATCTTGGATACCGAGAAGGATCTGCTTGATTGTAATGGCGGGACGCCAATCTTTTTCCTCATCGAGTAACGACAGACATACTGTTCCCGATGGATACACGTTAGGGTGGAAAAGTGGAGGTTCGAATTTACATTTTGGAGGACTCGAAGGGTAGTCATCTTTGAAGATCATTCTCAGTTTGTACAGACCACCTTCCCAAGGAGTCTGAAACCATCAACAAACACTTAGCATCTATATATTTTATAGAAGTAAAGTTTGGATGTATGTTTGTAATGAGTAATCTTCGGAATTACAGAACCAATTTAAAAAAAACTTTATACATTTAAAAACAGGTTACTTCGCGGGGCGTCACTAGTATAAAAAATAGAAATCTAAAATACTAACCCCTTTTTTACCAGGTATCGCACACTCCCATGTCATCAAGTTCAAGGAACCATCGGGATTCTTCATAGGTCGCGCCACGAACCCCTAAAACGATCACGAACTTAGCAAATTACGTGTAAATACACAATACGAATCACAATTTAGTCTCGTGCACTTACAAAGGGATGGTCCTTGCGCCAAGCTTTTCTTTCTTCCGCTAAACGTGCACTGGCAATTCCCGACATTTTCTGCAAATTTATTTAGAAATTTTAGCCAAAATATAGCGCATTGTAATTGTTAAAATGTTTTGAGATAACTTACGTGTCCGAACACTTATTCTAAAGAAATAATACGTAAAACTAAATTAACGCGGCGCGAATAAAAGCGTCTCGCGCAGAAGAGATCGCGGCCGATTGACAGATTCCGCCATAATTCCACAGATAAAATATTCTGTAAAAAAAATTAGTTCACAAATACAACATAAGAGAGAGATGCAAAATGCAATTCTGTTCATGTTAAAAAAGGATAGGACATGCAAAATGTGATTGGTGATTGCCTGTTAATGTTATCTGTGGTTGTGGTGGTCTTTCTTTTTTTTCTGTTTTTCTAGAGATCTTCTTCTGCGACAAACAGTCCGCTAAATTAATTAGTTGGTTCCGTAGAATATTATTATTTTGTTTCATTAAAACTTTAGTTTTGTTTAAAAAGTAAGCTTTGGTCAAGTCAACTAGGCCTAAGATCAAAATAAGATATCCTACCTATATTGTTTTAGAAAAATTTAATTCTTTGCTGGTACCTATTTAGACAGTTTCTAAATAGGTACCTACTTGTACTTGTAGGTAGTTACATACGGACTGTTTTCCGCAAAGGTTTTATTTTCGTTACGGAATTTCTTGATTCGGTCGCCGCGCTCAAAGCCCGCGATAAAAACTATGCAATAGCTTAACGTAATTACAGCCGCGGTTTATAGGCATCTGTGTAATGTAAGTAAATGTAAGTAACTGTGCACACTATCGTCTCGAACGTGACCTTGGGCCGCCCTTGAGCGTTCGGACGTCCTAGAGCGATCTGGCCAGCCGGAAAACGTCCGCGGACGTCTGCGGATGGTGTGCACGGGGTGCGGGATGCGACCGCGCGTCAGAAGGACAGAAGTTTGCCTGTGCGTGCAATAAAATCGACTAGAATCTACGAAGCCCTGTTCCAAATTCATTTTGGAATACCATTTTTCTGAATTGTCAAAAAATACTGTTGTCGTCCGTCATTTGTCTTCCGTCATTAGTCGTCCGTCATTTGTCTTCCGTCATTAGTCGTCAGTCATTTGTCGTTCGTCATTAGTCATCCGTCATCCGTAATCCGTCATTTGTCGTCCGTCGTCCGTCATAATCCGTCATTTGTCGTCCGTGGTCCGTCGTCCGTCATCTTTCATTCGTCATCCGTCATCCATCGTCCGTCATCCGTCGACCGTTATTTCATTTGTCGTTCGTCATTTGTCATCCGTCATTTGTCGTTCGTCATCCGTCGTCAGTCGTCACTGGACACTATACACTGCACGCGAACACAGCAGCAGTAGAGAAGTTAAAAGAAATAGATGGAGTGGAGCACAGCTGGGGTGGAGGGTGTTAGGTTTTGTTTTCGTTGCGGAATTTCTGGATTCTGTGGTCGCGCGCTCAAAGCCCGCGATAAAAGCAATGCAATAGCTTTTAAATAAAACTAAAATCATTTTAGCCGTTTTTTAAGCCAATGTTATTAGCCAAGTTAGTTGTCGAACAAGAGGTTGAATATTTCATTCAGCCCACAAAAAAAAATGAGGAATCGTTTTGAGGTACTGTAGGTAGTGGGGCCCTTAGCCCTTAAGGGCTTAGGGCTTCTGTCTTGGCGGGGGCACTACACCATGCACCCAGGTGTAGTGCCCCCGCTGATTAAAGTAACCCAGAACATAGCCCTATTACATTGCCTCGTAAGTAGTTTTTATAAATTAATAGTCTTTGCTATAGCGCTATAGCCTCAGATTAGGCCCATCAATATACGAAATCAATCAAAAGACATGTTTGAAATTAGTTCAAATTACAAATTCGCCTTCATCGAAGCAGACAGTGGGCAAAAACTGATTTGCTATAAAAATCTTTGTTTTGTCGGCATAAAATGACGGCAAAAGGTACATGTCGGCAAAGATGTCGGCATTCGTAAAACGTCAAGTTTGTTTTACATTCGCTTTATACTTCAATTGTTTGATTGGTTGAATTACAAAAAATCCAAGCCTATGATTGGCTACTTCTATAAGTTGGATCAAAGAAAACAAGCTTGGTCGGCGTTCCACTAGCGGGCAGACTTGGCGTGTCGGCAAAGCGTTTTTTTCGTTCATTATTTCACCGATTCTTGAGTAGAATTGTCTTGGTGGAGGTGATTTGTGTGATTGACTTCATTGGTTTTTAGTTTTTCCTCTAAAAAATATTGTTTTGGTAAGTGCAGTGACATTTACATGTAAATACAATCAAGAACTCTGGAAATACAATGAATTTTTAAAATAAAACTACGTGTGATTATAGTGTATCGTTTGTTGAATTAAAATCCGAGTTCCGTCGTGTGAATTTAAATTTGTACCATAATCAGTTTTTATGCAGTAAAATGTTTGATACAGTATTTATTACTTAGTTATTTATTGTACCAATAAGATTATTGAGCTACATAGTTCTATGACCAGCGTAAATAACTTACCAGTTAATCTACGGTCCCCTATTCGTTCATTCTTATGAGTTGGCGGGAATCCGGCCTTCACTACGATAGGTTAGGTTTCCTACGAGCCGTAATGGAATCGTTGAATTGTGCAATATTGTTCTAGTGTAAGGAACCATGACCTCCGTCGAAGAAGGCGAAGGGACCGCTGAAGAGGTTCTAGTTGGTAATCCTGATGAAATTACAAAAAATCCAACTGCATTGAAAGGTAAACAAACACAAATCTATGGCTATCAATTTTATAACCAAGTAGTTTATTTCTTCTCTACTGACATGTATAAAAATATTTTTAGATGCTCACGAGCAAATGGCAACGTTAGACGTATTGGTATGTGGACAGTGTCACTCTGCGTTTCACTTTATTGAAGAGTTCAAGGATCATAAGGAATCCAAAGACTGCTCGGGGAAGTCACCAGTTCGGGATAGTGTATGTATAATTAACAGTACAATTGTATAGTTGGCTGCATGCTTATAATCATGAAACATAACTTAACAAACTAATACAACATTTTATTTTAATATCCAATATTCTTTTAGAATGAATCAAAAGCACAAGTATGGGCATTTCTTTTGTGGAAGTGTTCATCAGCCCGTGATGGGTCTACGATCACCAACGACAACAGCTGGAAGCTGTACCAACAGTGGTGTCGTATGGCCGAGTCACAACGCACTGCTTGGATCACTGCTGGGGCCAACGTGCAGGAACTCTCTAAGTTTGCACATGCTAAAGTCGTAAGTATATTTCAAGGTGTTGTTATAACCTACTATTTGTTTGTCTGCCATTTTAGCTAAGAAATTGTCCTCCAATCTAAAATTATATTATTCACTAGCAAAGAACTACTAGACACTCTGACTGGGCATTGTATGCCCAGTGTAGTGAACTATTGTGACTATTTTAAGCATTGTCATCGGCTCATGTACACAGTTTGACAATAAATTAATTCTATTCTATTCAGGTTCTAATGAATTATATTCTATTGGCGGTTTCAATAAGTCCAGATCCCGTGGGAATATCATAATAAAAAGTAGCCTATAAGCCTTCCTAGACTGGATAAATGGACTATGCAACACAAAAAGAATTTGTTATTTCGGACCAGTTGTTCCTGAGATTAGCGCGTTCAAACAAACAAACTCTTCAGCTTAACATGTATTAATCATAAGATGTATTTTATGGAGACCAACTCTGCATTTCATTTGAAAGCCTTATGAATAAAATTGAGAATATTTAAAATAACTTGTCCATTCTAAACTATATTATTCCAAGGAAGTCTGTATGTAGTAGGTATCTACCATAATACCTATAGTTAGGCAATGTTTCTTGATTAGTCATTCTAACATTGAAATATTTTTTAAATAATCAATAGGCACAATTCACTTACTTACCCAGTTCATACCCATTAAAGTAGCGATGGAATGAATGATCACATTGCATAGAATCAAATCCAGCTATTTGGTTATGTTGCTCAAAGATTCCAGTGCATTTCAGTACCTGGTTCAGATTAATTAACCTATCCCTTATTTAGATCGCTAGAATAAGAGGTTTACTGGAATAATATGAACTACTAGCATAACCTCGCGGTTTCACCCGCGTAAGTCCCGATTCCCTGGGAATATCGGGATAAAAAGTAACCTATTTTACTTCCAATGAATCAAAGTATCCTCATACCAAGATTCATCAAAATCGGTCCAGTAGTTTCCGAGCATATTCAATTCAAACAAACAATAAAATCTATAGAACCTAGTTTGTCATAAACATCAAAATGTTGATATTGATACATTTCTAGATGGAAATAAAGGCTGATGATCAACTGGTACCTGTTCAAACACCATCGGAAGCAAAGAAAGGACGAGGGAGACCCAGGAAATTCGCTAAAGCTGTAAGTCACTTTACTATCTGACATAAATTTTTAAATACCTTTATTTTTAGGGTACCTATTACTAAGACCTTCGTTCGTCCATCTGTCCATCTGTCTGTCACCCGGCTGTATCTCAGCAATAGAGCCTCTAGTTGTACCCAAACTATAGGTCACAAGCTAATTTTTATTAGGATTCCGTACCCGTGTCTGTCTGTCAGGCTGTATCTCATGAACAGTGATAGCTAGACGGTTGAAATTTTCACAGATGATGTATTTCTGTTGCTGCTATAACAACAAATACTAAAAACAGAAAAATAAAATAAGTGGGATAACATGGTATGGAACCCTTCGTGCGTCAGTCCAACTCGCACTTGGCCGGTTTTTGTTAAATAAACCATTTTCTTTGTAGGAAGATGAGACACAACCATCGGGCGAAGAAAGTGATAACCATATCAAAAGTCACACTTCATTTGGGAATAAAATCCTCAGCCAGTCTAAAATTAAGGTAAAAAACTTAAAAACTATTGTCTATCACACAGAATACCCGCCTACGACGCAAAAGGTTGTGGGTTTGATTCCCACCTCTAACAGATATTTGTTTGTGGTCTGGGTGATTTTGTATGCATATCTTCTACTATATAAAAATAAGTCGGGTTTTCCTTCCTGACGCTATAACTCCAGAACGCACGAACCGATTTCCACGGTTTTGCATTCGTTGGAAAGGTCTCGGGCTCCGTGAGGTTTATAGCAAAGAAAATTCAGGAAAAATTTCAACAGAAAAGCGGGAAAATCTGGTGGCGAAACGGAGTTCGCCGGATTGCTAGTTAAATATAATTATATTTACAAAAGAAGAGTCTATAAGTATCCTGTCCGTTTTCTAGGCACCATAATACAAGCTTAGTTGCTTAGCTTGGGGCTAGATGACGCTGCGCTGTGACGACCCAGTTGACACAATGGTCACCATGGCAGATTCCCAAACACAGGGTCACGGGTTCGATTCCCGCCTCAGACATGTATTTATGCTTAGATACTTGTCTGTGGTCTGGTTGTTTCTATCTATTATATGTATATATTTACAAAAGAAAAGTGTATAAATAGTATATTCGTTGTCTACCACCCATAACACAAGTTTAGTAACTTAGCTTGGGGCTAGATGGCGATGTGTGGAATGTCCTGCAATATTTATTTAACAGAGGTATTTTTTAAAAGGCAATAAATTATTATTAAGTTTTTTTCTACTTACTAGTATATTATACCTACTCGTTGCATATTGTCTAATTTGAATATTAAATAAAACAGCAGGATCCAAATGAATCAGTCCGGAACGCCCAAGAGCGTGTGCCGCCCGAAGAGCGCATTGCGCGTCGCTCTGACCGCGCCGGCGACTCGACCGACCCCGGGGAATACGTCGTCGAGAAGATACTTGCCAAGAGGTTCAATCCACGACGGAAGCAGTATGAATACTTGCTTAAATGGGAGGGATATGCTCAGTAAGTTACATGTACACAATATCTATCTCAATACACTAATATTATAAAGAAGAAAGATTTTTTGTTTCTATGTTTGTAATGAATAGACTCCGAAACTACTGGACCGTTTTGATGAAACTTGGTAAGAGGATACATTAATTCATTGAGAGTAAACTAGACATACTAGACTTAAGACGCGACTAGATTAGACTTGCTCGCGCGTATAAACCGCCTTTATATAATGGTCAATTTACCACACTTATATCGTAATGTACAATATCAGAGTCGTCATTGAATTATTTTCCCACTCTTCAGAAAATTGTGATAAAATTTCAATAATATATTTATCAGAGTCGCCATTGAATTATTATTTTAGAAAAAAAGGGGATAAAATTTAAATAATAAATTTATCAGAGTCGCACAGGAATTATTTTCCTGCAGAAAATTGTGACAAAATTGAAATAATATATTTATTAAGATTAGCAAAATTAGTTTTAGTGTTGTGGTAAATAATTAATAAAATATAATAAACAGTGAACAAAATACATGGGAGCCCGTTGAAAACATGGAGACTTGCAAGCACTTGCTAGAAGCGTTCGAGAAGCAACTTGCACGGCAGAAGGAGCTCAAGGCATTGAGAGCACAACAACAACAGCAGCAACAACATCCAGTTCAGGTAACATACAACACATTTCTTTATAAAGTTCTATGAATTTTGTATTACTAATCGAATTAAAAGTACACAAGGAAAGGGAGAGACAAGTTCTCATAAGAATAGCAAGGTCTCAAGTGACTGTATTTTAACACTCCCTTACACTGTCCTGAAATGCCACTTGGAGTGTTACAAGTGGGGGACGGCCAGAGGTAAAAACCTCCAGGTTATACCAACTGCTTAAGGCATTCGGCCGAAAACAGGCGGCATCCTCGAAAAGGATTGGCCACTTGGCTTTGTTTAGACACGACGTGCACTACCCCCTAGAACCATTCGCTAGACTCAACATCGGATGCTGAAAGTGAGGGAATTGCCAAAAACATGATTACTAATTGGTTTGACCATCACCTCGCCCTACTTGTCTTACTTGCCACTTGCTGTGTTATTTAATATTGCTCTCCATTTCTCAGGTCAAACATCTGAACACATCAACACCTCAAGTCACTAAACAAGCGGTGAAGAAGACTGAAACACCAGCATTGACTCCTTCAGGGTAATTTAATATTTACATTGCTCCATGCATTAATTACACAAAAGTAGAATAGCGAGGGGGGGGCCGCCCTGGGTGCCACCTTTAGGAGGGCGGCAAAATTCGAAAAAAAAACTTTTTGCGGTCACTGGCCGACGATTAATCAGTCAGACAATTAATTTTTCAAGAAGGCAGTTTTAAAACAAATATTTTTCGCTCAATTACTTCATATCGTTTAATTTTTGCTCACCAAAATCAACTTTAATGACAACATTATTATTTTTATGACGTTAAAAAGGCGGCAAATTGCCAACATTATTATTTTTATGACGTTAAAGGGGCGGCAAATTGACATCATTGTTATTTTTTGGCGTCAAAAGGGCGGCAAATTATGACTCCGCCCAGGGCGACATTGGCCCACGCTACGCCACTGTTTTTACCCGACTGCTAGGAAAGGCTATAAATGTTTTACGCCCCTATCTCTGTATGTTTGGTTGCAATATTCTTTATTCCCTTATATTTTGAGGTTCTTGGCAGTAAAGTACGTCTACTGATCCTAAACAGACTTAACAGCTATGGGATAACTAATAGATTATGACATATTTCTTGAATTAACACTATTTGTAAACATTATACAGGCGTCTACAACGAACAAGCAAGGTGAAAGCTTTGGATCAGGTGAAGGCATGGTGCGGCGCCGAGGAAGGCGAACCATTACCCAAGAAGATAAAGAAGGAAATGTCCAGTGAAGACGAAGATTACTCCGATGGTGACACTAAATGTATGTAAATCTCTCTATTGATTAACTGATTCATTTTCACGCGAAACCAGAGTCTAGAAACACATGGGACTTATTTATGTGTCACAGGGATATACCGCCGGTTGCTGCGGGGTTAACAGCTGATTGCCTCAATGTCTGTTTTAGAAATATCTATGAATTCAGATGAAACTGTCCTTTTTAATAAGTAGTTAAAAGTAAAAGTATAAAAGTTAATAAATAAAAAAACCAGTTACAGTTGAGAAGAAAGTGGTGAACGGGCAGTCGTCGCCCAAGGCAGCCCTCGATCCTGAGCTGGTGAAATCTCTAGGTCTCAGCGGAAAGGGAATGCCGAATATCAAGGGCGTTATCAAAGTCGATCCGAAACATATGCCCAATCTTAGCACAGGTAAACACATACAGTACTTGCATCTCACTACGCGACAAGCGTTTACTTGTAGTTAAATATGCGAATATTTGCGTGATCACAAGCTTTAGGACATAGACCAGAGTTTATGCACTCACACGATGCACTTCTACACTTCCTCACAACAAGCAATGCATTCACCGCTTCGTGAGATGAAACTACTGTACCTGTATTTACCTTAGTTTAATATCTAACGAGATCTCTGTCTAAATACGTGTATTTTGTTGGTGCAGGTGTGTACATAATGTCAAAGAGTTCGGGAATAATGAAGATTGACTCTCCTGGGAAACTGGGTCCAGGATTAGCTAATATTGACCAGGATGTCATCAGAAAACAGATACTGGCTGCTAAACAGGTATAACATTCCACTAATATTATAGATCCGAAAGTTTGTGCCTTGAGTGAATGTTTTGTTCATGTTCACTCACTGTCACACAATAACTACAATAACCACTTTGATGAAACTTTGAATGTAGACATTCCTATCATGAACCCTATCAAAGTAAATTTTATGTTATGTAAATGTTATCCTATGTAAAATTGCGGGACGCAGCTAAATACACATTAGTTAGAATATGATTTTTATACTCCGATTTTAATTTTTATACTCCGATTTTAACTAAAGTATTGTTTGTTGCAGAAGAAGCAAGAGGAAGTTAAAAAATCGCCGTTACGCAACGTAGCGCAACAAGTAAGTTTAGACAATCTTTCATTATAATTATTTATGAAAACTTACTTTAGTAAGTTTTTTTCATCATCCACGAATCTGTCACTTTGTAACCGTATTATCTCAATGAGAAGTAGTAATTTACCGCCCACACCCATGGGTCGAAATTAGTAATTTATTGTCCCGCTGAAGCTTGCGCTTCATTGATCTTTTAACTTTTCTGCTAAAGGACGCATTTAATAGGTCAAGAAAAAAGAAAAATTGATAATCCAAAATAGCCAAATCTAATAAGTAAAAGAACGAGTATACCTCTGTTTTATTGTTTTTCATGCGATATTTTATTATCTTACAATGCCTAAGTATAACAAAGAATTCTATGTGATACAAAACAAATTCCCTTTTGTGTTTTGTCCCTAGCAATACAATGTCGTATTTTACTTGTTCTCAACTTGTAGGTGAAAAAGACATACGGTTCTGCTGGCCAACAAGTCACAGAGAAAACTATAATCACGCCATCTGGACAGAAGATTATTCAACGCACCATACAAAGACCGTCTAATCAAAGCTCTGCGGAAATTAGATCTCCAGTCAATATCTTGCAGAACAAGAAATTACAACAGGTAATTGTTGCTTCTGTGTCTTATAATAAATAAAAATAACATTTACTGTGTAATTTTAATTTATTTAGTTGAAATATTTGAAAGCCTTCAGTTATTTTCCTATTAAAGTGTTTTTTTATTATTTTGTATACAGGGTGACAGTTTGTTGAGACGCGGCGGGGCAGCACGAGGCCGCGGCCGAGGAGGTTACGCCGTGTCCACTGCGGCCGGTAATATAGTACACCGTTTGAAAGAGAAACAAGTGCCGATGGTGTTCGACTTTGAGGTTCGTAATAGCATAGTTAAAGTTTAAATTCGGACTGGTCAATCATTTACATGAAGCGAGATCTTCGGCATCTAGAGACGCTAAAAATGAGTTTATTGACAGGACGAAGCGCAGTCATCGGACTCGTCTGACGGCATCGAGGATCCGTTCCCGCGCGAGCTGGGTCCCATACCGCCTCCATCTCCCACTCGGCCTCTGACCCTGGACCCGGAGACAGGGAAACGAATGGCACGGGCTGAAGGCGAGCCTACTCCGCCGCCTACGCCGTCTCCACCGCCGACGCCACCGCCCGCCACAGTCGCGAGCCGCGCCCTGCACACGCCTCCCCCGGAACTAGCTCATCCTACCATGCTTATGAAGGTAACTTGAACAAAAAGTCTTGGCAATAAGCATGTATTTACCAAAGAAAAGTATTCTAAATTGCTGCTTTTTCTGTTACCATTTTGAACTATATTTCATAAATGATTTACATGTTAGGTGGAGATGTCACCGGGTGGTACAACGGGCATGTTAGTGCAACAGACAGATGGAGCTCAACCATCGTTACCAATGCTCACAGATGAGGATGGAGTAAGTTTGCATAACATAAAAATTATGGGCGAATATATACCACTCTTTTTTAGCTTGAACAACAAAGTAACATAAGGAATGGTTTATGTTGGCTCTAGAAATAAATAAAACAATTGCGATCAAATCCTGTTCAATCAAAATATTAATTGAAATGTACTACTATTGTATGCGCAGGCGGACGTGAAAATCGAAGGCGGTGCAACCGTGAAGCAACTATTAGAGGAAGGAGTGGGTGAAGAAGTCGGCTTGTTGCACGCAGGACATCCGCCTATTATGATCAGAGGAGAAGATGGCGTACTTTATCAGGTATTTAAACCAGGCACAACTTGGCATCTATATTAAAATACTAAGCTTTTTCGCCTTTGTCAGGTGCTGAATAAGTTTTTGAAGTCGCGTGTCTTTTTTTTAGGCGCGTTAAGAAAAAATGATGAGAGTGAAATTTTAAGGTGCGCGCGCATCACTAGCTCAAAAGTCACAGAGTGAAGCTGCGTAGCACAAAAGTAACAGGTTGAAGCTGCTCGCAAAATAAATATCAGACGGACGGACAGACAGACAAACGGACGTATAACTTCTCACGCGCGTACATAAGTACGCGCGCCCATTTTTTTTAAACGTGTCTGTCATCTTGTAAATAATATTGATTGTTTGTATGGTAAAGGTGGCAGGTGAGAACGAAGACGGTCACACGTTGCTGGTGGCGGCCGAGGGCGTCGAGGGAGTGGAAGGTGTCGAAGGAACCATGGAGGGGGCCGAGGGAGGAGTCGAGGGGGAGGGGGACGTCATGTATGTCACCAGGGAGGATGGACAGGTAACACACATTGGCTAATATAACAGGTATTATGTTGAGACAAAGACGGCATCATTAGACACGCCGGCCAAGATTTAATGTCGATAGCTCAATGCCGTCAGGAGTGGAAGAGAATGGAGAAGGTTAAGTCCAAGATTATACATAGAAAGAGCCTGTTATGAATGGATTAAGACAAACAACATTCAGTTGTCCTTCTCAATTACTTACACATGCACAGTTAAAACAATTATTCTTGCTGGTGAAATATAGTGTTACTAGCTGTTGCCCGCGACTTCGAACGCGTGGTAGTTTTGTTTTATATACATAAACCTTCCTCCTGAAAACTTCTATCTATAAAAAAAATGTCTCTAAAATCGGTTTACGGATGACGATTTTACGTGATAACGTCATAAGAAAAACATTGATGGTAACCATAGCAACGATAATACGTTGCCATGGCTACCTTTACCTTGTCAATAACATGACGCGTTCCCGGAACATGACGCATTACGTCACACTTTTTTGAGAATGCAGGTGTTTACCAATTTATAAGACCCAATCTGTTGCGTAGTTTTAAAGATCAAAGCATACATCGGGACAGACAGACAGCGGAAAGCGACTTTGTTTTATACTATGTAATGATATTATGTCATGTAACAGGAGGTGTTATCCCTGGACCCGAATCAACTGGCGCAGCTGCTGCCGGGCGCGGGACAGCCGGCGTTGCAGCAGGTCGCCGTGCAAGTGGAGGGCGAGCCCGGCGAGGACGCCACGCAGGTCATCGCGCAGCTATTGCAGGCTGATCTACCTTCACCAGGTAAACTCTACTCACTGTCAACTGTGTCTCAAAACACTCGCCGCGCTTACCCCTATGTAAAAGTTCGTGTTTATTGCTGGAGGGGTTTGACCCCGTCTATCTATCTGTCTGTCTGAGTTTGTGGCATTGTAGCTCTGAAATGAATTAACCTATTTTATTGCAGTATTTTGTAGATGTCCTCTGCTATGAAAATCAACTAAGTGTTCGCATTTTCATGCATAACTGAATTTTCATGCATTTCTTGTTTACATATTATTCGCCAAGGAGTTAAGAACTCTTATCTCAATGCTATAAAGTTTCCTATAGTTTTCATAATAAACAAATAGCTTTGACCTACTAAATGCTGTTTTATATCAAGTTGCGATGATAAATAAACAATGGAGCAATGCATATTTTTCCATATTAAAATGTTGATATTTTCGCAGGTGGAACGCGTCGTGTTGTCCTTTTACTTCCAGACGGTAGTTTGACAATGACTGAACTGGACAAGGAACAATATGAATCTATTACGGAAGCCGGGAAAGCTCAGGAATGATCACTACGTTAAATAAACTTGGAATTCACTTGAACACAGTCCAGTTTGGATTGGCTGATGCATTGAATATCATCTGTACAGAATTGTACATATTATAATGTTGATCTATAATTTTTTAATTAGTGGGTTGTTTGCACATTTTTCCGGTCTTAATAATTCTTATAGTGCATAAGCCAGCACTAGGGGTTGCATTCTCAAAAAATAAATAGCGACTAGGATAGGCGCGACCTTTTGACACCAGATGCTCTGCTGACTGAGCTACGCGGCAACAGACAATTCTACTTGTTTTGACTTAGCGAATTGAGTTCGTTACGAAATGCAATGTACTTCATAAATATTTGCAGAACTTTCCGAGATAAATAATTTATATAAAAATCTCTCTGGTGACATTGTCATAGCTTTCCTCTTACATATCGATGAACCAATAAAGTTGAAAGCTGAATTTCCCTTAATTATTAGCTAATATGTGTAACTTTTATGGCCAGATTAATTTTTATTTAAAAAGATAAAAATAAATTTCTTGATAATAAGGTAATAATTTAGAGCTAGAATATTTGTGACATGAAATCTGTGTATTTTGTAATTTATGAGCTGCGACCCGCGGTTTCACCGTCATAAGTCCGGGATCAAGATAAAAAATAACTTATTTATTATTCAAGGCCGTATCTTTTTACAAGAACTCATCAGTTGGTTTAACGGTTAAGCAGACAGAGTTACTTTCACATTTAATAATATTAAGTATGAATTTCTTAATAAGGACGACTTAAATTAAGGTCGCCTATTTCGTTGGACGCAGAAAGCATGCGACCTATTGCTTTGGAAGTCTGGCAGACTTATGTTGAGCAGTGGACGTCCTGGGGCCGATATGACGATGAAGACTTTCTTCGCGCTTCAGGCCTAGATAATTTATTATTTACATCACGTTTAGATATTTCTGTGTAGACATATTAGGATGAATATTATGGACAGGTTTATTGGGGAGACATATTTACTTAACTTACAACATCTTTAGGGTGTGCGCACACCTAGCCGCACCGCACGCGCTGCAGTCGCCGCAGCAAAGGAAATCCTCAAAGTCGATGCTGATGACGTCACCAGCCGGAGCCGCGCGCATACAAACGGCGACTGCGGCGCGTGCGGTGCTGGTAGGTGTGCGCTCACCATAAGGCTCCATTTATATTAGCACAGAGTCGAAGTGTCATGTATAATTTGTATTAGCTCGATTCTGACGCTAGCTAATAAATAACGCAAGCATCGGCGTTATTTATTATTTTCACTAATTTGAGATAAAGTTTAACATGTGGAATATATGAAGCGATTCGCTTCGACTCTTGCGTTAATGTGAATGTGGTTTCGATAAGCTTTACCAGTCTTTCCCTATTGAATAAAACTTAAGACTAATGATAATTAAGTGTTAGGTGTAAAAAATTTAGCTGTAAAACAAACCTAGTTTTATTCTAATTACTTAGATTAAATAAAAAAAGGATATTACAAGTGTTAAGAACATTCTTACCAACCTACTATGCACTTATTTTTATTTATTAGTTAGTAACTCTTGCTCTGTCATTTTTCTATTTTTTAAATGAGTAGTTTAGCTTAGTATATTATGTAATTTTATTGTATTATAATAAGCTTTTAATAGAATTATATATTCAAATAAAAATATTTACAAAGTAAATTGTTTTGTTCATTCTTAATAGGTTTTTATCATACCTACTCTTATCTACCTGAAGGTGGGTGGATAAGTTCAAGCTCAAGCTAGTTCTCTATTGAGCTCTCTACTATATTTCTGTAATTGAGCCCTACTTTCTAGGTCGATGCTACTAAAAAAGCACATGTAAATGTAAAAAATCACGGCCATTTGGCGGCAAAAAAAACAAGATAATTTGAATTTGCCGCTTCTTCGTCGCCGCGGATTGTCTATGACAGATTGATCATAGATGAACTTAGACCAAAGAGTATTATAATAGTATGGGTTAGACCATTTACGAACCTCCTTGTAGATGAATGGAAAAAAAATACTAGCGCTCGCCTCTCGCGCATGTTTCTATATTCCATTCCATGTCCTTGTCCATAGTATTGGCATAGAACGAAAGCAGGTACAATAAAATAATATGCTAATAACTCTATTAGCATATTATTTTATTGTACCTGCAATAAGTAAAATTCTTTCTTCTATATAATACATACAAGCTTCTTCCTTGTATTGTTTTTATTTGAATTCTGTGAGTACCAACATTTTTTTTTGCTTTAGGTACTAACTATTCTTGTTCACAAGTTATATTGTAATCGCTTTTTCTTTGCTTTTCTAGGTATTAACTTAACTTTCTATTCATTTGCAGTAAAGACAGGAAATTAATAATTTCTTTGTACCTACTTACTAACGTAGGCTTATAGTATGAACAAGCAAATTACTAGAAAATTATTTTCTGATGATGAACATACAAACAGAAAACGACTCTTTGAAAAGGCTCTTACATCAGCAAAAGATGGGAAAGTTTTGTACATAATGTGTGATGAATTGAATGAACTACCACAACTTTCTCAAGAAGTGACTTCTCTAAACAAACATTACATGAAAATGATAAGTTTTTTGTATGCAAAAGATGTTGATTCCCTTGTCGAGAGTCTTTGTTCTCTGCCTGACTGGCAGAGTGTACCATCTACAATAATCCTAGATGAATTGAACTCATATTTTTCTGTCGACAATTTGTCAGATGCATGTGGTATAATTACTTTGTTATTAGATTCTATCGTAAGCTGTAGTCGAGTGTTAAAAGCTCCTTGTGCAATGTATGTATCTATGACTAAAAATATTATCGATGAAGAATGCTGTAATGTGATAAGGGAATTGTATTTTAAATAATAAAATGCTTTAATAAAACACAGTCCCTTTTATTTACATGTAAGTAACACGTAATATTACAAGAATATATTGTTACAAAATATACTTAATTTATACAGTACAGGAATGGGAAAAATATGAGATACAATGGGGCCAGATTGACTAGATCATCTAAACTTTAAGACAATGTAAAGCAGAAAGAAAACGAAAACGGAAAAGAGGAACAAATAAAATATGTAGTAGTTGTGATTTCCCTTCCCAAGCTTGAGCACTCTACCCATTGTTTTACCGAGAAAACCATGACTTTTGTCAACATCATCGTCGAGTCCACGTAGTAATTTCTCTTGATGTCGTACTTCATTGCCTAGTTCGATAGATATGTCTTTCAACGAAGATATCTTTCCACTAAGTTCTTGGGCCATTCGCTCATTTTCGTGTTCGAGTACTTCGTCAGTTGGGGCTCTCGGCACCGGTTGGTAGCCGTACCCATCGCGAGCTCTTCGCATATTGCTTCGACCTGCCGTTTTAGTAGAATTTCCTTTCCAAATAGAAAACAAGTGGAGGTTTAGTCCAGAAATTAGATTTTACAATAGTAACACTTTCAGAATCGTATTGTACAGTCTGTAGACACTTTTGAACTCGAAATAATGTTGTTTGTGGAACAATAACAGCTTTAATCTTGATGAAAAACAGAAAATTATTGGGAAATTTGAAGAAAGTTTTGAGGACGAAACTTGTTTTGACAAATCATCGAAATTGTGTCAATTGTCATTGTGAATATGACACTGAAAGAATCTTAAAACGAGTAAAAACTTGAAGTTTGGACCTTACCAATTTTTACATTTTTGTATGTGCTGTCATTGTCAATGTCAAAATAACTCATTCCAGTGTTACCAAATACATACATTTTGGATAGATATTTGTTGTAACTTTTCACTATCTTGAGAGCAATGTTTGGAACTTATTTAGAAAAAACATGACACAACACATGAAAAACATGATTTTCGACACTTTTTTGAAAAGTATTTTTTAGGGTTCCATACCTAAAGGGTAAAACGGAACCCCATTAGTTAAGACTCCACTGTTCGTCTGGCGTTCACCAGGCTGTATCTAATATAATTATAAGCCTAACGAGACCTCGGAGCGTACGTTCAAGGCCGTTGGGTTGTTAACCGTACTCGAGTTCCCATCACTAGACATCTTTTTTGTTGGCGATTTTGTGATGGTTTTGGTAGATAATCTTGTGGTTTTCTATAACATCCGTTGGCAACACTTGTCGTACATGTCCAAACGGGAGCCAATAATACGTGTACATGATATTACGCTGCCATGGATTACGACGCCATGGATTACACGACCTGATATTACGTGTACAGGCTTCGTATTATAGGTTTGAACAAATAATGTACGACCACTTATTACGAGACCACGTATTACACCGCCACGTATTACGAAGACATTGCCATAGACCTATAAAACCACAGAGTGGTTCAAACGTCTCTATGAATTGTGCTGTCTATGTGAGTGTGTGAAAGTTCAAAAGTTATTCGGACTTTCTTTATTACATTTTTGGTGCGATATCGTCTAGTTAATTGATGAAACACCTGCATTCACACAAAAGTGTCATTTTCCGGTAACATGACGCGTCCCGTTCCTGAAGCGGGGCGCATGAGGTCAGGTCATAATAATACGTGGTCTTTAGGGCAGCATATAAAGACCTACCAGAACACCCCCTACCCAGAACCGACATGGATAGGTTAGGTTTATGTTAGAACTGCGACCACAACGCACGAGCCGAGCGAGCGAAGCGAGCGGTGCCGCGGCAGCGGCCGGCGAGTGCTAGAAACGAATTCTACCCATTTTACTTGGTTACGACGAACCACTCTGTGGTTTTATAGGTCTATGGCAATGTCTTTGTAATACGTGGCGGTGTAATACGTGGTCTCGTAATATATGGACTCGTAATATCACCGCGGACAAATATTACACGACCACGTATTACACGACCTGTATTACGCGACCAAATATTACACAGTCACGTATTACGAGTACATTTTGGCTTCGTAATATCGGGTCGTGTAATACGTGGTCTCATATATTACGAGACCACGTATTACACGACCCGATAATTCTCGTCCAAACATGTCAATGGTGATATTGTTTTTTTCGCGGGTATTCTAACCTAAATCCGGTAAAAGTGCAGTGTTTTCAGTGTTTTGTCTGATAATTATTTGGCAGAAGAAATTTGTTATTTACATAATTTAGCTAGATTTATTCGTGGTGTGTAATTGAGAAATCGAGACATTGAAAATGAATCACAAACTATCAGAAGGATCGTTAGAGGTAAAACCCAACCAATTTCGTCTCTCAACTAACAAGATATATAGGTAGGTAGGTATTTTATGTTTTAGGACAAAAATTAAAAATTGAATTAAGTATCTGTTTCACTTTTTAGGTGATAATGAATGGTGGTCACTATGAAAAACCGGTGATGCAAGTCCTCGGTACTAAGAAAATCCAAGGTAGCGGCGCGAGTGAAAGATTCCGACTTCTCGTCTCAGATGGCAAACATTCCCATAGTTTTGCGATGCTTGCTACACAGCTGAACGACAAACTGATTACTGGAGAGCTATGCGACTACTCCGTCGTACAGATAGATAGATTTGTAACATCATTGTTGAAAAATACTGGCAAAGGAGAAAAGTAAGACACTTGAGGTATTTTTTTAAAAATAAATTGTTCTCCTCACTGTCCATCCGTCCGTCTGTCTGTCTGTCACCAGGCTGTATCAGAACTGTGTTAGCTAGACAGTTAAAATTTTTACAGATGATGTATTTCTGTTGCCGCTATAACAACAAATACTAAAAACAGAATATAATGGGACGGAACCTTAGTTTAGTTTTACGGGGCTGTTTCCGCACTTAACCTTATTATTTGGGTCATTGCGAGTATGGAACCTTTGGTCCGCAATATACCTATATATATTTTTTTGTTAGTTTTATCTATTAATATTTACTTACCTACTTTCTACTAAGTAAATGTCTTTTTTAGGCGGGTCATGGTAATACTAGAATTCACAATGATAGCCCCAGGAACTGAGGTGGGCAAGAAACTTGGCAATCCCCAAACATGGTCGGAGGAGTCCGCTGCACCACAGCCAGCACCTGCAATGCAGCCCGTGAGGCAGATGCAGAGCCCATCGCCTGCACCTAAAGCTAGACCTGCCGCTGGTCCCAACTTAGACAACAGTTTGTTGTCGACACAGATGACACATCCTATCGCTAGCCTTAGTCCTTATCAGAACAAGTAAGTAGTGGTAATAATCTATACTAATATTATAAAGCTGAAGAGTTTGTTTGTTTGAACGCGCTAATCTCAGGAATTACTTGGTTCGAATTAAAAAATTCTTTTGTGTTGGATAGTCCCATGTATCGAGGAAGGCTATAGGCTACTTTTCATTTCGATATTCCCACGGGATCGGGACTTACGCGGGTGAAACCGTGGAGCGCAGCTGGTAATTTATGACGACCCAGTTGGCATAATGGTCACCATGCCGGACTGCCAAACACCGGGTTGCGGGTTTCAATTCCCGCCACAGACAAGTATTTATGCCTAGATATTTTTCTGTGGTCTGGTTGTTTCTACTATATATTAAAAGTATATATTTACAACGGAAAAGTATATATGTAGTATATCCGTTGTCTAGCACCCATAACACAAGTCTAGTTACTTAGCTTGGGGCTAGATGGCGATGTGTGGAATGTCCTGCAATATTTATATTTATTTTATATTTATTTATAATGCTGGGATCACACTAAGGTGTTTACGTACACAAAAAGTTAGCTGGTTTTTGAAATATTTATGTAAGTAAACAGGGTTTTTGGTAACTATATTAGTAAGTGGTTGAGGGCCACTTTTGTGCATTGAAAGAAACAACTTTTGTTCTATGACTTTTGAAAATTCGAAACTTTTTTAAAAATTTTGAGCTTAATCGGCAGAAGTCATTAACCTTAAGAATAAACTTATTTTTTTAGTTTTGTCTGGTCTAAGTCTGAATGACCTTTTCTTTAAAAAAATGCTGATTTTAAGTTTAATATTATACTAATATTAAAAAGAGGAAAGATTTGATTGTTTATTTGTTTGCATTGAATAGGCTCTGAAACTACTGGACCGATTTAGATGAAACTTACATTGATTCATTGACAGTAACATAGGCTATTTTTTATCCAAATATTCCTATGGGATCGAGAGTTACGCAGGTGAAATCGCGAGGTGATTTTAGTAATCTGATAATTGTATTTATTTATCAAAATACACAAATAAAAATTAAATTACCTATAAAAATAAAAACATTCATACACATTACAAAAAAAAACTACCGTCCAGAGCGTCTCCACGCGGCATCGTCCCCAAGAGACTGGCGGCATTCCCTCTCTGGATAGCCAGGCTCACCCTTTGTGTGAAGAAGCCGCCAGCCCTTCGGTCACCCGACGCCGCATTAAGACGCCCCGTCTGGTCCTTCTCTGATAATTTGAATTGTTTGTAAGATGGGTGATTAAAGCCCGAGTGATGACCAAATCAGCGATACGCACATGGAGTAATGCCAGAGGGGAAGGCAAGCTGTTCAGCATGGACCTCTGTGATGAGAGTGGAGAGATCAGGGCTACTGCTTTCAAGAATGAATGTGATAAGTTCTATGATATGATTCAGGTAAGGAATTGTAGTATTCTAACAGTATTAGTTTATTTAGCTTATCAGTTATTAGTATTCTTCTAACAAGGTTGTAATCTGTACTAATATTATAAAGAGGAAGATTGTTTGTTTGTTTACACTTTCTTCTTCGTGTCAACGGCGTCAATGTATGGTCAAACTCTCGCCCAAAACTTAGCCACGGTAATCGCATTTTCAGTTGCCCTGTTGAGGTTGTTTGCAAATCAGCTAAAAAGGCAGAGAGAGCAAGCCGTCAAGTGCGTCATCGTTTTTTCTGATTTTTAAGAAGATTTTATGTTTTTGAGTTGATTTTTCTTTTAATTGTTGTTTATTTTTAAATAATTTATTATGTTTAACATAGGTATGCAAACAGTATACATAAATATACATAAATAATACAATAAAGTAACAATATGGCTGTCATACAAAATGGATAAATATCATGTAAATATCACATTTTAAATATATATCGGATATATATAAAAAAAATCCGATATTTTGATATTTATTATAAATATCGGATATTTTCGAATCCCGAATTTTGCATAGAGACAGTTTGGGCTGAGTGTCATAGGCTGTTTTTTATCTTTTACTTTTATTTAAATGATTAACCCTTTTATATTTAGGTTGACAAAGTATACTACTTCAGCCGCTGCCAGCTCAAAACAGCCAACAAACAGTTCTCGAACCTAAAGAACGATTATGAAATGACATTTACACAAGAAACCGTTGTGGCAGAATGTATGGAGGATGCTTCATCAGTACCAACTGTCAAATATGACTTCGTCCCTATCAACGAAATTGGAAATAAGGCTACTGATTCACTACTTGGTAAAGCTATTTTTCTTTCTATTGTCACTACATAGTATAAAACCTAACCCTCCCTTTTGGCTTCGCCGTAGTCGGGTACTAACAAAGTCGCTTCCCCTTGTCTCTCTGTCCCTATGTATGCTTAGATCTTTAAAACTTCACAACGGATTTTGATGCGGTTTTTTAATAGGTAGAGTGATTTAAGAGGAAGGTTTTAGTATAACAAAATACAGGCAACAGTTAGTTATCTATATCTATACAAATATATTAGGAATGATTTGTTTGTTTGTTTGAATTGAATAGGCTCCGAAAATACTGGACCGATCTTGATGAAACTTGGTATGAGGATACATCGATTTATTGGGAGTGTCATAGGTTACATTTTATCCCGATATTCTTACGAAATCGGGAGTTACGCGGGTGAAACCGCGGAGCTCTACTAGTTTAGTTAAAAGACACGCACCCCAATATAGTAGTGTTGCGCACAGTAGACCTCATGACCACAAACTTTGAGGAGTTTTGTGTGAGAAGGAAGTGCTCCATCAAACCCTAGTATTCAATGGTAGAAGTCTAAAAGTGAGAAATTTTATTCATTTTGTTGAACTATTCTGCACATCCCTGCGAATATCATCATCAGATCTTCACCAAATTTTAAGAGCCACCTTTCAAATAAAAAATAATTATCAAAACCTGACTACAAATAAAAACGTAAAACCGGTAAACCAAATAACGCTCGCTCGTTCAATAATAAGGATGAGTATAGGACATTATGCACTCTAATTAAATTATAATATTTTTGTTATTCTTATCCCATGTTTTGTTGAACTTTAGAATAGAATAGAAAAACATTTAATCGGACAAGCACACGACAAAAATAAATATTTATTGAAGTAAATAAACACTCCCCCACAAACTCTCTCTTTACTACTTCACTTTATTTAAATGAGCTTCACTTTCAACAGGCGACTTAAGCGCAAAGACATTCTATGAGCAGAGAACCTCGATGGAGGACTCGCTCTCATGACAGACGGACGCTCGGAACACATCCGCTCATAGTCCTAGGACTGATTGCAGATGCCCCAAAAAAAAAAAACTATATACTTACCTAATTTTTTTTAGATGTGATTGGCGTATGTAAATCGGCTGCTGATGTTCAAGAGATCACCGCAAGGAGCACAGGGAAACTCCTCAAGAAGAGAGAAATAACACTTGTTGATGCGTCTGGTGGGGCTGTAAGTATGAAACAATAAGGATAAAAAACCGGACAAGTGCGAGTCGGACTCGCGCACTAACGGTTCCGTACCATTTTATTCTGTTTTAACTATTTATTGTTATAGCGGCAACACAAATACATCATCTGTGAAAATTTCAACTGTCTAGCTATCACGGTTCTTGAGATACAGCCTGGTGACAGACAGACAGTGGAGTCTTTGATTTTACCCTTTGGGTACGGAACCCTATAAAGATGGCGGACTTATTTGTACCCTGTCACCAATGCTACGCTATTATTGGTCAGTGGTACCAAGTAGTTTATACACTGAAACACCGCTTATGGCTGATATCCAGTCCTCTTCTCCATCATCCCTTAATATTTACCAGAAAAAATTCCAACTGTGCCTTATACCTACACATTGGAGGACTTAAGACCAAGCGGCGGTGAAGCGGTAACGTTCCCCCCCCCATAAACGAAGTCCGATTTTTGAAAATGTTCTAGTCCTAATAGAAAACTAGGTTTAACCATTTTTATTTTAAAGAAATATTGCCTAAGATAAAAGTTATTAGTATCTGAATATCTATATTTTTGACTTAAAAACTTCATCGAGCGTTTCAATTGTTTTTTAATAGACTAAACTGAATTACCAAAAAAGAAAAACGTATATAAACCTAGAATAAGATGCAGTGAATTTAATGAGACCAAATATATTTCATTTTGTGAAGGATAAAGGGGGTAAAAACGTTACTGCCCGTAACATTATTTGAAAAGCAAAGTGTAGGCAATTACGTCCGAACTTAAACTCTCTCTATCGCACGATACGAAAATGACCCATTTTTGAAAATACCTACTCGCGCCTCGTATCGAGAGCTCACGATGCTGCTGCACTTGCAGTGGCGAACCTTATTGGGCAGAAAAGATAATTGGTTGAGTGAAGCCAATTAATTTTGTCATCCTTGAGTTTCTTAAGAGTTTATTTTGCAGGTTGTCTTAACTCTATGGGGCAATGAAGCAGAGAACTTTGATGCAAATGGTACTCCAGTCGTAGCAGTGAAGGTATGCCTATTAAATTACTTAATTTTTTAAAAGCCAATTGTTATTAATATGTCCATAGCCTTTAGTTTAATTACCTTTGAAGTGAGGACTTTTTCATTGTTTTTTTTCGACTTCTAAACACCGATATGCTAGCTGAGCCTAATTTCAGCTAATTTCATTGCAATAGGTTCAGTAGTTTTTGTGAAAGAATAACAAACACACTAACTTTCACATATAAATGTGAAAGTTAGTGTGTTATCACTACATAGTATAAAATAAAGTCACTTTTCGCCGTCCCTATATCCCTATTTCCCTTTGTATGCTTAGATCTTTAAAACTACGCAACGGATTTTGATGCGGTTCTTTTTAATAGATACAGTGATTCAAGAGGAAGGTTTATATATGTATAATACATGCATAATATAGCCGTGCGAAGCCGGAGCGGGTCGCTATTCTATATATAAAGTTCATTCCAGACAATGACTTTCTTTTCGGTTTTTAGATCTACTGGGTTCTGCTTATCTAACGCCCGAATACTGAAAGGTTACTTATCTTAAGTGGCGATTAAATTGACATTTAAGTGTCATGTTTAAATAGGATAGGAGCGTTAAATATTTAGGGGACCTAAATATTTAACGCTCCTATCCTAAACCTTTGAGTATTCGGGAATTACAGCTATGTCAAAGTGACTTAAAAAAATTTGATTTCTTTTCCATAGGGTTCCCGGCTAAGTGAATTCAATAGTAGCAAGTCACTATCCTGCCTATCAAGTAGCATGGTCCGCCTCAACCCTGACCTCCCCGAGGCTCACAAGCTACGCGGCTGGTACGACAATGGTGGCGCTGACATGGACGTCGTTAATATATCAGCTAAGTTAGTCTCCTTATAATGGCTTTTATAATGAATTTTTGCCCTCTACGGGAAAAGGTACCTTATATTAATAGAGTTAAGGTACATTTATATTTCAGCGTCGGCCGCCTCTGACGATGCGGTCGACTCTGATGACGTCATCGGAAATAAAATCTAGGTACTTTATCTCTATTACAATAAGGTACCTTTTCCCGTGGAATTCGCTTCGTTAGGCTCTGATCAGTCTGTGACCACCTTTACTAAGACTTCACTGTCTGTCTGTCTGTCTCATGATGATGGACGTCGTTAATATATCTGCTAAGTTAGTCTCCTTATAATGAATTTTTGCCCTCTACGGGAAAAGGTACCTTATATTAATAGAGTTAAGGTACATTTATATTTCAGCGTCGGCCGCCTCTGACGATGCGGTCGACTCTGATGACGTCATCGGAAATAAAATCTAGGTACTTTATCTCTATTACAATAAGGTACCTTTTCCCATGGAATTCGCTTCGTTAGGCTCTGATCAATCTGTGACCACCTTTACTAAGACTTCACTGTCTGTCTGTCTGTTTCATGATGATGGACGTCGTTAATATATCTGCTAAGTTAGTCTCCTTATAATGGGTTTTATAATGAATTTTTGCCCTCTACGGGAAAAGGTACCTTATTTTAATAGAGATAAGGTACATTTATATTTCAGAGTCGGCCGCCTCTGACGATGCGGTCGACTCTGATGACGTCATCGGAAATATAAATGTAGGTACCTTATCGTTATTACAATAAGGTACCTTTTCCCATGGAATTCGCTTAGTTAGGCTCTGATCAATCTGCGACCACCTTTACTAAGACTTCACTGTCTGTCTGTCACCAGACTGTCTCTCTTATGACCGCGGAAGTTAGACAGTTGAATTTTTCAAAGATTATGTATTTCTATTGCCGCTATAAATAGAATATTTTATATTAGTTTACTCATTCATTTATTTTTCTTAAATTTAGGTTTTTACAAAAACAAACTGAATACAAAATATATACATCACTATATAAACTTATAAAAAAATTCCATCTAAGCACTTACATACTAGGTACCTAAATAAAATTAAATTTACAAGTCTTAACAATAACGTATAAATTTTGCATATAAAACAGTAAATTATTATAAAAACCTAAACCTAGAAGACCGTCGGCAGCGAAGCAAGGCCCAGGCTACCGATGGTTAGGGCTGCAAAGACAGAAACCTTCTTACGATACGTGCCGTATCCAGAACGACTGCCTTTTGAATCTGACCCTTGACCCAACCATCCAGCGAGAGCCTCTTCAGATGTTGATCAAGGCTCTTCGCTATCAGTCCGTTTGCCGATACTATATTATATTAGTTATTATTATTAGACGACCTCTGTGGCGCGTCGGGCGAACACCCGACTGCGACGCAGAAGGTTGCGGGTTCGATTCCCGCCGGGAACAAGTATTTATGCTGACCATAAATTCTTGTTTCTGGTTCTGGGTGTTTCCTATATGTATAATATGTATATATTTACAAAAAAAAAAAGTATATAAGTAGTTTATCCGTTATCTGGCACCCATAACACAAGCATTAAGTTGCTTAGCTTGGGGCTGGATGGCGATGTGTAATATGTCCTGAAATATTTATTTATTTATTTATAATATAATGGTCCGAAATCCTTCGTGGGCGAGTGGCCGGTTTTTTTAAATCAAAATTTTCCCAGACCAGAAACTAGCTACATAGCCCTTGATACAATGTTCAGATATGTATGATAATTATAATTAGGTATTAATATAAAACACTTCGCGCATCTTTTGACGAGCCAGTTGGCACAATGGTCACAATGCCGGACTCCCAAACACAGGGTTGCGGGTTCGATTCCCGCCACAGACAAGTATTTATGCTGAGATATTTGTCTGTGGTCTGGTTGTTTCTATGTATTATGAGTATATATTTACAAAAGAAAAGTAAATAAGCAGTATATCCGTTGTCTAGCACCCATAACACAAGTCTAGTTACTTAGCTTGGGGCTAGATGGCGATGTCTGTGGAATGTCCTGCAATATTTATTATTATTATCGATAGTTTTCATCTGAAAAGCCATTACTATCGATTGGCGTATCGATAGCTCAGAACGAAACAATACTATCGAATGATTGCAATACATCCGAATAAGTGCAATACTATCGATAGTATTGTTGCTCGCGAAGAATAAACTATCGATCGGCAACACTACTTGTAGCTAATTTATTAAAATCATTCCAGATCTGGTGTCTACACAGGGGGCAGTAACGAATGGATAACATTCTCTGACGCCGAGAGCCGTTCGCTCGGCTCCGGCGAGAAAGGCGACTACTACAGCCTGCTTGGCGTTCTAACGTTCACATTCGCTGACAACGCGGTCTACAAGGCTTGCCCGCAGGAATCTTGTAACAAGAAACTGATCGACAATGAGAACGGACTGTTCAGATGTGAGAAATGTAATAGGGAATATCCTAATTACAAGTATAGGATTCTTTTGGGTGTAAGTATCATCATTACATAGTATAAAACAAAGTCACTTTTTGCTGTCTGTCCCTATGTATGCTTAGATCTTTAAAACTTCGCAACAGATTTTTTCCTAGATAGAGGGTCGCTAGTATTTAAATAAATAGGTTCCAAGATTCGTGGTCCAGTTATAGTCGTTTCGCGTTAATGTACTTATCAATATCCGTGGTCATAGATTCGAGTCTTGTCTAGTGGAATTTTCGAGAATTAATTTAGTTAAGCACTTTTTTTTCCTTAAGTCTAGATTTCTTTGGTTTGATAGTTATAAATGACGTTGTTTTGCAGTCAGCTGCACAATAACTGCATCACACATGCATGATACATAATAATTTGTTTAAAAAACACTTTTTTCCTTTGCTGTACCAAGCTCAAAACAAAAACAAATGATATAAGAATCGTAGGCGTCCACCACATATGCGCAGCTACCACTGTCGTCCTAAGCCACGAACTCACAACGAAGAAACCTATTTCTAAGTCGCTTCGGCCGTCTTTAGAACCGAAGTTTTGGAACTGGTTCCGTATGAGGCTTTTAATTTACTTGTATGGAACACATGACATAATTTAGACACAAATAAGAAACAGTAAGAGATAGTTACAGAGAAAAGTAATACAAATGGGAAACATTAACGAGATAGTTACAGAGCAAAGTAAATACAAAGAACAGACAATAAAATAAAAAAGTATCTGAGAAGTCGTGTGTTGCCCGAATGGGTAAAGCCTCAGCATGTGCAGATACGCAGACGCATCTGGTAGCTGGTCTTCCGGCTGCACCTTGTGGGTGACTGTTCCGCTCCCAGGAAACGGCTTGGTCACCAAGAGAAAAATAAATAAATATACAAAGTTTATTCTAAGAAGTAAGAACTTACGTATAATTCGTTGTTTGTATATAGGCAAATGTGTCCGACCCGACTGGCGACCAGCGCATCACAGCGTTCAACGAGGCAGCTGAAGCGATGCTCGGTACAACATCTGCTGAAGTCGGACGCATGTTCGATTACGACAAGAACGCGTACGCGCAGATATTTGAAGATGTCAAGTTCAAGACTTTTGTATTCAAATTCCGCACTAAGATGGAGACTTATAGTGTGAGTTTAAACTTTATATCTGATAAAAGAAATTAATATTCATATTTAACTGCTTATCAATAATAATGGGTCTGGAAATGTGAATTTATATGGGGTTCCTTATGTGTCGTTCGTTAGTACTTAGAGCGGTGTTGGCTTAGTGGTAGATACCTCGATTTTCATTCTGAAGGTCTTGGGTTCAAATCCCGGCCAGAGGTGCACCGATGGATTTTTAACACGCTTTTATTAGTTTCACCTGTATGTCTCGCTTGTTTGTATGTATGTAAACGACTCCTTTGAGCTCGATTTTTTCTTAAGAAAATTGTATGTGCGCTATTTGATTGCTCTTACGGTGATTTTCCTTCACCGTAAGAGCAATCAAATAGCGCACATCGTGATGAAACCCGCGGCTTAGTTGGCTCCAGAAGTATTGACAAGTTCTCTCCTCTGGACATGGTCGACTAAGCTGTCTAAGGATAGTTCTCAATCCTCGCGCAAAAAGGACCCAATTAAAGAGCTCTAATTGCGGAAATCAGCCCGTATACCAGTACTTAGTACTTACACAGGTGTATCTACGGGCATAACTAGTAGTGCTATGTTGAAGCGTTAAACTTTGCAATTGAAATACATTGTTATTGGTATGTGGGTTTTTTAAAAAAACATAGTAGTCCATTAAAATGTAACATCTGGGGTTTCATCATAGAGGACACAATTTTAGTCAAATTGTGTAAAGTTTAATACAAGTTTGCGAGGTCGCAACCCTTGTCCCGCGGCCGCCATCTTGGAAAAAGTTTCTTACAATTTATCTGGAAAACTATTAGTCGCTTAGAAAGTTTGTGAAAACATTTGTTGTTGCAAATTAAATTCTCCACAACTTTGTTCATGTAACTTTTAGGACGCGTTCCCACTTTGCCGTGACGACAAATAATCGTGTAGTTTTAAATGGTGTAGCTTATATTTAAATGGAGGTGTTCACATATTATTGATCTTTACGATTAATTGTCGTCACTTTTTTTTTGCGGTGACTATAGTTTGTCATGATAAACCTACTCAGACAAGTATTTATGCTTAGATATTTGTCTGTGGGCTGGTTGTTTCTATGTATTATAAGTAGGTATATATTTACAAAAGAAAAGTATATATAAGTAAGTAGTATATCCGTTGTCTAGCACCCAAAACATAAGTCTAGTAACTTAGCTTGGGGCTTGATGGCGATGTGTGGAATGTCCTGCAATATTTATTTTTATAATCGGTATAATGGGAACAGCTAAAGACGATTGTTGTCCGACGATAAATTAACCACGACATTGTGGAAACGCGCCCTTAATCGTATAACCAAAATATAATCACCAGATTAAAATTGTTTAATTTTGTATGACAGGATGAAGCTCGCCTCAAGACGGTAGTGATGAACGCAACTCCTGTCGACTATAAGGACGGAAACGCCAGACTAATTAAGAGCATTAAAACTCTAACAGGGGTCGAGGTCTGATAATAAAACGTTTAATATAAAATAGGCGCGTTTTAAGTTGGCCGACCAAAAGTTGCGCCGATAGGTGTTATAGAATGAGCCAATATTCTTCGATAATTCTTCGCACATTCGCAACTTCCGGTCGGACAACTTATTTATCGTGTCCCTGCGCTTTAGGTTCGTAGTTCGTGCCAATAAGTTTAAGTTGTTTTAATATTAAGGTGAAAAGGTACCTGCGCTCTTTCCATACAAACGTAGTCGACTGTTTCCTCCCTGGATAAAGGCACTAGCACAAATATTTTTGTCGCATAAAACCTAAAACTGCCATGACTATGCCCATGTCTTGGTTTTTTTCATTTTCTAATTATAATGAAGAAAAAAAACATAGGGGCATGGCAGTTATAAGTTTTACGCAACAAAAATATTTGCTACAGTGTCATTATCCAGGGAGGAAACAGTCGACTACGTTTGTATGGAGAGAGCGTCGGTACCCTTTCCTCTTAAAGTACATATTTTATGGACCAAGTGATTGATTCGGGAGAATTTTTGTGTTGTGTTTCAAATTTTGATATAATGTCTTAAATAGAAATAGCAGTAATTTTCATTACTCTGACCAACAGGCATTATGTTTAATGCCCGGGCACTATTTAGTTAACTATGTAAAATATGTTTTAATTAAATATATCATTTATTTATTTATATTGGTAATTATTCATAATGCCCGGGCATTTAATTACTTGGTCCATAATATATACATGAGTAAGGTCTAGCTAGAGAGTATTTTTGCGCAGAATCTACTTTGTTAAATTTGCGTACCACCTTTTATATACCTTGCATATTTTTAGTATTAGTTTTTTTCTTAAGTTTGTGGCGTATTTAAGCAAGGCCCAGATGTTTGAGAAGGATCACCTTTGTTAAATTTGCCTGCCGCGTTTATATCGGATATTTTAGTATTAATTCGACAATTGGATGTGAAGCTTTTGGTTTTAATTATAAATCGTATTTTTTACAAAAGGGATGCGGCATTCTTGTCTATTTCAGTCGAGGCCAAATACAACACTGTTTTTACGTGATAACGTCAATGGAACACCTGCATTCACAAAACCGATGACGTCATTGTCACGTTCCCATTATGTGACGTCATTGTCACGTTTCCGATGTTTGTCGTCATTGTCACGTTCCGGTGCGCAGCAATATAAAACAAACATATTTGTTTATAAAACAAACATTGTTTTATAATAATATCGCTTATCTGGGCTTGTGTTATGGTGACGAGTGACAAATAGAAGACTTACATAAAAAATAAACATCGGTTTCTTATGACTGTATCACTTAAAATTATCGTCCGTAAACCAACTTCACAGACCGTTTTTTTTTTCAATTGTAAATAAGGTCGTTCAAATTTATAGCTATTCCTATTATTCTATTCATAAGGTAGGTTAGAATCTCGGCAGGGCCGACTGTTGTAAAAGGCGCAGCCTAAAAATAAACGATGTGATTTTTTGAAAATTATGAGTTAAACCATAGTTTTTTAATAAAAATATTTTCCAGTAAATATTTGTTTTTCTCCTAGTGGCTTATTTAGGTGAACTATCTCTCTATGATTGCAAAAGTAAGGTAGGAACTCAAGGGCAGAAGCAAAAATATCACACAGCTAGTTTGAATAAATAACTCATTCATTACCCATCGCACTACCAGTGGACACTACTGGTAGTGTCGTTGGGATTTTTCTTTCCCTTCTACACTACTCGCCAGTAGTGGTAACATCTCCGTGCATATAATACCAGTTTAGTCAACCATTTTCTCTATAAAATAGTCGTTGGTCTATAAAAAGTACTAGGCAATCAGAAGTTAGTAGTAGGTACAAATCGCACTTATTACGTCATTTCTCCCTTTCTTAAATTTTTCTCTTTCCTTTAAGTAGTAATTGGTCTGTAGGTACCAGGCAATCTGAAGTCAGTAGAAGGTATAAAATCACATTTATAACGCTATCTCTCTCTTTCTTCAACTGATCTCTTTCCGTTACCGTGTAAATTGTTTGATAGTAATTTGGTCTGTAAGTACCAGGCAATCAGAACTCAGTAGAGGGTAGCCTACAAAAAACACTGTCCGATATCTAATGCTCGAGTAAATTGAATTATTTTTCCAAGAAAGAGAGAGATGACGTAATAAGTGTGATTTGTACCTTCTACTAACTTCTGATTGCCTAGTACTTTTTAAAGACCAACGAAACTTGTCAGTACAAGTTAGCGATAGGAGCGATAAGTTTGTTTGTGTCTTAAATTACACAATGATATGAAAAATAAAAAATCATGTACTGTTCGTACGTTTCAAAACAGCTAGCTTTGAATAAATAAAGACTGACCAAATAATGTTCGGAACTTGTCGAAACAAGTTAGCGATAAGGATGATTGTATGAATCAAAATAAAAAAGACCATGTTACTATGTAGATACTTTATTCGATCATTTGATATGATTCATAATTTGGCTAATAAAATGGAAATTCCGTTATGGAAATACATGGACAACAGCAATAGAATAACAAATATAAATACATTATACGATTTCTATTACAATACAGAAGTAGGTGTATCAATTATAATTACACATTATTAATTACATTATATCAATTTTATCGTAGATAAACCAATTCCAGTGAAACAACTATTTAACTATACACAATTGAGTAGTGCTACAAGTTTGTCTGTCGGAAAAACTGATTCAAAATCAGACCAGCTGACTATACAGATTCTTTGTTATTATACCATTAAATTAACGTTATTTAAAACGGAATATTTACTACGTTTGTTTTTATTTTGCGGCGCTCGATATTTCGATGTTACAAGCATCATTCTCAACGATGCTGAAGTTTGCGGGTAGATCAAGAACTTTAGAAGCAGCCGTATTGGGTATTGGACTACCTCCTTTCGCGTGCGTTTTGGCAGTTAAATAATATTAAAATTTCTGGCAAAGATTTTGATAAGTACAATTTTAAAATTAATATTCGTATTTACAGCATTTTTTAGATCTCTATTATTTAAAAAAATTAACCTGTATATTTTTTAAATAACATTTTATTGAACAAAAGTGAACATGCCCATTGTCCAAGTATCGAATTAGGTGCTTTGAAAATTAATTAGCTGATTCATTTATTATTAGTTACAGGGGTTATCATCTATATAAAATGTACACTTATAGATAAATACGATAATATTAAACACTACTAGGACTAAAATTAATATGACTTTCAAAATAATACACATTTCGAATGGCAGTGAATTAGAACGTACCTCTATCTTTCTTTGTAATAAGTTTCTTTAGTTGGTATTTTGAAGACTTCTTTAATTAAAATGCTGTACATAGATTGATTTTCAAAATTTATGAATAGGGGCCGTATTACACAATCATATGCAAATCCAGATATTTTTAAAAATGTTGCTTAATTTACAATTTCCTGCGTATTTTATGCCCTGTCTCTAAATACAAAAAAAGTCTATACACAAAAAAATTATCAACAAAAGACGTTATGGAAAGTAATCTGACTACATTTAGCAATAACAAAGAAAGAAGAAATAGCTGCAATGAGATACTCATACCGGATAAATCTTCCAAATCAGTCTATGGTTGATAGTCGATAGAAAGATCTTACAACCCGCGACTAAACATCCTGGAGATAAACAACTGACACCAGCAATATGAGTAGAAACAGCATCACAAAGAAACTCAAAACACATGTGCTTACAGTTCAAAGAAAATCGTCACAAGAGAAACTCACAAAACACATGTGCCTATAACTTATAGTTCCAAGAAAACAGTCACAAAAATAATCTAAAGTAGTATACAAAAACAATGGTAAAAATTTGATCTTTATGAACATCTCAAAGTAAGACGATTTGAAAAAAAAAATGATTCTATTCGATTTAGTAACAGCGACCCCGCGCTTTTATTTCTTCATCAATATGACACAAAAGCACTAGAAAATAGATTTAAATTAATACGATTTAAATCTCCACTCCGCCTAACATTACGTATATTTTTACATATTGTTTATCAAACAATAAATATACTTACTAAAGCAAAGCTGTCGTTCATTTCATCAAAAGTAAATCAGTCAAAATCACAATATAAAAATAAATTAATCTACTTGGCGGATCTTAGTTTAATTCAGACACAAACTTATTGATAATTATAAAACAAATGTTAAATAAAATACACACTAAAGTAAGCTGCTATAAGTAGAATTCAGATTAGTTTTGTTTTAGGATTGTAGCCCGTGGCCGGCCGGCATATGTGGAATAGAACTAAATCATCACCTCGCATGAGTGTCGTAAAAGGCGACTAAGGTTTGTTAACCCCACCTTGATTCCTCCGCATGGCGGTTGCGGTAAACCATCATTCCAAGAAAGGTATCACAGAGGTAGCCGGCTAGGATTTAGGCTATAGATGTCAGAAACGAAGAAAGTCAATTAAGATTTTAGGTCAAAATCTGAAGAAGTATGTTTCTTATTTGTTAGGTTTCTGAGTACCATAAGCTATCGCCAAATCATTTTGCAGTTTAGACACCAAATACATTGAGATTAGAGCAGGAAGAGTTTCAATATTAAATTGCAGAAAACTTATAATAATTACGAGTAAAATTAAAGCCATTACCAAGATTCTTGTTAAAACGACGGAACACACTGTAAAAAATTATGAACATTCAATCTTAGATAGCTTAATTTGTTTAGTTCACTAAGCTGCTATATTTAAATATACTTGCAATCCACTTATTGCTAACAGGCGTCACCAAGCGCCATTTTATGAATTCACAAAATGGCGTCACTAAGCGCCATTTTATGATGTCACAAAATGGCGGCATGTGACGCCTATTAGCATATAAACTGGACTGTACTTAATCCGATATATTAAAACTGTTATCTACATTACACGTTTAGATAAACATTAAGAAAATATTCATGTTATTTTTCAAGTTAATTCTTTCAATTCCAAATGAGAATATTTAAATAGTTTTCTATGTTTCAAATCATGCGGTATGAGATTCAATTATCACTGTAAACAGAACACAATATATCGTAAGTGAACCGGGGCTATTATGACTATCAGGCAGAGTAACTAAACACAAATAATTTATTATGGCATTCGTTTAAATAGCGGGAAATTAATTGTTTATTTGGAATGAATCTTTTAAGTTACTGAGGTTTAGTTAGCTCTGATTTATTGTTACAAATCACATGTATTTTATCGGCCCGGTTCACTTACTTATAAATAGACAATCATCATAGATATACATTAGTAAAATAGATACAGTACAGGAGCGATTCGAGCACTAAAAGGGTAACATCGTCAATGAAACATACCTTCGATAGTCATAGCCCGACGCTCATATAAATAAATGTGAACATAACGTGATCCATTCCGGATCAGTCCGTTCATAGAGAACACTTCTACACTAATCGTGCACTAACACTAGTCGAACGGGTTCGATACAAAACGTTATAGTAAGTATAGGTAGTTAGAGCTCGCGGCGTGGAGGGTCGCCTGCCCGAGCGGCGAGCGGCGCGCACGTCTTTCACACCCACACATCCGCACACACACGCACAACCGTCATGTCGCGCGTACGTTCGTCCTCACCGACATATAAATTAAAACGAATAAATAATAACTGTCTTTGGAACGGATTGCGTTCGAGGTACCTCGCCCGACAGATCAAAAACTAAAACTAGTAAAGACAATCTGTAGTTCATTTGCTGTCAGTACTGAATTCGCGCGAACTTCACTCATATCATCTATGAATCTGCGCGAACTTCACCTATAACTGCAGTAACCGGACTGAAGTTAGTTGCGACGTTGAGTTCAATCTCGGTGTCCTCTCAGCAAAAGAACTGCTTTTCACAGATCTATTCGAAATTAAGCATCAGATCTCAAAACTAATCACTAAACAAATTAAATAAAACTGTAAAAAGAATGACTAAATAAGCGTCTAAGTTATAATGTGATGTGAAAATAAATAAGCGCTTACACCGGACGAAAGTCAAACATCTATCGTATTCAATTCGAATATTTGACTCATCAAGCGACTCGATTGTACACTTTATGATATAATCAATAAAGTCTAAAATCCTATCTCATAAGTCCCTGAAGTCAACTTCACGTCGTCCACAACACTTTTGTACACCTGACGATAGGTTTTAGCAGTTTAAAAAACGTAAATATAATTAACAATAAATTAAACGTAACCCCAGTCTAGAGAAATATGAACATACCCCTTAAAATGCATCATTGTGCGTGATTTATTTCAAGTTAAAAAAGTGGAGAATCGGCAAGTAAAGCTGGGAACACATTATCGGACGCAGCTTACGAACGCGTCCGACAGCCGCGACTTATAGGCATCTGTGTAATGATAATATGAACTGTGCCCACTATCGGACGTAACCTTGGGCCGCCCTTGGATTTTCGGACGTCTTATAGCGATCTGGACCGCTGGATGCCAAACGACCGTGCACACTTTATCGCGGCTTACGGCCGCGTCCGACAGCCGCGATTTATAGGCATCTGTATAATGATAAATGTATGAACTGTGCACACTATCGGACGTAACCTTGGGCCGCCCTTGATCGTTCGGACGTCTTATAGCGATCTGGGCCGCTGGATGTCAAACGACCGTGCACACTTTATCAATCGCGGCTTACGGACGCGTCAGACAGCCGCGGCTTATAGGCATCTGTGTAATGATAAATGTGTGAACTGTGCACACTATCGGACGTAATCTTGGGCCGCCCTTGATCGTTCGGACGTCTTATAGCGATCTGGGCCGCTGGATGCCAAACGACCGTGCACACTTATCAGTCGCGGCTGTCGGACGCGTCCGATAATGTGTCCCCAGCTTAAAGCTACGATTGATCGTTAGATGTTATAAAGCATAATATTGCTTCTCATATAAGAGGGTAGAACGTTTGTAAAGTAATATCCCGTAGACTAGACAAGATGTTCTATAACAGTCGGCGTGTGTGTACGTGTAATCACACTATATCCAGACGGCTCTGGGCGCGGTGTGTGTGGATGCGGCGGGGACGCGCCGGTCGGCCGCGTGTGGTGCGCGCTCACGGCACCAGGTCGGGCAGGCGTCCGCGACCCTAGGGGCGCCCCCCGCCACCAGCGCCTCCACCGCCGCTCTGTACAGACGTCACCACCTGGAACAAACGACAACTATGTACCTATACCATATTTATGTCTTAAATAAATATATAGTATATTATTACAGTATTTTCTAAGGTTTTCGCGACTTGAATTCATAAAATAATTTCCGAAACTTCAGGTTTTGACAAATTAATTAACATACATAGACGGATGAACACACAACCACTTCTTTGCGTCGCGCAGTTGGGTAAAAGACGCGATCATATCCGTTTCTTTACTATAATATTAATAAGAGGAAAGATTTTTTGTTTTTAGGGTTCCATACCACAAAAGGATAAAAAAGGAACCCTTATAAGATCACTTTCTTGTCTGTCTGTCTGTGTGTCACCACCGATTATCTCAGGAACGGATGGACCTAGCAAGTTGAAATTCATACGAGATACTGAGGTCTATAATAATAGTCTTTATTCGGTGTATAAAAAACAAGGTCCTGAGTCAACACGATAATAGTAGATTATACAACAAGTGAAAAAAAAAGGTAATTTAATTCGAGGGACTAAGTTGGATCCCGAGAGCAGCGAAGGATTCTATAGTTGGATCCCGAGAGCAGCGAAGGATTCTATAGTTGGATCCCGAGAGCAGCGAAGGATTCTATAGTTGGATCCCGAGAGCAGCGAAGGATTCTATAGTTGAATCCCGAGCGTAGCGAGGGATTCTAGATTAGAATCCTGAGCGGAGCGAGGGATACAAGGACCGAGATAAATTATTTTTTTCACGAGTTGTGTACTCTACTTTTTACCATTGACTGCGAGAAAATAAATTTAGAAATGGTTCAAGATATTGTGTCTCATTTTCGTTACTGGAAGAACTCATTTTAAAATATTTATGTTATTAGATGTTTCAATAACTTAAAACAACCACGATAACAGATAGAAAAGAAAAATTTAATTGTATATAATATTTTTAAGTTTTATTCTATTTCATTGAATTTTATTCCATGTCATTCTATGTCATACTCCCATTGTCGTGCTCCAGAGATTTTGGCGGCAACAAATTATCTACTATAATTGCTGCTTTATTTTGAAGTTATTTCGGAGTCAGTGTCTCCTTTTCGTCACTGGAACAACTCATTTTATTAAGTATATTATTTATGTTATTCGATTTTTCAATGACATTAAACAACCACTTTATCAGATAGAAAAAAAACTAAATTGGCGGTATACTTTTTTTTAAATTCAATATTCCATCCAGCCAGTACGTTCTTTCAGCACTTTCAGTACGTTTTTTTTATAAGTCCATATTATTTCGTATATCCGTGCATGTTCCAAATTCAAAATGATTTTATTCACTCAGTGAGTAAAAGAGCATTTTATTCACTGTTATCGATGAATAAAATGCCCCTTTTCGAGTGGCAATGGTAAAAAAAGATATAGGCCATCTAGCCCCAAGCTAAGTGAATGGCTTGTGGTATGGTAGCTAGACAACGGATCGAATAGAATACACAGTACAAAACAAAGTCGCTCTCCGCTATCTGTCGCTATGTATGCTTAGATCTTTAAAACTACGCAACCGATTTTGATGCGGTTTTTATTCATATGATTCAAGAGGAAGGTTAATATGTATAATACAATACACCCGGGACGGGTCGCTAGTATATACATATGCCCATACCAGAAACAAATACTTATTCTAAACTAGCTGCGCCCGCGGTTTCACCCGCGTAATAATTTTCTACGCAATTTTCTTAATATTTTCTTCTCCTTCTCCTGACAATAACAAACACAATAAAAAAAAGAATTGGCCAAATTGGTCCAGGCGTTGTTGAGTTATGCGCTTACCAACACGTTTTGCGATTCATTTTTATATTATAGATACTAGTTTGAGGTGGCAATCGAACCCGCAACCTTCAGCAACATCTATCTATCTATCAAGTAACATAATGTATACTAACTTTCCGTTCCTTATAATAAAGTTCCTCGCTCTCCTTGTCGCAGAGCAGCAAGACGACGGCTCCGAATAGGAAGATGGCGGCGCCCCAACCAACGCCGTACGCCCAACCGAACTCCCATACTGATCTGTTGCCTGCACGTTACATTTTTACATTTTAAAAACACAATACAGTCTATCCTCACTACATAGTATAAAACAAAGTAGCTTTTTCTGTCCCTATTTCCCTTTGTACGCTTAAATCTTTAAAACTACGCAACGGATTTTGATGCGGTTTTTTAATAGATAGAGTGATTCAAGAGGAATCTTTATATGTATAATACATGCATAATATAACCGTGCGAAGCCGGGACGAGTCGTATAAAATAAAGTCACTTTTCGCCGTCCCTATGTCCCTTTGTATGCTTAGATCTTTAAAACTATGCAACGGATTTTGTTGCGGTTTTTTTTAATAGATAGAGTGATTAAAGAGGAAGGTTTTTAGATATAATACATGCATAATACAACCGTGCGAAGCCGGGTCGGGTCGCTAGTTTGTTATAAAAAATGGTTGTCATGAGAACTCTTTTGTTACTAATGTCAACGATACAAAATGGTAATCCATTTTGCATACTTCAATACGTTGCTATGGTTACTTGTCAATAACGTTTCTTTTCTATGCAACGCATGACGTCACACTTTTTGTGAATGCCGGTGTATAATTCGATTTATAAGACTTTATCACGTTAAAAAAAATTGTATAGTAGATCAGAGCTTCAAAAACCGCAGCACGACGACGACGCCCTGGAGCCCGGCGGTAATAATACCGCGGGGCCAAAGGCACCGTGTAGCAGATGGGGATGTATAGATCGCCTCAAGACGCCTTTAGGATAACCTAGCTAGGGCGTCCGTCGGGAGGCGATCTATATAGATTGGCTGAGTTTAGAGCAATAGTGTCAACTTTGAACTTACCAAGATTCAACTCCGCAGCAAAACAGACCGGGTAGATAACGAGCGCTATTAAAATGCACATCACTGAAAACAAAATAACGGCTGTTAATTCAATACAACTCAGTTATATTTTCGGATTATAAATCCCCTTTTTATTGTCAGATACTTTACAAGTCGTTTTTGGAGACTCACGACTAGACTTTTAACCCTCAAGTATTGGAGTCAAAAGACTAAAACTGTAGACTAAATTGAGAAGCCCTTAAACCTCAGGTTAAAAAAGACAAACGAATTTCCAAAACAGTAGTGAAGAAATAGTTAAATCCCTGTTATAAAAATCGAACAAAACGCAGCAATTTAAATAAATAAATAATTTATTACACAAAAACAACATTAACAACATAGATAATAGAAACCCTGACCCTCAAACTAGACAAAAACCTGTGACTTGAGGTATCAGTGTCCTACCGCATTGGCTAGGTAAACAATAGTATACGCTTACAAAACTAAAAACTATATTTAATTAATATGTGCTTACGTGCAAGCGCCATAGCAAGTACCGCAAAACGGTAGTATCTAAACTTGGTCCTATGATCGGCGGAGCGAAGCCCGAGGCCAGTGAGCAGCGCGCCGCACACGTCCGCCGCAAGCGTCGCCACGCACAGTCCCGCTGCTGCCCTGAAATACGAATTACCAGGCTGTTATCACTTCATACCTACATAGTATAAAATAATGTTATCACTACATAGTCATCACTACATATAGTATAAAACAAAGTCGCTTTTTCTGTCCCTATATCCCTTTGTATGCTTAAATCTTTAAAACTACGCAACGGATTTTGATGCGGTTTTTTTTAATAGATAGAGTGATTCAAGAGGAAGGTTTATATGTTTAATACATGCATAATATTGCCGTGCGAAGCCGGGGCGGGTCGCTAGTATAAAATAAAGTCACTTTTCGCCGTCCCTATGTCCCTATGTATGCTTAGATCTTTAAAACTACGTAACGGATTTTGATGCGGTTTTTTTAATAGATAGAGTGATTAAAGAGGAAGGTTTTAAGATATAATACATGCATAATGTAGCCGTACGAAGCTGGGGCGGGTTGCTAGTTTCAATATAATCCCGATGTCATTGTTTTAAAAAAGCAGGATTATTTATCCCGAAAACCTGTCAAAATTATTATAAAAAACTAGCCTATGTCACTCCCAATGAATCAATGTATCCTCATACCGAGTATCATCAAAATCGGTTCAGTAGTTTCGGAGCCTCATCATCTTCCTGCCCTTATCCCAATTTATTTGGGGTCGGCGCAGTATGTATTTTTCTTCCATTCACTCCTATTAGTCGTCATCTCACCGTTCACATTCATCTCTCTCATGTCTTGTCTCACGCAGTCCATCCATCTTTTCTTCGGTCGTCCTCTTCCTCTCCATTCCTCTACATTCATACTCATCACTCTTCTAGTCACATGCGTCTCCTCTCTTCTCATCACATGACCATACCAACTCAAACGGTTCCCTTTTACTTTTTCAGTAATCGGTGCTACTTTCAGGGTTCCTCTAATATACTCCATCGACCACTACCAATAGACTCCTAATGAAGGGTCTGTAATGTTCACCACGCATAGTAGTTTTAGACTCTATATCAAAGGGTCCTTTCGAATACAACTTTAGTGGGAACCAAGGAGTGGTGCAGTCGATTACTCGCAGTTTTTTATTATTTTTTGCTGTTGTCGTCGCGAGAATCGGTTCAGAAATGGTGTATTGTTCTATAAAATGGTGTGGGAAAAATAAAAAAACATCCAGCTACCAAAAAGATGGGATAACTTTCCACCGGTGATTTAAACTTTCATTTTGACTGTCCCAACTGCAAAAGATATCTTGGTAAAAATTGTTCGTCAAATAAAACGGGCTCGCGTTGAAGTCTTTTTGTAGTAAAACCAACACTTTTTTGCGTGTAACAAAACAAAAACTAACCATATTTTGGTGCGAAAATTCAGTTTTAGTACGGACACTAGCGCCTCCACTCAACTGCACAAATAAGTTGGTTTTAAAACAATTTTATTTTTTTGATGCGGTATACACGCAAACTAATTGGTAAGGAACAAATTTGTTTGAAATATCGATACAGCGCCCTCACTCAATAGAAAACGAATTGTGCTATTTTATCAAAAATATTAAGCACGTGTAAGTAGTGGTGGGGTATAAATGAAAAAAATAATATCGATTCGATAAAACTTAGAACTGACATGTTTTGTATTTTACATTAATGAATTTATTTGTCAAAAAGTATTTTAACTGACTTAAAAAAGAAAGGGTTTGCGTATATTTATTCGTCGATTACTCGAAGACAGCTTGAAGATAAGGTGGGTTCATGAATAAAATTAAACGATGTAAGTCGGCTCAGTGGTTAATTATTTATATTTATTTAAAAATAATACATTCGTTGCAGTTTTTTTTTTCTATAATTTTATAATACAAACATCGATAAAATCTATGGTATCGATATTTAGTAATTACTTATTACCAACACTATGACATCGGCAGTTACGCCCCCCGCTACCTCATGATTTGGTGAAATACGTCCTGAACAAAAACGAAGCGATGTTGTATCTATTCGGTTATATGATCGATGAATATACTCATTCCTTATTTAATTCATTCTCATTACTCCACACATCCATCTCAACATTCAACAGTAGTTTCGGAGCCTATTCTTTTCAAATAAACAAACAATTAAATCTTTCCTTTTTATAATATTACTAGCGACCCGCCCCGGCTTCGGACGGCTATATTATGCATGTATAAACCTTCCTCTTGAATCACTCTATCTATTTAAAAAACCGCATCAAAATCCGTTGCGTAGTTTTAAAGATTTAAGCATACAAAGGGATATAGGGACAGAGAAACCGACTTTGTTTTATAATATGTAGTGATAGTGAAGTACAGAAAACGATTCATATAGATAGCTAAATTATTATAGACTAAATAGGATCCGCGGTTTTATCCGCATGGAATTTCGGTATCAAAAGTATTGATCTTCTTCTTCCACTAAACTACCACTATACCAATTTTTATCCGAATTAGTCCAGTCGTGTCACCGTAGAAAAACAAATAAACAAACTTTCGGATTTATAATATAAGTTAGAATATCTATTGAAAATTGATATATTTTTGAGGTAGGAGATAGTATAGGGCTGGCTAAGCGTAGCCTTAGAACTAAAATAAGGTAGATAGCATTTGCTATCTTAATAGATTGTTCTATATAAACTAGAACAATCTATTAAGATTGTCTCTAAATCAGGAGGGAATCTATTCTTATAATAAAGTAATGTAATAAGATGACAAAAACTCTGTACTTGAAAGCGTCTACTAGGGCCTAGGGGACTTATATAAAGTTGTAGGACAAAAATGTATAGTTTTAAAAACGACCTAAACCAATTGAAAGGAAAGTTCGTACTTTACATCGAAATCCCAAGCAGGAATCTAAGCAATCAACGAAATACTGTAGCTGAAATAGGCGCTCGCGCTCGAGAACAGCCCGCCCGTGACGACGCGAACGCATCCCAGCAAACACGAAGTCACACAATACATAATAGTACGTGGGTGAAACCGCGGGGCGCAGCTAGGATACATAGTCATTACATAGTATAAAACAAAGTCAATTTCCGCTTCCGGGGTTAAATTAACCGATCGCATCAGAAACACGAACCTGCGCTCCAGAACTCGCATTGCTGACGTCTCCCAGAAAGCCGCTAAGCTAAAATACGACTGGGCGGGACATGTTTGCCGCATGTCAGACGAACGTTGGGCTAAATTTTAGCCCAATCTTCGTCTGACTAAATCTTTAAAACTACGCAACGGATTTTGATGCGTGTTTTTAATAGATACGAGTGTTGCAAGAGAAAGGTAGTATGTGTAATACATGCATAATATATCCGTGCGAAGCTGGGGCGGGTCGCTAGTTTTAATATATTTCCGATGTTATTGTTTTAATTAAAAGGGCAGGATTATTTGTGCCGAAAACCTGACAAAATTATTATAAAAACACAGTTAATAAGGCATTTGTATTAACAAACATTGTCTCCATTTTGGAATATACCCTAATGTTGAGGTTTATGATGGGAAAGTATAAGAAATTATTCCACGACTAACAATTAACGTGAATTCGTGAGAGAGATGGATATAACAGATAGATAAATTCTCAAATAGATGACAACATTCACAATGGAATAGAAATGAAAATATTTTATGCAATGTCAACACTCAATTGTATAAGAATGAGATAATTCATCGTGTATCATTCATTCAATCATAACTGTCTTAAACGATCAATCGATTTAGCTAAAAATAGGCGTAATAACTACGAACTTAGCTATAAGAATTGTTGAGTTGAATGTGTGTTATACTTAACAGAAGTCCAATATTAAAGGTTTTTAATGTATTAGATGAACAAAAATAGATAATGGTAAACATTAACATTTGACTATTGTTATAATTAATAATGGTTTTAGAGTTTATATGACTTATAACTTTTATCGGCGGCTTCGCCTGAGCAATATCTTTGATTTGTGAAGAGGTTGCCGAAGTATCGATAGTTTTACTTTAATATTTATCAATATTTAGACCAATCACCTGTAAAGTCTATGTAGCCGTCAAACCTAGAATAGTACAGTTCCTTCCTAAATTTAACTTAAGTGAAGACAGGGATGCCTTTGCTAAGGATGTTGACTCGAATTTGCTTGCTATCAAAAATCAGCTACCCTATTTATAGCCCAACGATACTATCAATAGCATAGACATCGATGGACTCTATCGATAATCGACTATCCTTACAAAAATATCAATGTGAAAATGACCGATTGCGATGAAACTCGGTATCTAGATAGCTAGAGACCTGGATTAACACACAAGATGCTTTTTATCCCGATATTCACAGGGGAACTTACGCGGGAGAAACCGCGGGGCGCAGCTAGATTTGTATAATCGATCGGTAACACTACATCAAACAAGCAAACATCTTTTAACCCAACTGCAAGGAATGGGTTATTGATCTGTACAAATAAATAAATAAATAAATAAATAAATATTTCAGGACATATTACACATCGCCATCCAGCCCCAAGCTAAGCAACTTAATGCTTGTGTTATGGGTGCCAGATAACGGATAAACTACTTATATACTTTTTTTTTTTTTTTTTTTTGTAAATATATACATATTATACATATAGGAAACACCCAGAACCAGAAACAAGAATTTATGGTCAGCATAAATACTTGTTCCCGGCGGGAATCGAACCCGCAACCTTCTGCGTCGCAGTCGGGTGTTCGCCCGACGCGCCACAGAGGTCGTCATGTTAACTTACTTAATATAAGTAGCTGGTCTAGCAGCATAGCATCCTGGTTGTGCTGTGATGTCGAAAGGCAGTGGCATCGGCGCGCCAGGGTCTATGCAGTGCATGAACAGTCCTTGTCTCCAACCTGCCGCCATTAGCCAGTCGGCGGACGCCAGTCCCAAGACCATCAGGATCACGACTAGCAACCCACAGATCAGGGCGATCACCTGGTAAAGAAGAAGAAGAATTTAGTTGCTGTTTGTACATGCTCTATTTAATAGGACCAATAAATCATTAGTACTTGTATATGGGCTGTTTTCCGCGATTAGACCCTTTTTAATTGGGTCCTTTTTGCGTAAAGATGGAGTAGGCTTGCCCAGCACCTACTTACTACCCTCTCAGCTTAATCGACCATGTCCAGAGGAGAGAACTTGTCAATACTTCTGGAGCCAACTAAGCCGCGGGTTTCATCACGATGTTTTCCTTCACCGTAAGAGCAATGTCATTCAGCGCACATAAATTTAAATCATTAGTAGTACTGTTCAGTAGTTTTTGAATGAAGGAACAAAACGACAACATCTATGGCGTGTCGTTGGGCAAACACGCATAAGATTGCGGGTTCGTTATCCGCCTTAAACAAGTATTTATGCTACAGATATTTGTTTCTAGTTTGGGTATCTATAAGTATATTAAGTATATATTTACAAAAAAGTATATATCTATCCGTTATCTAGCACCCATAACACAAGCCGGTAAGCCTAGTTGCTTAGCCTGAGGCTAGATGACGCTGTGTAGATGTACTGCAATATTTTTATTATATTAAGAAATATTCTTTGGAATAAGGTCCAGGAAAACAGTTTGCCAAAGAATCAACGCGCCAAATTGCCTCTCCTATGTGAATTCAAGATTGGTTTCGGCAGTTTATCCAAAGGGATAAACTGCGGAACTCAATCTTAGATTCGCAAGCGTAGCAAGCAAGAGGGAAATGCATAAATGGCAGTATATCTGCCAAAGCATCAAACGTTTTCCCTCCAGTTTATTCTTAGTGGTGAATTTTAGGAAGCGCCAAATTGGCTCATAGGAATAAAGTGCCGAAACGAATGTTGGGTTCGCAAGAATACAGGGTTCGAGGATATATATCAATAGATATATATCATGATATATATCCGATATCTTTTCAACTGGCCGAGGTCGCGCCCCCTAGTAGCGGTAGACTGGCCAAGGCGAAAAAAAAATGGCCGCTTGAAGGGGGCAGACCCGTTTATTTCATATAAAAGCATATAAATTAATTTTGGTTTGACTAATTCATAACATTGATACCTTTCTGCATTCAGAATGAAATTTCCTATTTAGTTGACATAGTTTAAATATTAGTACTTGAACAAATAATGTGAGGAATTGCAGAGTGAAGTGCAAATTTGAAAATGCACTTGCAAAAAAATTGAAAAAAAAATTCGTAAAGATCTCCCGCGAAATTTTATATGCAACTCATGTACATCCCAGAATAGGTTGGCTATACTTGACCTTGACATACATTCATTCATTAGACGTAAACATCAAAATACGCCCGAAACCCCCGAGCGGTTTTGGCCAGCAAACGGTTTTTGTGATATATATCAATACAAATATTGTTTAAAAATTTAATGAAAAAAAGTCATTTTTTGCAGTTTTCTACTGTATTTCTCAATCCTAAATGTAGATGGCGTTGGAGTAGAGTTAAAACATACTCGCTGATAGTAAGTTTAGGCATAACCGTTTTAAGTTTAGGTATTAAGTATTAGTGTAGGTATTAAGAAAATTAATGAAGCCATTGACTGATTGAAAATAAGAAGATTTTATCTCTTTGAGTTAATTTTTCCTGATGTCGTTTATGATTTTGTGTCCTTAATTGATTTTTCTGATTTATATGAAGATTTAATGTTTTTGAGTTGAGTTGATAAAATATAGGTATGCAAAACAGTATACAAAAATAATACAAAAAATAAAAATATGGCTGTCATACAAAATGGATATATATCACATTTGAAATATATCGGATATTTATCAAAAATATCCGATATTTTGATATTTATAATAAACTAGCTGCGCTCCGCGGTTTCACCCGCGTAACTACCGATCCCGTGGGAATATCGGGATAAAAAGTAGCCTATAACCTTCCTCGATAAATGTACTATCCAACACAAAAATAATTTTTCAATTCGAACCAGCAGTTCCTGAGATTAGCGCGTTCAAACAAACAAACTCTTCAGCTTTATAATATTAGTATAGATATCGGATATATTTGAACCCTGCAAGAATAGTATTACATCAGTTTGTTTCTCTTAAAAGGCAGGAAGGAACAGATACATTCTAACGTTTTATGATTGCGGTTGTGAAGTGCCCTAGCAACGAGTAGACCCCTCTCGTAAATGAAGTGTCTTAAAAGTTGATTGTGTCCACCCCAAGTTACGACGAGAAACAAGGGCGATTGTTATATTGCAAATTAGATTACGGAAAGCAATAACCATTTATTTGGATGAATATCCCCGTAACGCAAATATACAGGGTTATTGGAAATTATACTAGCAAGCAGTTAAGGGCTTCTTCTGTACACCTTAACAAACAACTTTTGTTCTACGACCTTTGGAAATTCGAACATTTCTTCGAAAAATTTGACCTTTAAAAACCGAAAACCGAAACCGACCGAAAATTTACCTGAAAATCAGCTGTTCCTTAAACGGAGAGGTCATTAATACCGCTGCCCCATACAATACCGCTGGATGAGGGTAGCGATGGGCGATAAAATATGACATTAACTATGACTTTTACTTTGTATGTTATTTTATTAATTAAGTGTTTTAATTTGATTTATTTGATTTAATGTTATTTGTATCAGTTTATTTATTATGTACTTATGGAATTTAATTCTGAAATAAAATTTAATTTAATTAACCTTATAAGTTTACTTATTTTTTAAGTTTTATCTACTGTTCTTAGCCTGGATGACCTTTGTTTTAAAAAATCTGCTTTTTTTCGAATTTACTTAACTTCAAAAATTTTGATACTTTTTTGAATTTCCAAAAGTCGTAGAACAAAAGTTGTTTGTTAAGGTGCACAGAAGTAGCCCTTAACGGCTTGCTAGTATAATTATCAATAACCCTGTATAATTATAGAACCGAATATCGGAGTAAAAGCGTCTTACGATAACAAAAGGGACTTGCCTAGCGAAGCGACCCCACACTATATTTCAAAATAAACGTTTCGTTATTGATTATAAGTTATTACCAGTAAAAGAAAATGTTATACTATTCTACCAGTAAATAAGGTGTTCGTATGAAATCATAAATTACTAAGTTTTTTTTAATGGACATTCCACACATCGCCATCTAGCCCCAAGCTAAGTAACTAACTTGTGTTATGGGTGCTAGACAACGGATATACTACTAATATACATTTATTTTGTAAACATAATACTTGTAATACATAGAAACAACCAGACGACAGACAAATATCAAAGCATAAATTCTTGTCTGAGGCAGGAATCGAACCCGCAACCCTGTGTTCTGCAGTCCGGCATGGTGACCATTGTGCCAACTTAATCGTCAACGTAGTTAAATAACTACAATTAGTGTTACAGTCAGGTAAACAATAAAGTTCCTCCATATCCGAACTCTATCATTTTGTCAATCAAATTACGGACACAAATCCGTAATTATTATGTAAGCGAGTGTCATTATGGAGGTTTTTTCCATCAAGCCCGCGGCGCGTAACCTAAACGACACGCAATGTCAGAAATCAAAATATAAAGAAAAGACGAAGCGTCAAGGTGCCTAAGGCGTCCGAGGGGAAGAAAAGCGGGAAAGTTAAGTGGGGGTGGTGTCTAGCGGTGAGGCGGGGGAGCGCAGGGTGCGGTCATCGATCGCAACCCCCGTCGCGTCGGGGACCGTCATCAGCTGTTAGCAACGCCACGACTCACCTCCCGCACAAAACACTCGTTTATATCTCAAACTATAACTCTACTCTCGTCTCGTCTAGTCGTCAACCCTTAAATTTACGCCCCCACAGCGACACGACAGTACATCTTAAGAACGAGCCCCTTTTTCATCCCACCCAACAATCCTGTACTATCCTGTGTACAATCTCTTAAGATCACTGTGAAGCTGTTCCATACAAAAAGCGGTAACGTTTCCCATAAACGAAGTCCGATTTTGATAATTTTTGAAAATGTTCTAGATCTAATGGAAAACTAGGTTTAACCGTTTTTATCACTATCACTACATAGTATAAAACAAAGTCGGTTTTTCTGTCCCTATATCCCTTTGTATGCTTAAATCTTTAAAACTACGCAAACGGATTTTGATGCGGTTTTTTTTAATAGATAGAGTGATTCAAGAGGAAGGTTAATATGTATAATACATGCTTAATATAGCCGTGCAAAGCCGGGGCGGGTCGCTAGTTTTAAATAAATTAAAAAAAATAAGTTATTAGTATCTGAATATCTATATTTTTGACTTAAAAACTTCATCGAGCGTTTCAATTGTTTCTTAATAGACTAAACTGAATTAAGTACCAAAAAAGAAAAACGTATAAACCTAGAATAAGATGCAGTGAATTAAATGAGACCAAATTTATTTCATTTTGTGAAGGATAAAGGGGGTAAAAACGTTACGGCCCGCAACATTATTTGAAAAGCAAAATGTAGGCAATTACGTCCGAACTTAAACTCTCTCTATCGCACGATACGGGTCATTTTTGAAAATACCTACTCGCGCCGCGTCTCGAGAGCTCACGATTCTCAACATAAAAGTAGTAATTCGGTGATACTTAGGTTTAAATCGCTCGACCGAATTAACAACATGAAATAGCACGTGTATACATTTAAAAGTTTGTGAACAAAAGAGGGGACCTTTACCATTAATCAATTTGTACGGAACAAACCGGAAGCATCTGTCATCAAATAGGACTTCATTCATTAAATTATAAAGCAAGCAAGCTCACGTGGTAGTCCCGGTCATTCGTGTAAAAGGGGATCGCTACACAATGTGTAATTTACGTTCTAATGCGTTTGCATAGGACTGGTTGAAAAGTATTGAAAAGGTTCAATATCTCAACTTTTTCAATAAATAATGTCTGGAGAGTAAAGATAGAGCAATAATATTAATATCGTCTAGATAAAAATAGCAAGACAGTTGAAAAAACGAGCAATAGAAATAATACGATTTACCTACCAAATACAGGAGTCTGTGAGATTCCAATTTCCGTCCATCACAAAGCATTATTTGCAATTTAAAAGCACTCTACGCTGACAGTTGGAAATTCATTGCGATTGTGAGTGTCCAGAATTAGCATTTTATCAATGAATTCAATACTAACAGACGGCGTTTTCTAGACTTTAATTAGAGGTTTATTCTGATTATCTATCGCCTTGTTACCAGCGTACGCAACCATTTAGACTCTGGGTTCAATGTTGACTTGATTCCCATTTTATTTAAAATTTGTATAATGGGGTTCCTTAGTAGGGTCGTCTAGTTCAAATTGTCGGTCAAATAATGCCAATCTTCCTTAATAATATTGACAAAAATTACGTCACAGATGGGTACATTTATTATTGTAAATAAGCAGGTAACATTAGAGTTAAATTTATTTGTTACGCTTGACTGACTCGCGTTCTATTTCACCAGCCAGAGGCCCTATAAACTCAAGGATAGAGCCAAAATGATTGTGAGAAGCCGAAACTAATTTAGGCAATCCAGAAAATAGCATAATCTTTGTAATAAGGTAAGGACTAACGTCAGAATATAAGGGCTCTTCTGTGACTCTACCTATACTTTTCGGATCGCTGAAACGACGAAGGATCAAATCCACTAGGAGTCAGGACGGCCACGAAGGAAACGCATTCTTAGAAACGTTTATAATCGTGCTTCTTCCACGTAATTCTATAAAGCAGAAAGCGTTCTAGTAAACACGGAAGTATGCACAACATGTTAATTTAAACGTTCTCTTCGTGGATAAAGGTTGTCTTTTTTCAAGTAGTTAACACGATGTTTCAAAAAAGGCAACCTTAACGGCTACAGTATTTCCACGCCAATGATCATCAATAAGATGCGTATCTATCCTAATTTGTAACGATGGGAAAATGCACTGGAGATGAACTAGTAGGCTTCGTTCGATTTCTGTTTACCTGTGCAATTTGATTGGCCGGCATCTCGTCTTGTTCAGTGGCGAACTGTGGCGGTGGAGGTAACACGGGAGGCGGGAGGGCGCGCGGGTTTGAGCGATGCCCGCCCGGGCTGGTGCCCGCGCGCCCCTGCATGCGATCGCTACCTCACCACCGCAACACCACGGGACCACGAAGGCACGACACTTATACCATCACACACTACCACTATATCACCTCTCTTCGACTTATAACACCATCAGTCTTCGAATTGATATCGTTGTTAAAGCAGTGCCAATGTTTAAGTGAAAACTTTCGGATCCTGACCTAATAACTAATTAAAAGATTAGAACTTGTCATAGAAACTGATTAGCGAAAACCAAACCGCAATTCTAAACTATCTCCTTTTCAATAATAATACTCTACCCTGAGAGGTCTAATTGATTTCCAGAAAAATATAAGAGAAAAATCATTCGTTCGTGTACGCTCTCTGGTCAAATAAACCTCTGATTGAAAGGTGATCGATTATATTCAGGGTAAGAATTTGAAAGGGATCGCCCTTAGCTTGGGACTGCGTGCGGGGAGCCCGCTCGCTGATAAATGTGTTCAATCACGAGATGTTGGTTCATTCCGTATAAACACAACTCGACCTTAATTGCGCCGTTGCTGATAAACCGGGGTTCGCTATGACTATGACTTTTACACACGCCTTTTATAGTAACTATACTACGTGTGGCGTATAATACACTATTGTGTATTATGTTGTAATAAAGGCTCCTGGTATGTAGGTCAGAGCGACATGCATGCGTTTTAGGGAAACGAGCCTAGAATGGGGTCGCGCCGCGTGTTCAGTTCACTACAGTCCGTCGGATGGACAAAAACATAATACTCTTTCTTGACGGTTGATGTATGAAATACACGTAACAAAAATCAGGCTAAAAGGTTTTTAACTGTTACACAATAGGTACCAGAGTAGGAATATGTTTTTAAGTAAGAAAGTATTTAGCATTTGTGCAGGAAATTGTGTTAAATGGTACCAAAGTAGGAATATGTTTTTAAGTAAGAAAGTATTTAGCATTTGTGCAGGAAATTGTGTTAAATGGTACCAAAGTAGGAATATGTTTTTAAGTAAGAAAGTATTTAGCATTTGTGCAGGAAATGGTGTTAAATGTTTATATGAAATTTTAACATGTTCTGGCTGTATGCATTAATGTTAATTTTCAACCAAAGACGTTGTATAAAAAAAGGTCAGACATTTTTAGCTTATTTTTACTGACTTTTTCTTTGAATCGTGTCATCATGATTTCAAATTAAATTATATGTAATTGAAAGATAATATGATAATGTTATTAGTTTTTTATTAGTGAATAGTGATATTTTATACCGTTCCGATCTTCGTCGACCTAGACAATCTAGGTTGACGAGTGACTTTCACAAAATCATATTTTGGACGAATCTCAATGAAATGAGACATTAGAAATTGGACGGCTATCGTGTTACACAAAATATGAATTACGTGCAAATTGAAATGAGACAGTAGATCTCCGTACTATATTTTCAATTAATAATCACTACATAGTATAAAACAAAGTTTCTTCCCGCTGTCTGTCTGTCCCTATGTATGCTTAGATCTTTAAAACTACGCGACGGTTTTTGATGCAGTTTTTTAAATAGATAGAGTGATTCAAGAAGATGGTTTTAGTAAATAAAACAAAACTACTAAGTCACGGGCAGCAGCTAGTATCGAATTAATGCAAAATGAAAGTGCGAAATTAATTTATGCATTAAATAATACCTAATATGATGAATGAATTATTAATACGAATTATTCAAATAAGATATTAAATAGACTAACTATTTCATTTGAATGCATTTTGATTTGATAATGTATACAATTATTCTAAGTAAGTATATGAAAAACTTTTAAAGAATTCTGTTTTCTAATGTAAGTCATAACAACTGCAAATATAGTTAGACGGAATGTAACCACTTCACTGGAGAATTGGATTCTGAGGGTTGAAAATTATTTGCCGCAATGGTATTTGCGGCTACACTCGACGGTAAACCAAGTTTGAACAACCCCGGGAAAATGTTACTTACTTAGTTGATTACGGCTAGTTTAAAATATAAGGTAAATTTAATGTAATACAGAAGTTATTAATTAAAAAATAGTAGAAGCACAATAACTGTTAAAATCTCATCTGTCAAAATCTCATCTGTCGCGAGAACGGCTGAAAATGCTCACCCACAAAAGTGCCCAACGCGCCATAAGAAGTTTTCACTTCAAAAATAAGTTGTCTACCTATTTATGTATTATTAGATTAATTGTCTTGTTCTCTTTGAGTATTTATTGGTATAGTTACTGAAACATCCGCTAAACACATACTGAAATGTCAGCGATTATTGTGGACTGCAAATATGTTCTTTTACTACTTTCTCTATAAAAACAATTGCTTTATGTCAGAGAAATACTAGCAATTTGTACCCTGCAAATTTTATGATTTTTAACTGAAATGTATTTTCTAAAATCATTGTTATATGCTTAAAAACAAATTATTTTATGCCCAAATTATCAATATCATTAGACTAATTATTTCATTTGAAATAGCATGACATACGGCTCAGTAATATGTAGAATATTAATTATAATAGCCATACATAACAATGTCAAAATAGATAGAAAGCGGCCAAGATCTCAGTATTAGTTTATGGTTAATCAAATCGAATCAAATCAAAAATTTTTATTTCTTTGGATGTATAATACCTTAAAAGTATAATAGACCACTTGAAAACGTCTTAAAAACTAAGTTAGGATGTTATTTTTTTTTATTCAGATCCCTTCTGATCATCCCAAGTAATTCTAGTTAATTCTCCTGTCTCCGATTAAAATGAGGTCGAAGACGAAGATATCTTCTAACAAAGCGTCGCATCGTCAGATGAATGCTTTTAAAAGGCTGAAAACATAGCCTAACAAAAAGCACAATGGATTCCTAGCGACCTGCAAGCGATAAGTCTGTTAGCGGAGATTGAAAGCTTCTAGCTTATAGGCTTAAATATAACTCGGCTATTGAATGATAGCATATTAATTTGTATATAACTATAGATGTATGTACTTTTATGCTTGTTAATATGTATTTGGTTTATAACGCTTCAAAAACTTGAAACTTCTGCTCCTAAACTGTTTTTGGTTTGTGGTTATTCTGGGAATTAGGATAGGATACTAATATGATGTTGAAATAAGATATTCTAAAATTGTCAAGGAATCCGGATTTCCGAAACTTTGCTGATATAGCTGGGAGCATCTGTTAAGAATACCACATGTAGATGAAAATAACCTATAATTTGTATTAAAATAATAAAGTGTGCTTTTCATACTAATCTATACTTTCGTCATATTATTTTGACAGCCGAAACAACATCAATAACTTCAAAAGCTTTTACTTCCGTATGTTTCCTTTCATTTCGATGAATATCGTCTATCTTAAAATAGATTTAAAAGAAAGCAAATGATACATTTTACTTAGTACCGGTACTGTTTGTTTAACGTTTACTAAACATTGAAGGATAAATAAATAATGAATCATTGTAGGTATACTAAGAAAGGATAGAAAGATTTTAGTCACACGTGTTTGCTCTTAATTTCAATAGAGTTTGAATAGGATTGTGATATTATTCGTATTATCTCAAAACATTGTCTTTATAAAAATAATGTTCGATTCACATTAAACAAAAGATCTATTGACAATTATTCTCACTATCAAGTTTTCTCATGCGGTTTTTACATTTATTAGATACGACCAATTATTTCACGTTCTAGTTTTCAGTTTCGTTTGACGATTTGCGCATTGGCCTGCGCCGGTTTTTTACTGCTAGCTAGAATTACCTCATTTAGTGGTACCACTTAATAAATAGTTGTTTATCCAATTAAACTGATTTGTTTCAATTGGAAGGGTTGTATAGGGTGAAAGGAAGATGTGGTGTTATAGCCAGCAGCGGAGCGATATTGTGTTAGGGCGGGCGGGTTTTGTACTAGGGCGGGCGGGTAAACGGCACGACGCCTGACGCGGGACTGCCGCTCGACTCTCCCCACGCCACATGCCCCCTCAGCCCGTGACGTGCGCCAACAAAACACAGATTATGGGAGACACATTTATTAGCAAAAAACGCTACGTAAACTTCGATCGCTCTACAAGACGCACACATAGCTCTCTATCAGTCACAAATACAATTAATATTATGTATGTACAAACAAGTAATTTTCTATATTAGTAATCATACACTATGAGGCTTTTAGCATTATGGTGATTATCTTCCGCCGTATGAACATTACACCTGAGTGATCTGTAGTTGCGGTGGATGCGGCTGCCTTCTCTGTGGGCGGTGCGGTCTCGCTTGACACCACCCGCCAACTACTTGAAGACGTTTCATACAAGAAGCTCGCGAGGGTACTTTGCACCATCTACGGCGTTCCCTTGCCCCGAACGTCGTCGTCATTCTGTCTCCTGGTTTCGGTACATCGTAAACAATCTTCGGACTATCGACGGTTTCATTTCCTGGTGCGATTTTGTACTTGGCTCCAGTTATAGCTTTCTTTATTCCGTTTAGAGTACGTCTAGCAGGATTTTCTTCCTCTTTTACTTCGAATGTTGTTTCCCTTGGCACAGCAGTCAGTCGGCCAGTGGTTTGAGGCTGTAGATTCGTTTGAGGTTCGTTCTCTATTCGTTTGAAGAGGTTTCTTAATCGCGTGATAAGGGTAGGTGGCGGGTCAGTGTTGGTGCCGACGGTGCAGACTCGGGGTCTGGGTTGTTCAGGTTCAGGTATATTTGCGGTGACGTAGGATTGCGGTGGAAGTGTTGCCGACCGCCTGGGCTGGGGTTCATCGTGTAGATAGGCAACATGAAGCGTGCTGATACTGAGCGGCTGCTGAGGCGGTGGCCAGAGATCTCTCGTCGGAGGAACAGGAGAGGGGCGTTCTCCGAGCATACGGCGCGCGAACTCCGCAGGTTGCCATAGATAGCTGGCAGTCAGATTACCGTGCGTTTGCATCACAACAATGTCCACTCACGACACGGGAGCTACTGCGCCGCTAATCCAGTACGAGGCTTCGGGCACTTGACGGTTTTCGCGAAGAAATGCCGAGCAAAGGGCTTTAAATTAGATTATTGTGGCAAATATTGTATTGAGTTGTACAAGCTAGCTATGTATGTACCTATGGCGTTATTTAATCCGTTTTGTGTAATCGGGGCAAGGGAATACGCGTAACCTTTGTGCATTCCCTGCACATTATGCATTTTCTACTCATAATTAAGTGACTGTATAAGGAAAAAGTTTTAATTTAATAGAATCAGGTATTTCAAACTAATTAGGTAATAATGCGGTTCACAGAATACATCTACTTACCAAGTTTCAACAGTATAATTCTTATAGTTTCGGAAAAAAGTGGCTGTGACGTACGGCAGACAGACAGACATGACGAATTTATAAGGGTTCCATTTTTTGTCAATTGGCTACGGAACCCTAAAAATCACTTACTAATTTTAAATTAAGTAAGAAAGAACATATTTTAAGGTAGAATAATATTGCGATGAGATATAGATTTTCTCGATATAAAATATTCAACGGACAGTATCGAAGATTATACGTTATCAAAGTAAAAAGTATTACTGAAAATATTATTTGACGAAAATACTTCCCGCAAAGTAGCATAATTAAGTCTGTCTCTATGTATGCATAGATCTACTACGCAACGGATTTTGATGCGGTCTTTTTTAATAGATAGAGTGATTCAAGGAAGTCGCGGGCAACAGCTAGAGTATTCATAAAGACTAGTAAAGAAGAACTAACCTTTAGAGGTCTGATGATGGTGACCGTCTCTATCATTGTCGTAGATGCCATATTGTGTGACGTATCCATTCCTGAAAGAAAATAATGTTTGTTTAAAATACTCTAGGAAACAACGCGCAACGGCTCCAATCTCACGCGCGTAAGTCCCGATTCCGAACAAATCTTCTAAACATATAAAATGCTTTGTCCTGACTGACTGACGGATCAACGCACAGCCTAAACCGCTGATCATAGAGACCTGAAACTTGAGGGTGTGTTCTTTGTATGACGTAGGCATCCGATAAGAAGGGATTTTCCGAAATTCTACTCCTATGAGATAAAAAAGGAGGGCAAAGTTTGTATGGGACAACATGATACCTTGGTGCTTGATCGACTAATTCTACGGGGACGAAGTCGCGGGCAAAAGCTAGTATCGATATAAAACAAGGTTAAATGCTAAAACGCGACCACGGTAACTAATACCTACCACGAAAAAATTCAAAATTCGTGCATCTGACGACTATTTTTAATGATTGTTATAACATCTGAATAAATAAATAAAATAATTTATTTCAGGCTACAAAGGCCTATAATAATAATTGAATGTGTTAATAGGTAGCTTAGAACTATGTTAGTAGCACTTCCATGACACTACACTTTCAGTTTGTTTGTGGAGTTTGTCCGTGAAAGCGACGGAACACCACGTCCTTCTGCCAGAAGCCTGATAGCCAGAAGCTGTATAGCCTATCCTTAACACTCAAGTGTAAAAGCTATCATTGAATACCCAATTTATCAAAATCTGTTCATTTATTATCGAGTTACGATAAATAAACAAACGACAGGATCGCGTCAGGAATTCCCGCATCCGGGGCAGCCTTCATGTCTGAGACATTGCAGATAAATTGCAAGAATGTCGCCTACGCTGGTACGGTCACGTCTTGCGAAAACCGGCTAGTTACGTGGGGATGTCTTGCCAAGGCGCCTCCGCGCGCCGGGTCGTGGCAGACTGGGTAGACCCAAGAAGTGCTGGCTTGACGTCGTCATGGGTGATGCGAGCAAATGGTCTTACTAACCAGGATGCCGAAGATCGTGCGAAGTGGAGGCGTAAAAGTAGGAAAGCGGACCCCGGGATCCCGAGAGGGATGCAACCGGGAACATCGCTCGGATGATGATGATGACGATAAATAAACAAAAATCGAATTTACGAGACCAGTGGGTACCGTCCCATTAAAAACATTTACTTCAAATGTTTGGGTAAAAAGTATTATAATCTATGTTATCCCAGGATCCAATAGACATAGTCAAACTTTCGCATTTATAATAAAGCTTTTCGACGTGGGATTTCAACAGCTTGTACACTATAATAATAAAAAAAATAAAAAAATAAAAATAATAAATAAATTTATTCAAAAAACCATTTTACAAATGTAAACTATGAACTAAAAAATACAAAAACACAATAAAACACATTTGCCTGAACTAGGATGTTCCTGTGTTTCAGGCGAATAAGGACTCAGTTATTAGCTTATAAAATAAAATAAATTACTAGCAAAGTGATTATTAAAATAATATCCTTTGTACAAGACTTATTAATATTAAAATAGTTGGAATACAAACATGACTGTACAAACACAAGGTAAGATTAACATAACTGTGGGCTGACCGGTGGTGTGTGAATCATACCTAGTGTGTGACTACATGGCCTCCAAATGTATTACCCAACATTCAATGGAACTGATTCTGCAACATTTGCAAGGTCTTTTTAACAAATGTTATGCATTTATATATGTCATAGCTGGGTTGCCACCTTAGACCATTCTATGGTTGCCACAATGGTGGAGGTAGGATCAACATCATACCATCCACTCTCATTACTATAGTTTTTATTCCTTGACTCACTTGACATTGGCAGAATTGCATCCTTATGTCAGCACTCAGCCATTACAACACAAGTTGAAGTCATGCAAAGGCACGGTCAGAGTGTACTTAGGTACAGTCGGCTGCATAATTGCAGCCCTCGGTAGAGTTCGAAAATTACTATTATTGGAATGTTTGCATTGTAATAATTTTGTTTGATTAAATAATGAGTTAGAAGACTCTAAACTTCAACTAATGCAGGTGTCTAGAATCTTGTTCGTGTTGAAAACATTCTTATAACAGCCGTTTTGGAGCTCTACGGTGGGTCTGCAATTATGCAGCCGACATACCTCATGTGTGATCCAGCCATACATTTGGATCCACAAAGCAAATGTTCTAATCATGGACAGAAATGTGAAGAACCTGATGTGGACTCAGCTGATAATCAAAATTGTTAACTTTTAAATGTTCTAGCTAGACAAAAAACATAGAAAAGAATAATCTACACTAATCTATCAATTAAGAAAGATATTTTTGTTTGCATTGAATAGGCTCCGAAACAACAGGACCGATTTTGATGAAACTTGATATGAGGATACATGAAATTAGGCAACTTTTATCCCGATATACTCACGGGATTTAATTTGGGTAAGTACTTCAGCACACAATTTATATAAAAAACTAGCAGTCACCCCACAGATTTACCCGTGAAAGTGCCGATACCCGGGAAATATCAGGTTTCGGCACTAATCTTTCCTTTGTAATATTAGTGTAAAAGAACTATTGCTCTGACTAGAGGCATAATTCTTGAATGAAATAGAATACATTTGTATGGAGAAAGTGTACTGCTTAAATACCCTCATAAGCGTAGTCAATAAAGGTAGCAGTTCTACACAGCTAAGTCTCAATGGTGTTGATACGAAGCCAGGGTTACTGTTCTGACCTGAAATTGCTATCTTAGCTTGGAATACAGTCTTGTTTTGTCTAGACCTTATATTTCTGTTTTTCAAAGGACTTTGTTTTCTTGAGTTACAGCTAACATTCCGGACTTACGCCCGACACAAGCATGTAAATCGGCGATACCTAACAATGTTTTGATTCTATAGCTGTGGTTGACTCAATCAATAAATATTTACAGCAATTTTACTATAAAATAATTAATTAAATATTACTTACATACACGCTGCCTGTGGTCCTTTGGTCATAAAACGACGTTAGTTTGGAGATTTTCTAAGTTTATTCATAGCAATGATTGTAGATCGTGAAATTATTCATTTGTTCACAAAGGCTTCAGAATTATGAGTAAAATAAGCCACTGAATCATCGAACTAATCCCTGATGAGTATCTAAATTTCACACTATTAGTTCGAAACACATTCCTTTCCGTGAAATAACAATTTTACTAAGAATTTTATTACAAAACAATGGAGAAAGCGATATTCGAGAAGAAAGGCAAATGCACCAACGGCGGACATTGATTGATTGAATCGAATGACGCGAATGACATTTTTTTTCAGTCACAAATCAGTCACGCGTCTGTCTACATTAAAACTTTGAATCAAACAAAACAAACATGAAGACTTTGACATTTTTGGCCAGTTTTTACCTCTTCGATGACATAAACGGTTTTGATAAATGATGACTGCTTTTCATAAGCATGGCAACATTGCGAATTTGCATGAATGAAAAAAAAACATATTTTTATTCTCTGTGGAGTGACGCGCTTTTGCTTCGCTCGATGCGGTTTTGGTGGGATTTTGTGATTTTGTGCCGCTTTTTGTCGCCTGACCACACACCGGCAAATTCATTTGATTTTGCTGGATGCACATTTCCTTGACGAGTAATAAAAACTTAGCTTATAATGGCTGGTGTGAAATCTCTTAGTATCCGGGGCATACGAAGTTTTGGCCCCGAAACCGCTGATGAACAGCGCATTTCCTTTGAAAAACCTCTAACTTTGATACTTGGCCAAAATGGTTGTGGTAAAACAACTATTATTGAGTGTTTACGTTATGCTGTGACGGGGCAAATGCCTCCAGGCAGCCGTAACGAGTGTTTCGTCCATGATGCCAAAGTGAATAGATCGACTGAGGTGCTTGGCCAAGTGAGATTGAAGGTAAGCTTCGACAGTATCCGGTACTTAGGGTTATGTTCCTTTGTTTTACCAATGTTCTACTGGTTTTGGTCAAGGTTTAGAATCAAGCCCCAAATCAATAGAATTTGTTGGACAGCCATAAGTGCCACCGCCCGGTTATAGCGTTGGATACGTCACACGTCTGTGCGAGACAGTAATAAATCTTCACAACATAACCTTCATATAAAAATTCACCTATGTATACTTTTAGATAGTAAATGCAAAAGATAAACAGCTGGAAGTATCAAGATCTATGAAAGTAACCCTACAGCAAAGGAAGAATGCTTCAACTAAATTCCAAACCCTCGATTCTTATTTGTCAACTGTTGATGAAGATGGGAATACAAAGGACATTTCTACAAGATGTGCCGATTTGGACCTCGTCATGTACCAAGAACTGGGTAAGTTAAGTCTAGTTGCTCCATTCGGTTTTACCCATGTAAGTGCTGATCATAAGGGAAAACTGGAATAAAAAGCACTATATTACTCACAAAGATTCAATGTATTTTTATGCCAGCCAAGTCAAGATAGAGAGTCATAATCAGATGCCACAAAGGCACTCAACAAACATGAGGTTGAACAAAGAATTAAAGTTACCTACCTAGTGTGCTATCTACTTAAACAAGCATGTTAAATAGTAGAGAAGCATAAAAGCATGTTTTTAACTAGCAAGTGTATCCCAGATTTTTTTCTATATTTTACATAGTTTATAACAATGTCACTAACCATTGTCTGTCACTATGTATGCTTAGATCTTTAAAACTACGCAACGGATTTTGATGCGGTTTTTAAATAGTTATGAGTGATTCGAGAGGAAGGTTTTTATGTATAATACATGCATAATATAGTGTGCAATCCCTAGTATATTATAAAGAGGGAGATTTGTTTGTTTGTTATAATATAAAAAAAGAGAAAATGTTTGTAATAAAACTACTGAGGCTCTGAAACTACTGAATTTTGATGAAACTAAAATAAATGTGTTCTTAGGTTGTTCTTTTTCATCATTTAAATAAATAAATTCTTTGTGTTCTAGGTGTATCAAAGGCCATTTTGAACTCTGTAATATTCTGTCACCAAGAGGACTCAAGCTGGCCCCTGGATGAAGGCAAGAAAGTAAAGGAAAGATTCGATGAAATCTTTGATGCTGACAAATACAGTGATTGCTTTGATCGTCTGAGGAAAATAAGGAAAGAATATGCTAACACTTTGAACCTTCTGGGTAAGGCTTAATACAAATTAATAATCTACCATGCAACAAGTTATTTGCTCAATGTTGTATAATAACATTGCAACAACAAAATGCCTTTACATTCAATCTAAATGATTTATAAAGCACCAACAACTCAATCTATGCTATTAAGGACGCTGTAGTGCCTGGCACATATCTTGCTCGGCTTGCTCAGAAACTATACCACTCTCTGAGCTAAATCAACTAAGGGTTTAGGAAAGAATTCTAAGTCAAATTCCTCAGAATCTTAGTTGGCTTCTATCTATACTATACTTACTAAGATTTTAAACTAAAATGGTTATTTTCATTATTTAAGCTTCAAAATAAAGTTGTAAATATATACTTACTTATTATACATAGAAACAACCAGACCACAGACAAATATCTAAGCATAAATACTTGGCTGAGGCAGGAATCGAACCCGCAACCCTGTGTTTGGCAGTCCAGCATGGTGACCATTGTGCCAACTTGGTTGTCATATTTACACAATGTTACTATTCTTTCACAGCCCAAGAAGTGGGTTTCCTAACTGAAAAGAAACAAGACTTGGACAAGAAGAAACTTCAGGTTGTAAACGCGGAGACCCAGATATCAGAGAAGGAGTTGAAAGTGGCTGAACTTACAAATGAATTGAAGCCGGTTAATGAGAAGTTGACCGCTATAAAGACACTCGAAAGTGATCTTCTATCTTTTGAGACTAAGAGAGAGAAAATTAAAGTCAGGTAAGACATACTTAGTGCACACGCACATAAGCGCCAATTATTTAAAAAAAGGCTTGTTCTATTAGGCCTCGATAGATGGCCACTGAAAGTTTTCTATGACCGCTAAAAATTTACCTAGTAAATTGTAATAGGAATAGGTAAACCTTTACCTTGCGTACAAGAGGCCAATGTGCCTCCCGTGGATTACTTTCTTTTTTAAAAATAAAATCCCAGACCAATACAATACTAGTTTTGAAGGCAAAATGCTAAGAGACCAACCACCACATCAATAAAGATATTTCGATGCAGCACATTAGATATGTGATTTGTAAATGTCGTACTCTACCGTGCGTCGGTGAGCGCTCTCTTTTAAGAGTATGCTTTTATTTTCCAGAAAATAAATAAATATATTGACTAAACTGATGTTCAATTTTACTAAGTGTAGCCTTAAAACATTTTTTATCATTTCAGATTAGAACATTTCCAAAAACAGGAACAAGAGTTAAAGGAAAACATCAAAACTATGTTTGAAGGAGCTCTTGAAGAATTGGAGCAGAGTATCCGTAAGTTATTCATTCCCATCTATAAATTTACAATTCAAAGCCCTGGCTGACTGATAAGCCAATGAACGGACCAAACTATTTGGCACTATTATGACGTAGGCATCCTCTCAGGAAGGATTTTGAAGAAAATTAAATTAAAGCCAGTTAATTAATATTATAAATAACAAACTCCGCATGATTCTTCCCACTATTTATATTTTGTTTTTATTTTTTCCGTTTAGAAAATCATGAAACTAACCATAAAGCAAAGAAAAAGGAACTAGATGAAACTAACAAGAAAAATAATGCATTGAACAAGGAAGAACAGAAAGTTGTTAACGAAATGAACACTAATCAGCTGAAGGTGAACAAATTCACCCTGTTGGAGAGTCAGAATCAAGAGAGAATTGATAATAAATATAAGATGATTGTTGAGTCTGCTAAAACTGCAGGTAAATGTGTTTGAAAGTTGCTGCTTTTTCTACCATTCAATAGAGTTCAAGTTACTGCATCTATGTTTTTGGCTTAAGCCAGCACTACACTACTCGTGAAGTTGATTAAAGTAACCTGAATTAGATAGCGTAGAGAGGCACTTCGGGCAACATCGCCTCGCCTCGGTTGACTTCCGCTCGTTGTCCGTATTTGTGCACGAGTCAAAGGGTGCGAAGTAACGCGGAGTTCGACTACGAACGTTTCTCGTGATGTTGCACGAGTGTGTAGACGCGTACTTCAGACCTCGGTCAACCTCGTCGTTTAATTTCACAAGTAGTGTAGTGGAGGCTTAATGAATATGATGATATATACTGACAGTTTAACTAATATTATGTGCTCTGTAGAAATCGAAGATATCACTGAAGTGAAAGATGATGAGGAAGCAGAACAAGCCTTCCAGAAAGTACAAGAGAAGATTGATCAACTGAATAAAGAACTTGCCGATCAGAAAGCTGAAGCAGATGTGGAAGAGAAGAAGATTCAAGCACTTGTCGATGAAAGTCGCGATGCTTTGGTATGTAGTTCATTCGTATCTTCTACGTGTCGCAATTCTATTCACTTATAATGGCTTAATGATATGGCGCTCGCTCGTGTTAGATCGTAGTTATAACCTAACGTATTATGTTTACAGTCGGCCCATAAACAAAAGATCTCAAGTAAAGAAACAGAAATCCACAAGAATAAAAGAGAGTTGACTAAAATGGAGAAGGAAATAAACGCGACGACCGAATCTAAAAATCGTTTGGAAGCTCTTGAACAGAAACTACAGGAGGCTGAAAAGTAAGTTTCTACAATTTTACAAAAAAATGTATTTCCAAAATACAGTGACCATTCCGCCAGTGGCTGATTTGCCCTTCAATTTCACTCATCATCATCATCATCCGAGCGATGTTCCCGGTTGCATCCCTCTCGGGAGGCCGGGCTCCTCTTTCCTACTTTTACGCCTCCACTTCGCGGGATATTCGGCATCCTGGTTAGTAAGGCCATTTGCACGCATATCACCCTTTACGACGTCAAGCCAGCACTTTTTGGGTCTACCCAGTCTGCTACGGCCCGGCGGAGGCGCCATGCCCTTCAACTTCACTACACAATACCTAATCTAAGATTCCTTTATGAACAACCTTCCCTGATAAGTTAAAATAAAAATTATGTATTTTATTGGTATGGAATTTGTATATTAACCAAACCAGTGAAAAGTCTAAAAAAATAAAAAATTATTAATCATTCTGGACTGACAATTTTTTAGGCAACGCATTTGCAATATATTTATTGACCTATTTAAATTGATACAAAATACTTTTCTACCATTAATCGTCGTCGTCGTCGTCGTCGGTTCTTAAAGAGACCCCGTGCTAATTAGACTCAATGCTACTAGGCTCAGAGGTTTCACAAAGAATTCAAGGGTCTTTTCTAGTTAAGTATGCCTCTTCCCCAATTTTAAAGAAATCTGTACTTTTTATCTATAGTGAACATCAGACAGCCGAAAAAGAATTGAATCCAGAAGAATGTCAAACCGAAATCAATGACGATGAAAAAGCTATTGAAAGTCATGAACAGGAATTGGAGCAATTCAATTCTAAGGTAAAGTTTTAAAGCAACCCAAATAATAGTACTAGTGGGTAACTGTTTAGAATCTTGGGTACGGAGGGGTAATTGAATTTCTCACACCTTCCCACGCTTAACTATTATTCATAGATAGACAAATTTAAGATCTCTATCCATACCTTTAATACCCATACATTTAGCACATAGATAGGGATAGAATGGTAGACTTATTTCTCTTGTATTTTAGGTAACAAAGCTCCAAAAGCAATCAGCCAAGTTGAAAGAGAAGGACATGGTTGAAGGAATCTTAAAGCAAAAAGAGAAGGAACTTGCCGTTCTCATGAACAAACATAAAGTAGCCCTCACAGAGATACTGGGTAGCGTTCCGGAGAGCAACTTTGCTATGTCGGTGAACAAGTTTGAATGCGATATCAAATCGCAAGTAGATTCTATGAAGAAGACATTGAAGGAGCGTCAAATAGAGGTGAGTTATCTATGTTTACGCTAGCATGTAAATCTGACTGCAAAATGATCATATTTTCAACTAGCTTTTGATGGGTGCGTGTACTTATGTACGCGTGTGAGCAGTTATACTTCTTTGCATCATTAAAAAATAGTTTTTAATTGCATGCAAATAATTAAATACAATAAAAAAATCAAGGACTGGAAAAGGATAGTCAACACAGTCAATAAAGTTCAGTTTTAATTTGAAAAATTAAATAAATAAATCTTCAAGCTGTTACTTTTGTGTTACAGTGATACGCACGCATCTTAAAATTTTACTCTGTTAAATTATAACTTCAAAAAGAATAAAACTTAAAATTTTATTTGTTCAGTCAACAAAACTAGAAACTGAGAGGAAACACATCAGAGAAACTTTGAATGACCGTCGTTCAGAGCTGTCTAAAGCTGAGGATAAGATGTACACCGCTTGCGGCACGCAGTCCTATGACTCTACTCTGGCTAAATATACTACTACAGTGGAGAAATTGCAGGTAAGAGAAAAAGTACCCCGTACGTCCGTCTGATATTTATTTTGCGGGCAGCTTCAACCTGTTACTTTAGTTTTATAGTATTGCGCGCGCATCTTAAAATGTCACTCTCGCAGCTTCGACCTGTTTTATTTTTGGGTTACGAAGCTGCAACATGTTAATTTTGAGTTAAAGAAGTATTACTTCAAAAATATATTTTTCCTGACGACGTGACTTTTCAGGAAGAACAAAATGTTTTGCAATCGTCTATGTTCATATTCGCCAAGTATAAAACTCAATTGAAGGACAACAGCTGCTGCCCCCTGTGTAGCCGTGGATTTGATACTGATAACGAGGTATGATTTATTTTTTTAAACATTCTTAAAGTCAAAATGATGCTTTTCAACTTCAGCAAAAATGTGTTGTTTTGTACATTGTAACATCAGGAATGTTGCAATGTTTCGTCACATTTTTGCTTGGCTTTGCTAGTGTGGTACTGTGTCTGTACTTTTACTGTGGTCTGGTCTACAAAATGCAGATTCAATTTGATCTAAGTTCAATATACACTAGATCAGATTACAGTCTATAATATTGACTGTAGAATCCTTGTTATTAAATAAATAAAATATTCCTTCCCCAGGTGACGGACTTGATATCACAATTGACAACCCAAGTGATGAATGTACCATCCAAACTGGAGAAGGTAACGGAGGACTTGCAAAGGGCATCAGCCAAGAAGGATGAGTTGCTAAGCATGAAATCTCTCAACGAGAAGATTGTTAATCTCAAAGAGAAGGATATACCACAGTTGGAAACAAGATTGAATGATACGGATGCGGTAATGTATTTCGATTATGTTATATAGTATTAGCTGTCCTGGCAAATGTTGATTTGCCATTTATAAAAAAAATAGTTGTTATTCGATTCTCAGATCTAATGAATATATACAAAAAATTTAATACAGATCAGTTCAGCCGTTTAGGTGGAGTTTGGTAACTAACACCGCGACACGAGAATTTTATATATAGGGACGAATTTTTCCCCTTGGCTTTCAGCTTCGAAACTACTGAACCGATTTTCATGAAATTTGGTATAAATAAAGAAACCTTGATTCATTGGAAATAATATAAGCTACTTTTATCCCAATATTCCCACAGAATCGGGAGTCACGTGGGAAAACCGCGGAGCGCTGCTAGTGTACCAATAAATAAAATAGCAAGAAATACTCAAAGCAGACACGAGAATGACTTTAATTAATATGAAAACAGCATCATTTTTTGATGAAATTTTTACTAGAGCCAGGGAGCAAACCTGTTAATTATGTTCATTTTACAGAAAAATGTGATTTAGTCATACTGTTTCTATGATGTCATGTAACTTTTTTCTGACTTTTTTCTGGCTACAATCAAGTCTGCAGTGAGACTCAATATTCTTAATTAAATTTACAATAAATGTATATCTATTTATCTATGAGATGACTTGGACAAACTGGCAGATTGGCAATCCGTCGCACAAGATCGCGATCAGTAGAATAGAGAGGCCTTTGAACCACAGTGGGATACTATAGGCTCATAATAATAATTTATCTATCAGGTCCAGGTGCCTAAGCAGATATATTCTGATGAGTCTAAATAATTTGTTCTTATTTCGTTACAGAAAATCAAAAAATGTACTGAAACTATTGAAGAGTTACAAATGTCTTTGATAGAGCCCGAACAGAAGATGGCGACAGCTAAACAAATACATTCGGAGATGCCGCTGTTGGACCGCTACCTGGCTGACACCAAGACCATTGTTAAAAATGTGAGTTTTACCATAGAATATAGGTATACTACTATAGAGAATTCTACGCACATTTAAGTACACATAATCTCACCTATCACTTTGACGACCACACAGCCGGGTTCGATTCCTGCCATAAAATATAGAAAGGTAGAGAGGCCTTTGCCCTGCAGTGGGACAGTTTAGGCTCTTAATAATAATATAAGTAAGTATTAGTATATATAAGTATTAAGTTATTAGTGTAAGTATTTAAGTATTTTAACCATTCTCTGGATACCATAACACAAGCCTAGTTGCCTAGCCTGCAGTACTCTGCAATATTTATTTTAAAAAAAAATTACACCTACTGTAACCTACCCTTGGAATAAAATTTGAAAGATAGCTAACCAAACCCATTTTAAAATCCCTTATATCTCTAGAGATAATTGTGTAATCTATACATTGATATTATGTGTAAAAAATATTTATATTTACTTGTCCTTTAGTTGCTCGGAGACTTTCAAATACATATGTTTTTGTGGACGATAGTCTGGAAAAATAAACTATTTCATGTTATTGTAGCTGGACAACTTAAAAGCGCAATGTGCCGAAATGGAAACGGACATAACCCTAGACGACGCGATCGCGAAGCAAGCGGACATGCGTCAGAAACTATCTACACTAAGGAACCGAGTTAAGGCATCGCAGAAGAAATTGAACATGTACAATAAGAAATTACAAACATTGTCCGATAAGAAGAATAAGATTAAGGAGGACTTGCTTAATGTTCAGAAAAAGGTAAGAGACAAATATACTTACTTTTTATAGGCTAGATTTTTAATATCTCACCTTATCTTAAAAGTAAAAGCATCTAAGAATAACTTCTATCTTGGTTCTATTTGTATATTATTTTATAACTCTCTGGCGAAATTTTTTAATCTGCGCTGCGTTTTTTGTTAACAACAGTAATAGGTAAAACTCTGACATGTATTTATTGTATGAAAAACAGACAGACAGACGGACAAGAAAGTAATCTTATAAGGGTTCCTTTTTACCCGACTTCGCGACGCAAAGAAGTGGTAATGTATTCATCAGTCTATGTATGTATGTTTGAACCTATATGGCTCTCTAGAGCCCAAACGCGTGGGCCGATTTTGATGATTCTTACGTTAATTTTACCTTTTGAGGTATGGAACCCTTAAAAATTGACGAAAGCAGGAAAAGTTTTTTTATTTATTAGTTTTTATTAATGTTTTCATAGGTACAAGATCTAGTGAACCTCCAAGAAAATAAGAAGCAAATAGAAGCCAACAGAGAGAAGCTTCAAACAGAACTTAAAGAGTTGAACGATGGACTGGCGCCATTGCAGGAAGTACTCAAAAACAAACAACAAGCAAAGAACGAAATCGTTAAGAAGTATAGGTTTGTAATTTTTACTCATACTCCGAAACCCAGTGCAAACATCGGTATACTCTAAATCCTATTATTTAGCCTACGGTGTCCCAAAGGTGTCCTTAAATTACAGTCATATGCCATGGATTACTCTTCTATGAAGCAGTCTAGCTCATCCCGCCATGTTGCCTTCCGAGCCTACCCCCTGGCGTTTCTAAGGTTCCAAGCAAGTTGCGATAGTTATAGTAATCTTAAATTATTTATCATTTTACAGGGAATTAGTAGACTCTAAGACCACCTACATAACTACAGTGAAAAACTCCTTCGAGAAAGTTAAGTCGATCGATTCAGAGATCAAAGCGCATTTAAAGAAGGATATACCGGGAGAGATTGCAAAGATAAAGGAGGCCAATGAAAAACTGATAGAGAAACAGAAGCAAATCGTAGCTGATAGGGAGGAATTGGCTAAGGCTATTGATTTATTGAAGGATGAAATATCTAAACAAGAGGTATGTAAAACACAATGTTTACTGCGAACAGTTCTCACTAGCTATCCATTATCGCACTTCACACAACAAGAAAATAGAGATGTAAACATCGCAAATACTCTTCATCAACATAGGAGCGGGGATTGTTAATCAAGTAATAATGGAGTTTTATGCCCTGCATAGATTTCAGACAGTTTACAGCAAAGAATAATAGTTGATATATTATAGAAATCACACTGCAAAAACATTTAAATAGCAACACATAAGTAAGACTAGTCCCTTGAAGCTGTTTAAAGTTTATATTATACTAGCTTCTGCCCGCAACTTTGCTCTCCATTTAACCCTTCTAGGGTTGGAATTTCGGAATACCTATACTACACAAAGAAGACACCTTCCAAACTTCATGTCTGCTTAAGCCAGGATCAGCGGCTTAAGCTCTACGTTAATATTTCAGTCAGAAAGTTGGTCAGTTAGTACTTTGATTTTAATATTTATAGACTACTTCTTTTTCTGACATGAACCCTAGCTTAGAAGTAGAGACAACCCAGGACAGATCGACCTGGCACTAAGTGATAACAGACCCAACCCCAAGTAAAGGAAAAGGGTACTTTACCCATGTGTGGTCTGTCAGTCAAGATAAATTATTATAATAAATTCATTTATTTTCAGCTGTACAAACGTGATTTAGAAGATAACCTAAAATACCGTCAAACCCAAACAAACATTGAGAATTGTAAGCAAGAAGATGTTGAGATCAATGAGAAATTGAACGGGATCAACCGAGATCAGTTGAGTGAGAAAGAAGGACTGATTAAACAGCAGAACCAGTTGTTCACGGAGAGGGCTCAGACCGAGGGTAGTTTGAAGACATTGAAGGTATGTTAACTGGTCTGAAGGCCAATTCTCGTAAATAACATTGTTTAAATTACATTTCAATTGCAAAAGATACACTTAAAGTCAGTTTTTTTTACAAAAAGCTAACTTTGAGGGTATTTTGAGCTACTTTGAGGGTATAATTTATGATCGAAATGCAATTGAGATGATATTGAAATATAATTTGAACAATTTTATTTACGAGAATTGGCCTTCAGTTGCATTATTTTTTCGTGAATTTTATATTTCTGAGCAATTTTTAGTTCATTATTTTTTATTTTAGAAAAGCCTTAAATTAATGAGAGCAGAGTTAACCGAAGCGATGTCCCGGGACATTGAAAAAAAGTATAGAGAGAAAATATACGAGTTACACGTAACTAAAGCTATCGATAAGGACATTAAGAACTATGCAGTAGCATTGGAGAAATGTCTGCTCGAGTTCCATAAGGAGAAAATGGAAAACATTAATATTATTATCAGGTTAGTGAATCAAATAAGTTCACAGTAGAAGTTTATGTTACGATAATGTAGGAACACAGCGCTATCTAGTTCCAAGCTAATAGGCTTGTATTGTGGTGACCAGACAACATAAACACCCAGACCACAAAAAAATTTATCTGTACACAAATATTGAAGGCGGTACTGTGTTCGAGGTGGGTCTTAACCCTCCATGTGACATTGGTCGTCTATATCTGTATCTCCAATGTCCTCCAAGATTTGCGATATATGTAATGTTAATTTATGTAAAAATATCACACTTTCAAATATTTCTTTCTAGGGAATTATGGCGAAAGATATACAGAGGAAATGATATTGATTACATTGAAATCAAAACTGAAGGCAGCGTCTCCGACAACGATAGGCGTAAATATGATTACAGGTAACTTTTTAGATATACATACGCAGAAGCAATAATCCTAGATTGTAGACGGACGACTTTAAGGTCGCAGGAAGCCGTTCAGGGGGCAAGCGACCGATCGATCTGGAAATCCTTGAAGAATACCCGCGTATTCTAAGTATGTTTATCTGATGCCAACATAAACCAAACGAAGCGCAAGATCACTATCTACATTTTCTCGAAGCGCTTCGTCGTTTCTTGAACCCTCATAACTTGGGTTTGGGTTATATAAAACTCGCGGGTGATGCCAATAGTGAACTTATTAAACTTAGTATAAAGTTTAAATTGCATAGCTCTTGTACTTTAGTTTTTATTGATATTTATGTCAGCAGTTTTCTCAAAAACAACTCCATTTATTATATTGTTAGTTAGATTTTGAGGTCGCTATTGTTTTACCTATTGATTAATTTCAGAGTGGTGCAGTGCAAGAATGGAGTTGAAATAGACATGCGCGGTAGATGCAGTGCCGGACAGAAAGTATTGGCTTGTCTTATTATAAGATTAGCTCTTGCTGAGACATTCAGTTCTAGGTGAGTTCAACTAAATAGTTTTTAACACTTACACGATTTTATAGTTTCTATTTTCTGGGTTTGAATACCGTATTTTCTACTTTATTTTTCTTTTTCGATTCGACTATGTTGCAATAGTTATGATCGCGAGAAAACTGGAGAACGTTGCCATCTCTTTCTCTCTCACGCGATTAAGACCCGGAAATAATAATGACTGTTAAATTTTTGGCTAATCCGGATTAGACACCCGTGCCATCTTACTGGCTAACCCATCTCTTTGGAAGAAGGCCCTTACCTACTGGATTGGAACATATCAATGCCATGGGCTAACTTTAAACCTTGTTGCAGATTTGGTATCCTAGCTCTGGACGAGCCAACAACGAACTTAGACCAGGACAACGTCAGAAGTCTATGCTCTGCCCTCGGCGAAATAGTCCAAGAGCGAATGATACAAAGGAACTTCATGTTTATCATCATTACTCATGATAAAGAGTTCATCGAATCTCTCGGTAACATCGATAAAGTTACACATTACTATGAAGTGGCGAGAAACGAAGACGGCAAGTCTAGGATTAAGAGAGTTAAGTTTATGTAAATTGACCAGAGAGGATTCAATTACAGTGAAATTGAGAGAATTTGAAATTTGGCAACACTTTTGTTTTTGTCTCTGTAGTGTCACTTTTGGCGTATTTTAAAATTAATCGCTAGAATTGATGAAACTATTTTATACGCCTATTGACTGCGCGATTCTATATCGACGTCGCAGACATACTGAAGCTCATCCCCATTACCCTATAAATGTTACTTAGCTGTTAATCATCATTCTATCTATATCATTGAGGCTTCCTTTTAGGACATAGGTGCCCGTTAAGAAATAATTCACGGAAATTCGATCTCCAATGTGCTTACAACTTTCTCTGACTGATAGCATTGCAGTCTACACCACTGGGTCTAGAAACTCAGAATTTTGCACAAGGGTTCCTTATGTGTCGTAAATGAGCACAAAAGAAGGATTCATACGGGATCGGAATTTTATTTTTTGTTATTATTTATTCCAAGGATTAACTCTTGGTCTTATTTTTGTTAGTGATATTTTACGTCAGGCGTGACAAAACAGTGATTACCTAATTAATCGCTGAGTAACGTTTATAAAGGGTATGTGTTTAACGTTTATCAAATACTATCACAAGCAATCACAACTCATGGTAGGAGTAGTGATGTTCTCTTCTCTATTTCACTGTAATTTGTTTTTCTTTGGAAGTGATGTTTTATGTTCTGTGTAAGTGAAATGTAGCCATTCCTACAAACATAACGATAAATACAGTTAGGTACATGCTGTGCCTTACAGATTCAATGTTAATTTTTAACGGAATTATCAATAGCTGTAATTCTTTTTTTATAAATTAATAAAAGAATTTTATGATTAAAATAATTAAGATTTAATAGTAGTTTTATTTATATGACAATCAATTACAAGTAGGTTCATCACTTACATCACTTAGGACGTATTTTAAATTAAGACGAGTTGTTGATAGAAACAGTTTGAAAAGATTCACATGTTTTAAAAAAAGTGTCTGTCTCTCGATCGTCTTCACTACATAGTCACTACATAGTATAAAACAAAGTCGCTTTTTCTGTCCCTATATCCCTTTGTACGCTTAAATCTTTAAAACTACGCAACGGATTTTGATGCGGTTTTTTTAAATAGATAGTGATTCAAGAGGAAGGTTTATATGTATAACTAGCTGCCCTCCGCGGTTTCACCCGCGTAACTCCCGATCCCGTGGGAATATCGGGATGTAAGCTATCCTATCTCTCAAGTTGGATCGAACTGCACATGGTGTGCGAATTTTATTATAATCGGTTAAGTGGTTTAGGAGTCCATTGAGGACAAACATTGTGACACGAGATTTATATATATTAAAGATATATAGGTATATAGAGTCTAAACAACAGTGACTGCTTGTAATTCAATATGAACTTTGTACAATAGCAATAAAGCTCGTTTTAGTTAGAAAACGTTTGTATGGGAAAAAGAAAAGGGCTGTTTTTAGGGTTTTTCCGGCAATTATTCGAATTTTTCTCGCCGTAAAAACCATCTTTGAACTTAAACGAACATTTAAAAAATAGAATTGGCCAAATTGGTCCAGGCGTTGTTGAGTTATGCGCTTACCAACACATTTTGCGATTCATTTTTATATTATAGATACATGCATAATATAGCCGTGCGAAGCCGGAGCGGGTCGCTAGTAAAAAATAAAGTCGCTTTATCTGTCCCTATTTTCCTTTGTATGCTTAAATCTTTAAAACTACGCAACGGATTTTGATGCGGTTTTTTTAATAGATAGAGTGATTCAAGAGGAAGGCTTATATGTATAATACATGCATAATATAGCCGGAGCGGGTCGCTAGTATAAAATAAAGTCGCTTTATCTGTCCCTATTTTCCTTTGTATGCTTAAATCTTTAAAACTACGCAACGGATTTTGATGCGGTTTTTTTAATGGACGGGTCGCTAGTTAGTTTATGTTTCGATGATTTGTTTTTCACTTGTTCAGTTGTTTTCTTTCGACGATGGTTTTTCGTAATTCAACATGAGAATTCCAACATTTTAGAATTCAAATGTCCAATTTTTAAATGTCCATGAAACTTCCTGGACCTGAATGGTTTTTCCTATTCTAAGTTAAACCTCTTTGCATTGCATTAATTAATTTGGTGAATATTCATTATATCTTCTACTTAATATAACTAAACTGACTAAAGGCATACAGTTAGGTATTCTATATATTAATATTTAATCCTGTAATACTATTCAATGGTTCACATATACCACTATGGTCTATATATAATATCTTGCTCTCTTGCAATACAGTCAAAGTAACGCCCAGCAGTTCAGCGATCTGTGTAGATGGGAACGATTGTGATAAACATTTCGTCAAATATGGAATCAAATCTTCAACGAAGCATACACAAAGCGATACATAGTTATTTCTTTCTGTGTCGGAGAATCCTTGTTGTTCTCTATGGTAAAATGCCATAAGAACTTGTACAGCTTTTGTAAACGATTGCCGGAAGGCGTTGTAGACTTCTTTGACAATATTCAACGGAGCTGTCACTCTAAACGAGTTTAAAACAGTTAACAGCCCATTACAGTACTCAGCTAAAGGGTAGTAGTCTAATAAATTCTCCGGTGGTCCAGTCTGAATGTTTTCATTGACAGGCCGTGGTACATTTTTAATTGTAGGCACTTTGTATGATCGTATTTGGGTTTCAAGATGCGTGTCTGCTTTTTCAATACCACTGTGGACTTGTACTAGTATATTGTTTCGGAATAGAGGCGTGAGTACGCATCTCATATCGGCACCAACTCGGCCGAAAGATAGACCCAAATACATGCATTGGTTCATTAAAGATTCGAAACTAGATTCGTCTTCTTTTAGTATATCTTGGTCCAATATTTGAGCTAGAGTTTCCACCTGTAAACACAAATAAATAAATATTGCAGGACATTCCACACATCGCCATCTAGCCCCAAGCTAAGTAACTAGACTTGTGTTATGGGTGCTAGACAACGGATATACTACTTATATACCTACTTTTCTTTTGTAAATATATACTTATAATTACATAGAAACAACCAGACCACAGAAAAATATCTAAGCATAAATACTTGTCTGAGGCGGGAATCGAACCCTGTAGGTATATTTGGCAGTCCGGCAAGGTGACCATTGTGCCAAATGGGTCGTCAAACAAACATTTATATAAAAGACAGCTAGTGTTTTTTGGACAAATTTGTGGTAATAACTTTGTTCTTCTACAAAAGGCTGTTTATTGTTGGAGTTCCATACCTTAAAAGGAACGCCTAATTACATACCTTCATCTTAAGCCAGCAAGATAGGGCACTAGTTCCACTCAATTCATCATCTTTAACCTTAGAATCTTGTGAGTCCGAAAGAAATATAGACTTATGCTGAGTCAATACGTTAAATAAATGTATCCTGTGAAGTTCTACTATCCTTCTGAGCAACCTCTCAGATGCTAAAAAATAAATAAAATAATGTTCATTAAAATAGAATTTAAATTAGCCCTACTGTGTTACAAACACTAGGCAAGGTCCTAAAGGGGTTAGAAAAGTTATACAAACTCATAATGCAATCGGTTCAATAGTTTTTGCGTGATAAACATAAAATCACAAACTTCTTCATTATTACTAACTTAATTACAGTTTCACTATCATACGTTTTGCTACTGTGAAATAGTTTACAATGTATCCTTGTACCAAGTTTCATCAAAGTAGGTCCAGTACTTTCAAAGCATTATGAACAGAAAATCTAAATAATTTTAGGATAGCTGTAGGATTATAGATCTTACTAACACTCAGTATTTTTCGCATCTTCCAAAGCTTTTTCGAACCAAGCATTTCTTGCTTTCAGAAATTGTAAATGCAATCCGTCAGCGCTATTCTTATTACTTCCAAAATGTAATACATTATCGTCATCATCAGTAGATTTGTACACAGTGTTTGCACGTCGAAGGTAGCCAAGAATCTACAAATAAAATAAAAACTTCAAGTTAATTATTACATCACTATCACTATCATCACTACATAGTCTAAAACAAAGTCGCTTTCTCTGTCCTTATATCCCTATGTATGCTTAAATCTTTAAAACTACGCAATGGATTTTGATGCGGTTTTTTTAAAAAATAGATAGAGTGATTCAAGAGGAAGGTTTATATGTATAATACATGCATAATATAGCCGTGCGAAGCCGGGGCGGGTCGCTAGTGTAATATAAATTAAAATGTGCAATGTACAAGAGATCAAACCAATGTTTTGGCTAAAATTTGACATACTTAAAGCTATTATGAAGTAGCCATCTGCCAGGATTTTGGAAAATTCAACCCCAACATAGATGATTTTTACATTGTTTTTTTTAACACAGGTTTAGTTGCATAGCTTAGGGCTAGATGGGGCGCAGTGTACAATGACTATGCGGCTTCGACCACAAAAAACTGTCAATTCCATCATCGACCCTACGGTCCCTCGACACCACATTAAGAGGCCTCATCATATGTAATTATTTATTAAGATGGGTATTATCTTACTTGTAAGCATTGAGGTAATGGTAGATCGTAACGTAGTTGGTTGAAAAGATGATACAGTGTCTCAAACCAAAGTGTCATTATTTCTGATGTTGTATTCTGGAAAATAAAGAAATTATAAAGTAGCTACATTCTATAATTTAAAAAAATCTGTGTCAGTAAATATAAGAATTTGGTTAGAACACAAATTCAAAGTTTTATAACTCCTGTCTGTCTGTTTTTACTAACAATTAAAATTAAACTAAATATTGTATATAAGCAGCGCTCTGCGGTTTCACTAGCGTAACTCCCGATCCCGTGAAAATATCGGGATAAAAAGTAGCCTATGTTATTACCAATGAATCAATGTATCCTCATACCAAGTTTCATAAAAATAGGTCCAGTAGTTTCGGAGCCCATTCGTAACAAACAAAAAATCTTTTCTATTTATAATATTAGTTTATATGTACTAACTTGTATAAAAGGCACTTCGTTGTATCTCTTTGAGAGGTTCCTTACAAAAGTGAATATGTCAAGAGCACTCTCATAGTCTTCAGCGTTGAGTGCTTCACGCATCAGCAATGGTAATTCAAGCAGTTCCAGTAACTTGTCACTTTGATTACGTATTGTGTTGTATCGACTGTAAACAAAATTATTGATAACTATGCATGAATATTGGGATAAAAAGTAGCGTTAAAAAATAAAAATAGTATTACATCAGTAACAAACACACAAACTTTTACATTTATAGTATTAATAAAATAAGTAGATTCATTTAGACTGTCTAGAGTCAAATTAATTTAGGATAATTTTTTATTCTTACACAGAGGTTTTGCCTGAGTTTACCACCTCTTGCTCTAGCAACTGCTTATTAAAGGTAGCAGCCAGGACTTAAAACACTAGACTATTATGCTCAGAGTGATTGCAGAAATATTTCCAGATATTCTCACGAGATTGGAGAGTAGGTAGTTAGCAAGGAGGTACGGTGAATAGGAAATATAGGGGAAGTACTTACCTCTTCTCTTTCACAATGTTACCAACTACTTGAGAGAAATTCTCACATTCCTGTAAGAACTCAGGTGTAGTGCGTAAGAAGGTTTCTAACGACTCTTTAGATTTATCTAAATCCTTTACAATAGTCCTAGATATCTCAGCGGTTTCGACAAAAGTCTTGTAATTTGTAAAAGCAAGTTCCTGTGTTTGTTCCGTAAGCTGTTTCATCTCTTCAGACAGTCTTTCTGGTTCTTTCTGAACATGTTCCCAATTGTAAGAGCCCAGTTTTTTGATGTAGTCTGCCACATCACTGAATTTTTCAACATTTTCTGAAAGAAATTGCGTTTTCATTCTGTACTTAAGAACATGACAACAAACATTGATTATTTACTAAAACCATGATAAGTATACCTGCTGGAGAGCCGGGAAATAGGAGCTGACAAAGTTCTTTTAGTTCTTGAGCCATTGTAAGAACTTTAAACTATTTTTAAACAAAATTTCAACCTTCATTTCGTTTTTCAATATTTTCAATTTCTAGCCCTCGTCCCCGTCGGACTACGTCATGTCTTTTTGACAGTGACGTTTATTTTTTTTTCTCTCTACTTGAAGAGAGCAAGAAAGGAACTTTTTGTAGACGGCCAAAGTCGGTCGACCGGCCAGCTGCAGTGCAGCACCTAACGAGGTATTTTTGCTGCTTTTTGTCTTTGAACATGACCCACTTTTAATATGTCTATGGATAGATTGAAGAAGGCTTTTCTCTGTGGAACTGAATGAATGAACTGTGAAAAAATGAATGAACGAAAAACGAAAATGGAAGATAGCCATTAGCTTGATCCTTGATTTCGTAGGCGAAATATTAATAATTTTTGCACTTTTTGCATCGTTTCGCAGTCTAAAATAACAGTTTTAAATTTTTTATGTTTTTATCTGGTGAGTAAATACATTTTAATTATTACAACTTTGGTTATATTTTTGTTTTCATTGGGGATGAATAACGATAAGTTTTGCTATTGCGTCACGTAAACGTATTAGATATAGAGAGTAGCTTCGATTTAGGTAAAGCTAACGTATTTTTTATCTAATTCATGTTATTTTCGTCCATAATTTACTTGAAATCCGGATGAAATAAAGGTTAGGACTTAGGTCTTCCTAACCTTTTCGTTTGACAGGGATAACCTAAAGCATTTTTTTCTTTCCTTTCTCTGACACCATTTTTGTTTCGCAGCACCATTTTATTATTAGATTTCTGTCCCTCGTGACTGTAATAAAAATGCTTTCTATGCGATAAAACTATAACGCATAATAAATAATTGACCGATAATTAAATAATAAGGTTATGTTGATGTTTTGATTAAAGATTGCAATAGGGCTGTCAAAGAGATAGTCACAACTAATCACAAGCCTCTCACTTACCATATCTACACTTTGTTTGAGGGTTCATTACAGATTATCAGTGATCTCCACTGAGTTAACAATTATAATTTAAAATAGGTATACCTATGTACCTATCTCATTAAAATAACATTCTATTGTACAAACTATAGTACCTACCTACTTTGATCTGGTCTTTGATTATCTGGGAACAATTAAACTACTTTTTATTTTAAACTAGCTGCGCCCCGCGGTTTCACCCGCGTAAGTCCGATCTTTAAATTCTCACCGTTTAAACCTTCCCTAGACCTCCACGAATAATTCAAGACCAAGATAAGATAAATCCGTTCAGCCGTTCTCGAGTTTTAGCGAGACTAACGAACAGCAATTGATTTTTATATATATAGAAGATAGATTATACCTTACATAGGTATAATTTAAAATAAAAAGTAGTTACGATTACGGTACCTACGATTTTTCTTAACATTTTATGAATTTATATGAAAAAAACACCTCTAAAGACCACTTATTGGCACACAAAAACCAATTATTGTCATAGAAACTAACCTATTATTGGCAGCCTATTACAAATCTATTAATTATTTAAAATTTTGGATATAAATACATTGAGAATTGATATTTACATAATAATATACCTATATCAATCTAAAATATAAAAAAGCTTTCTAAATTATAAAATCTGTATTTACGATTAAACTAAAATTACCTTATACCTAAACATCGAAAATTTTCAAGGTAAATTTATGCTCTTGCTTAGCATTTTTATTTTTGACCAATTTGGGCTTCATTTTCAAGGGAACTGAAAGTTAAAGAAAAAAGTATTGTCTCCGCAAAACCTATTATTGACACTACTGCTAATAAATGGTTTTTCCACTATTGGCACTAGGCCAAGATTTGGATCCAATGAACTTAGAGTTATAATAATGGCTTTATTGTGAAATAGAATCAATTTGTAAGTGTCAGAAAGTCTAATTTTCCTTAAAAATAAATTAAACATAAAGTCCAATTAATTATTGCCATAAGTGCCAATAAAATAGATTTGCACATATTATATGTACCCATTGTTGACACTCCCAAAAAATAAACAAATTAGCTCTAAACAACAAATTATGACTGAAAAAGTGAGTTAAAACATAAAAAAAATTAAATAATATCTATATCTGAAACTCAAACGTAGCTACGTAGTTCACATAAAACAGGTATAATATTAGCTCTTACCTTGGCAAAAAAACGGGATTTTGAACTTTTTCTTCTCGTTTGATGGACCACGTCACAAAAACGGTTACTCAGACGTCATTTTAAAGATAATGTTTTTTTTCGTGTTGCCAGTTGTTAGATAATAAATCTGCCAATTATTATTTATGACTTTTTTTTGTATTTAAGATTCTGGTAATTTTAGTAGAAAAACTGTACTGTGGCAATAAATTGGTGGAGTGCCAACAGTTGGTATCTTTACCCTACATAAACTATTCCAAAATATTTATAAATTTTACAGGCTTTGTATTATTTTAATTTGTAAATGGGGCCCACTAAAAAGCAATAATGGATGGAAACAGAGAATATGTCTTGCCCATACAATGGGATGAAGTGATGGAGCCTAAGGTAAGACACATTCATCCTCTAGCTGCGCCCCGCGGTATCAACCGCGTAGGTCCCGATCCTGAATATCAAGTATAAAAAGTATATAAAAATAAATATATAAAAAGTAGCCTTCCTCAATAAATGGACTATCCAACACAAAAATAATTGTTCAATTCAAACTAGTAGTTCTTGAGATTAGTGCGTTTCAAACAAACAAACAAACAAACTCAGCTTTTTATTACTAGTCTACCTACACTATTATAAAGAGGAAAGATTTTTGAAGTGAAAACTTCTTATGGCGCGTTGGGCACTTTTGTGGGTGAGCATTTTCAGCCGTTCTCGCGACAGATTTTGACGCGACAGATGAGATTTTTTTGTGTTAGTCTTTTTGTTTAACTTATACTGCCATCTATTACACAAATTGAGAAACTTAGTTTCTAGAAAGACCGCTATTCGAATGTAGATGGCGCTGATTTAAATTTTTTACTGCCATCTAGCGAATAAAAAATAAACTATATTTGTTTAAGTGAGTGCTAATAGATGGCAGTAGCAGATCGTTTCAAGAAATATTCTATGAGAAATAACAAGTTTATTGTTTTCACTTCTGCCTGCACTCCCGGAGTGCGCTGTTTTTTTTTTTGTTTGTAACAAATAGGCTCCGAAACTACTGGACCGATTTTGTTGAAACTTGGTATGAGGATACATTGATTCATTGGGAATAACATAGGCTACTTTTCATCCTGATATTCCCACGGGATCGGGAGTTACGCGGGTGAAACCGCGGAGCGCTGGTAGTATTAATATAAATCCTAATAAAATTATGTACAGTTTAATTTGTAAAAATATATGTTATGTTAGTTACAGCATAATACAAATAATGTGACCACTGAAGAAGTGATATGTGGGTTAGATAATGCAACATATTCAAATATGGTAAGTTTCACAACACAACTCAATTCGTTTTCTTGACAAACACAATTTTATAACAACAAAAAAGAGATACCTACTTGCTAGGAGCGGTGTTGGGTTAGTGGTAGATACCTCGACTTTCATTCTGAAGGTCGTATGTTCGAATTCAGACCAGCCGTGCACCAATGTATTTTTCTTAAGAAAAATTTATGTGCGCTAATTAACATACGGTGAAGGAAAACATCGTGATGAAACCCGCGGCTTAGCTGGCTCCAGAAGTATTGACAAGTTCTCCACGCAAAAAGGACCCAATTAAAAAGGGCCTGTATACAAGTACAAGTACCTACTTGATAATTAAAATACAAACAACTATCCTTTATTCAGACATCAGATGAAATAATAGCAAGTACGGATCAAATGGCAGCCGAGAACCTGATGTTCCTCGCACAAGATGTGGTGGGCTACACTGAGACAGCTGAGCTGGCAGAAGACCCGAGTGTGGAGTGTGTCACTGAGGAGGTTATCACTGATGATTGGGTCCTCAGCGGGGGACAGGAACGGTAAGAAACTACATCTTTCTTCTGCCTGTCTTTTTATTTTGTTAGTCTATATTGTCCCACTGCTGGGCAAAGCATTTCGGTCCTAGGGCAGGTTTAGCCAGTCTATGTGAAATGCATAGAGATCGTCATGTCATCGTTTACGGGGTCTGCCTCGATTTCGACATCCTTCCTCTAGTACCCAATGCGTGACGACCATAGCTCATGAGTTGGGACTTGGGATTCATTCGACTCACCGCCTATCTTTAAGCCAATTTATATTTTTTCTTTTTTTTTTTTTCTTTCATGTTTATAGCTCCCGTTGCTATCTGCAGCATAGTGGTCTGCAATGAGCAACACAGTTATCCGCTTTCGCTCGGGAGTTCTGTCATAATCTGGAGAGAGGTCCATTGACCCCATTCCTCAGCCCTTGTCTCCTATGTGAATCTGAGTCGTAGGCTAGATACACTATGCCTCTTTAGTCTAGCGAAACATATGTCGTCTTCAGCTGTGAGGTCATTAGCCATTTTGTTAGGGTGGATTCTCAATCTGGCAAAGTATCTATTCAGGTAGTTTTTGATTTCGTCTCTCACAGTGAGCAGTTTGAGGTCCTGATATATATATTTATTGCTGATATGCCATGGTATTTTGAATATCATTCTTAGCATCTTAGTTTGGAATCGCTCAATGATGTTGATGTTGGATTCAGCAGCGGTGCCCCACAGTTGGATGCCGTAGGTCCACACTGGCTTGAGGATTACTTTGTATATGGCGAGCTTATTTGATTCAGACAATTTGGAATGTGAGTTTAAAAGCCAGCTCATGTTTCTGACTTTGGTGTCTAGCTGTTTTCGCTTCGTCCATATGTGTTTTTGCCAAGTCATTCTCCTATCCAGATGGATTCCCAGGTATTTAGCGTCATCGGTCTGAGGTATAGCTTGTCCGTTTAAAATGACTGGTGGGCATGTTGGTTGTCTCAACGTAAATGTCACTTGGGTCGACTTAAGTGGGTTAACTTTCATTCTCCATTCCTCAAACCAGATGCTCACTCGATCCAAGCTATTCTGCAGATTTTCGGAGGCCAGATTTCGGTCAAGGTCCGTAGACAGTATGACGGTGTCGTCAGCAAAAGTACCCATAACAGAGGTAGTAGATGCTGGTAGGTCTGCAGTGAAGATCAAGTACAAGACTGGCCCCAGTACCGAACCCTGTGGTACTCCAGAGTTTATTTTACACATATTAGAGGTTGTCTCTTTAAATTTGACCTCAAAGCATCTCTCTGTGAGGTATGACTTTATGATGGTGAAAATATTGTGGGGAAAATCTGTTTTTAATTTATAGAGCAGTCCCTCATGCCATACCTTATCGAAGGCCTGGCTGATATCAAGAAAGGCTGCTGTGCAGAATTGCTTGTTTTCGAGAGCTCTTGATATTGTGTTTACCACTCTGTGTACTTGCTCTGTCGTTGAGTGACCTTCGCGAAAGCCAAATTGATGGTCCGGGATAACGCTTTCCAGATGTGGTTTTAGTCTCTGGAGAAAGACTTTCTCAAACAGCTTCGAGATGATAGGCAGTAGGCTTATTGGTCTGTATGATTCCACTTCGTTAGGTGACTTTCCAGGTTTTGCAATCATAATTATCTGGGCTATCTTCCATTGTCCTGGGTAATGACCAGTTCTCAATATTGCATTGAATATTGCCGTAATGAGCATGATCGTTTTATGGGGCAAGGCTTTCAGGATTCTCCCAGTAATCAGGTCATATCCCGGTGCTTTGTTATTTTTGACATTCCGAATATGGTATTTGACTTCCCTAGGTGACACACTTTTTAGAGGCGGCGATAACTGGTGACATGCTGATAGGTAGTCTTTGATGACTTCTTCACTTTTTGTGTTGGCTGTACTCGGATTGGGGTGGAACACCCGAGTTAGGTGTTGGGCAAATAAGTCAGCTTTCTCCTGATCACTCCTGGCCCACTCTCCATTAGGTTTTTTTAGCGGGGGTATGTGTTGGGGCGGTCTGTTAAATGATCCTGTTGCCTTCCAGAGTGAGTAATTTGTATATGCATCTGGTGTCAGTTGCTGCAAATAGTTTTGTAGGGAGGTATTTTCATGTTGTTTGATAATTGAACTTAGCTGCCGGGAGCTTCTGTTGAAGTTATTTTTGTCCCTGCTATCGCGTGTCGTTTGCCATATCTTTCGAAGGTGTCGTCTTTCTTTTATTTTGTTTCTTATCAAGAGTGGGTACTGGTTTGCTTTACGGGTAGTACGTGTGTTGTCAGGTGTAGAGGCCCATGCTGCTTCCTGGATGCATTTGTTTAGTTTTTCGACGGCTTCCTCAATTTCCGACAAAGATTTGAGTGGTACCTTAAGGTCCGTTGTCTCACTAACTCTTTCCTTAAACTTATTCCAGTCCGTGTTTTTGTTGGTCAGTCTTGGGGGTTCATTTTTGAGTATCACACGGTTACTAATGGTGAGCACCACCGGGGTGTGATCAGAGGACAGATCAACATCATTTTCCGTGAGGATGTAGTTATCCGAAATATTTTTGGACAAGAAGAAGTCCAGGACGTCTGGTATTTTTCTTCTGTCTGATGGATAGTGGGTAGGGTGTTGAGTTGAGTGAGAGTGGACATGTAATTCGGTCATTGACTTGTGTAATTGTCTGCCCCTGGTGCTGATCATCCGGGACCCCCACGCCGTATGCTTTGCGTTCCAGTCACCCCCTGCTATGAACCTTGGCCCGAGTGTTTTCAGGTATTGTGTGAAGTTCTCTGATTTTACACTTTCACCCCGTCGTCGGCTAGGTGGACAGTAAGCTGCTGAGATTGCTAGCGGACCATTCGGTGTTTCTGTCACTATTGTGGTTGCTTGTAGGTAGGTCTCACTGTATTTTTCAACCTCATAGTGTTTTATTGTTTTTTTGATGGCAACTACTGTGCCTCCATGGGTCCTATTCAGAGGGTGATTGGTTTGGTACACATCGTAGTTTGGTATGACTAGGTAGTGTTTGCTTGTCAGGTGTGTTTCCGAGATTAACATTATATCGATGTGATTAGTGTTGACATAGGTTTTGAGTTCTTGGATTCTATCAGTCAAGCCGTTGGCATTCCAAGTACAAATTCTAATTGTAGCCATTTATTTTATCAACCTTGCAGTGAGGTCAATCATTTTGTCCATCATCTTGTCAATCATTTTTTCAAGCATCGATTCAAACTTGGTGAACATGTTTTCAATGAGCTTTTCGATGTTACTATTGCTGGCATTAGAATGCTGAGTAGTGTTTTTTGCAGCAGCTTCAGCATATGTTGGCTCGAATGTATCCTTCGTCGTGTGAGTTTAAAAAGTTTTTTAGAACTGACTTCAGGACTTGTATGTTGCCTCTTTCTCTTCGAGTCAGGCACTCGGTCTCGTTGCCATGTGGCATTAGGTGTTGATGCCTTGCTGTTATTGGCCTGAGCAGCTGTGTTGTCCAATTTATATTAAGGACGGCGCATGTCTTCTTCCATTCGCTCCTGTTAGCCGTTATCTCATGGTTCACATTTATCTCTCTTATTCCTTGTCTCGCACAGTTCTTCCATCTTTTCTTAGTTCATCCTCTTCCTCTCCATGCCTCTACGTTCATACTCATACTCTTCTAATAACATATATCTACTCTCTTCTCATCATACATCCATTTTCATAATTAGTAAATAGCAAATGAATTTAAAATGCTTAATCAATTTGCATACATTTGATTTAAATAAAATTTAAATAATAGTCCATTAATAATAATATCAGTTTAGGCTTCTAAATAGAATAGGTTTTTTGAGCTCAGGCTTTCTCTTGTGTTATCAATTTTCTTACTAATATAGAGGTATTTTTAGGGTTCCATTCCCAAAGGGTAAAACGGGACCGTATTACTAAGACTCCACTGTCTGTCTGTCACTAGGCTGTATCTCATGAACCGTGATAGCTAGATTTTCACAGATGATGTATTTCTGTGTCGCCATAACAACAAGAAAATGGTATCCAACTCTTTTTTTTTTACCTAAATAAATGACAATTTGTATAATACCATATTTGTAGAATGTGTGTATTTGTTTATTGTTATTACTGTAATATTAATTAACAACAAACAAAATACTTTATTTTTAATTTTTTTTAGTGTTGAGGTGCCAATGGAACATTTAACACAGCCAGTGTTAGATCTTAAAGAGGAGAATGACGTTGATGTACCCTTGCCTACAGATCAAGTTAGTATTGCTTTTTTATAACTATACCTGTTACATTAAATAAATAAATAAAATAAATGGGGTTCCGGGTTCGATTCCCGCCGGGAACAAGTATTTATGCTGACCATAAATTCTTGTTTCTGGTTCTGGGTGTTTCCTATATGTATAATATGTATATATTTACAAAAAAAGAAAGTATATAAGTAGTTTATCCGTTATCTGGCACCCATAACACAAGCATTAAGTTGCTTAGCTTGGGGCTGGATGGCGATGTGTAATATGTCCTGAAATATTTATTATTATTATTATTAAAGTTGGAATAAAAATCGATTTGTTAGATATCATAGCTCAACGTACAAGGCAAAGTATTCGTTTTTAAGCTGTTATAACTTTGCTCTGAAATTACTGAACTTGGTTTGAGGATACATTGAGTCCTTGGAAGTAACATGGGCTACTTTAAACTGAGCCAATATTACTTCACTACATAGTATAAAACAAAGTCGCTTTCTCTGTCCCTATATCCCTTTGTACGCTTAAATCTTTAAAACTACGCAACGGATTTTGATGCGGTTTTTTTAATAGATAAAGTGATTCAAGAGGAAGGTTTATATGTATAATACATGCATAATATAGCCGTGCGAAGCCGGAGCGGGTCGCTAGTATATGATATACTATAATATACTGCTTATATAAGTCCCGATCCTGTTGGAATATCAGGATAAAAAGTAGCCTATATATTTTATCCAGGTTTCCATTATAGTTTAATCACTCGGTTCAGTAGTTTTTGCGTGAATTAATAACGTAATAAACATACTGATACACTTACACAAACCTTTATTTACATTTATAATATTAATATAAAGTATAAGTACTACCTGGGGGTCACCCAGCCAGTAAAGCATACTAAATTTCATGAAAACCGCTGGAGACGTTTCCGAAATCCTGATTACACATATGCTCAAGAATTGTTTGTTTAAATTATATTAGATATTAGTAGGATTAATCTAACTTTACCAATCTATTTTAGGACGAGTACACAGCAATGCGACCGTGGCCTTGCGACTTCTGTTCGCGTCGGTTCCGCAAGAAGGCGGCACTGATGAACCACATGGTGGCGCATCAGAACGACCGGCCTCACGCGTGTAACCTATGCGGTGTGAGATACGTAAGAAAATGCGACCTTATGAACCATCTTAAGGTGCACGCGTTTGTGCCTGACAACTCCGATTCTATGGATATTGGTAAGGCCAACTTGGTGTTTTGATTAATCTTTTATTTGCTTGATAGATTTGTCTTTTACAAAGGAGAACAAGGGGTGATATTAGGACAGTTTTCAAGGCATGAAAAACTTCTAATTAAAGGGAAAATTACATTTATATGGTACCTAAGAAAAAAAAATCTTTATAAAATTGTTATTTATCTGTAAGTTAAGATGGGAATATTGGAATAAAGCTTCAGAAAGTGATCTGAAGAGATGACCTGAAAATATTAAAAAACTAAAACCAGGCAACTCCAGGCACTGCACACCAACAATGATATTTCACGCCAAGCACTTAAATCGTACGTGGAGCAGGGTTCGAAAATATCCGATATTTATAATAAATATCAAAATATCGGATTTTTTTGATATATATCCGATATATATAAAAAATGTGATATTTACATGATATTTATCCATTTTGTATGACAGCCATATTGCTATTTTGTTGTATTATTTATGTATACTGTTTGCATAGCTATGTTTTATAAATATAATAAATTAAAAACAACATATAAAAGAAAAATCAACTCAAAAACATAAAATCTTCTTATAAATCAGAAAAATCAATTAAAATCATAAACAACATCAGGTAAAATCAACTCAAAAAGATATATATCCATTGATAAATATCCTCGAACCCTGACGTGAAGCTCCACTAGTGTCATATCTCTTGGCTCTAGAATCTTCATTATTCTCACCTGAAGCCCGAAGTTATTCATCAACAACTGTTAAAACATAATCTAGACAACTAATTTAAAACATCTCTGTTTGCAGAACAAATGTTAGATCATAACCAAATATTGAAACCAAAGAAGAAACGTGGCCGACGGAAAAAGATACCCGAACCAGAAGAGGTATTATATTAAAGCACCAGTGATGGAATTTATTGTTGCCGGGTTCCTTGCCATATTGCACCAAGAGTTTACAAAACTTTTGGATAACCTTTGGGGTGAAAGCTTGGGTGTTGGTGTTTTATATAACTAACTTCTTCATTCAGTAAAGTCTAATAAATAAATAATATATTTAATCAAAACATATTTTACATAGTAAACTTAGAACTAAACATACAAGAGAACAATAACAACACATATGCCTGAACTAGGAGATTCCTGTATCTCAGGCGAATCAGGACTTACTTTAACTTATAAAATAAAATTACTATTTACTAGCAAAATATTCGTGTTTTCTTCACAAAGATAAATAATATCGTCCTACTACGTACAGGAACTCTCGGTTTCTTTCGCACACTTTTTTTAATGCGCCAAGGCAAAGAAAAATTACTTTTAATAATTTTTCTTATTGCGTTATGAGTATCGAACAACATACACCGACTCTTGCTAGGCAAGGAACCCGGCCTAATTTAAATAAAGGGAACAAAGGTTTTGCAATTACAGGATTCGTGGGAGAACATGCGGTCAGCTCGTACTATGCAATGGTCACGTCGCGGGCGGTCGCCCATTAAGGCGGAGCCTCAGGAGCCCCCGATGTCGCCACCCTCGCCGCCCTCACCTCCGTCGGAGCCCGAACCTCCGCCCCCGCCAGCAGACCCTTCACGGCCGTTTGTCTGCAGACATTGCGGTATCGGCTTTGCTAGGGAAAAGGCTCTACAATCACATGCAAGGGTAAGTAAAGCATAGTTGGCTGCGAAACTACGCTTTCTTGCTCTGTAGTAATAGTCGCAGTATAACATAACCACATTGAGTTATTCATTTAACTAACAATAATTATATATTTCAAGCCTACGCTGGCTAACATTGACATTGGAGCAAGATTCTTATTGGTAGTTATGGTGAAAGCTCCATGTGGTAATAACGGTACCCGATTGGTTGATGCAGGTTCACGGTGGCGATTCACCAGTCGAATGCCGGGAATGCGGTGAGCTCTGTTGGTCGCGAGAAGCGTTGGTCAATCACGCCGCTCAACGGCATCCACATTTGCCGCCTTCAGTCGACAATGAAAACGCTTATGAATCTGACTCCGGTATGTATAAGTTCCAATCATTAGTGCACTAGCAATCCGCTCAATCATACTATTAACCATTATTGGACTTACGACGTTCTTCCTATAGACTTTACACACACATAAATACTAGAATTATTAGTACTCAGTAATTATTATTTTCAACATGTTAGCATGAAGTCGTAAATTGCTGGTTACTTGATTCATCGGAATGGGTAGTTTGGGTCGTATATTACTTGAGTAGAAAGCAGTGACTCACATTATGGCATTGTGTAGTTACACTGTATGGAGTGTGTCTGTGTGTGTTTAAAATAGTGCTGCACAGGATTATAAACGTTACGCGCGAATTGGACTTTTAAACGTTTATTGTACATTAGAAATGCATTGACATATGGGCCTTCTTCTATAAACAAGGTTGCTTTCTTATTGATATAGGCGACGACATAGAATACCGTCTGTCCCCGGAGTCTCACCCGAGCGGAGGCGGCGGCGGCGGCGTCGGAGGCGGCGAGCGTGCGGTCTACGACACGATGCGAGGCCCTGAACTGTTCTGTTCCGACTGTGGAGTCGCCTTCCAAAGGGCGGACCTGCTGCGGAGACATGTTGCTGCTGCTCATAGGTGTGTATAGTCATTATTGCAACATCAGGCTAGTATTGAAAACTAGTATTTGGTCAGGCCCCGTTTGCAATGATAGTAGCAGCTTGCCTTGCCAAGCCTTTATGTTATTTGTTTAAGCATAGTTCTAACGCTCTTATATTAACGATGAGATAGATAGTATGTTTGATAATCCTGCTTACTAGAGAGGTATCTTTGAGAATATGACCAGTAGATATGCTAATAGGTGAAGTTCGCGAGCGGTATTAATATTTACTGTGGAGCAAGGTAAGTTGAGAGTACTATCGAACAAAGTTCGGACCTGGTACGCGTCCTATATCATATCCTATATCATAGTTGGGTGAGGGTTGTTAAGCGGTCTAAGCGAAGAGATATATAATAACCCCTAGGTAGCTCCGACGATTTTTCACTCGTGTGCTACAAGATTTGAACCAAGATATAAACAGTGTTTTAAGGTAAGCTTAGGCGCCATTAAGTAGGTTGTACACTGTACAGTGTGTAGTATCATATATTGTGCAGTTACAAGCGCGGCGGTGTGGGCGGAGCAGGCGGCGGCGGCGCGGGCTCCGGTGCGGGCGAGCACGCGTGCGACGTGTGCGGCGCGACCTGTACGGACGCGCTGCACCTGCTCGCGCACGCGGAGGGACACGCAGAGCGCGCGCCCAGGTACAAACACATACCTACCTTATATACCAGGGCACAGTATTGATATTAGCTCAGTATTCGGTTCAAGACCAGGGACCTAAGTCTGCTAACACAATTGTGTTTCAATAGAGTGTCGATAGATTCGTAATAGACATTTAATGTCAAAAACAAATTGGTATTCTCCTCGGAACATCACTGACGCACCACTGACTCACTTTGGTTTTCTGCCCTAGAATCGTGGCTCAATGGAATCGCGATAGTTGTCAAAACGGTATATTGCTTAGCAACATATACCATGTTGCTAGGCAACACCTGCAACGTATCTATTACCATTCCATTGAGACTCCATAGTGATTATATTGCGATGTTATTAAAACTTTAGCAGAATACCTAATAAAGTCACAATCTGAATATAATATCAATAGAGTCTCGATATAATGACAATGGTATATCCATTAATTCAAAATAGCAGAATAAGGCTCCAGTTGCTTTCCAGTTGAGTTGTTGCGTGGTGGACTTAAGAATGTTCACCCTGTGACTAACACCCGTATTCACAATCAACCCTAGATTGCATAGTGCACGCGAACCCATAGAGCAAATAATTGACCGAACGAGCGAAGCGAGAGAGGTCTAGTGTTGAGAAGGGTCGGTCGCTCGTATGTTTGTATGTTTGTATGTTTGTATGTTTGTATGTTTGTTCGACGATAACTTGAGTACCGTTGCTCTGATCTTCATGATTTTTGGTATACAAGTAGTTGAGGTTCATAGAATTTTTAAGTTCGAACATGAGCAGGATCGGTCGGGGGGTTACGGAGATAGGGGTCCAAAAGGGGATCTACCTATATGACACACAAACTATACTGCAAATATACCCGAGTGGGGTATCAAATGAAAGGGCGTAACTTCGGTGACAATAATATGGTACCATGGAACTGATCTGATGATAGAGCTGGAGGGAATCTGCAGGAATTATCTCATTATCCATACCTTATAGTTCATTCATTCAAACCACTCGTCAAGAATCGCCTCGACGAGTAGTTTGTCTTTCAATGGTAACCAGGGTCTGATGATGGAACTGGAAGGTGGTCATAGGAACTTCGCAATGAAACGACACAACCCCATCGAGTTTGGGCTCGTTAGAATCGTCTTGACAAGTAGTTTGTCTTTCAATGGTGACCAGGGTCTGATGATAGAACTGCAAGGTTGGCATAAGAACTTCGCAATGAAACGACACAACCTCATCGAGTTTGGGCTCGTTAGAATCTTCTTGACGAGTAGTTTGTCTTCCAATGGTGACCAGGGTCTGATGATGGAACTGGAAGGTGGTCATAGGAACTTCGCAATGAAACGACACAACCCCATCGAGTTTGGGCTCGTTAGAATCGCCTTGACGGGTAGTTTGTCTTTCAATGGTAACCAGGGTCTGATGATGGAACTGGAAGGTGGTCATAGGAACTTCGCAATGAAACGACACAACCTCATCGAGTTTGGGCTCGTTAGAATCGTCTTGACGAGTAGTTTGTCTTTCAATGGTGACCAGGGTATGATGATGGAACTGGAAGGTTGTCATAGGAACTTCGCAATGAAACGACGCAACCTCATCGAGTTTGGGCTCGTTAGAATCGTCTTGACGAGTAGTTTGTCTTTCAATGGTGACCAGGGTCTAATGATGGAACTGGAAGGTGGTCATAGGAACTCCGGAATGAAACGACACAACCCCATCGAGTTTGGGCTCGTTAGAATCGGCTTGACGGGTAGTTTGTCTTTTAATGGTAACCAGGGTCTGATAATGGAACTGGAAGGTGGTCATAGGAAATTCGCAATGAAACGACACAACCTCATCGAGTTTAGGCTCGTTAGAATCGTCTTGACGAGTAGTTTGTCTTTCAATAGTAACCAGGGTCTGATCTAACATATTTCGTTATCAAAGACCAAAAAGTATAAAATAAATTAATACAGTAAAAAACTAAAAAAAACACGCTTTAATAAAAAAAGTCCAACTAAAAAATAGAAAATAAATAAATCTAATAAATTTGGATTAAGAATATTGTACTTAAATAGTAAGCGTGTTACATTGTGATTGCAAAAGAAAAATAACGAAGGTGTAGCATCACAAATTCACAATGTAACACGCTTACAATTCACAATGTAACACGCTTATTCTTAATCCAAATTTATTTAAATTTTATAGAAATTTATTACTTTGCCCCAAATCGTCCGAACTCTTATTGCTTCATTTCCTATAATTATTTATTTCATAATCATGGGCTGTTTTACAATAATAGTGGTGGATAGTATTAAATAGTAGGAATGTTCGGTTCTAGCCGATCTAGAGACTCTGATAATTATTAAATTTGTGACTAATTTTTTTATAATTTTTATTGACTAATTTTTTTACTAATATTTTAGTTTAGGGACTTATTACAGGACATATTGGTCTCAAACTTCTCTAATATATTCTCGTTCTCGACCTTGTCTTCTCGTTTCCTCTTACGTAACATTATGATAAGTAGATACATAAGGAAGGAAGGAAAGGAATTACTATCTTCTGGATATTATGTTGGACACATTAAAAATGTCTTGAGTAAAAATAAAGAGTCAACGGATGTCCAGGGTGTGATGATTGACCTATGCTAATTAGAACTTAACAACAACAACAAGTTATGCCTATCGTGTTTGGATTCTCTAAATCATCCAATGTCAGATAATAGCGATACTAGGCACCTATCATTCAAATAAGATAGACCTGTCGTATTTGGAGTCTTTCGTCGTTATATTATACATTTTAGTACTTTACGCTGAAATATAATAAACGCTGAAAAAAACTCGTGAGGTCTCAGTTCGGGGCGAACTACTAGTATAATAGAGTGAAAAGAGCAGCACAATATTGACCAATCATAGAGCCGCATTTAGCGTAGTGCGTTCACTTATCCAAGCGCAACTTAAGTACTGTTTCTGAATACGGGCGTCTGTGACGTAGGCTGCGCGATCTTAGTATTCTAATCCAAACTAGGACTGCTGTATTGGCTGGTTTCATTTCATAGTTTTCGTTTGTGTCCCAAAATTGCCAAGATTTGACTTGAAATCTGTCTTCGTTTTCTTGAATAAAGGATTGTAAAATTAAGTCTTTTCTTAGATCAAAAACGTATTTTATTTGACTAAGGATACTACTAGAAACCTTGGCTTGGCATGGTCTATTTATTTATTGTTTCTGAAAAACATGTTTAATTTTTTTGCATTGTGAATTGGGAGTTTTTTAATTTGATTGTAAAAGCTAAGCTAAGTATATTTTTTTCGAAATATAGGTATAAGCCGTTTTAAGTTATTTTCTGTATTAAAACTTTAGAATCTGATTAGTGTGAATATTGTAATTAACAACTAAAATTAATTCAGAGTGACTAACAATTTACCTACTTAAAGGGAAGGTTATTCATGTTTTTAAAATCACTACATAGTATAAAACAAAGTCGCTTTCTCTGTCCCTATATCCCTATGTATGCTTAAATCTTTAAAACTACGCAACGGATTTTGATGCGGTTTTTTTAAATAGATAGAGTGATTCAAGAGGAAGGTTTATATGTATAATACATGTACAATATAGCCGTGCGAAGCCGGGCGGGTCGCTAGTTATTAATATTGTGTAAATTTATTTGTTTCAGGTTAAAAAGATCATCGAAAGGTCGTATTAATACGTCCCCATCGAGTGGTTCACGACAATTCCCATGTAGGGAGTGTGGTATGTATTAGTCACTTTTAGAGTATGGTAGATATTTATTTATATCAAGGCTTAAACCAATGGACGGAATGGGGCTTCGATTTGGTACACCAAACTTTCATCACACTTTCTTGTCTGTCTGTGTCACCACCGATTTTCTCAGGAATGGGTGGACCTACTTTTATAAGCATACAAAAGGCTTCAGAGAAATACATTATGCAGTTGGCTGACTTATAACAATGAAGTGGGTCTTCTTTGCTTTTAAATTATAAAGTCGGCAACCGCTAAGAAAGTATTTGAAAAATTCAGCCCCTACTTGGACGAAGTCGCGAATAAAACCTAGTGAAATATAAAAAACAATAATTTAAAATGTTTTTAAACATTGTTTTAGGCAAAGTATTCGGTTCGCGGAGTTCACAGCAGATTCACATTCGTATCCACACGGGCGAGCGACCGTACGCCTGCAGGTTCTGTTGGAAGGCTTTCGCGGATGGTGGCACTTTGAGGAAACATGAACGGATACATACTGGTAAGTCACTCAAAATTCCTTATTTATTTGGACCCATGCTGCTTAGTGGTGAGCGCACACCTACCCGCCCGCACGCGCCGCAGTCACCGTTTGTATGCGCGCGGCTCCGGCTGGTGACGTCATCAGCATCGGCCTTTGGGATTTCCTTCGCTGCGGCGACTGCGGTGCGGCTAGGTGTGCGTTCACCCTAAGCGCCCTCTTACCAAATACAGCGGACTCTCCACTGACTTTAGCGACCTCACGAGCGATGCTGTAGCGTATCTTTAAAATGTAGATGTTTAGTTACCTCATGTAGCTCATTAAGCCATACGACAAATAAATAAATAAATGTACATGAGATCACATTAAAACGTCTGAAAAATTAAGTTTAGACGTGTGCCTTCGAAACGCGCCAACCAGTGAGAAAGCACAAGAAACTCACGGGGGTCTTTTTTATATCCTTTGATATTAAAAAAATATAATTTTTAGGACATTTATGTCTTTTGGTTTCATAATATTTTGAGAAGGAACAAAGGTTAGAAAACACTAATTACTTTGTTTGTGAACCAGAAAATTAACCCACTTTACTATTAATAGTTCTCTAAAGTCTTTAGAATTGATTGTTTTTTAAAGGCCTTGTATGTCGAAGAAGACTATAAAACTATCTTATGAATATTTTCACACTGTTTTTATTTGTTGTTCAGGTGAAAAGCCATACGCATGCGCGGTGTGCCCGCGCGCTTTCAACCAACGAGTCGTTTTACGTGAACATGTACGATCACATCATTCCGCACCGGATAGAAAAGCCAATGGTATGTATCTATGTATTTAGAATTCCCTAAAATCCTTGCCCAAATAATATTACAAGAAGATGCCTAGCTAAAGCAACAAAATCACTCAAACACGTCGCAACGACGGCATTCGAATCTATTATACCCATTACACATGTAAAAAAGGAACCCTTATAAAGTCACTTTCTTGTCAGTCTGTTTGTCTGCCTGTCCGTCCGTGTGTCACCACTAATTTCCTCAAGAACGGGTGGACCTAGTTTTATAAGCATACAAAAGGCTTCGGAGAAACACATTATGCAGTTGGCTGACTTATAACAATGAAGTGGGTCTTCTTTGCTGAAAGGAGTGTACTCTGCCCGTCATTTCCACCTGCAAACGATCTTCTCATAGTCGAAAGATTGATCGCAGTTAAAAGGGTTTTTTTATATTTTTAAATATTATTACTCTCATTCATTTATTAACCCGTTAAGTCCCTTGTAGGGTAAAAGCCTACCTTCCTTCTTTCCATTCCTTTTTATTTAGGGCCATAATTTTATTGGTATATATTTTTGAATAGCTTTTCTTTGTTAATACAGTTTGATATTCAATTTGTTCCCAGGTACTGTAGTTTACAATTGTTTTGTATGCAGTCGGGTACTGCACTCAAGCGCCGAATTAGTACAGCATTTAATACAACACTGCGACGCTAATACTGCCATGAAGAGGCAACCTAAGGTTAGTAAAATGATAGAATTATAATGACTTTCGATCCCACTAACACATCTGAGACGGTCAAAATACGGTCGGTTGCGTAATTGCAGACCCACCGTAGAGCTCCAAAACGGCTGTTATAAGAAAGTTTTCAAAACAAGCAAGATTCTAGTCACCTAGTTGAAGTTTATGAGTTAATCATAAATTTATCAAACAAAAATAATTAGAATAAAAGATTCCAATAATAGTAATTTTAGAATAATGCAATTGTGCAGCCGACGTATGTAGCTTTTACATTACGTATGGAGTATCGATATGAGTAAATGGTACAGTATGGGTCATAAGTAAATGATCAGTTTGCTACAATAATACTATCAACAAGTATTGCAGTTACGACCTTCTAATAGATGTTACACACAAACTTAAATACTTGAATTAAAACTACTCTGTGATTTTTATTTTCAATGTGTTAGCTATGTCTTTAGTTGGCCGAGTGGTATAAGCCGCCTCCCGCTACACCAACCGACGTGGGTTCGATCCACAGGTTACGTTGTTATAATGTTCAAATAGTGCTGCACAGGATTGTAAACATTAAGGTGGGCAGAGACTTGACAGTGGATTGTACATGTAGATTATATCAAGTATACTTTGTTACAGTCTGGTCCACGTAAATACAAGCGTCGTCGGAAGATAAAGAATGAAGTTATATCAATGGCGCGATCGTGGAGCGGTTCACCTACAGCTCGGTCACCGAGTCCGGAGCCCGAGGCTGAAGTAATGCGTAGCCCGTCGCCGGTGTCTCCGCCTCGTCGCCGCCGTCGCAAGGAGCCCTTGCCACCGCCCCGCCCTGGACCAAAGATGATACACACAGAGCATCCCAGACCTAGGACTAAACAAGTCACTGTAAGTTACTACATATCTATCAATATCATGTAAAATTACAAGCTTGAAGCGGTCCAATCTACCAAGGTGACTTGGTCGCTCTGCGATGTTTAGTAGTTGCAGATCTGCAGTGTATCGCATGTTTTACTCTTCGCCACACTACAGCTATTTGTTTTGCATTAGCTTGCTAACTTATGACTACTATCTTCATACAAACTGTAACAAAATACGCTAGACCGCGCATGCGGCGATTTATCACTCAATATCGCTCAGAGTTATCTTTACCATGTAGGGGAAGCCCTAAGGTTCTGTTTACCAGGTAGAACGTCATATGCACTAGTGAGTGGACCAAGAATGATTCCATACAAACTTTGCCCCCCTTTTTCACCCCCTAAGGGGTAGAATTTTGGAAAATCCTTTTCTATTGAATGCCTACGTCATACAAAGAATACACCCTCCAAGTTTCAGATCTCTACAATCAGCGGTTTAGGCTGTGCATTGATCCGTCAGTCAGTCAGTCGTTCAGGGCAAAGCATTATGTATAGAAGAAGAGAAGATAGACCATAACTAAGTCTATCGTATATTCCAGGTACGTCAACGTCGTCCGCCGCGTCACCCGGCAGACGATCTCCGTGCCATCGGTCCGCAGCCACCCTCACCTAAACGAGAGATACTATCCCCCGAGCCAGAGCAAGAGGAACCAGACGAAGGTGGCCCGTACACTTGTGAAATGTGCTCATTGGAGTTTCCACGGAGAGATGCCTTATTGTTGCATGTACCCGTACATATATGACGTACGAGAGCCCGAGCACGACTCGATGCTATAATTAATCGTACCAAGTGAATATGATGGCCGATAAATGGATGAGAAGCTAGGTATGTACTTTACATTTATGCTGTGACTATGATGTGGTTAAAGTGTCATTGTAAAAAGAATCAAGATTTCTATTTCAAATTATTTTAAAGAAATATATTTGTATTATTTCTGGACTGACATGATTTCAATTACATGTTAAGTTTACCAAAGGTTATTTCTTCCATACATAGCTGTGTGCAGTATTGATAGAGTAAAACATTAATTTCAATTACACGCTACACGCTATTTCCAAAGGAATCTCTTTTTAGAGTATCATTAAAAAGAATTTTCTCTAAAATACATTGCTAAATGTTGTATAAAGCCAATGTCTAGTTAATTATAGAATACTAATAAAATCTGTGACACAAAAATAACTTACTAATATATGAAAATTAAAAATAGTTGCGCCTTGAATTTTAATAAAATTAGAAAATATCTATACTTATAAGACTTAATTATGCTATGAAAATAATAAATCTGTAAATATATTATAAAGGCTACTTAATAAATGTATCAGTATATTTACCGAATTGAGAACTTTCTACTTTTAGCGAAATATATTAAAAAGTACACTCTCAAGCAAGTTAATATCGCGAGAGATCAACAGCGTATTTCTCGCTCCAATTTATCTCGAAGTTTAACATTTTCCTGAGGCTATGCAACTATTTTGAAACTATCCGTTCATTGGGTGTATTTCCATTGATGAAAATACTGGGACAGGTTCTCCCATTATTTCCATTGCTGGCGGTGGCGACAAAACTCCGCTAGTTTTCCTATGTTCCCATGGCTGTTCTCGATATAAGAAATATCTATCAGTAATTTATCAGGCCGTAAAACTTTATCAGATTCTCATCACTATCACTACATAGTATAAAACAAAGTCGCATTCTCTGTCCCTATATCCCTTTGTATGCTTAAATCTTTAAAACTACGCAACGGATTTTGATGCGGTTTTTTTTAATAGATAGAGTGATTCAAGAGGAAGGTTTATATGTATTATACATACATAATATAGCCGTGCGAAGCCGGGGCGGGTCGCTAGTATAAAATAAAGTCACTTTTCACCGTCCCTATTTCCCTTTGTACGCTTAGATCTTTAAAACTACGCAACGGAGTTTGATGCGGTTTTTTTAATAGATAAAGTGATTCAAGAGGATGGTTTATATGTATAATACATGCATAATATAGCCGTGCGAAGCCGGGGCGGGTCGCTAGTATAAAATAAAGTCACTTTTCACCGTCCCTATTTCCCTTTGTACGCTTAGATCTTTAAAACTACGCAACGGATTTTGATGCGGTTTTTTTTAATAGATAGAGTGATTCAAGAGGATGGTTTATATGTATAATACATGCATAATATAGCCGTGCGAAGCCGGGGCGGGTCGCTAGTATAACATAACTGCGTTTTATTTTCACAGTGGAAATAATGGGATATTATTTGGATAAAATGCTTGTCCCACTTTTTCCATTTTGTATTTCTACGGAAATAGTGGGATACACCCCATTCATTTTAATTCTTCATTTTATTTATCCAGTTTTTACCAAAATCGGTAGATATTGTATTTTACTAATTGACTGATTAGTCGATTGTATTACGTAAATTTGTTTAAGTATGTACATATATTAGGTATTAAATTTAATTATATTTGTGACTATGTTTTTGTTTAGTACAAACTGTATTCTTTGGGGTTTTTTTGACATTCTTTTTTTACATAATTTATTCTTGTGATAATATTAAATGCGCCGTGCCATCCTGTTAATTGGTTAAATTTTACTTATAACGTGTGTTAAAATCAGCAATAAAATTTCTAACTTTTAAAATTCCTATTTTGAAAGTGGTTGAGTGGTTTTCTTTTCAAAATCTGATTTAAAATTGTTAATATATATGAACTGAAAGAAATGTAGGTTAATAGATTTTTCTTTTAAATCTGGCTAGTATATATTATTATGTATTTTAATTGGTTGTTTAAATATTTCAATGTTTAAATTTTAACTGTTACATTTCTTTCTTAGCGTGTATATGTGGTGTGAATGGATAAATCATTATACATACACTAGCTGCGCCCCGCGGTTTCACCCGCATAAGTCCCGATTCCGTGGGAATATCAAAATAAAAAGTAGCCTAAAGCCTTCGTCGATAAATGGACTATCCAACACAAAAAAAAAATCAATTCGAACCAGTAGTTCCTGAGATTAGCGCGTTCAAACAAACTCTTAAGCTTTATAATATTAGTATAGATTAAAGTATGCCTTAATTATATTAATTGTGCAATACATTCCCCAAAATGCATGGTAATACATAGTTGTACATTTTTAGGAAGTTTATGTAATAAATATTTCATTTTTTTTCGGAAACATTTACAAACAAATGTGTAAATAGTAACATTTAATTATTATAATCAATAAACTAAAAGTTGTCAACACAGCAATTTGAGTTTTTCTTCTTCGTAAATAACTTTATTAATAAATATAGGACAGGTTAATTTAAATTTCACAACAATCATTCAATTCAACACTTTATAATATAAACTAATAATACTCATAAATTAGAAAATATAATATCACAATAATTCACATTAAATAAATGTAAATTAGATTCAAATCTATATAAAAACAGAGGGTGTTAGACAATTAAGTAACCCCGTTTCAGTGAAAAGCCTTAAGGTGAAAGGGTACCTGCGCTCTTTCCATACAAACGAAGTCGACTGTTTCCTTCTTGGATAATGACACTAAAGCAAATATTTTTGTTGCATAAAACCTGTAACTGCCATGACTATGACTATATAATTAATTATCATAGAAATTAAGATTAAAAAACAAAAACAAAACATAGGTTATGGCAGTTATAAGTTTTATGCAACAAAAATATTTGCTCTAGTGTCATTATCCAGGGAGGAAACAGTCGACTACGTTTGTATGGAGAGAGCGCCTGGTACCCTTTTCTCTTAATTAATTCAGCTTTTAAATTAAAAGAAAACAAATTGATTCAAAGAGCATAGGCTGACATAGGGATCAAACTTATGACAACCTACATAATCGGGCGGGGGTAAAACAATTTTTAAATTGATGTAAATGCGTTAAAATTCAAGTTTTTAAATTCGTATCAGACATTAAGTCTGATTTTATTAGCACCAAAAGCACCATGGCAATTAATTAGCTAAAATAGCTTTGTAAGCTAACCATTATAGCTGTAATAGATCCACGTTATTATACGGTAGCTTATCAACGAAGAGTATTCAGTGTTCATACCGCCATTTTTGTAGGAATTTGTAGTACACGAATACTTTTCTTTAACTAAATCTACCGTGATCGTGTATGTTCTTCGGTTTAGAAACCATCTATGCTTCCTACTCTTCGTTTGTCGGTCTGTGGTATGAGGTATCCATCGACGTCCCTAGCAGCTGCTGTTATGGCAGCAAACCCAGCGGTAGGGCCGAGTTCTGTGGTAGCGTGGTTGCGTTCTTGAAGTGATGATATTATACTCTGTTGAAAAATAACAAGAGTCAAGTCATATTGGCGAGCTATTCAATCACGAATTAAGTAAAAATAATTTAAAACTAATCGAATTAAAGTGCAAGTCTTTGTAATGTGTAAGTGTTTGTTTTTTTGTGTAGGTATATTTATATATATATTTTTTCCCTTAATTTTCCTTTTTCCTATATAAATACGATATATAAGGGCGATATTATTATTAGATACTGTGCTTCCTAACGGGAACGGATGGTCATGTTACCATGACGCTTGACGTCACACAATATTACCGTGACACTTTTTTGTGAATGCATCAATAAATATAAAAGCGTTCCGTAAAGCCGGACTCTGGGGATCGAATCCGGAAAACCGGGGTTTTTTTAGAGAAGATTCTTGATTTTCAATAAGAGATAGTAAGGTATGTACTTACAGTGCTAAAGTCTGCTTCGTGTTGCACTTCCATCGGCAAAAGCTGGTGATGAAGACGAGGCCGGACCATTGCGCTAGGGAGATCACTTGCTCGCCCCTCTAAGATTGTGTGTCTTGTTATCTTAAAAATAAACCAACAAACAAATATATTAAATATATCGAATATTCGACGACCCAGTTGGCACAATGGTCACCACGCCGGACTGCCAACACAGGGTTGCGGGTTCGATTCCCGCCTCAGACAAGTATTTATGCTTAGATATTTCTCTGAGGTCTGGTTGTTTCTATGTATTATAAGTATATATTTACAAAAGAAAAGTATATAAGTATAGTATATCCGTTGTCTAGCACCCATAACACAAGTCTAGTTACTTAGCTTGGGGCTAGATGGCGATGTGTGGAATGTCCTGCAATATTTATTATTACGGAAAAACAGATATTTATTCTAGCAAATCATTCTTATCTTGTTTTTTTGAGATGTATTGATTAACAAATGTTCAAAGCTTGTGAAGAAAGACCTTACCAAAGCAACTTGTGTGGTGATTTTGGTACCCCCAGCTCCTCCCACTACTAAATCAGCTACTCCATGCTTGTTGAGTATTATCGATGGCGTCATTGAACTGAGCGGCTGGAAGGTAGCCTGCAGGAAGTTGGCAGGCGAGGGGGGGAGCCCGTATGCAGACTCCCGGTGGGGTATAGCGAAGTCATCCATCTCGTTGTTTAACATTATACCCAAGCTTCGTGACCGTCTTTGTGAACCCCAACTGGAAAAATATTATAAAAATACTGTATTATCATCATTACATAGTATAAAACAAAGTCACTTTCCGCTGTTTGTCCCTATGTAAACTTAGATCTTTAAAACTACGCAACGGATTTTGATGTGCTTTTTTATAATAGATAGAGTGATTCAAGAGGAAGGTTTATATGTATAATGCATAATATAGCCGTGCAAAGCCGGAACGGGTGGCTAGTTTTCTATAAAGTCTAGATAGATAGATAGATAACTTTATTTGTACAACACAGGAAGAAACAACACAATTTACAAAAAGTAATATTATAGCCAGAAAGTAGTATAAGTTTTAGTAGTACGATCATTAATTAATCCGGCTCGAAGGACCAAAAATGTGTCGTCCACTGTTGTAATCCAAATGCAATCGGAATGATATTGCAATGTAATTTGAACAATTTTATTTACGAGAATTGACCTTCAGAAGTCATTCAACTACTACATGTATTCTATCATTTTTTTGCTATTTGGCAACCTCAGTGATATTTCATCGTTTAAGCATCCTACTTTGTAGGCGTTGCAATTGGGCATATCTACTTTTTTATGCGTCTTGCCTTTTAAGGTACCTCGATCGGGATTTTTTTATTTGTAGTGTTGTATTTCACATACTTTAACTATGTGAAATACGTCCAAAATGCTTACATATAGTTTATAGTACTGGTCGCCGATACAACGCTGCCGTCCGGTGCTACTACCACAACATGCGCCGTGCCGTGATCGTCAGCACCTTCGAATATGGCTTCGTAATGTTGCCAGTCGTTATACGTTTTTGTGTCGTCAACTCTGTCCCGGAAACCTTCTGCCCAGTATTTGTTGGATAAATTGCGCTCCAACTGAAATGTTATTTATTTTTGGTAACATCTTTAAGTATTCATGGTTTATTCAATATTAATTACAAACAAAAGTACACAAAATAAAACGAATTAAACCTAAACAAAAAATTAAATTAAATTAAAAACCTTTAGACTTTTTCGTTTCACAATTTATTTGTAACGCTTACATAAACTGGATTGAACCAGTTTTTTTTTGGAATATGTCTCGTAGCAAACCCGCGACAAGGAACTTCCAACAACGCAAAAATATAAATTAAACTAAACCTAATGAAACTAATCCCTCCCCAACGTTCCCGGTGCAAAGTTGGACAATATGCAGGCAGCGTTACCCCGCTGAATCGCTATCAACAGCCTTTGCACCAGGAAAGCCCGGGAACGCGGATCAAACCTTCAAAGATTTTTGAGGCGATTGTTTGGGTGAAATACTCTATTAGGCTCTGCGCAAACGGGCCACTGACTACAGCCACCAGTGGCTAGCCACTAGCAGAAATGTATGAAAAATCGTTATGAACTGCTAGTGGCTAGCCACTGGTGGCTGTGGTTGGTGGCCCGTTTGCGCAGAGCCCTATGGTATGTGTTTACCTCTCGAATATCATAAGTGAGGTTAGAGTGCGAAGGGTCGCCCAGGCCTGTTCTTTTTGCGTACGCGAACTTGAAAGTCTCTATGATTCGATGCCAGTATAGTGGAGAGTCTACGGGCGCGGCGCTGTTCCCTACCCATCCTCGCAGCATGTTCAGGATGAACGCCAATACCGAACCTGAGCCCGGAAGAGGTACTGAGTAGAGAGTGTGCTCGTCTGACAGTTCTACTGCGACTGGTTCTTGCCACTCCGCCCTGGAACAACGTCAATAGGATCTTATCTTATTGGGGGCTGACAAATAGGCAGCAACACTTCGACCCAATGGGATCTTTTGTGATTACCCCTACCTTAATGTTTCTTACTCTTTAAAGAAGTGGTCGAATAACGCGGTGATCCCACTTAGAGGAAAAAACCTATATTCCTCCGGTTTGGGATACGGATTCCCAAGGAGGATCATACGCTTTGCTGCTAAGACGTCGCATTCACACAGTATATGTGGTCTATAGTTTCCCCGACATCACCGCAGGCTCTGCAGTCATAATTTGAAGTTATCTTCATTTTATAAACCATGTCATTGGTCCCGTAATATCCTGTCAACCACAAGGCACCAACCACAGCTCGTGCTTTGCTTCTACTGTTGTCAATAGGACAGCTACAGCTTCCACTTAATCTACGTTTTATCGATTTGACGACCCAGTTGGCGCAATGGTCACTATGCCGGACTGCCAAACACAGGGTTGCGAGTTCGATTCCCGCCTCACACAAGTATTTATGCTTAGATATTTATCTGTGGTCTGCTTGTTTCTATGTATTATTAGTATATATTTACAAAGAAAAGTATAAAAGAGAGTAGTTGTGTAGCACCCATAACACAAGTCTAGTTACTTAGCTTGGGGTTGGGGCTATATGGCGATATTTATATTTATCTGATTGTGTTTTATTAGGTATTTCACCTGTAATTGCGGAAATCTTCTTCTGTAATTATTCCACCGAAACTGCGAATGTCGCGTACGAGCGCTTCTGTAAGCGGGCCATTGTGCATCGCCGTTGGGCCCATTGCGGCGATCTTCTCGAGTGTTTGAGCTAATACTGGTTCTGTTATAAAGTCTCCTTCTTTCCAGACCTCGCCAGTTGCTTCGTTGACGTACAACTCTCTAAAAGATAATGTAAATGACAATTAGGATGCTAAATGTACAAGAGCCTATCACTAATATTTATAACTTTCTATCTATAAAATAATTAATAATGAAATTGGTCAACTAGTTCCGAAGAGAACTTCTTTGAAATAGCCAAATATCCATCCAAACTTTACTCCGCCATTAATATCTTCACTACATAGTATAAAATAAATTCGCTTCCCGATGTCTGTCTGTCCTTATGTATGCTTTAGTTAGATCTTTAAAACTACACAACGGATTTTGATGCAGTTTTTTTAATAGATATTATTATAGTGATTTCAGAGGAAGGTTTTAGTATACAATGTGACAGCAAGGGGTTTTAATACGAAAGGGAGTTGTTCTAGCTAGACGGTCTAACTAAGCGAACAACTTTTGTCCTACGACTTTTGGAAATTCTAACATTTAGTTCGAAGTTTTTGTATGAAACAGCTGATTTTCAATAAAAAATTCCCTCAGAATTATCGAAAAAAAAGTTCGAATTTCCAAAAGTCGTAGAACAAAAGTTGTTCGAATAGAAGACGTCTTGAACAACCCCCTTTCATATTAAAGCCCCTTCGCTGAAACACATGTATACTAAAACCTTCCTCTGAAATCACTATATTAATATCTATAAAAAAACTGCATCAAAATCCGTTGCGTAGTTTTAAAGATCTAACTAAAGCATACATAGGGACAGACAGACATCGGGAAGCGAATTTATTTTATACTATGTAGTGAAGATATGAATGGCGGAGTAACGTTTGGATGGATATTTGGCTATTTTAAAGAAGTTCTCTTCGGAACTAGTTGACTAAAAATACTAGTTATTTTACAGATAGAAAGTTATAAATATTAATGGTCCCGGGCAGATTAAAAGATAAATTTAGTTCACCATTCAGATAGATAGACTGACCTCATAGAAGGTTCGGCTTTGATGATGTCGCTGTAAGTTCTGAGCACTCGGGCCATGTATGAGTTGACCATATGCCCTTTCAGACAGAGGTGCTTGGTGGGTTCGACTAGTTCTCTCCATGGTAGACGTCCGTATTCTTTGTACAGCTCGCCGTAGCCGGGCAGTTCGCCGGGCACTGCGATAGCGAGCCCTCCGACCGTCGAGGACGCGTTCTCGAACATATCGTGTGTCGTCGCCATTGGAGCTCGTTCCCTCGCGTTCAGAACTCGAACTCGACCGGTGCCGGCGTCGTATATCGTCGCCAAAAAACCGCCACCTAATCCCATGCATTGCGCGCAAGCGATGCCCTCACAGAATAATGTTGCTATCGCTGCGTCCACGGCCGAACCGTTTTTTTCGAGTATTCCACTGAAAAGTTACACATAAGTTTTATTAAATTGAACTAGCTAGTGGTACAGTATGCGTCATAAGTCCATTATCAGTGTGCTACAATAATACTATAAACCAGTATTGGACTTACGACCTTCTTCTAATAGACGTTACACACACATAAATACTTGAATTATACTCAATGTGATTATTTTTTCAACATGCTAGCTATGTCTTTAGTTGGCCGTGCGTGTGGTATATGCCAACATGCCCTTAATTGCATTGATGCAATTTATGGAGTGCGTCTGTATGTGTTAAAAATAGTGCTTGCACAGGATTGTTAACGTTACGCTACTAGTGGACTTTTGAGCGTCGATTGTACATTGCTTTACTTACAAAAGTTCAGATTCCGTAAAAATATGAAGATTGAATGTGGCTTGTGAGGCTTAATAAGTCACGTTCAAATTGCATACAATTTTTGATGTAGATCTAAACAATAACTTATCTGTATTAGGTAGACTTTTTTATTATTATAAACTAGACTTATGTACTGGTACGTGACATCTTGTAAGAAATAAGTTTCTTTGTTTAATGTGCATACCTCGCTTATGTAACCTATTCAGTAGATTTAATATTTTCCATTACTTTTTTATGTCCGTATCTACTCGTATAAGTATACCTACTAATATTACTTTAAGGACCAACCTAAAGCTGGGGACACATTGCTCGGTCGCGTCCGCAGACTCGTCCGACAGCCGCGACTTAAGGCATCTGTGTAATGTAAATGCATGTAACTGTGCACACGTAACCTTAGGCCGCCCTTGAGCGTTCGGACGTCCACGGACTTCCTAGAGTGGTCTGGGCTGCTGGATGCCAAACGACCGTGCACACTAATCAGCGCGGCTGTCGGTCGCGGCTGTCGAGCGCGGCTGTCGGTCGCGGCTGTTGGACGCGTCCGGTAATATGTTCCCAGCTTGATGAATCCATTAGGTTATACCTACTGCATTTATGACGTGATTTAGGCTAATTACCTACCTAATTATACAAGCGTAATAATCTCAGTGCAAATACCTACATAAAGACCCACTTATTTAAACCATCCTGGTTCTAACATTATACATGAATTTACTTTGAATTGGCTTTTAGACAGTTTTGCAATAAGCATTTTAAGACTTATGTTTCATAAACAAAACCTCTTACTATTGAGTAGCGTATTTAAGGAAAAGCATTAATTAGTTAATTTAAAAATACATATTTATTCATTGATTTGATTGAACCAAAACAGTTGATGAGTTACAGCACTAACTTTGAAGTCTCATTCCATGAAAGTTTGTATTAATTTCGGTAAAATGTACTTACTGTAGGTGCTGCCTATGATGGCGATGTTTGGTGTCTTGTGATTGACAGACAAATCATCTTATGTGATGGTATGGTGGCTTTTAAGGTATATTTTGCAAAAATAACGCATTTGCAACATATTTTTTTTTGCATTAAAATATTGTTTAGTCATTATTAGTCTATTTCCATTTAATTTTTTATCGTTTCAACTGTCAAGTACCGATTGATGTAAATGAATTGGAAGTTTTAAGGATTAACAAGGATTAAAATAATAAGATAGCATTCTTTTGTACGGTAATTTAAATTGATAAGATTAAGATAATAAAATTGATAAGATAGCGATTTATACGGACTATGTAATCACTCTCGCATTTATCTGTCTAGCTACTTATGTTGGTACCAATTATTTAAAAAATGCATAATCATCATATCTTAGTCATTTAAGAAAATTGCTACTTATATTGGTAAGTACCTGGGTGTACATATATTTTCACTAATTACAATGTTTTATTAAGTGACATATATTGTAAATAAATGCTCCAAAGATACCTACTTATTAGGGACTATTAAAAGTAGCCTATAGCCTTCCTGGACTATCCAAAACAAAAAATATTTTTTCAATTCGAACCAGTAGTTCCTGAGATTAGCGCGTTCAAACATACAAACAAACAAACTCTTCAGCTTTATAATATATATTTTAAGTATAGATTTGTTGTAGGAATCCATGTGAAATGTTCTGTAGGTATGCAAAACTTTGGTGGTGTAACATGGGTGTAGCGTATTTTTTTGCTTGCTCGATGAGAAGTGACGTCAATTTAAGCGGAATGTCAACTTTCACTTGGAACAACTTTATTATGCCTATTTCATATTCAAATGTATTTAGAGACTTATTCTAAATTGAGTAAGTCATTTTGTATAAGGAAAATAATATAATATAAACATTAGATTGGTTTTTAAAAAGGTAAGGTACCTATTATAATTGATTAAGTATGCAAATTAGTAATAATAAAATTGATGTCACGACTTGGTACAAATATTACGTGATATTTTTTATTGATCGTTGTATATCCCTGTGCATGCGCATATTCGTTTTACACGACACCGAAATAAAGAAATTGAACTTAACGTCTTTTCTAGACGATTTACAGCGTCAGCAACGTAATCTATGCTGAAATACGTACCAGCAGGCTGATTCACGAAGCCATCGGAAGGCTATCGAAAAGAATAAAACTGAAAAGACAAGGATGGCAACACGTCAAAAGTCACGGGACTGAAAGAGCAGCACATTTTTGAAGTGAATACTTCTTTTAGCGCGGTACGCACATTTTAAGATGAGATAAAATCTCTGAACTCGCGACACCGTTACGAGACGCAGCTACAGTGTGTGCATATATGCATGTTACGTCACGCCGCTGTAGGCACATATCATGTTGCACTGAAGACCGGCCAAAACTGCTGACTCGCTATGACCTCGATTGCAGTAGCCGAGTGCCGTGATACTTCAGCATTCCTATACCTAACATCGGATAGGTCTCACCTTAGGTTAATTATTTATAAGTAATAATGAAAGATACTTATTTTAAGTTTTAACTCAATAAATGAGTTATGAATCATTTCTCGGTTTCCTTTCGATCCTCCGACTGCCGCGCTAACATAATTTGCATGTAAATATAAGTTGTTTAGTAAATAAGTTTAAATTTTTGTAGTGAAAACTTCTAAAATCGCGGTACGCATATTCTTAGATGAGATAAAATCTCTGCACTTGCGATACCGTTACGAGTCGCAGCTACAGTGTGTGCACACGATTTGTATTCATAGTAATTATTTTCCCGGGTCCTAATCGCGTATTTATATTATTTTGTAGTTGTATTGTTGTTGATATTTGTATTATTGTTGTTGTTGTTGATATTTGTATTATTTTGTAGTTGTTTAGTAATTAGGTAAGGTTATTTTATTTTTATTTTTTAAGTTTGAAGTTTTCACTTCTGTCGGCACTCTTTTCATGTTGGTTGCCTTCCGACGGTTTGTGAATCAGGGTGCAGAATACAATAGACTTACCGTCCGATAGAAGCACATTCATGTCCGTTGGCGGCGACTGCGGCGCGTGGATACCGCGGGTGCTCCGGGTCCGACCACGGTTGCAGCACCAGCACAGCCACCAACGCGCCTACCACTAGCGCCGCCAACACGCTGATCAGCAACCACCAACGCTTCGAACTATCAACACGTTATACACATATTTTAAACGCATTGTAAATATTCACGATACATTTTTTAAGTAGTATAGTTGCCAGATATTAGGGAAAATTCAATTTTGCTATTATGAAATAAATATGAAAATAAAGTAAAAGAAATAAACGTCACTGCGACAGATCATAAGACAGATAATTTGAATTTTGACGTTATTTTTCTAATTTTTCGTAAAAGGTTTTGATACTTTTTCATGGTTTTGGTGTTGAGGTTTTATGTTCCTAAGAAATATGGGAAAACGAAACTGCTAAAGTCTTTACATTATTTTACTTCGTCGCAGGAAATCTTTAATGATAAAACCTAGATAAAATATTATACGTTCATTCTACACAATAAAGATAATGATTATACTTATTTGTTAAATAAATTACAGTTAGTAGGTGATACTTGAGCGTTTAATGGGTGGATTAAATATTCGAGTTTATTTACCAAACCTACTGCTTGATAACGTTGTCGGTAGGTACTCGGTAGGTAGGTAAAAACGAATATAGACTAATTCACTAATTTAAAAACTTTCAAGTACCTGGACTAATAGATAGATTCGATACATACTAGCTTAGAATTGCAAAATTCGACAACATTTTGCTGGACTATAATTTGCTCGAAGGCCCACTTTAGTTCGTTATTCGTTAATAATGCAATTTCTACTTGGTGGATTTTGATATCACGACCTTCCTAGAAAATAGAGCTACCTATCTAATAGTGAAAACTATATATCAACAGGTTCATTAGTTTTTAATTGCATAGGTAACAAACAGACGGATGAATGAATTGAATTAATTTAATATGAATTTAAAAAACTATGAATTCGTTTTCTACTGCTTAGGTATCTTATGACCTCTAGAATATCTTTTAATTTTCTTCTAAGTACGAGCAAGAAAATAGAATCAGTTGCCTACGTCTGTCTTTCCTGACGTTAACTTGGGGGTCTTCAAATCGCGAGTGAAGAATATTCTAGGAAAGCGTGCTACATCTTAGGCCGCATTGTCACCGTCTCAGGCGGGTGTGATAGCGGTCAAACCTCCAGGGGCCTTATTCTGCTATTTGGCCAACCATTGTCATTATATCGAGACTCTATTGATATTATATCGAGATTGTGACTTTATTTGGTATTCTGCTAAAGTTTTAATAACATCGCAATATAATCAGTATGGAGTCTCAATGGTATGGTAATATTTACCTTGCAGGTGTTGCCTAGCAACATGGTATATGTTGCTAAGCAATATACCGTTTTGACAACTATCGAGATTCCATTAAGCCACGATTGTAGAGCAGAACACAAAAGTGAGTCAGTGGTGTGTCAGTGGTGTCTCAGTGGTGTCTCGATAGAATAGTTAACGTTAGGAGAATACGAATTTGACATGTAATGTCATATTTTTGACATTAAATTTCTATTACGATTATATCGACACACTATTGAAATACAATTGTGTTAGCAGACTAGGCCCCCAGATCAGGGTCAAACGCTGACATATTATAATTTGTAAAATAAGAATGGACTTTTTGTTAAGTTTTATAGAAGCTGAGAGAGTTACGGGCGGTCAGTATTAATTGAATAATGATTCAAAATGCGCGAAGATGCAAAAAATTGGGACAAGGTCGTCGTCCATTTACAAATAGGCTAGTAAGCAAGGTTAATAGGTGACTAAAATAAAGTTTTTCCTTGTTAACACATAGTAAGATATCCCTTGATTCTATATCATAGCTCCGAAAAGAAAGAGAAAAAAATGGTTGCCTGTAAAGTCTGTTTCCGGACGATAATTTTACGTGATAACGTCATAAGAAAACATTGATGGTAACCATGGCAACGATAAAACGTTGCTATAGTTACCTTGTCAATAACATGAGGCGTTCCAGTAACGACGCGTGACGTCACACTTTTTTGAGATTGCAAGTGTTCACCAATTTATAAAACGTTATCACGTCAAAAACCTAAGTAACTATTTAAAAATGTTCCGTAAATGTTCACAGTTCCTAAGTTAGGACAAATCGGTTGAACTCTTGAACTGATCGAAATTTATGATTAACTAGCAGCGGTCTGCGGTTTAAACACGTGTAAGTTCCGCGTATCCGCGTAAGGATAAAAAGTACCCAAGGATACAATGTTACTTAACTTCATAGTTCATATCAAGTTTCATCAAAATCGGTCCAGTATATAGTTTCGAACCTTATTAGTAACAAACAAAAAATCCTGTTTAATAGTAAGTATATTTATTTATGCATAGACATAATAATATAGGTAAAATAATGATCAATTTCTCTAAGATGGGTAAAAAAAAGGTACGTACTTACCTACCTAGAGGATACTCAAACTAGATTTCAAGATTTTTTGCTAAGTTATCTTTTTTTTTAAACAAAATAGGCTTGCATTTGACTTCATCTCACCTATGGTGTCGCGAAGATGAGGTCGAAGATGTAGCATGCTCGTCTAGAAGGTACCTATTCACTCTAGACTTGAAGACTCCAAGGTTGTAGTTTTGGGGGAACAGCGACGCGGGTAGACAGTTCGACTTCAAAGGCCGTCCATTAGGTACCTCCCCTCTGATACATGGTGAGGTTTGAGACTACTATATCACGTGTATTTTTTATTACCTACAAAGAATCTTATTTGGAATTATCGCGCGTTGCGAAAGGGAGCTAGACGGAAAAAATTAGGACCAAAGTTGTAACGACACTTTTTGCATAGAAAGCAAGCCAGTCTTTCTATTTCGCATTGAACAGTGTGGTGTAAACAATTACAATTCCTTCACTAATTAATCGAAAGGAACTTCGTTTCATCCGGGTTTTTAATATTTATAAAATACCGGTAAGTAAGTTTATGTATCATCTAAAATTATAGAAAATTTTACGCCGCTTTTCGATTGAGTATCGCGCGTTTGCTGAAAATTTTCCCCCCCTTGTGATATATCGTGATTTTTTATGGACTCCTCCCCCCCTTTTCAAGCCCCATGTGAATAATTGACTGGACAGCCCCTTAGCAGTGCGTACGAGAAAGGTGGACGTGACGCTTTGTGCGCGAAATTGGAACTTTCAACATTGTGTGGATGGCGATCCTTTGTGCACCTACTGACCTATTTCAACAAATTTCCGTTTACATTACCTAGCTACATTTAGTTTTATTTGTTTATATTACCACAACTAACGCCCTTGAATTTTATATGACCTTTCGCTAGTTTTAGATTTTTCGCGGCTGATTGTTGGTTTGACTCTGTGGTTTGACTAGTTTAAAAGCAAATGTAACGCGGGGTATTTTCTGCGAACACTCGCCCGTAGAGAAAGCGTTCCGATGGCCGCCCGGCCGCGCCGCGTACCCTTTTTCGGACACATCTGGACCCCAGATGTGCGTGGGATTTCGCGCGCCCGGGCAGGTATCGACAATACTGACGCTCCTCGCCGGCCAATCAGAGAACTAGGTTGTAAAGTGACGCCAACCGTAAGCCAATAGTGGCCTAGCGCGGGACTTATGCGCTGCGGTCACGAATATTGGCGGGGGTGGTGGCTGATGGACTTTCCGGCCACACTGATACGTACACCCTTGTACCGTACGCCCGTAATAGTTAGGTTCGCTCTAAGCCTATTGTTAAGTGTCTCTATTGTATAGTCATAAGATCCTCATGTGTGTATATTAATGTGTAGCGAGTAGATAAAAGTGATTAAGTATAGAAACTTCGTGTTTGATATTTCCATCACGCCTCCTGCACGTAGAATTAATAGAAGAACGTCCCATCGTGGCGGTTTTCTTACAATGGCGCTCAACTAGTGGAGCCTCGCAACCGCGCAGTGAAGCAACAAGTGAGTGCAGTGCGCGAAAAGCGTGTGCTTTGAAACCCACGCATCCGAGGACAATATAGACTGAAAATGGTGAGAACACAAACGGGAAACAACTTCGAGTACGACGGGTCCAGTGCAGCGGGAGGAGAGGTTCCCCCGCCCCCCGTCCTCATGTCGCAGGACCAACTACAGATGCTGGTGGCGTCTATCACAGCCACCATCATAAGGTCAAGAATCGCCGCAGGTGACGGCGACGGCGCAACACAAGACGGAACGACAGGCACTGTGGAAGCAGCGGCGGCGAGATCCCTGGCGACGACTGCACGTCTCGCCGGAGGAGGTGCGACACTTGCCAACTGTACCGCGAGGTTCGACGGCGCGGACGGCGACCCGGAGTCAGTGGAAGCGTTCCTAGACTCCGTGGAGGTTTTCCGGGAGTGCAGTGGCGTGACAGACGAACACGCACTGAGAGGGCTCCCGATGCTGCTGTCCGGCGCTGCCGCGGTGTGGTGGCGTGGCGTGAAGGCGAGCACTCCGACGTGGACGGAGGCTACGCGTCGCCTGCGCACGATGTTCGGAGCCCCGCGACCAGCGTATCAGGTCATCAAGGAAATTGTCGGCAGCGGCCAGCGGACGAGCCGCGCCGACGCGTTTATCTGTGCGAAAAGGGCCCTTCTGGCGCAACTACCGTACGCGTTGCCGGAAGAGGCGCAGATTGATTTAGTGTTTGGACTTATAGACCGTAGAATAAGGAAAAGAGTGCCGCGTGATAGTGTAAGAAGTTTCGACGAGTTGATTCGGAAGGTGAGGAGCGCCGAGGATGCAATAGCCGAGGCGACGAACGCCTCACAGGTGATTGTTCCTAGAAATTGCCCCGTGTATCCCCTTCTTATAAACGCAGCAACGAACGACAGGCGTAACCGCGTTCGATGTTCCTTGTGTCGACGATTCGGTCACAGCACGGAGGAATGCCACAGTATAACTCAAGCGGGAGGTAACGTTCGCGATGGAGTTTCGAGTCGGCAGAGTATAACCGACTCGGAACAATGCGATGACCTGCGATGCTATGGGTATGGTAGAACCGGCGATATCAGATCGAATTGTGACGGTCGTAAATTAGGTCCAGACAGTGATGAAAAAGTCGAATTACTATCATTACGTACCGAGACAACTGGCGACGATCGACCATTAGTTAAAGTTAAAATTTTAGGTCGTACCGGCGTTGCCATGTTAGACTCGGGATCGGCGCAATGTTTAGCCAGCCGCGAGCTGTATTCGATTTTGCGCGCGAACGGTGTCGAATTTAAAAAGACCGCGCGCAGCATACGTCTCGCCGACGGGTCTCACAGCGTTAGAGATATTCTAGTTGCCGACGTTATCGTGGTCATTCAAGGCCGTAACGTACCAACTAGTTTTATGGTTTTACCTGGCGCTGACAATAGGACCGTCTTGGGTAGGGACTTTATGAAACTCGCTGGCGCGAACATCGACGTTAAAAAAGGTAAGTGGTGTTTTAATGATACCCCAAGTCACTGGTATTTGTTTGTTCGCTGTCCCGACGCGTCCCGCGGTAAAACAAAGGCGGACAAAAGAAACAAACGCAGTCGAAAAAAGGTAAAGTATCCGACTCCTGTCAAGGCGAGAGCGCGGAATCCGCCTCCTGACAAGAGAGTCGAACTTTTGACTCTAAACCTTTCGAGAGTAGATTCAATGCAGGGGGAGAGCGCCGACGAACGTCCGATCGAGCGCACTCGATGCATTAGAAAAGGTTTGTATACCGGGGACGGCCAGGAGAATCCGGCGAACCCCGAGCTAAGTAAGGTCGCAGACGCTCCTTTCAGGGGGAGCGCAAGGCTTCATAGAAAGCGCGGCAATATTATTACCGGGGACGGCCAGGAGGATCCGGCAGACCCCGAAGTAAGTAAAGTCAAAAGCGCCCTGTTTAGGAGGAGCGCACGACCGAATCGACGCCGCAGCGACGTGAATAACGGGGACGGCCAGGATGATCCGGCGGACCCTAAGGTAAGTAAGGTCGCAGACGCTCCATCTAGGGGGAGCAGACGGCCCGGAAAAAGTCACGGCAGAAAAGGACACGCACGTCGCGTAGTTCCGGAGCACGCGCCCGCCCAAGTGCTTGCCGACCGTCGAGGCGCTTCGAAAACGGACGCGCCTCGAGTCGAGCGCACGGCGCAGCGAGCGAGTAAGAGAACGCTCCGACGGGGTGAGTATTAGAACACTCGAGGACAGGGTCTACGGAGATGATAACCGCCGGCGGCGCCTGCCATATCAGGTAAGTGGCAATGAGACTTCGTCGCGCGAGACCGGTCGTAAACAGCCTGCTAGGACAAGACGTAGGGAAAAGAAACCTCGTAGGTCTAGGTTAGGGTTCATAGGCCGAGACGTAGGTATCACACCCGTAGCATCGTAATGTCGAACCATCTCACACCCTTAGCTTTAGCCGTACTTTAGTTATACCGCATGAGTTGTACTTTGGCAGTTCCACTGTTGTGTTTGACTAGTCCGAACGCGGGGCGCTTGGTTCGAACTAGAGGGGGAGGTTGTAACGCGGGGTATTTTCTGCGAACACTCGCCCGTAGAGAAAGCGTTCCGATGGCCGCCCGGCCGCGCCGCGTACCCTTTTTCGGACACATCTGGACCCCAGATGTGCGTGGGATTTCGCGCGCCCGGGCAGGTATCGACAATACTGACGCTCCTCGCCGGCCAATCAGAGAACTAGGTTGTAAAGTGACGCCAACCGTAAGCCAATAGTGGCCTAGCGCGGGACTTATGCGCTGCGGTCACGAATATTGGCGGGGGTGGTGGCTGATGGACTTTCCGGCCACACTGATACGTACACCCTTGTACCGTACGCCCGTAATAGTTAGGTTCGCTCTAAGCCTATTGTTAAGTGTCTCTATTGTATAGTCATAAGATCCTCATGTGTGTATATTAATGTGTAGCGAGTAGATAAAAGTGATTAAGTATAGAAACTTCGTGTTTGATATTTCCATCACGCCTCCTGCACGTAGAATTAATAGAAGAACGTCCCATCGTGGCGGTTTTCTTACACAAATATTTAAGTTATGGCGTATTTTATCGATTAGGTATCGTATACTTAGAACTAAAGATAAGCATTAATAGTTAGGGAGCCTCCTTTGTGATTTAAGTGACTGTGTTGGTACCGTTGTTTGGCATGAAATATCATTGCCTCAAGGCGCCTGGTTATAGTTTTCGATTTTTTTTATCTGAATTAAAAAAGTTGGAGTCTCCAAGGAGGAGGGCCTTGGAGGTTCTCAATTCGCCACGTATAGATTTAAGATTATATTTATATATAAGATAAGATAAAAGATTAAAGATAAATAGATTATTATTTATTTATTATTATTATTATTTATTGCACTTCCAGCGAGCAGTAAATTACTAAGTTTTTAAGATCTGCCAGTAGTTTCAGTCAAAGTTTCGGAAAGGGGGTTTATAAACAGTCGAAATGTGGATATTGCTCTGCCGCTCTAATACATATATTGGTAGATGTGATCTTGATCATACCACCTGTGAACTACGCAAGTTTTAACACCCTGAAGAAATTCGAAAAGCATAAACAAACCGGTCACGTCGTCGTCAGCCGTATGTCAAATGAAAGATGGGCCAAACTGGCAATTTGTTTAAACCCTCCTAATTACAGACGCCCCCGAAGTAGGCCCAAAGGCGATGGCGGAATGAATTGGACTCATTGAAGAGTGGTCGTGCATAGCATAGAACCGTGATAGGTGGAAGGCGGTTGGTGAGGTCTTTGCCCAACAGTGGGACATCCTAAGCCAATAAAATAAGCTAAGATAACCAGGCGAGTTGGATACTACCAAAAATGATATTTCATACCAAACAGACGGTACCAGCACAGTTACTCAAATCATATAGGCAGCTCGCTATACAGGATGAATTTTTTATGTGGGCCTTCAGGCAAAAGTCATTACAATTGGTGAAAACTACAAAAAAGAGCTATTTTATTTGATTTTCCATACTATGTTTGTTTCCAGGAATTAATCTCTATCAGCAACACTATCGATTAGTAAAAAAAATATAGGTGATATTTTATTTTGCAAAATCAACAGGTTCGATTCCTGGCGAAGGTAAAGACTTTTTCAAAAATCTAATGATGCAGTTTCAGTTTTTATCAAAAACGGGCACGCAACTTCTTTCAGCATTTTTCGCTATGTTTAGCCATAGAATTTGAGTTCGTACCCCACAACAGTTTAGCATATGGCTCTGAAGGCCCACATAAAAAAATTCACCCTGTATACCCAATGACATGTATTTTTGCGCAACAACTTGCTAAATTCTATGTGCTATTTTTCAAATGCCTGCCAACATTTTCCATTGAGAAATTGACCGTTTGTTGTGATTATACCTATAATTAACTACCTACTGTTCCGCTGTGTTACATACAATAATAGTATAGCATTGCACACGCAGTGTCACATATTTCCATAACAATCATTATTTAATCATTCTCTCACGGTAATAGGAAACATCTCTGTCCATGCAGAAATTAAGGTTTAATTGGAGCAAAAAATAATCTCCCTAATGGACGCTAGATAATAATTTCTTGGTTTTAGTAAATGTTCTTAATTATAAGCAGTATTCTTATATATTTTCAACTCAAGCAGTTCTAAGGTCTTGCTCGAGTTCAAGTTAAAAATTTTTTAACTCATGAATTTATTACATAATACAAAGATAGGCGCGAAAACCATAGGGTATAGATGGTAAAATCCTTTGTAAATATATACTTATAATACATAGAAACAACCAGACCACAGACAAATATATCAAATCAAATCAAATCAATTTTTTTTATTTCTTTGGATGTATAATACCTTAAAAGTATAATAGACCACTTGAAAACGTCTTAAAAACTAAGTTAGGATGTGTGCCTTCGGAACGCGCCCACCAATGAGAAGAAGGCACAAGAAACTCATGGGGTTTTTTTTTTAATGTGATCACGCTCACAATGGTCAATATTACAAATATTTGAAAGTATTATTTGAAATGGAGCAACTAAAGTCACGTCCATGGAAGTATTATAGTACGCCTTACTGCACAATCTATGCTTTATAAAAGTTTAGAACCTGTTAATGGACATGTCATATACCTCTTTAGGTAATTTATTATAATAGAGCACACATGTAGGTACTATTAAACGACCTGTTTATTTTCCGGAGCCTACTACCGGGCACGGTCAGTTCATCCTTATTTCTTAAGTTGAAATTATGAATATCGCTGTTTTTACGGAAAATCTAAGCATAAATACTTGTCTGAGGCGGGAATCGAACCCGCAACCCTATGTTTGGCAATCCGGCATGGTCACCATTGTGCCAACTGGGTCGTCGTATTATGCATGTATTATATCTAAAAAACTTCCTCTTTAATCACTCCATCTATTAAAAAAACCGCATCAAAATCCGTTTCATAGTTTTAAAGATCTAAGCATACAAGGGACGGCGAAAAGTGACTTTATTTTATAGTATGTAGTGATACAAAGATAGGCGCGAAAAACATAGGGTAAGATGGTTTAAGAGTGCGCAGGAGATAAGAGTTTCTTAATTTTAAGCAGAATTCTTATATGTTTTCAACTCAAGCAAGATTCTTAGGTCTTGCTCGAGTTCAAGTTAAAAGTCTTTCAACTCATGAATTTATTAGATAATACATAACCCTTTGCATTGCAGTCATTTAAAAACATTCTAATAGTAATTTTAAAACTCTATGGTGCGTCTGCAATTCTGACTCCAACCGCCAACCGTACTTTACCGTACGTATACATTGACCCATAATATTACGAGCGTATTATTATTTTTACTAAAGGTACCTACATAAATACACACACCTTGCTGTTAAACATAATATTATTATGTAGTAAATGAGTATTTTGTTAAATCGAAGTTTACACTAGGAAGTTCTCGTGCTAGTTTAAATATTTACTTTATATGTTATGAACCAAGTGATTCATTGGTCATTATACATAATGCCCGGGCATTATGAATAATGACCAATATAAATAGTAATAAATAATAAATAAATATTTCAGGACATAATACACATCGCCATCCAGCCCCAAGCTAAGCAACTTAATGCTTGTGTTATGGGTGCCAGATAACGGATAAACTACTTATATACTTTTTTTTATTTTTATATGAGAGTGCAATGTGGTTTTAACTACTAAAATAATCATATTGCCCGGGCATTATACATAATGCCTGTCACCTAGACAGAGCAGACTAGGCAGAGTAATAAAAATACATGTTTTATGTTTTATTACAGTTATTTCTATTTAGGACATTAAATCAACATTTGAAACACAAATAACACAAAAATTCTTTATTTCATAGATGCTTGGACCTACGTGTCCTCTGTATTCGCTTTAAATGCAAATTTAAACAAAAAAAAACTAACACAAAATGAGCCATGTGTAGTGAACAGGTAGGTACACTATTTTTCCCATTCCCACTTAAATAAAAAATATGAAATGGTAAAAAATGTTATTGGGTGCCAGAAAGGTAGGTTAGGTTCTAACCTAACCTATAATAGGTATCTATAAAGTGACAAAGCACGCGCGAGCAAAGCGAGCGTTTAGCTCGAGCTCACTAACTCATAGAATCTATCTCTATTATCACATTGCCCAACGATCAGATAGCAATATTCATAATGCCCGGACAGTGTGATAAATATTAAGATATTTAGATGAAAATTAATCACTTTGTCCAAAGTAGCTTGTCATTATTTATAATGCCCGGGCATTATGTATAATGCCCGAATTAATCACTTGGTCCACTATAATACATTCTAGGTAAACTTGTGAAAGTAACAAAAAAAAACAGAATTAACTAAATCGGTTGAACTGTCTCTATGTATAAAAAAACTAGCAGGACTCCAGCTATCTTTACACAAAAACGCTTGCATTTGACCTCATTTCACCCAATGGAAAACGAATCTACGTACTAAGTTTTAAGAGTACCTAACATAGTCACTATAAACATCATAACTTACTAACACATAAGTTTTAGTAGGATTTTGCTGTCTAAGAACATGCCCACTCGTATGGTGTAAGTAAACTCTACGCATTTTCATAGCACTTCACAGTGTAATTAGATTTTCACGGAATATTAAAGGTTCTTGTAACATGCTTTCATACATACTCACAAACGTATACTTTATTAATCTATATAGGTACTTCTATATCTATCTACATCTCAACTAATAAGTACAATAAAGAGGAATTATTAATTTTATTTTTTTGTTTGTAAAGAATAGGCTCCGAAATGACAAGACCGAATTTGATGAAACTCGGTATGAGGATACATTGATTAATTGGGAATAACAAAGGCTACTTTTTATCCTGATATTTTCGGGATCGGGAGTTACACGGGTAGGAAAACGTGGAGAGCTGCTAGTGTCTTAAAAGTTAGTATAACATCAATATTAATTGACAGGTTTGAAATTCCTATCGAATAAACTACTACTTAGGTAGGTACGTAATTACTCAAAATAGATTCACAAAATTAGAATTTTAGGTACCTAACTTACACTTACCCATAATCACGATTTCCCATTTTCACTTTTTTATCTTTAAGCAAATTAAATATTAATTTATCTATCAGTAATAAAAAATGAATTTAAAATTGATAATAATAAGTTAGCTAAACTTGTTCTTTAAGTCAATTGAAAATAACTATACTTACATACTTTATAATTTACTTTTTTAAACACTATCCTTAGCATTAATTTCACACGAAAGACACATAATTGAAACTCGAAACAACTTAGAAATAGACTTACAGTCCCATATTGTACAATGTTGCGCGGCCGCAGTCAATAGGCGACTGAACGTGCTTCGAGGCCGTGTTACCTCACAACACCTTTATTATACGTATAGCTGGTCCAATTTATGATCTTACAGGTGATTTTATCTGATATTATTGACCTGTCGATAAATGTAATGCGACTGCGGTCTAATAGGTAATCGTTAGATTGTTTGAAAATATTATAGAGAAAAAAAGTCAGCGCAAATCTATACAGAAAAATGGTTTCTTAAAGTGAGAAATAATCCTATAGACGCGCTGTGACTTGACTATATCATTATTTAAATGTTTCTTTTTTTTTAATATTTGTTTTATTTATATTTTAATTTGTTTGTTTGTTTTTTTTTTATATGATAGGTCAGCGTTTGACCACTATCACACCTGCCTGATGGTAGGTGACAATGCGGCCTAAGATATAACACTCCTTCCTAGCAAATACCTATTCATTCGCGACTTGAATTGTACTTGAATAATTAACTTAAATAATTTAAAACTATTTTCACTGACAGTAGGTGTATTTATAAATGTCATTTTTCGATTTTTAATTTCATATTTTTAATTACTAAAACTGCGATCTCACTGAATATAAAGATTGTTTTGTTATGTGCCATTTATAAATGTCATTATTGTAATGACAATTTTGTCTTTAAGTTGATTAGTTTTTAATATTTTCGATTCCTAATGTTGATTATTTTTAATTTCATATTTTTAATTACTAAAACTACGATCTGACTGATTATGAAGACTGTTTTCTTAAGTGCCATCGGTGCCATTTATCAATGTTATTATTGCAATAACATTTTCCTTTGTGAAATACTTTTATTAATATAGATAAATAAATATTTAACTATAACTCTCGTATTTTTACACCTATATGAAGCTGCCCCATGGCCTGTATGAAAGTGCCCCGTACGTGGGGTACCTTCATACAATATCCCTTATTGTTTAAAAGTAATACAAAAAGACGTAGTTGTTTATTTTCATGTATTTTATGCATTTATTGTAAGGAAGGATAATTAGACTATGAATTTTTGTTAAATCCAAATCGATTTTGATTTTAGTTAGGATTATATAAGTCAAAATATAAAAACTGTATGAAGCTGCCCCACCTTCCCCTACCTCATATCATTCTACTTGTTTTGGTATTCGTTTTTACTTGGTAATACTCGTTCGGAATAGAATATTTATTACGATAATAAACAATACCATTGGTATTGGTTTTTGGTACTGGAAAGTAATAGATCAAGAATACCTAGGCCCGTATTAATAAATCGCTCTCAATATCGATCTTGAGTGCGTATCAATCGAGTGAGTCTTGAGATGGGGTCACTATCTTAAGTTAGGCGTTAATTAATAGATAAAACTCAAGTTTTAACCAGGCTGATATCGCTCTTGAGATTTGAGACTGATCTTGAATGACAGTAACGCTTTGTTCTTGCCTTGAATGATATGTTCTTACCCTATGGTAGGTAGTGTCGTCATATTTTGCTGTCAACTTTTTTTAATGTGAAAACATTTAAAAAAATGTAGGATTTGTATGACCCGCAATCAGACTTGAGTTCACGAAACTACATCTTGAGACATATCTTGAGAGCTGAGTTTGATTTATTAATATGATATGACTCAAGTGATACGTCGCTCTTTAATCGCGTCTTAAGATAGGTTTATTAATCAGCGCAACAACTCAAGAGCAAACTCAAGATTGAAATTGATATTGAGTTCGGTTTATTAATACGGACCCTATTGCTTTTAGTCATAGGTATATATTTATTTACTATTCATAGTATAAAACAAAGTCACTTTCCGCTGTCTGTCCCTATGTATGTTTGGATCTTTGAAACTATGCTCAACGGATATTTTGAATAGATGCAAGATAAAGGTTTATCTTAATATATATAAATCTCGTGTCACAATGTTTGTCCTCAATGGACTCCTAAACCACTTAACCGATTATAATAAAATTCGCACACCATGTGCAGTTCGATCCAACTTGAGAGATAGGATAGCTTACATCCCGATATTCCCACGGGATCGGGAGTTACGCGGGTGAAACCGCGGAGGGCAGCTAGTATGTATATAAAACATGCATAATATTACAGCCGTGCGAGCCGGAGCGAGTCGCTAGTTAAAGCGGATTATTTATTTTGAAGCAATTATTTTATGTTTTTAAGCGCACCAGTACCTCACTTGTAAGCGAAAAAAGATGACGATAACGTAGGTGAGGCTCAAAAACTCAGGGATAAATGGGCTGAAACAGCAACAAGCTTGACACCTCGGAAACTCGGGGATAAATGGGCTAAAACAAACAGCAACAAGCTCGACACCTCGGAAACTCGGGGATAAATGGCAACAGCACCTCCAGGTGTTCGGCGACGTCGAGGCTGACCACGAAAGCGTTGGCAAGACGACCTCAACCGCCTCAAGAAAGCTTGCACGGAGGCGGCCCAGACGCCTGCTAACACAATTGTGTTTCAATAGAGTGTCGGTAAAATCGTAAAAGAGATTTAATGTCAAAAATATGACATGAAAATATGTCTATTGTTGGTATTCTCACATTATTCTCATGGTATTCTCCTAATGTTAACTATTCTATCGAGGAGGCTCACTGCTAAGCGACTCTCGCTGATCGTTTACGGTGGTGCGGGTTAAGCGACGCCTGGCGCCGTCATTACTTCGATGGGTGGCCAATTAGTAATGTGGCAAAACTGTGTTTTCGTGAGCCCTTTGTTTCGGAAGGCCGTTGGTCCCGGTTGCTACCTCTAGTGGCAGTCGTTAGGTCAAGTTAGAGGCCTTAGGGCGATCTGAAAACTCTAACAATAGGTGAACCACACCACTATACAAGAATAAGAAGAACTATTTTATCGGTTCTCAGCAGTGGGATACTAGGGGTTAGTTAAAAAAAACTAAAAGACAAATAAGTGAACGAAAAGATTGTAAGTAGATACCTACTTTTAATAGTTTATTTTACTTTTTATTGTTATTTGTTTGAAATTGCTTCATTTTATTAAATCATACTCTTTTCAATAACAATGGGTTATTATATAGGTATGATTGGCTAGGTAAGTAAGTAGGTATTTTTATTAAAAATAATTATTTTCCCAAACATGCTTGGTTTGAATCAGTGGCGGACTAAGCCCGTCAGAGACCCGGGGCGGCAAAGCTGAATGAGGCTTTAATTTTTTTTTAGTTTTACAAGCTTTTTATTCAGTTCATATTTGTAGGTTTATATAAATGTTTATGTTTATTTCGTTAAAATCTGGCAAGAATCAAAGATAGTTTATTTTTATTTTTGTAGCGTGATAATTTGTTCAATTACTAATATTTCAAAATTCCTATCAAAGGCAGGCTTAAAATTCCGTCCATTGTAGGGCACGGGCTGGGATATTGACGCACTTAGCGCGGTAGGGCCCCTAATAGTTTGGCTGTAATTGCGAAGTTCGGGCTAAAATCTGATTTACCTTTATGTACTAAAATTTTACTAAAGTCCAAATAACCTTTGAACCATAGAAAATTGCAGTACTAAGGTCTTATTTCGGATTTGATCAGGGGAACGCGAAGGCATTTGGGGGCCCCTCAAGATCGGAGGCCCGGGGCCGACCGCCCCCCCCCCTTAGTTCGCCACTGGTTGAATATATTTTGCCAGCCTCCTTCGAGATAAATCGCAATTGCTGTATTGACAAAACACATGCGAGCAGCGCGAGCGGCCGGCAAAAGTTGTATGAAAATCCTTTTAATTGTGCCTGTCGTGTTTTAGCGCCAATTACAGCTTGTAAAAAAGGTATCTTGAAGCAAAAAATTATTCTTTCCTTATAGACGCTAGAGAATTATTTTTTGGTATAAATAAAAATCTTAAAATGATAAGCAGTAAGTAGGTATAGGTATATTTTTAATTTAAAAGCAATATTTGGAATTTAAGAATACCTACTGCTTATTATTTTCAACAAAATTAACTAATAACAAGAAATTATTCTCTAGCGTCTTTAGGGAGAGGATTATTTCTTGCTTCAAGAAACCTTTTTTTACCTAATGATCGCACTCAGTTTACTTTGATATGCAATAGTTTGATATGCCCGTGGTTAAATTCGATTGATAGAACCATTGTCTCAAAACTTCTGAATCTATTCAAAAAATACCTACCTATCAAAATATGTATTTTGTTAAGTATATTCGATTCTTGGTATCGCGTAAGTCATTTTGAAAATTAGCATAATGACGTCATAGTAAACTTGGTTCTTCAGATGAAGGGTACCACAAGGTGATAGACTCCTCGATTATTCAAACGATTCAATAAGTAGATAGTTATGTAGGTACAAAATATATGTTTATTTTGCAAACAATCTTTGAGAAAATAGGTATATCTATGCTTCAATGTTCTTTTGTGTTGTAGAAATAGGTAAGGAAATATCGAATGGTCTAAAAAACCAAAGTACCTACCTACTTTGGTTCAAGCTTTGCTACTAGTGTTCAAAATTTCTATTCTACAGACGACACTTTAGTTAGAGTACAACCTTTGGGGATCTGTTTGAGTGCATATAAATTCGAAAACGCAAACTTTCAGTAGGTATGCTCATTAAAATAATATTTTAACCTATGTGCTGTAGAATATAATTTTCTTGTTAGTCTCGCAGTTTGAACAAAAACAGGTAATTACATAGTGTTAAGACAACTTATCTTTATTACAGACTTAAATTAAACTTAAAGATCTATTTATAGGATGGTTATTTTTTTTCAGGGTCGTTTCCTAAACTACAAGAGATAGCGAAAAAAGCTAAAAGTTGTGTGCCTGATTTTGACCAAAACTAAAAACTGCGTCATTCGATTTTTGAAAAGGTCATTACCATACTATGTTGGTTTTCAGGAATTGTTCTCTATTAGAAACACTAGCAATTATCGGTACTAAAAATGAAAACGTTCGATACCTGGCCATTGTATTGTTTTTTTTTTCAATAATCTATAATGATGCACTTTTAATGTTTGTCATTATCAATTCAACCAGTAGTTCCTGAGATGAGCGCGTTCAAACAAACAAACTCTTCAGCCATATAATATTAATATAGATTCTGTGTTTTGAAAATCAAAATTACTAACATCATCTCCAGGCTCACCAGCTCATGTTCAATTTCAGCAACCACCGGGTTGGCAGCGCATTCTGCAGGGTAAACACGGCAAAGGGGGTGTCTCTTATAATAGTGAACAAGAAATTAAAATATAAAGAAAGAAAATATGTCGTGTCTATGTCTGTTGAATGTGTAACGGAAATATCTTGTGTAGAACTGGAGCAATTAATAGTAGTATGTATATATAGACGACCTGTTTATGATAATTTTAAAGACTTTATTGAGATATTGGATGAAATGCTAACAAAATTAACTAAATAAAAAAAACAATTACTTTTATGTGGTGATTTTAATGTAGATTTACTGAAAATAAGTACCTTTTCCACTAAACTTCTGAATTTGTTTAAATCACACACCGTATCCAACGTGTTTCTGCAGCCTACTAGAACCACTGACACTACTTCGACATGTATTGATAATATTTATGTTACTGATAATATAACCACGATTAGCAAATCTATCATTAAGAAATTAGAATCAGACCATAGTGATCAGTTTGTCAAAATTTGCTATTGTCATAAAATCGCTATTATCATAACCGTTTCTGCCTTGTGATACGGATCCAAATGTATTAACATTTGGATCCGTATCACAAGGCAGAAACGGTAAAACGTTAGCTAAATTCTACTAGAGGTTAGTTAAAAAAAACTAAAAGACAAATAAGTGAACGAAAAGATTGTAAGTAGGGGAAATGTAGGCAATGGGAGTCAGTAGGCAATGGTGATCACCTCAAAATAACAAAAACCGAACGCGACCGACCGATCCAAACATAAGTACATGCTAGCATGACGTCACACCCGTGCGCGAGCGGTGACTGGCTCAGTTCGGCCGACGCGTTGGCGAGTGTAGATTTCGCGCCATTTACATCTAACTTTTCGAGTTAAGAAATACGAAGGTAAATTACAAAATAACAAATATTTATTTCTGTACTTGTAATGTGTAATAGTCGTAGCATTTTAGCATGCAATTCAACAGCCATATTGTTATTATTACCTATAACTTCTCGCCAAAAAATTTTTTTCCGTTTATGGCCTATGTAGGTAATCGGAGTCGGGTGATCCCAATGAAACGAAGGAAAAAGAACAGGAAAGAAAATCAAGCCACAGAAGGGTAGTCGTGACAAGGTTAAGAAGGAAATTCTGCAGGACTCCAATCATACTTCGACGTCAGACGTGAACACGGATGTGTTATGCCAGGAAAACGATATGTATAAATGATATGTGTAAATGTTTGCAATATGTGTTGATCACCATTGCCCACATACTGATCACCATTGCCAACCCAAGTTGACAATCGGGATCAAAGTTATTTTTTTTTAAATATTCTATTGTACTAAAACTAATAAACCAAAGTGATTAAAGTTGATCTCAATCGATAGTTAGTAAAGTAAAGTTTATAATAAGAACAGAGTAATAAATAGTTGATTCATAGATTTGCTTTTTTTTTCATTTTCGCTTAAGTGATCCCCATTACCTACATTTACCCTAGATGCCTACTTTTAATAGTTTATTTTACTTTTTATTGTTATTTGTTTAAAATTGCTTCATTTTATTAAATTATACTCTTTTCAATAACAATGGGTTATTATATAGGTATGATTGGCTAGGTAAGTAAGTAGGTACTTTTATTAAAAATAATTATTTTCCCAAACATGCTTGGTTTGAATCAGTGGCGGACTAAGCCCGTCAGAGGCCCGGGGCGGCAAAGCTGAATGAGGCCCCCAGCTTTAATTTTTTTTAGTTTTACAAGCTTTTTATTCAGTTCATATTTGTAGGTATAAATAAGTGTTTATGTTTATTTCGTTAAAATCTGGCAAGAATCAAAGATAGTTTATTTTTATTTTTGTAGCGTGATAATTTGTTCAATTACTAATATTTCAAAATTCCTATCAAAGGCAGGCTTAAAATTCCGTCCATTGTAGGGCACGGGCTGGGATATTGACGCACTTAGCGCGGTAGGGCCCCTAATAGTTTGGCTGTAATTGCGAAGTTCGGGCTAAAATCTGATTTACCTATAAGTACCTACTAAAATTTTACTAAAGTCCAAATAACCTTTGATCCATAGAAAATTGCAGAACATACAGGGGGGCTCGATAGGTACTAAGGTCTTATTTCGGATTTGATCAGGGGAACGCGAAGGCATTTGGGGGCCCCTCAAGATCGGAGGCCCGGGGCCAACCGCCCCCCCCTTAGTTCGCCACTGGTTGAATATATTTTGCCAGCCTCTTTCGAGATAAATCGCAATTGCTGTATTGGCAAAACACATGCGAGCAGCGCGAGCGGCCGGCAAAAGTTGTATGAAAATCCTTTTAATTGTGCCTGTCGTGTTTTAGCGCCAATTACAGCTTGTAAAAAAGGTATCTTGAAGCAAAAAAATATTCTTTCCATAAAGACGCTAGAGAATTATTTTTTGGTATAAATAAAAATCTTAAAATGATAAGCAGTAAGTAGGTATAGGTATATTTTTAATTTAAAAGCAATATTTGGAATTTAAGAATACCTACTGCTTATTATTTTCAACAAAATTAACTAATAACAAGAAATTATTCTCTAGCGTCTTTAGGGAGAGGATTATTTCTTGCTTCAAGAAACCTTTTTTTACCTAATGATCGCACTCAGTTTACTTTGATATGCAATAGTTTGATATGCCCGTGGTTAAATTCGATTGATAGAACCATTGTCTCAAAACTTCTGAATCTATTCAAAAAATACCTACCTATCAAAATATGTATTTTGTTATATTCGATTCTTGGTATCGCGTAAGTCATTTTGAAAATTAGCATAATGACGTCATAGTGAACTTGGTTCTTCAGATGAAGGGTACCACAAGGTGATAGACTCCTCGATTATTCAAACGATTCAATAAGTAGATAGTTATGTAGGTACAAAATATATGTTTATTTTGCAAACAATCTTTGAGAAAATAGGTATAAGGTACATGATACAAATAAGGCCTATGCTCTAACAAGGCCTAGTATGCCTAAAACCCAAATAAATCGTGTTGAAGGCTTAAATACCGTCGCACATAATTATTAATAAGCCCTACGTATGAGGAGGGGTGCGCGGGCGGCTCTCTCTCGCTCCATGGGGTAGTGCAGACGAGTTTGCGGTCGGAGAAGGTTGTTTCGTACTCCTAGTTAAAATTTCTGTAAGTTCGTGGTAAGTTTACAGTTATTTATTACTTGTTTCAATTAAGATAGTTTTCACAATTGCTAGATTACTATTTTTTGTATTCATATGTCGCTTTTAACTGTTAATTTAAGATTAATTGAATATTTTGAAGCCTTTTCAACTGTACAGCTCGTATTCCACAAACAAGGCCTAGGCCTTATTTGTGGTTGGTAGGCCTTGTTACTGGAAAGTAGGGCTATTTAGTGATCTTAGCGTGTATGCAACATTTTTAGGGTTCCGTACCTCAAAAGGTAAAAAAATTAAGCCTTAATGAGATCACTTTCTTGTCTGTCTGAATGTCCGTGTGTCACCACCAATTTTCTTAGGAACAGGTAGACCTAGCATGTTGAAATTCATACCAGATGCTGAGGTTTATAGTTCCTATTAGGTGTATAAAAATCAAGGTCCTGAGTCAACATGTTAAAAAGATATGGGAAAATTTATCCGACACCCGATTATGGACATATCAAAACTTGCCCAAGGAAATTAATTCAATGATAATGAGACTAAAAACAAGAAGAAAACTAAAGTTGTACCTAACAAAAAGTCAAAGCCGAATAATAAAAATAGTAAAGAACTTCCAAAAGAAACCGATGCAACTAAGAAAACGAAAGGAAAACTATCTAAAGGTACAAAACTAAAAACAACTAAAAAAACCAAAGATAAGAATAGTATTAAAAAAAGGGAACTGAAAGCTGGTACTGTCCGGCTTGTCGCGAAGACAGAGTTAGACATGAGACCTAGGCTTGTACCGACTGCGCTACATGGTATCACGATGATTGTATTGGTCTAACAAAAAGTGATTCAGAGCCCTTTTTATGTCCCGATTGTGATATTTAAAATAACACTTACTGTCTAATATAAGCATATTTCTTACTTTTATGATTATCTTGGCATAAAGACTGATTGAATGTTCCTAATACCTTCTATATCCCAGTTTTTTTTAAGGGGCCTCATTAAAGCACTATGTTCTAGTAAGGCCTACAATTTTCTCATTTTTTTTCGATTTTATTATATTGCTATATGAAAGTATGTTGATTTATTTTAGTTTATTAGGCCTATCTTAAAAACATTGTGATATTCTGCTTTTGTTGCTTAATATAAAACAATAACTCTGATTTGTAATTTTAGTAAACTTACTTTACATTTATAATGTTGCAAATTCTATTAGCTGATTATGTAACAGTGTCTGATGACAAATTTAAAGTTTTTTTTTTCATAGGTTCTTTAATTTTAGAGATTTTTTGGAAGGAAGGCTATAGGCCTTGTTACATACGGGTGATTTATTATGACCAAAATGATAGGTTTACTATTTGTTAGTTTTTGTTTAATTTTTCTTAAATGTGTTCCTGTTTAATTAATATATCTTGTAGTACACAAATAAATGATTCTGATTACCCAAGGTTGCATTTATTTCAATAAATATTTATTATGATATTTGAGTCTAAAATAAGGTAGGCCTTATTTGTATCATTTACCTTATCTATGCTTCAATGTTCTTTTGTGTTGTAAAAATAGGTAAGGAAATATCGAATGGTCTAAAAAACCAAAGTACCTACCTACTTTGGTTCAAGCTTTGCTACTAGTGTTCAAAATTTCTATTCTACAGACGACACTTTAGTTAGAGTACAACCTTTGGGGATCTGTTTGAGTGCATATAAATTCGAAAACGCAAACTTTCAGTAGGTATGCTCATTAATAGTACATTGTTATCCAAGGTGTGAAAGTCACTCATTACAAGTCCCGAGACGGAGTTTGGCGCCCGAGCGTAGCGAGGGTGCTAATAGTTCGAGGGACTTAATGAGTCTTTCACCCGAGGTAAACACTGTGCTTTTCATTACGAATAATACATAAAATTCTTCATAACAACGAAAGTAAATGAGACTATGAGACTCCATACCACATGAGTAGGTATTCATGTGTCCATACTACCTGATCCTCATACAAGGTTGGGACCAAAGAGGTTATACATTATGTAGTGTTTTTTTTAGGTTTCTGCTATTTGTATTCAATACTTAAATACGGCGGTACTTACCGAAGAAGTTTTTATTAATGAGTTAATCCAACATTGTGAAATGACGCGAAGTCCGTAGATTTAACTTACAGTTTTTGTAACACGGTTTGTCTAGAAAATGTTATTTACAAAAAATACACAATCATAAATGAAAAACCAGATTAAACTTAACACAAATACATACTAAAATAAGAAAAAATAGTTACTTAGTACTAAACTCTGGCAGTATGCATGAGCCGTGCCAAGCCATAATTATTACTCTTTGGTGTAAAAAAAAAAGCAAGGAGGTTAGGTTTTTGAAGTTCCTAATGCGTATGATACTGATACTGGCTACATGCAGATTGCACAAGTCGTGCGAAGCCATAATTTGACATGACAGCTGTCAGTGAAAGTGAAAAGCCCTAGGGCTGGAAATTTTATTTTCTACACGCTCTTCAGGCATATTTAGACCTACTTTCGGAGTATGAGTAATGAAAAATAATATTTTAACCTATGTGCTGTAGAATATAATTTTCTTGTTAGTCTCGCAGTTTGAACAAAAACAGGTAATTACATAGTGTTAAGACAACTTATCTTTATTACAGACTTAAATTAAACTTAAAGATACTATATACAGGTGGTTATTTTTTTTCAGGGTCGTTTCCTAAACTACAAGAGATAGCGAAAAAAGCTGAAAGTTGTGTGCCTGATTTTGACCAAAACTAAAAACTGCGTCATTCGATTTTTGAAAAGGTCATTACCATACTATGTTGGTTTTCAGGAATTGTTCTCTATTAGAAACACTAGCAATTATCGGTACTAAAATTATTGATTTGAAAAACGATGGTTAGTTGCGATGGTTGAAAAACGATGATTTTTTTAATGAAAAATGAAAACGTTCGATACCTGGCCATTGTATTGTTTTTTTTAAATAATCTATAATGATGCACTTTTAATGTTTGTCATTATCAATTCAACCAGTAGTTCCTGAGATGAGCGCGTTCAAACAAACAAACTCTTCAGCCATATAATATTAATATAGATTCTGTGTTTTGAAAATCAAAATTACTAACATCATCTCCAGGCTCACCAGCTCATGTTCAATTTCAGCAACCACCGGGTTGGCAGCGCATTCTGCAGGGTAAACACGGCAAAGGGGGTGTCTCTTATAATAGTGAACAAGAAATTAAAATATAAAGAAAGAAAAGATGTCGTGTCTATGTCTGTTGAATGTGTAACGGAAATATCTTGTGTAGAACTGGAGCAATTAATAGTAGTATGTATATATAGACGACCTGTTTATGATAATTTTAAAGACTTTATTGAGATATTGGATGAAATGCTAACAAAATTAACTAAATAAAAAAAACAATTACTTTTATGTGGTGATTTTAATGTAGATTTACTGAAAATAAGTACCTTTTCCACTAAACTTCTGAATTTGTTTAAATCACACACCGTATCCAACGTGTTTCTGGAGCCTACTAGAACCACTGACACTACTTCGACATGTATTGATAATATTTATGTTACTGATAATATAACCACGATTAGCAAATCTATCATTAAGAAATTAGAATCAGACCATAGTGATCAGTTTGTCAAAATTTGCTATTGTCATAAAATCGCTATTATCATAACCGTTTCTGCCTTGTGATACGGATCCAAATGTATTAACATTTGGATCCGTATCACAAGGCAGAAACGGTAAAACGTTAGCTAAATTCAATCTAAGTTCCTCCAGACGAGCGGCAGTCACCGGTACGTAGGAACTTTATTTTCCTTTTTGGTACTTATCGATTAACTTTTTGAAGTTATACTTCTTTAGGCGCGTTATGAATTATATTTCGGGATTCGTCCTCGATATTAGTACCTACTTATTATTACACATGTAGTCTCGCTTGTATGCATTACCACTCAGCACAATATTTTAGAGCTAAAATTTCCATTTTTTTATTAAGAAAAATACAATACGTACCTCGTTTGTTTTTCAATAAAAAAATATTTAAAATGACGCACTTCCGGCTCTGTACCTCAGCCATCTTGTCGCGCCGAGCCTTCATTCGCATTTTGTGCTCCGCCACGAACGCACAGTACTTCGTTTGTTATTTTTTGGTAGGTACTTGGGTACTTATTGTAACAATGCCTAAACGTAAAAATGAAGATTCATTAGAATATATTGTGAAAAAGTTAAAGCACTTAGAGAATAAAGTGAAAGGTAAACGACGATCTCGTCGTCGACGCCGGCGTCGTGATTCTTCATCGTCTTCGAGTTCATCGAGATCGAGTTCATCATCTTCGGGAACTGCATCACCGTCGTCGCAGGACATTCGAAACAATTATGGTTAGTGGATGTACTTTAGTACTCTGTCCTAGGGTGTGGTTTGATGTATTCAGAATAATCAGTAGGATTATTTCGCCGCACAAACCTACCCTCAATATAAAAGTTTATTGCATTCAGAATAGTCTGTAGGACTATTTCGACGCATGAACTAATTATCAAGATTTACCCTCATTTTTAAATTTTGTGCATTCAGAATGGTCTGCAGGACTATATCGCCGCATAATCTATTATAAAAAGGGTTTATGTATCGATTTCAGATCGAGCCTTGACGGAACATGGTGGTGATGGTGAACCGAATGTACAAAGGTCAAATGTACCTATACCATCCACGTCACAACAGCCAGACACGGTAGAGCATAATAATGTTGTGACTGTACATGATGAGCCAGATATACCGGAACCGTCGCCATCCACGTCACAACAAGGCACCTCAGAGAACAACACCACAGAGGTGGCAATGGTGACATTGACTGATACTCAACCGAGTGACCAATCCGGATTAAATCCGGAATTACTAGAAATACTTGGAGCTGATCCGGGTGCAATTACACAATATGGACCCGACATTAACAATGAGCTGGCCAATAGATTAATATACATACTAAGATCGGGTTTAAAGAAAGAAGAACGTGTAGAATTCATCAAAAAGTATCTAGTTCCGGAAAATTGTCAAATAATTGCGGCACCGGAGTTAAATACCGAAATAAAAGCGGCATTGTCGGAGGCCCATTTGAAACGGGATAAGGCACTAGAATTGCGACAGAAAAGTGTAGCTACCGTCATTTTTTTTTTTTTTTTTTTTTTTTATTTATTTATAATCAAAAATAAACTTAAAAAACAATGCATGCCGAAAATCGCAGTGAAAATTTCTTGTCTCACCCATGTGATCACGACACAGATGATGTTACAGATCCCCGATCATGAGCTCTTACAAAAGCTTGTAGATGCTACGCGTCTTTTGTGCGATGTACAGTACAATGACACTGCCTCTAGAAAATTCTTTGCCTTGAGTACGGTTAAAAAAGAAATCAAAGACCAACTATCCGACACCAAAATAAGCAAATATTTATTCGGCGATAACCTGAGCGAAACGCTCAAAGCGGCAAAGGCCGTTACGAAATCAAGTGCAGATTTGAAAGATCAGCCAAAAAAGTTTTTTGGCCCAACTGCTAAAAACTGGAAGACGACGGCAGGATCTCGCAGGCCGGCACCGGGCCCGTCGTCTATTCGTCAACAGCGGCCAGCCCCAACAACCACCGAGAGGACGTATCGGCAGCGACAGCCGGCTCCGCCTCCGCCAGCGAACTCCTACAACGCGTCGTCGCATCGGCCACGACAGACTCGCAAACGATAATGACTGCTGAATCTGAGGTACGTTATGCCGGGCGATTAAGTAATTTCGTCGCACAATGGTCTATGTTAACGAATGATCGTACACTACTGTCATCGGTGCGTGGCTATAAAATATGTTTTATTAAACCAGTTATCCAGCCGACACCCGATATCACTATGATTCGTTCCAAATCGGAACAATCACAGTTTGATGTTGCTATAGCAAAGCTTCTACGCATGGGTGCGATATCCGAATGTGACCCTTGTTCTGACCAGTTTGTTTCACGTGTTTTTCTTATACCTAAAGCAGACGGTTCAATGAGATTTATATTAAACTTGAAAAAATTGAATAAATTTATAGAAACCAAACACTTTAAAATGGAAGACATTAGAACAGTGTTAAAATTAGTGTCAAAAGATTGTTTTATGGCCACTATTGACCTTAAAGACGCATATATGTTAGTTAAGATCCATCCAAATTCAAGAAAATATTTGAGATTTTGTATTGCACACGAAAGTGACATTCATTTGAATAATAATAATTTAAAAATGTATGAATTCCAAGTGTTACCATTTGGGTTATGTTCTGCTCCTTTAATTTTTACAAAATTGCTAAAACCAGCCTTAAAGTTGTTGAGAGCCTGTGGCTATTTATCCTCTTGTTATTTAGATGACCTTATTTTAATTGGTAATACATATACCGACTGTCTAAAAAATCTCCAAGCAACACAGGACTTACTGAAAGCCCTTGGTTTCATTCTTAATATAGAGAAAAGTTGCTTGGTACCGTCACATAGTTGTAAATATTTAGGATTTATTATAAATTCAAATGAATGGCATCTGAGTTTACCAGTTGAAAAAAGAAAACGAATCAAGAAAGAATTATTATCCTTTTTAAATATACAGCGCTGTAAAATTAGAAAATTCGCTCAACTTGTAGGTCTGTTAGTTTCAGCTTGTTCGGCTATTGAGTATGGATGGATGCATATAAAGGAATTAGAGAGGTGTAAGTTCATCAATTTGAAAGGTCACGATGATTATGATCAATATATGAATATACCATCATCCATAATGCCAGATATACGTTGGTGGATAGATGTTATTGATTATTCTGTACATAGGATTAAAAATGATGTCTTCTGCCGCGAGATTTATTCTGACGCCTCAACGACGGGTCGGGGTGCAGCATGTGGTCATGAATCGGCAGGCGGACAATGGTCACCATTAGAAAAACAACAGCATATTAATTATTTGGAATTAATGGCTGCTTATTTTTCCTTAAAAATATTTGCGAAAGATTGTCGCCACTGCCAAATACTATTAAGAGTTGACAATACGACTGCGGTAAGTTACATAAATCGCATGGGAGGTATACAATACCCTCACCTAACTAAAATCACCAAAGATATTTGGCTCTGGTGCGAGCAAAGACAGATATACGTGACAGGAACTTATATAAAATCGTCTGATAATATTGTTGCAGATAGGGAATCTAGAAAGCTTCACCCGGATACAGAATGGGAAATGTTAGACATAGGTTTTCAGTTGATTATTTCAAATTTTGGGAAACCTGATATAGATTTATTTGCCAATCGTATTAATAAAAAATGCCCTAAATATGCATCTTGGCAGTTAGATCCAGATGCGTTTGTTATTGATGCGTTTACAATAGATTGGTCAGGCTTCTTTTTTTATGCCTTTCCTCCAGTTGCATGTATATTAAAATCTTTAAGAAAAATAATTAATGATAAAGCAAAAGGAATAATGATAGTACCAGCTTGGACATCGCAAGCATGGTATCCTTTGTTTACAAATTTAATAATCTCCAATATTATAGAATTAGATTCAAACAATTTTATTATTCCTAATTCCAGCAACAATATCCAAGCCACGACTACCCTGGTTGCCGCAGTATTATCAGCACGGCAATGAGGAATAGGGGCGTACCTTCTTCCGCCGTAGATATAATGATAAGTTCACTTTCACACACGTACAGTTAAGCAATATGATGGCTGTATTAAGACATGGTTTAATTACGCAATTAATAATAATACTGATTTGTATAAACCTTCAATCTCAATAATATTAAATTTTCTTACTGATGTATATAATAATGGTAGCCAGTATGGTACTATCAATACATACAGATCCGCATTGTCGTTAATATTTGGACAAATTATGAAAGATGATTTAATTTCACGATTTTGCAAAGGAGTATATAGACTAAGGCCGTCTTTACCTAGATATAATATAACATGGGACGTCAATTTGGTCTTAAATTACCTGGGAAACCTATTTCCTCATGATCAAGTAGCTTTAGAAACAATCACTAAAAAATGTGTCACTTTAGTAGCTTTAGTGACTGCTCATAGAATGCAAACAATATCAAAAATTGAAATGCAAAATATCATCTTTTCAGAGGACGGGATTTTGATAAAAATTTCGGATCTCATCAAGACATCACGACCAGGCATTTTTTTAAAGAAAAACCTCAAATTTGCCCAGCGCGTACTTTGCTAACATATATAGAAAAAACAAAATCTATCAGAAATTCAGAAAAGCTATTTCTTTCATTTCGTAAACCACATAATAGTGTAACATCTCAATCATTAGGTAGATGGGTGAAATGTATTCTTCGGGAAAGTGGAGTGGACGTGTCTGTGTTCTCCAGTCATAGTACTCGACACGCATCGACATCCTTAGCTTATAAACAAGGTATTAGCCTAGATCTCATACGTAATACAGCTGGTTGGACAGGAAACTCCACTACATTTGCTCGTTTTTACAATAGAACGATTGTTAAAGATCTAAATTGTTCTGATTTTGCCAAGTCAATTATTAATAATAATCTGTAAACTAAGTGTTAGATTACTTTAATTTCATTTATTATACTTAATTAAGAGGTACGAAACATTATAATATGATTGTTCCAAATGATATTTCCTTTATTTTTTTGTTCTCTAAACCTCTACATGTGTAATAATAAGTAGGTACTAATATCGAGGACGAATCCCGAAATATAATTAATGATTAAACGAACTTACCTGTACGTGAAGTTCAATCATAATTATATGAGGGATTCGTCCGAAGATATTAGTACAGAGTCCCACCCACCCGATTGTTATTGTTTAAAAAGAAACAATAGCACCCTTATAGGAAATATCATTAGCAGCTTTAAACTAAATGAAGGCTCGGCGCGACAAGATGGCTGAGGTACAGAGCCGGAAGTGCGTCATTTTAAATATTTTTTTATTGAAAAACAAACGAGGTACGTATTGTATTTTTCTTAATAAAAAAATGGAAATTTTAGCTCTAAAATATTGTGCTGAGTGGTAATGCATACAAGCGAGACTACATGTGTAATAATAAGTAGGTACTAATATCTTCGGACGAATCCCTCATATAATTATGATTGAACTTCACGTACAGGTAAGTTCGTTTAATCATTAAAAAATGATGAGAGTGAAATTTTACAAAAGCGAGACACAAAATTCTCACGGGAGAAGTTGTTTAAATCTAAATTGAACTTTATTGATTGTGTTGACAATCCTTTTCCAGTCCAGAGTTTTTTGTCGGACGAGTATTTTGCCGGACGAGTTTTTTTTTTTTTTTTTTTTTTTTTAAATGCCAAAGAAGTATAACTTCTCACGCGCGTACATAAGTACACGCACCCTTTTTTTTTTAATTTATAATAACTTTTTTTCGGTTCTTAATAACCAGTTGCAGTCTATCTTTACGTCCAGGATGTATGGTAGTCTCTGACAAACGCGAGTTTAGTGACTGGGCAACGGTCGGTATTCACCGAAGTAGACATAAACTAGGTACCTACCTAAAGATGTATATGACATGTCCATTAACAGGTTCTAAACTTTTATAAAGCATAGATTGTGCAGTAAGGGCTACTATAATACTTCCATGGACGTGACTTTAGTTGCTCCATTTCAAATAATACTTTCAAATATTTGTAATATTGACCATTGTGAGCGTGATCACATGAAAAAAAAACCCATGAGTTTCTTGTGCCTTCTTCTCATTGGTGGGCGCGTTCCGAAGGCACACATCCTAACTTAGTTTTTAAGACGATTTTATGTGGTCTATATACTTTTAATGTATTATGTATCCAAAGAAATAAAAATTGTTGACTTTGACTAACGCGGGCAAAACCGCGGGGCGTAGCTAGTAAATTATAAACCACGGAATTGTGTGCAATGTGTTTTATTAACATAATATCACACTTATAATTATTATATTTACAGTTTTTACAATCAGGTAGCGATAAGTTAGAACACCTCCATTGTGATGATAATTTTAAGGCACTTTTGACATTGAATATGGTTTTTATATAATTTTACTTATATAAAATTGTTTCATTTATATACCTACAGTATGTGACAAAAGCCATGCAATTTTTTTTGATTTAGGTGCTAGCTACCCCCAAAAAAATAATAGAACCCAGAGTTTGGGGAATTATCAAAATGTGGGTTCATGTTTTTTGAAGTGAAAACTTCTTATGGCGCGTTGGGCACTTTTGTGGGTGAGCATTTTCAGCCGTTCTCGCGACAGACGACAGATTTTCTCGCGACAGATGAGATTTTACACAGATATACAGTTTTTTAATTTGGCTGTAAGTGTATTAAGACGTACATATGGTTTTAACGGACGACTATTGACGGACGACAAATGTCGGACGACTATTGACGGACGACAAATGTCGGACGACTATTTGTTGGACGACAAATGTCGGACGACTATCCGTCATAAAAAAAAAAATAGTCGGACGACTATTTGTCGTCCGACAATTTTTTTTTTTCATCTAAAACTCTTTTTGCGTATGTTCTCGCGACAGATGAGATTTTACAAAGATATACAGTTTTCACTTCTGCCTGCACTCCCGGAGTGAGCTGTTTTTTTTTTCTAGGCGAGGATGCGACATCCTCATCTTTGCCTCTCATCAGATAAAATAAGATCAAATCCAAACCTATTTTGTGTTATAAAAAAAACTTAGGGCCCGCTGTGTTGCCACATCTTATAATAGGGTTATTTTCCCGAACTTTAAATTAAATAAAAAAAAAGAAAACGCGGGACACCCATTTGGAACGAAGTTTCTTTCGACAGACAGATCTATTATTACTACATAGTATAAAACAAAGTCACTTTATCTGTCCCTATTTCCCTTTGTATGCTTAAATCTTTAAAACTACGCAACGGATTTTGATGCGGTTTTTTTAACAGATAGAGTGATTCAATAGGAATGCATAATATAGCCGTGCGAAGCCGGAGCGGGTCACTAGAATAATATTTGTGAGAGATTAGTTTATCTTAGGGTTTTTCGTTTCAATTTTCGTAACGATCAAACTCGATTAAACTGTATTTTTTATGAAATAGGTCACGTCGCAAACCTGCGTGGAACTTCGTTCCAATTATTATTTTATTTTCAGGCATAATATTTTTAGTTATATCAAGGTGGTGCCAGCAAGTTAGAAGGATTAACAGGGTTTTGTCACATACATACAAAATTAAAGTTCATACATTAAATCTATGGTCTGTACAAGGAGCCAAAAATCATTTAAGAGGAAAGGGTACCGGGGGCTCTCTCCATACAAACTATTACAAACGTAGTCGACTGTTTCTCCCTGCATAACGACACTAGAGGAAATATTTTTGGTGCATAAAACTTATAACTGCCATGACCATGCATATTTTTTGTGTTTTTTTTTGTTAATTTTTTTACTTAATTTCTATGATAATTAGAAAATTAATAAAAAAAAACTAAAAATAGGGGCATAGTCATGGCAGTTATAGGTTTTATGGCACAAAAATATTTGTGCTAGTGTCATTATCCAGGGCGGAAACAGTCGACTACGTTTGTATGGAGAGAGCGCAGGTACCCTTTCACCTAAAGTCAGAAAAACGAAGACTGTCCTGGCTTGGCAACATACACGAAATAAAGACGCTTAAGGTTTCGATGGTCGATCGTGTTTTCCATACAAATGAATTTAGAGTGTTATCCATTTATTCTTTATGGAATTTGAAAAAACAAAAGTTAAATCTGCATAACAAGTCTATATCTAGCCCATGTAGGCGACGAAACAGACAAATTATATTTATTTATATTAAATTATATTAAATTAAATATAATTTGTAACTTTATATTTATGACAAATTACATTTATTTATATTAAATTAAATATAATTTGTCTATTTCGTCGCCTACATGGGCTAGATATAGACTTGTTATGTAGATTTAACTTTTGTTTTTTCAAATTCCATAAAGAATAAATGGATAACACTCTAAATTCATTTGTATGGAAAACACGATCGACCAGCGGAACCTTAAGTACTGGGAGGGTTCTTAAACGTCTGGATCTAAGACAGATAAACGTACGATCTAAGGACCCATACTAGGCGGATAGACAGCTGCCTTTTTGTGCTGTGGAAAATGGAAAACAGCAGCGTTGGTTAATGGACGGAATAAAGCGTTGTAGGAGGTTCGGTCGGGTCTAAGGCCTGAACAAAAAAATAAATAAATATTGCAGGACATTCCACACATCGCCATCTAGCCCCAAACTAAGTAACTAGACTTGTGTTATGGGTGCTAGACAACGGATATACCTACTAAATATGTGAAGAATATACAAACAAACCTATGAAAAAAGCAGACATTTGGATAGGCGGAAGGAGAAAAACGGATCGTTCTCAGTAAATCAAAGAGCCAGAATATATTAGTAAATCTTAAGCCTTTTCGGGCTTTGGAAAGTGGAAAAGAGTAGCGTTGAATAAAGGACGGAATAAAGCGTTGGAAGAAGTTCGGGCCTATGAAGGGCTGTACAAATATGATGTGAAAATATACAAAAAAGGAGACATTCAGATAGGCGGAAGGAGAAAAACGGATCGCTCTCAGTAAATCAAAGAGCCAGCCCCCTTAGACAAGATGGCTTTCTATTAGCGATATCGCCAATCGACAGACTTTTTTAGTTTTTTTTTTGTATGAAATTGACACAAGCCATCGAAAAGTCACGTACCTACTCTTGCGCTAGAGAAAAAAAAGGTGGATAAGTTCCATCTTATGCTAAAAATTAGCATAAGATGGAACTTATCCACCTACAATGGTTTATGTCAATTTCATACAATTAAATCTATCGATTGGCGACATCGCTAATAGAAAGCAATCTTGTCTAAAGGGGCTGATCCGTTGCAGTACGACTATGTCAAAGATGTATCGCACATCGACATCGCCCAAGTAGATAGAAAGCGGTCACCTTGATTTAACCTATTATGAACACATCGATGAACTTCATCAAATCATGTAAATCATGCTGTGAAAATTTGAGTTTCAGGAACTATTTCCTTAAGAGGAAAGGGTACCGACGCTCTCTCCATACAAACGTAGTCGACTGTTTCCCCCTGGATAATGACACTAGCACAAATATTTTTGTGCCATTAAACCTATAACTGCCATGACTATGCCCTATGTTTTGGTTTTTTTCATTTTCTAATTATCATAGAAATAAAGATTAAAAAAAAACATAGGGGCATGGTCATGGCAGTTATTTTATGCAACAAAAATATTTGCTCTAGTGTCATTATCAAGGGAGAAAACAGTCGACTAAGTTTGTCAGTCAGGGGCTCCCTGGTACCCTTTCCTCTTAATACCAGAACTAAGACGAATTTCTCTTTAGACATTGATTTTAGGCATTATGCTACTTTTGCGTTTTAGACGTCGCGCTCATGAAATCAACATCATCATCATCTTTCAACATGTGAGTGCACCTCTATTTCCACAGTTCTAGAATCTATTTCCATTTGTTTTACATGAAGTTGACATACAGTTGACATCGATGTGCGACGTGTTATGTGCAATGCATCTTCGGCATAGCCATACCACTAGATATAATAAAATGTTATTTGCTCCGTGGATCAAAAAAATTCAATCATTTCGATAAACTTAATCCCCCTTATTCCAAAACGAAGTTTAAGAATAGTCCGAGATGTGGATTTAAACCTTAGATTTAGATACAGATTTACTCGTGAACTATAGTCCAAACACTATCTTTAAATAATCTTTAGGGATAGTGTTTAGACTATAGTCCACGAGTAAAGCTGTGTCTAAATCTAAGGTTTAAATTCACATCTCGGACTATCCTTAAACCTCGTTTTGGAATAAGGTAGGTAGGTTTACAATAACCAAAGCAGAAATTTTTTGAATTAATTAAGGACGCATTTACGATTTGACGCGCCTGAAGTATCAAGACTGACTTTTCATTCAAAATGGTCGTTACTTTATACATCGAACTGAGACAAGGACAAATAAATTCAACCTTATTTCTATGAAAATAAGCTTTACGTGAATTAGCAAAACATGGTGGAAGAAACCGCGGGGCGCAGCTAGTAAACGTATATTATTTTGAAATTATTTTTAAACATTCTACAGATAAGTGTTGTCTGATTCATTTGGTATCTTCACTATCACTACATAGTATTAAATAAAGTCGCTTTCTCTGTCCCTATGTTCCTATATCCCTTTGTATGCTTAAATCTTTAAAACTATGCAACGGATTTTGAAGCGGTTTTTTTAATATATAGAGTGATTCAAGAGGAAGGTTTATATGCATAATATAGCCGTCCCTATGTCCCTATGTATGCTTAGATTTTTAAAACTACGCAACGGATTTTGAAGCGGTTTTTTTTAATATATAGAGTGATTCAAGAGGAAGGTTTTTAGATATAATACATTGTTTGTGACTGGATATTTTCTTGAGGAATTTAAATGAAGAAGTCGATATTAAGTACAATGCTTTACTTTTGATACCATTACAGTGAGATTTTGACTATGTAAACAGCAGATATAGAAAATGTATGTTGACGTGTGTATTCCGTCCTTGGTTCTGTAACCTCTCGTCCACCGCGTTGTAGGCGAGAGTGTCGCGTCATCGGCATCCAATGAGCGCGCAGCTCGATGACGTGATAAATGTAAATCGACAGCGGTGATTGGCGAATAGCAGCTCCAACATACTGCCGGCCTTGGAAACTGCAGCAGTTTCCAACATAGTTGTATGAAGTCGTGACTCAGTTTAGAACGTAGATGAAGGAAGAGGACAAATCTTGGAGAAAGCGCGTCGTACGATGCCGTCTGCCTTGCGTATATCAGCAACTCTCGATACTCCGTCTTTCCCTGGAAAAGTTTTGACGATTCGGCCCAAGCTCCACTTCAACGGCGGCAAATTGTCATCTTTTATCAGAACAAGCATGTTCTCCTGCAAGTATCCCTTGTGCTGGTGCCATTTGCTCCTCGTCTGCAGCTCCGACACGTACTCCCTCGACCAACGACTCCAGAAGTGCTGGCGTATCTGTTCAATGCGCTGGTATCTGGACAGGCGGTGTACCGGTACGTCATGCAAGTCAGCCATCACAGGTGCGGTCAGTGGCCGACCAACTAAGAAATGAGCTGGGGTAAGAGGGAGGAGGTCATTAGGGTCTGTGGATAAAGGAGTCAAGGGACGCGAGTTTAGGACAGCTTCAATCTGAGTTAATACAGTGCCAAACTCCTCGAAAGTTAGATGTGCATTGCCTACTACACGTTTTAAATGGTGTTTACAGCCTTTTATTCCGCTTTCCCATAAACCACCAAAGTGGCTAGCGTAAAATGGGATCATTTTAAAGTTAATATTTTGAGAAATTGCGTACTCCTTGATCTCGTCAGAACAAGATGCTAAAAATTTGTTGAACTCATTCATCAGGCCTACGAAGTTCTTTCCGTTGTCGGAGAAGATATCGATCGGTTTACCACGTCTTGCGATGAAACGTTTTAAAGACAATAAGTATGAGTCCGATGAAAGGTCACTAACCAGCTCTAAGTGAACGGCGCGTGTTACTAAACAAATAAATAAGCAAATATATGATTTTTGTAGTTTAGCACCCCTGCCTTTGCGATTCAACGTGAACACAGGGCCTGCATAGTCGACGCCGCATCGTATAAACGGAAACCCTGGGTCTAGACGTTCCTGTGGCAAGTTTCCCATGATGGGAGCGACCGTAGTTGGACGCAATCGTGCGCATCGCACACAAGAATGCACGACCCTCCGTGCAAGGTTTCGACCCCCTATTGGCCACCACGTCTCCCTAATCGTGAATAGAAGTAGCTGGGGTCCTGCGTGGAGCAAGCGTTTATGTTCGAACCGAAAAAGCAAAATAGAAAAATTGTGGCTAGCTAAAAGCAAAATAGGAAATTTTTTATTATAATTAAAATTAGGAGAATCCTGAATACGCCCACCTACTCTCATTAAATTATTAGCGTCAATAAATAAATTCAATTTTGACAGTTGGCTACAGTTAGGTTTTAAAGGTTTCTTATTTTTAATGGCATCATAGACATCCGGAAATGATTCCTGCTGACACAACATTGCTAACGTCAATTCGGCAGTCATTAGCTCGTCGCCAGACAGTGAACCTGTCCGTTTATTAGTTTTATTACGAGTGTTGTAAATAAAACGTAACATATACGCAGCTGATCGCTTCATTCGACTGTACTGTGAAAATCTGGAAAACGTGAACAATTTAAAGTCTACTTCATCTACTGCGTGACAACAAATATTTGTCGATTTTGTCTCAGGTAAGTGATTAGTTATTAAGTTTGAGTTTTTTAATGGCGGTAATTCGAAATTAATATCGTGCAAAAATGCAGGGCCCTCCCACCATATGGATGAAGCAATGAGGGAGTCAAGAGATTGACCTCGCGACACTAGATCGGCCGGATTATCCCTACCCGCAACGTGACGCCACGAAAGTTCCTTGGTCAACTCATGGATCTCTGCCGTCCTGTTTTGAACATATGGTTTTAGTAAATTAATTGGCATACCTAACCAACCTAAGACTATGGTAGAATCAGTCCAAAACACAACCTTATCAAAATGAGAACGGAGCGATTCATTAAGTTTCTTATACAATCGCGCCCCTAATAATGCCCCACACAACTCTAATCTAGGTATAGTTGTTGGTTTAGTAGGCGCGACTTTGCCTTTGGAACATAATAAACGCATCGTAACATCGCCCAATGCATTGATACTACGTACGAAGGCGCACGCACCGTATGCGATCTGCGACGCGTCCGTGAATATGTGTAATTCAATTCGAGTAGGATCAATGCACATTACATAACGCGGTATCTGTAAACAAGCCAGCGAGTCTAGACCGTCAATAAACCTGTTCCATGTTTGTAAAATGTCGTCGGGAACTATTTCGTCCCACTCTAATTTTAACAACCAACACTTTTGCAATAATGCCTTAGCAGTAGTAATTACCGGGCTCAGTAATCCTAACGGATCGTATATCTGAGAAGCGCACGATAAAATGGTACGTTTACTAACTATATTGACATTATTTTTAATTTGCGTTACATAATAAATTATATCCGAGAAGTTATTCCAACCAATACCTAAAGTTTTATTGTTTACAGTTTTTTCGAATAGAGATAAATGCTGCGCGTGCGTTTCTTCGGTACTCGAGGTTGAATTAGGGTTCGCGCGGTCATAGTTGAAAACCCATTTACGTAATTTTAAACCTGCGGAGTTTAAAACTTTACTAGTACCTTCGCAAATGTTTTCTAATTCTACAGTACTATTAGAAGTGACGTTTAGATCGTCGACAAAGAAACAATTATTTATAGTGTCAGCTATGTACGGAACCTCGCATTTTTGTGCTAATTCTTTTAAACACCTACAACTAAGAAATGGTGCAGATGCCGTACCATACGTTACGGTATTTAGTCGGTACACCCTCAGAGGCTCTGAGGGGTCATCCCGCCACAAGATCAGCTGCAGGTCGCGCTGATCTTCAGCTATGTATACACAGCGATAAAATTTTTCAATATCAGTGCAAGCGACATACCTTTTTTCACGAAATCGTAGCAAGATTGAAATTAAATCACCTTGTATGGCTGGTCCGACCATTTGTATGCTATTAAGCGACATACCTGTGGTCGTTTCCATCCCAGCATCAAACACGACGCGTAGCTTAGTTGTGGTAGCGTGTTCTCTAAGTACACCGTGGTGCGATAAAAAATAATGTGGGGTTCCGTAGGAATTAATAATACTCATGTGACCTAACTTAATATACTCGTGAATAAAATCAGTGTACATGGCTTTATAATCACTATTTCGCTGAAGTCGCTTCTCAAGCGCATAAAAACGACGTTCAGCTTGCGTGCGCGAATCGCCTAAAATTTCAGGTGATACCTTAAGCGGAAACCGAACACAGAAACGGCCGTCGGAAAGTCGTTCTGTAGTTTTAATAAAATGTTCCTCACATGCCAACTCTTCGTTAGTGAGTAATTTATCAGTAGTACCAGGTATTTCCTCTAGTTCCCAGAAGTTCCTAACTAACTGATCGAGTGAAACCGAATTATTTATGGAATATTGTGCGAAATTACAGCTAACATGGTTTTGTTTTCGTACCGTAGGTTGAACAGTACCGGATACTATCCAGCCTAACTTAGTGTTCTGTAGGAAAGGGCCATTTTTAAGACGCATTTTCCCATCTGTAATCAATTCCCAAAATAAATCAGCTCCTAACAGTAAATCAATATTTTTACTGTCATAGAAACTAGAATCGGCTAATAATAGATTGTGCGGAATATTAAATTGTTTTAAATCATAGTTAACTGTAGGTAATTTCGAAGTTATTTGAGGCAAAATTAAACATTGAACACGGGCAGTGAAGCTCCCGTCGCGCGATTTTAATTCAACATTACAAGATTGCGAACATTGCGTAATTGAATTACCTACCCCGTGAATAGTTTGAGTGGACTGTATTATGCGTATATTTAATTTATTAAATAAGGATTGCGTAATAAATGAACGTTCGCTCCCACTGTCTAGAACTGCGCGTGCTTCATAATACTTACCCGATTGACTAAGTACCTCGACCGATGCCGTAGACAATAGTACCAGCTGATTCGACTTGTCATGACTATACATATCGCTATGTAGCGCGTGCGTATTATGTACTTGCAATGACTGGCTGCGCGTGAATGCCTTATCAGCTGGAACGGGATGCGTAGTATTGAATGAAGCCTGTTCGTAAGTAGCTAACGTAACAATGTTTTGATTATTTTGTAGTTTAATCGAATCGCAAATTAAACTGTTGTGCTTTTGATCGCACTTTCGGCAAGGACCGAATACACAAGTAACTACAGAATGACCTGCGCGCATACAATTAATACACAAGTTTTTCTCTTTAATAAAATTAAATCTTTCTTGTGAATTTAGGTCAAGAAACTTTTGACACGAATATAAAGGGTGTTGATTGTTGCAAAACAAACATAGCTTATTATCATTAGTGTAATTACGTGACTTTTTATTTTGAAATTTAATTTTGGCTTTTTCATTATTGTTATCTGAAACTATATTGCAATGAACCTTAGATGATGAACAGTTGTTTTGATTCATTGATTTTTTATTCGTGTCACTAAAGCTATAGCTACCTGTTTTACTGTGGTTAACTATAAGTGAGGTCAACATAACTGCCTTTTCTCTGAGAAACTGTAATAAATCGTTTAGTTTTATTTTAGCGTTGGTGTCTAATTTATAAAAGTTGCATTTAAACTGTTCCCATTCTCGTTCAGTAGCAGAATCTAATTTTGAAGTAACAATATATATTATTAATGTGTCCCAGTGTTCGGTAGGTTCTCCCAATATCTTAAGAGACCTTAAGTTTTTCAGAACAGAGTCAATCAACTTGTTCAATTGCATTGGAGATTCTTTAGTGATGGCTGAAAGCGAAAATATTGCCTTTATATGACTGTGAATAATCAACCTAATATTGTCAAATCTGTTTATTAAAAGTTCCCAGGCAACTTTATAATTATCTGAGGAAAATTCTACATTTTCTATTACGACTTTCGCGTCACCTTTTAAACTAGCTTTTAAGTAGTGAAATTTTTGAATAGCTGGTATTGACTTAGAGTTATGAATGAGTGACATAAATGTGTCACGAAATTCGACCCAGTGTTCATGCGAACCGTCAAAGTTAGGAATAGAAATAGTAGGTAATTTAACAGACTCATTTTGATTATTATGACTGATGCAGGTCGATTCATGCACTAAAGAACAGTTAAGTGACCTATTCATGGACTTCTCATCGGAATTGTCAGGATTTACGATGCAATCTAACTTGGCTAAGATTACATAGTAATCTCTTTCAAACTCTACGCGTGATTCGATAAGTTTTTCGAGTTCCGATTCGGTTTCCACATCCGACTCCGACACCGGAACTAGTGCTTCAATGTGACTTTGAACCTGATTGAAATCGTTCAACAAACTTTGAGCACCTATCATGCGTAATTTTAATTCTGCGCGCTCCTGGCTAGATAGATCTACGTTTTCAAACGAAAAAACATATTTTTTGAAATTAGTCAGTCTACATTTAATAACTCCACGCTTTTTCTTGAGATCTTTTAACTTTTGGTCGGAAGCCGTAGCCATAGTGAAAACAGTAACTAATTGAATGTAATGTACTCACGGTTTATATTATAATATGTAAGTATGCACTAGGCTTTGCGTATGCATTTACTGTAATCATCCACTGTAAACACCACCAAACGTAAGCTGGCAAACACTATCCAACGCACTGGAATTGATAAAAACACAGTATCACTCAGATGAAAATAGGAAAGGATTTGGAATTTTAGCTGGCCGGTCTCACCGATGATGCACTGTAGCGAATTGCGAACTTTTCTTCTCCAAATTGCGTCTCACGGTATAAACTCCATCAAATACGTCCTCCAAAGGTCGCTCGTCGCAGTATCCGGCTCGAAGGACCAAAAATGTTTGTGACTGGATATTTTCTTGAGGAATTTAAATGAAGAAGTCGATATTAAGTACAATGCTTTACTTTTGATACCATTACAGTGAGATTTTGACTATTTAAACAGCAGATATAGAAAATGTATGTTGACGTGTGTATTCCGTCCTTGGTTCTGTAACCTCTCGTCCACCGCGTTGTAGGCGAGAGTGTCGCGTCATCGGCATCCAATGAGCGCGCAGCTCGATGACGTGATAAATGTAAATCGACAGCGGTGATTGGCGAATAGCAGCTCCAACATACATGCATAATACAGCCGTGCGAAGCCGTGGCGGGTCGCTAGTAAAATATATAAAACTTTGACGGATAAACCGAAAAATGAACCGGAACCAGTTATAAGTACTAATCTTTTGACACTTTCCGTAAATGCGTTCTTAATTTAAATAAGTAGTAACATTTAATCTCATTATGTTTTACTATTTGCACAAATATAAATATCTAGATTACTTTTAACTTTATGTATGTATAAAAACTATGAAAAATACATTATCTTTGGTGTTAATAACGTTGAAACTGTTACTGACTGATAACTGGGTCTAGAAACAATATACAGTTACTTCAGGTGTTTCTATTGATAAGAAAATACTGATTTCTTACAGAATTAACAATAATTAATTATTTACGCGCGAAATTAGTTCTTATTGGTAAAAAAGTAGAAAAATACAAAATTTTCTTAGCTACTTAGTTAATTAAATTCTTAATTATATACATATACGAGAATTTAATATAGGCGCAACAAACTGCATCTGTACCCGTAGTGAGAGTTTTTTCGTGTCCTATAATATTTATTTATTTAATGCGAAAGTTTTCATACAATTTTCTCGTTTACGCAAACGTGATAGTAACGTTTGCTGTACAAAAAAACTCGCACTCTGGGCTCTGGTCGACGCTACGGAATCCTTTTGGAAGAGACTTTTTTTTCTACACTAAAGAACCCTAGCTTTACTTAAGAGGAATGGGTACCTCTCCATACAAACGTAGTCGACTGTTTCCTCCCTGGATAATGACACTAGCACAAATATTTCTGTTGCATAAAACTTATAACTGCCATGACCATGCCCCCCCTGTTTTTTTTTATATTTTTGTTTTTTAAATCTTAATTTCTATGATATTTAGAAAAAAAAACCAAGAGATAGGGGCCAGGGGCATAGTCATGGCAGTTATAGGTTTTATGCAAAAAAAAAAAATTTGCTCTAGTGTCATTATCCAGGGAGGACACAGTCGACTACGTTTGTATGGAGAGAGCGCCGGTACCCTTTCACCTTCAATACTTTTAAACTTTCCCAACGAACTTTCGAATAAAAGAATCGCTGAAAAATAAAGGTTTCCTGAAGCAATAAATAATCCTCTTACTACAGACGCCAGATAATTATTTCATGTTTTTCATAAATGTTCTGAAAAATAATAAACAGTATTCTTAATTAAGTAATATTGCTTTTTAACCGACTTCAAAAAAAGGAGGAGGTTCTCAATTCTGTTGTATGTATGTTTTTTCAATTAAAAATACTGCTTATTATTTTAAGAACATAATTTACGAAAAACAATTCTTAATTTATAAATATTGCTTTTAAATTAAGAACACTTTTTATTATTTTCAAAAACCTTTTCGAAAAACAAGATATTCTACAAGAATATTGCTTTTAAATTAAGAATACTGCTTATAATTTTAAGATGTTTTACTAAATCGAAAAAAATATTCTCTAGCTTTTAAAGGGGAAAGATTGTTTCCCTTTTTTCCCTGTGATAACCGTGCAGTCTGTTTGTCCGGAGCGTCTTCCCAGAGAAGGTTTAGGCAGTTAGACGTCACAGGTAACTTTAATAAAGCCTGCACTACACTACTCGTGAAGTTGATCGAAGTAATAAGATAGTGTAGCGAGGCACTTCGCTTCGTCTCGGTTGACTTCCGTTTGTTGTCGGTATTTGATAGGTCAGCGTTTGACCACTACCACACCTGCCTGATGGTAGGTGACGATGCGGCCTAAGATGTAGCACGGTTTCGACGACGCACGACTTGAAGACCCCCAAATATTACAAGTCAGGAAAGACAGACGCAGGCAACCGATTCCATTTTCTTAGAGTTTATAGTCTTAGGCACTTACTTCGAACCTTGGCCAAACTCATCAAACAGTTAGCCGAAGTAACTTCACAAGCAGTGTAGTGGAGACTTAAATAAAATACAAAAAAGTAATATCTAAACTTCTTAATATTAATCTGGACTTCTCGTATTGGGTGGATCATCACCAAAACAGTGTTTCGATATAGGATTTTTATATGAGTTCTCGTGTAAAACACTTTGTGAACTTGTCCGGCATTTCGTTAGACACAACTCGTAATCATCACTTAGAGATCTGAATAAAACTTGTTTATCTGTTGATAGTTTTGACAGCACTGTTTCCAGCATTACCCTCTGAAAAAAAAAATATAAACATATAATTAAGAGGAAAGGGTATCGGGGTCTCTGTGCATACAATCTATTACAAACGTAGTCGACTGTTTTCTCCCTGGATAATGACACTAGAACAAATATTTTTGGTGCATCAAACTTATAACTGCCATGACCATGCCCCTTATTTTGTTTTGTTTTTTATTTTTGAAATCTTAATTTCTATGATAATTAGAAAATGAAAAAAAAAACAAAAAGCAGGGGCATAGTCATGGCAGTTATAGGTTTTATGGCACAAAAATATTTGTGCTAGTATCATTATCCAGGGAGGAAACAGTCGACTTTTCACCTTAAAGACATTTTTTTTTAGCCCTTTTTAGGGTTTTATACACAAAGGGCTCTTTTACTAAGGCTTCACTGTCTGTCTGTCTGTCACCAGGCTATATCTCATGAACCGTGATAGCTAGACAGTCGAAATTTTCACAGATGATGTATTTCTGTTGCTGTTATAACAAATACTAAAACAGAATCCCGGAACCCAACCCGGAACCCTTCGTGTGCGAGCCCGACTCGCACTTGGCCGGTTTTTTCTGTATTCATATACATAATTTTTTTCTAAATAATTACGTCTGTAGTTGAGATATACCTACTTGTATATGGGTTGTTTTCCGCAACAAGACCTCTTTATTTGGGTCCTTTTTGCGTGACAATGGATAGGCTTGCCCAGTACCTACTACCCTGTCAGCTTAGTAGGCCGTGTCCAGAGGAAAGAAGCGTCTTGGGCCAACTAAGCCGTGGGGTTCATAACAAAGTTTTCCTCCACCATAAGATCAATAATCAGCGCACTTAAATTAGATGTAAAAAGTTATAAGCGTTTTTCTTTGAGGAAGACGAAAGATTTGATTGTTTGTTTGTATTGAATGGGCTTAGAAACTACTAGATCGATTTTGATGAAACTTGGTATGGGGATACATTGATTCATTGGGAGTGTTATAGGCTACTTTTTTTTCCAGATATTCCCACGAAATCGGGAGTTACGCGGGTGAAACCGTGGAGCGCTGCTAGTAAATTATTACCTTAGCCGGATCCAAGCAACAGGATACGCAGTATTCATAAACGACACAGCAGTTGTCATCTGTGCATGTCTCACAGCTGTACCGCTCTGTGAAGTCCGCATCAGTGTCACAGCATCCGTTCTTCAATTTGTCCATTCTTTGACAGACATTCCCTGGAAATATGTATTAGAAAAGATAAATTATAAAGCTTGTGTAAGGAAGTAGGTATACTTAGAGAATACATATTGGAAAAGTTTTACCTATTTTAACCGACTTAAAAAAAGGAGGAGGTTCTCAATTCGTTTTTTTTAGAGTATTAAGTCTAATAAACTATCTTAATATATATAAATCTCGTGTCACAATGTTTGTCCTCAATGAACTCCTAAACCACTTAACCGATTATAATAAAATTCGCACACCATGTGCAGTTCGATCCAACTTGAGAGATAGGATAGCTTACATCCCGATATTCCCACGGGATCGGGAGTTACGCGGGTGAAACCGCGGAGGGCAGCTATAATATAATAAAAAGGAAAGATTGTTTATTGTAGATGATTTTTTGTTTGTTTGCATTAAATAAATAAATAAATAAAAATATTGCAGGACATTCCACTCATCGCCTCCTAGCCCCAAACTGAGTAACTAGACTTGTGTTATGGATACTAGACAACCGATATACTACCTCAATACTTTTCTTTTGTAAATATATATTTATAATACATAGAAACAACCAGACCACAGACAAATTTCTAAGCATAAATACATGTCCGAGGCGAGAATCGAACCCGCATCCCTGTCAGTCCGGCATGGTGACCATTGTGCCAACTGGGTCGTCAAAAAAGTCAAATAATTTAGTCTTCTATCACTACATAGTAAGTATAAAATAAAGTCACTTTTCGTCGTCCCTATACCCCTTTGTATGTTTAGATCTTTAAAAGTACCTACGCTACGGATTTTGATGCGGTTTTTTTAATAGATAGAGTGATTCAAGAGGAAGCTTTATATGTATAATATATGCATAATATAGCTATAGCCGTGCGAAGCCGGGCGGGTCGCTAGTATTAATGTACATATACTAGCAGCGCTCCGCGGTTTTACTCGCGTAACTCCCGATCCCGTGGGATCTTCATATTATCAAGTTTTATTAAAATAAGTCCAGTAGTTTCGTAGCCTATTCAATTCAATTCAAACAATCAATCAAATATTTTCTCTTTATAATATTAGTACTTATACTAGATTACAAAGGAAAAGTAATCTCTTACCCCCTTATTCCAACATGAGGTTTAAGGATAGTCCGAGATGTGGATTTAAACCTTAGATTTGGATACAGATTTACTCGTAAACTACAGTCTAAACACTATCCCTATAAAATGTAATAGAAACTATAGTCTAAGCACTATCTCCATAGATTATATAGGGATAGTGTTTAGACTGTAGTTTACGAGTAAATCTGTATCCAAATCTAAGGGTATACGTTGTCTGGCCACCATAGCACAAGCCAAGTCGCTGCTTAGCTTAAGGCTAGATGGCACCGTGTAAAGTGTCCTATACTGTTTACTTCATTATCATTGCATAGTATAAAACAAAGTCGCTTTTTCTGTCTGTCACTATGTATGCTTAGATCTTTAAAACTACGCAACGGATTTTGATGCGGTTTTTTTAAGCTATCGCGGGCTTTGAGCGCGGCGACTGAATTAAGAAATTCCGTAACGAAAATGAAACCTAACACCCCCTACTCCGCCTACCATGTAGCTCGGCCGAGCGTTCGCTATGCAATCGCTTTATTAATAGATTAAGTTATTCAAGAGGAAGGGTTAAGTATAAAGAGTGGGGGTGTTAGGTTTTATTTTCGTTACGGAATTTCTTGATTCGGTCGTCGCGCTCCAAGCCCGCGATAAAAGCTATGCAATAGCTTAAAACTCCCACGCGTACGAAGTCACAGGCAACAGCTAGTATTTTATAAGTACAAATCCAGCAGTAATTACCTACCTCTATCATCAACAAGTAGAAGCTTCCCCTGCACTGAGTTCCTACAAGTTAGACTGTCATTTGTATCATTGTGCTCCTGCAGTGTTCGCCACACAAATGGCTTCCTTTCTATAGACACATCTTGGTAGACCATGTTTCTGCTGTGCCCCTTTAAAATAAACAAATGAGATATTAGGGCTTGACGAAGTTAAAGCTATTTATTTAAAGCCAGAATGGTAATATTTCAATAATACTATACCCTTACATTACCATTCTGGCTTAGAATAAATGCCTTAATATTACCATTCTGACTAAGAATAAATCCCTTGAGATGAAAGGGTACCGGCGCTCTCTCCATACAAACGTAGTCGACTGTTTCCTCCTTGGATAATGACTTTAGCACAAATATTTTTGTGCCATAGAACCTATAACTGCCATGACTATGCCCCTATGTTATGGTTTTTTTCATTTTCTAATTATCATAGAAATTAAGTTTTAAAAAACAAACAAAAAAAAACAAAACATAGGGCATAGCAGTTATAAGTTTTATGCAACAAAAATATTTGCTCTAGTGTCATTATCCAGAAAAAAAAACAGTCGACTATGTTTATATGGAGAGAGACAACGGTACCCTTGTACTTGTATACAAGCTGTTTTCCACGATTAGACCCTTTTTAATTAGGTCCTTTTTGCGTGAAGATGGAGTAGGCTTGCCGAGCACCTACTACCCTCTCAGCTTAGTCAACCATGTCCAGAGGACAGAACTTGTCAATACTTCTGGAGCCAACTAAGGCGAGGGTTTCATCACGATGTTTTCCTTCACCGTAAGAGCATTGTCAATTAGCGAACATAAATTTTTCTTAAGAAAAATACATTGGTGCACGGCCGGCCTGGATTCGAACCCACGACCTTCAGAATGAAAGTCGAGGTATCTACCACTAAGCCAACATCGCTCTTCAACGGTACTCTCTATCCTCTGCCTATTTATTACCGATTACCGTTCTGGCTAAGAATTAGGGTCAAACACAAGATGTCTGTAGCCGATAACTAAGATTGCATGAATTGTAGTTGTGTGTACTGTTTACTGTAATTTGGTATAATTTAAAGACAATCTTTCTTGCCTTTTTTAAGCCGATTGACATTTAAGTAAAACAAATCAGTGGTGTCACACAGAGAGACGGACAGACGGACAAGAGAGTGATCTTATAAGGGTTCCTTTTTTTTACCATTTAAGGTACAGAACCCTAAAAACACCAATGCCATCATTATTAGATAGATAAATTCTTTATTGCAAACACCAGTTGTAAATTACAATAAATAAATAAAACAAAGCTTAAGTCTAAGTGTTACAATGGGCGGCCTTATCGCTCAAAACGATCTCTTCCAGGCAACCATTAGATGGACAAGAAGTTGAGGAAGGTATATTATGGCTTATTATGGTGGCAAAAGCTTACAAGCGGTACATTTTATCATTGTTTCAATGGCCGTTAATAAAACCTTACTACATTTTCCCTGACCATGAACTAGTCAAGTTTAAAGTGTGGCTTTTATTATGTATTAGTGCCAGATTAGGAAAATAACAATCTACGACGGTAAACTGAGATACAGCCTTGTCTCAGTTTGAAAGTCATCTTTGTCTACTAATAATTTAAAGAGGTAAAGTTTGTGAATTTGAATGGGGTTAATCTAGGAAGCAAGTGGACCAATTTGGATGAAATTTTGCATGGAGATAGCTGGTGTCATAGGCTATTTTTTTATCTATTCCCCTCGGGATCGGAACTTACGCGGCTGTAACCGCGGAGCGCTGCTTGTTGAGTGTAAATTTTGACTAACCTCTCTTAAAAAACTGACAACACAGTAGGTCAACGATGAGGCAAATATGATTCCTAAAACCAGTCTTCTTCTTATAAATCTTACGACTGCTGCATACCACATTTTTTCTCAATTATGAGCCACGATGAAATGAAAGTAGAAACAATATTTGTGACTACAAATTAGAAATCGTCGAAATCAAGAACTGCGTCAAGTTATCTAGCGAAATTCCAGAAGATTTCATATTACAAAATGCAATGTTTACAAACAAATCCTATTAGTTTTATAAAGAAAACTTGAAAATTACACCGTAAAAACAATACATTTTAGTGTTTGTGACTGAAAACCAGCTGAAAATGAGAGCCAATAATACGCAACCATGATAATACACTACCAGATATTACGAGATCCGAGCTGGTCGGCCTGATATTTCGTGTGCATGTCTCAAATTATTGGTCTGTTCAAATAATTCACGACCCTGTAATCTATAATACTATGGGACCACGAAGAAAGGTTTTAACCCAGATGGAATGATTGTAGAACATTTTACATCATTACAAAATATATTTTATAATTGGTATGAACTCCATGTAGAACCAAGTACCTATTATGCGACCAATAATTGTACGAATTGTTGTGCAATATTGTTGCGAAGCCATTTTGGATTTGAAATATCAGATTGTGCAGTACGTGTCGTACATTTTATAACAGTCATATGGTTTTTGACAATGACACTGACAGTAGCAGATGCTAAAGCGGTTTTTTTAATAATAATAATGGTTATATGCGACTTGTACATATAGCCAGTGATAAGTTGTATATTTTTAAATGGATACTGAGCTGCGCCCCGCGGTTCCACCCGCGTACTTTTTTATCCCGATATTCAGGATCGACTGTACAGGAATATCGGAATAAACAGTAGCCTATGTGTTTATCCAGGTCTCCAGCTAGCGGTATTATTATCAAGTTTCATCGCAATTAGTCCAGTAGTTTTTGCTTGAAGGAGAAACAAAAACACACAACAGTTATAAATTATGAAGCATTTTGATTGGAAGTGCTAAGATAGCATTCTCATGTATACCTACATCATCATCCGAGCGATGTTCAGTTTCTTTCGGGAGTCCGGGGTCCGCTTTCCTGCTTCCTTGCTACGCCTCCATTTCGCACGACTTAGCAAAAAATCACCATAACACAAGCCTAGTTGGGTCTAGTCACCATAACACAAGCCTAGTTGTGTCCAGTAACCATAACACAAGCCTAATCGTGTCTAGTCACCATAACACAAGCCTATTTGAATTAAAATAGTGAGCTCTAACGATCTGCATCGAAAAAGCCCTATGTCCATCATTTTCAGTTTAGACCCACTGTGCGTCGCCACGGCAGAAATCGGTTTTACGTGCGGCTATAGATGTTTCACATCAAAAAATCTGGTCTAGTCGTATTCGCGCGCCGAGGGTTTCGTACATTAGTTTCAACTCTGTCTACTTACCCTTGCAGTGGTATGATAGTTACCAACAACTTGACCCCTATTTAGTTTGGGCGCCCATACAATGTATAAGTGTCAAGTTAAATTGGTTCAACTAATGTATGAATAGAGATCCCCTTAATTTTCAACTTTTTTCTAGGGACTATAGACCTCAGTATCTATGATGTATCTGGTATGAATTTCAACTTTCTAGTTTCACCCGTTCCTAAGAAAATCGGCGCTGACACGTAAAACGTAGTGATTATATCCTCTTTGCTGACACGCGGACAGACAGATGGACAAGAAAGTAATCTTCTATGGTTCCCTTTTTTTACCTTTTGAGGTAAACAACCTACACACACTACCTTAAAAATAATTTGATTATGCTAGTTTCTCGTATTTGTGTCCTCATTATCTTATTATCACTACATAGTATAAAATAAAGTCACTTTTCGCCGTCCCTATTGCCCTTTGTACGCTTAGATCTTTAAAACTACGCAACAGATTTTGATGCGGTTTTTTTAAATAGATAGAGTGATTCAAGAGGAAGGTTTATATGTAGTGATAACTCTCCAAGCGCCTGTGTGTGTAACTGGGTTGGAGGCATGGCGCTGAGTAATTACGAAGGTCTGGCGATAGGTGGGGGAGCCGAGTGACGCATCGTTTTGCATCGCAATTGCCTTACACCGTCCAAACCGAAGAAAGCCAACAGTGTATGGCAGTGAGCGCCTATCTGAAGTGAAGCACACCTGAGGCGCGCACGACCAAAGTTATCTTAGTAGATTCACGTTTTCTCTGCCGTCTGGAGCCCGCTTAGCCTTATGGAAAAACTTAAGGTGAAAGGGTACCGGGCGCTCTCTCCATACAAACGTAGTCGACTGGTTCCTCCCTGGATAATGACACTATAGCAAATATTTTTGTTGCATTGACTGCCATGACCATGCCCCTATGATTTTTTTGTTTATTTTATTTTTATCTTAATTTCTAGAAAATGAAAAAAACCCAGACTGTCGGTAGGTATCCTTTCCTCTTAAAAACAAAAATAAAAGACAGTTCAAGTACATACATATAACAACATATTAATTTGTAAGCATTTTTTGTACATTTGTACCATTTAAGTATATACAAACTTATTTACTAAGCAATTTACGAAGTTCTTGACTATTATTACAAGAGGTCATGTGGTCTCGCCAATCGGAATTCTGGAACAAAAAATAACATATTAGTAATTAAGCAAGATGTTAATATGTCGTCGGAAAAAAGCGATTTTGGCGTATCTCGAAAAATAGCCCAAGTGATTTATTACTTGAATGGTCTTTGTCTCGTCTTTCTACGATAAAAAAGTTAAGGATAGGTACTGTACTGACTTTTTTCCACGTAAAATTCACACACGAAAGTCACGATCCCGTGGGAATAATTGGAATGTTTTAGATAAAACGGAGCATCTTTGTTTTATTCTGGGACAGCTTATGTAATACTGTGTTTCATCGCAATCGGTTTAGTAGTTTTATTTACACGGGTTATTCCAATTTGTCCTTCGACTAACTTTTAGATTTATATTATTACTTAAAAGGAGTAAGTAATAAGGTTATTTTTAGGACCACAAAACCTATCACTTTAATTACTGACTGAAATACTACGCAATACTTTAAAAGGGACAGAAGAAAGAAGAAGTTTAGTGAGGGCATACACATAATATTTCTTTGTAGTGTTTCTCTCTCTATAGTATGTCCTCATCATATCCATAGGACGTCCACTGCTGAACATAGGCCTTCCCCAAAGACTTCCAGGGCGATCGGTCGCATGCCCTGTGCGTCCAATGGCTTCCAGCGACCTTAAGGTGAAAGGGCGTACCTGCGCTCTCTCCATACAAACGTAGTCGAATGTTTCCACTAGCACAAATATTTATGTGCCGTAAAACCGATAACTGCCATGACTATGCCCCTATTTTGTTTTATTTTTTCATTTTCTAATTAACAAAGAAATTAAGATTAAAAAAATAAAAAAAAACAAAAAATAGGAATGCTCCTATTTTTTGACCATGCGGTCATGGCAGTTATAAGTTTTATGTACCAAAAATATTTGTGCTAGTGTCATTATCCAGGGAGAAAACAGTCGACTTCGTTTGTAATAGTTTGTACGGAGAGAGCCCCCGGTACCCTTTCCTCTTAATTAAATCGTCTGTCCGTATAGTCGGAGGCTGTGCCATTCGCGTTTTCCGGTAAGTAAGCCGTACATGGTAACCATACCACGTACCTACCGTTACTCCTACAAGAACTTGTTTTTAAGAACGGTCGGCTGCCTAGTTGTAGACCCACCGTAGAGCTCCAAAACGGCTGTTATTTCAACACGAGCAAGATGCTAGGCACCTGCTTTAGTTTAAGTGTAAAGTCTTCTAACTCATGAATTTATCAAACAAAAATTATTAGAATGAAAATATTCAATAATAGTAATTTTAGAACTCTACCGGGGGCTGCAATTATGCAGCCGACTGTACCTACGAGTACAGTCACATTACCAATTAGCTGAACCCCACGTGACCTAGATCTCACTCGCAAATCTGTAAGGTTGTAATGTTACTTAAATCAGGGGGGTCAGCGGGGTAACGTTGCTTGCATATTGTCCAGCTTTGCACCGAGAACGCTGGGGAGGGTTTGTTCGATTAGGTTTAGTTTATTTTTTTGTTTTTTTATTTTTGTTTTATCCTACTATAATATTATAAATGTGAAAGTTTGTGTGTGTGTGTGTGTATATATGTTTGTTATTCCTTCACGCAAAAACTACTGGACCGATTGCGATGAAACTCGGTATCTAGATAGCTGGAGAACTGGATTAACACACAGGCTACTTTTTATCCCGATATTCCCACGGGATCGGGACTTACGCGGGTGAAACCGCGGGCGCAGCTAGTGTTATATATATTATACTATACAATACAATATTTCAAAAATAACAAAATAGGTAAATACAACATTTTTTTACAGATTTGCGAGTGAGCTCTGGCTCTGGTGGGGTTCAGCTAATTGGTAATGTGACTGTATATACAATTGTTATTTACCTGACATTCGTAAGAGCAATAGTATGTCGCGTAACATCCTAAGCACGTGAGATTGGTGTTTCTCCCACAAACAGAGCAATTTCCTTTAATTATGTTAACAGCATCAGGATTTAGCGACGTCACATGGGTAATCAATGGTGATTTCGAGGGTTCCTGCTGGTTTATGGAATTAAATAAATATTGGTTTGTTAAATGTAAACAATTAAAGATTTTAACATCGTTCTAGGTAAATATTTCGATTAATCTATACTAATATTATTAAGCTAAACAGTTTGTTTGTTTGTTTGTTTGAACGCGCTGATCTCAGGAACAAGTGGTTCGAATTGAAAAAATATGTTTGTTATGGATAGTCCATTAATCGAGGAAGGCTACTTTTCATTTTGATATTCCCACGGGATCGGGACTTACGCGGATGAAACCGCGGAACGCTGCTAGTTTGATGAATTTATTTATTTAAGTTCATTTCGACAAAGGCTTTTATCCCTTCTTTCTACTGCACGGCAAAGGCTTTTATCCCTTCTTTCTACTGTCCCCTGTCTAATGGAGACCATTACACGCTAGGTTTTGCATGATAGTTATAACCTTAAATGCATAACCAACAGGCATAACAGAGTTTCATACTACACATACACGTTAGGGTTTGCATGTTGGAGCTACGTGATGGTGTGTGTAGGACAGTACAATGTAGGTACGGTATACTAAACTAACAATGGACGACGACGATGTGATAGCTGTACCTACCTACTTGGCTTAACACTTGTTCTTTAAGTAGTATAGGAAAATAAGAAATGGTGTAAACGTTGGTTTTTGAAAAGAAAGCAGTTCTCCTTGATAAATTAATTGAAATTTACACTAACTGATTACAAAAATTATTTAAGAATTAATCAAAAAAAGAAGATGAAAAACTTTAAAACTGTGCATGCGAACTTGAAGACGCCCACACACGCTCCGATAAGCTCGCGCGCAAACATAACCGACCGGCATAAAATACCAATTTTGATATTTGCTCAGTTGCAATTAGACATGGGGCAGAATGTGTCGGGTACCCGACACATTCTGCGCCGGGTACTCGTGGGTACCCGACGGGTACGTATCGGCGAAATATCTATGCACACCATCTAGTTCTGTATACAGCGAACGCCTGTTCTCAGAAGCAGGGCTAATTTATGACAAGAAACGCAGTCGCCTAAATGCTAACCGCGCAGAAAAATTGGCGGTTTTACATCACAACTTACCCATCTTAAATTACCAATATTAAAATAAAATATATATTTAGTTTTTTAGTTCTTCCTGATAAATTAGTGAGCAAAACATAATTATAATGATTACCGTTTGTGTTCAGCATAATAAATAATTTAAAAAGTGTAATATGTTTCATTATTTTTGGTATATCTAATTACCCGGCAGAGCCGGATACCCGGCACCATTACCCGGTACCCGGCCGGATCCTAAAAAAAGTGCCGGATCCGCCGGGTACCGGATCCAAACCGGGTACCCGCCCCATGTCTAGTTGCAATACATACGTAGAAACTGTGCAGTTTTATCCTAACACGCTAGGGTTTGCCTGTCGGTTATGCCGTATGCATAGCGTGTATGGTCTCCATAATGCTAGCTGGGTCCAGTCCCTACGATGTGACTTCAAATTGTCCCGTCATATCGGGTCGCTTGATCGGGCCTTATTCTGCTATTTGGCCAACCATTGTCATTATATCGAGACTCTATTGATATTATATCGAGATTGTGACTTTATTTGGTATTCTGCTAAAGTTTTAATAACATCACAATAGAATCACTATGGAGTCTCAATGGTATGGTAATATTTACCTTGCAGGTGTTGCCTAGCAACATGGTATATGTTGCTAAGCAATATACCGTTTTGACAACTATCGAGATTCCATTAAGCCACGATTGTAGAGCAGATTACAAAAGTGAGTCAGTGGTGTGTCAGTAGTGTTTCGATAGAATAGTTAACGTTAGGAGAATACCAATTTGACATGTAATGTCATATTTTTGACATTAAATTTCTATTACGATTATATCGACACACTATTGAAACACAATTGTGTTAGCAGACTTAGGCCCGAATGGTTACCGCGGGGTTCGTGGTGGTTTTTGTTATAGGAATTTTTGAATTGTAAATCTCTATTGATTGATACAAAATATACCTACATCAACGATAATTTTTTTAGAAAAAATCGTTCTTTGTTTCTGTTTCGATCGTCTTTGTATTAGTTTTGATCATATTTTGTTTATTCTCGATTCAACATTTCTTTTAAAGAAACTGGACAACATGCCTCTCACTAGTCTATATTTTAAATTGTTGAACCACCACCACCCCGCACTCAAATTGACAAGTTCGATTCCAGGCTAGGGTAATGACTTTTCATTTCATTTTACTTTTGTTAAAACAGGCACACAACAACTTTTACGATTTTTCGGATCTCTTATTGTGTAGAAAATGGTCTTGAACTCTCGTATACAAAATATTAAAATATTTCAATAACTCTAACTACTGAATTACTAAGATGCTAAGCTAAGAATAATTACCTCAGAATCACGTGGACTGTAGAAACCGCTGTCTCTTGAAATTGATGATCGATCAGATTCTTGTTGAATATTATTAGCTTGATTCAGACAACTGTTGTTTGGATAGTTATTGATTCCTTGTGACGAAGCATCGTTTCCTCTATTATAATAATTTTGGCTGGACGAGCTGTTATTTGGTATAATTCGTGATTTTAATGAATGGGCTAACTTCTGGTAATCCGGTTCTGCTGCAGTACTGGGGTACGAGGTATTATTTGCTGATATAATGTTGTTTATATAGTGCGCGCTTTGAGCGGGATTAGTATTGGGCACCGCAGTAAAACTTGTTGGTGGGTAATGTTGATAAGTTCCTCCTGTATGGTTCAATACAACATTTGGTTGTTGCTGTTGATGTTTATTGTTGGAATTGTTGACCTGTGTTACATTTGCTGAATGAAAATCTTGTCTAGGTCCTTCTGCAAGATTGACTACGCGCCTTTCTACTTCAGCTACTGTAACTTGCTGTCTTTTATTGAACCTCTTTTTCTTCTGCATCAGATGTGTAGAAAGTTGCTGATGTTTGTTGTGCGTACTACTTTTAGCTTTGGTTTGTTTTGGAGTTATAGCATTATTAACATACGACTGTAGCTGCATCATATTATTATACTGTGGTGGTATACTATTGGTATACGGCGGAGGTGGATTATTGGTATACGGCGGTGGTGGATTATTGGTATATGACTGAGGTAGATTATTGGTATACGACTGAGGTAGATTATTGGTATACGACTGAGGTAGATTATAGGTATACGGCGGATGTGGATTATTGGTATACACCGAAGGCGGAGGGGCATTATTAATATACGGTGAAGGTGGAATACTTCTTGCATGCCACGGTGGCGGTCTTTGAGTTTCCGGATTGTGAGTGCTCTGCGGGTTAATATTCTTGTTTGTGCCTGTCGAAGCTAAAGGCTGACGCATAATTTCACTTTCAAATACTGATTCAAATGCAATTTGTTGTTTTATTTTTGTTGCCCAACCGATCATTTTCCTTAACAAATCGTAAATTTCTTGAAAAGTTTGTCTAAAGATGTGATCTGATGAAGTTTCTTCGTTTGTAGATATTGCAAGAGCAGCTGTGTTGGCAATAAAATCCTTGATAAATGTACTGTCAGACTTCCTCGGTAATATAACATTAACTACCGTACTGTACGAAAGATCAAACAATTTAATAACCTTATAATCGTTAAATAAGATTCGCATTACTTCGTAGTTATCCATATTTTGTGCACACTTTTCTTTTAAGACATGCCATTTTTTCCAAATCAATATTAGATGTTCGGATACTGTATCTAATAAAGGTTTTAGATGAGCATAAGTCACCGAATGATCATTATTTTGTTGCCTTTGAATATTTGAAGTAGCGTTAGTTGATACTAAAATATTATTAGTATTTGTAGGTGGGCTAAAACCCGAAGTATTAAGTGGGTTCCTAATTTCTTCAGACACATTTGTCAAAGTACACGAGGTATCTGCATTTGGTGGTAAGATAGAAATAGATATGTTCGATTGGTCGCCTATTTTATTATTGATCCCGTTCCTTATTTCCTTAGACACATCATTTGTAGAAGTCAAGGGATGTTCCACAGCTTTAACTCTTTGCTCAATGCAAGCAGAAATGCGTTGTTGATCTGTATTTGTTGGTAAATTAGAAGTCGAAAATATGTTCTGTTGGCTGGTTATTTCATAAGACACATTAATTTGAGGAATCGAATCTTTTGTATCAGTCTTTACCTCAATGCAAGCAAATATAGGTTGTCCATTGTAAGCATTTATAGGTGAGCTATTAGAAGTAGAATTATCGAGTGTGTTCCCTATTCCTTCAAATGCAATATTTGAGGAAGTCCAGGATTGTCGTATTGGTTGAATTGGTTTATCTTCACTACTAGATACGACTTGACTATTATTTGTAGAGCTAGAGGTAGATGTATTCTGTTTGTTGTTATTTTCTTTAGATAAATAATTTGAAAGACCTAAATCTTCTATAGGTTCAGCTTTTGGTTCAATGGATGCAGATATCATGAGTTGTTCATTTGAAGGTGAACTGGAGGTACGTGAACTATTCTGGCTTCTTATGTCGTTAGATACGTTTCTTGGAGGTTCGCTTGGCTCGGTGGGAAAAGAGGCAAGTGGACAATTCTTATCATTGTTTGATGAACTGGAAGAAGGCTCATTGTGCTGTTCTTCTAATTCTTTCACATTATTTGTGTTTTTAATTGTATCATTAGACGTGGTTGAAGGTTTTCTATTTGGCGGTTTTTTGTAGTAAGTTTTTTTAGTTTTACATATTATATCGTTTGATACGTTACTTTGTGGTCCACTTGGCTCTGCGGAAAGAGAGGCGAGTGGAAAATTCTTGTCAGTGTTTGATGAACTGGAAGAAGGTTCATTGTGTTGGTCTTCTAATTCTTTCATATTATTTGACTTTTTAAGTTTATTTTTAATTGTATTATTAGATGTAGTCGAAGATTTTCTTTTAGGCGATATTGTGTCGCCGGTTTTTTTAGGTTCATTCATATATTTTTCAATCATCCCTGTTACTACATCATCTAATTTTAATTTCGCCTTTGAGTTCTGTTCGTCTAGGGATGGCATATCACGATATTTTGTTACTTTATCATGATCGCTATCGTACTTTTCAGGCAGTAGTGTATTGGTTTCTGTATCCAATTCATCTTCGTCGCTGTCAAATGTTATTGTAACATTAATTGACTTACTAAAATCATATTCTTTCATAAGGGTGTATTCATTCCCTGAAAATATCGTAATTTTATTAATACGATCGATGATTAGATGTTTGCACACTAAAATTAACAGGTTGGTATGTGATCTACGTGTCGGAGATAAGTTCCTATAGCTAGCACCAATATTATAGAGTAAGATCCCGCCCACTGCCAGACCTTCGTGATTTTATAAAATCTGATAATTCCTCAACGCATGCCCCTAATACAGTTATGAACGATGTGCAATTATGAAGTGTAGACCATAGTGGCTTGGAGAGAAATCAGTAGCAAAGCCCACAATCGAACCTGTTTATCTTGCAAAACCGAAAATCGCCTATATTTTTGTACAAATCGATAATATTGCTAATGGCGATTAATTCCTGGAAACAAACATGGTAAGGCAAATATAAGGAAAAAGGATTTTTTTATAGTTATACCTTTGTGGATAATCTTTCGGTGGTCTGGAAGGTGTTGGAACCATTGGCTGGCTATTAGCAACATTATCGATTGGTTCCAAAAATAGTAAGGTTCCATTCTTGGTATCGCTACTTGATAACTCTCCAAGCCACAATGGTCTGAACTTTATAAATACACATCATTCATAACTGTGTTGGAGGCATGCGCTGAGTAATTCTCAGCTTTTATAAAATCACGAAGGTCTGGCAGTAAGCGGGATATTAGGATATTATAGATTTTTTTGCGAATTCAAAACAGGAATAATATCCCTGGGTTTATTAATTCGCTGAGGTTTAAGTGCCAGAATTTGAAGAGAGTTGGGATGGCTCGAGTAGCAGGAGGAGACAAAACTTCCACCACGACGCAAAATAGGCACTCAGATGTCGAGTTGCGAAGAACAGCCCGACAATAAATACAAATATAATGTGTAAGATTTGTGCAAGAAAGAACCTCATCTTAAAGGATAGTATAGAGAAATCACTTCGTAATTTTAATAAATTCGAACAAATTGCAAGTAAACCTTACCATTTGGTGTAGATTCCATTTTTCTGTTTTTATATCTGAAACAATATGAGAAATGAATTAAACAACTTTGTACCTTAAGAAAATATGTTTAAGTAAGTAATTACGGTAACATTCGGAGACAGGTTGGAATGACCCCTAGTATCCATCGAAAGACACACATTTATACATCGAAATTTAGTTTTGAAGGTGATTTCATACGGATGATTCAAACTGATTAAAATATGTTTGTTTTTTACCCTTGACTTTGTAAGTGAGACGGGTTGAATGTGCTCGAGTCCGGACGTCTGCGTTCATGTCTATGAAAACTGTGAATGACGTCGCGTCGCCCGGGCCGTGCGGCGGCGCGCCTTCGCGGCGCTCCTTAATGCCCAAGGTGACCGAGAGTCTGTTTTTAGCGTTCCGTAAGTTCCCTTAGGGTTCCCAAAGGTACCATTTGGTAAGACTCCATTGCCTGTCTGTCTGTCAGTCTGTCTGTCTGTCACCAGGCTGTATCTCATGAACTGTGATAGCCAGACAGTTGAATTTGTTACAGATGATGTATTTCTATCGAATTTTGGCATTTTTTTGGACTATCAAGTTTTGCATTTTTCAAGACGATGCTCTAGCCGAATGAAACTTTTGACAGCCAGTCGTTTTTAAGATAGGTTGCAGAAAAAATAATCTTCGAAACATTTTTTAGAATAGGTAATACAAAGAAATTGTAAACATTAGAATTTGAACAAAAAATATGTTTTATAAATGACTCTGATTTATGAGGGGTACAAAAGGTTCAACTTTTGAAATTGGTTAAAATAAATAGACAGAATCGCAGACCTGATAGTTTAGCTGTAATTGTGAAGTTCAGGCGAAATCTGATTTCGACTAAAACTTCACTAAAGTCAAAATAACTTTTAACCACTAAATATTGCAGAACATACAGGGGGGTTGAATCGATAGGCACTAAGGTCTCCCAACCCCCTTGTTACATGTTACGTGTATATTTTATAAGTAAGAACGACATGGCGACGCTCATTATTGCATGCGACTTCGTGTCAAACTGACATTTTTACAGTTCTTGCAATTCACGAGTGCGCTCGACCTTTGCTTGTGTAAGTGACCAATCTGTATATTATGTGTCGCTCGCTACTCACCGCTCCGTCGCTCGCGTTATCGGGTACACACCAAAAACGAACATGTGTAATTTTAATAACTTACTTTTTTTTTTCAAATGCCGCTTTAGATTTACTTAAGTTGAAATAAACGAGAAATTATTTTTTTATTAAATTAATAGAAGCTTTATTTCTGTCGTCTCGCCAATTTGCATTTATAACCGAAGAACCCTTTCTGATGCAGAAACATTGACTTCACTTTTGCCCAGTAGGTAGTAGACATTTCGATAAATTTTCATTAATTACTTTGAATTTACTAATCACTACATCACTACATACATAGTATAAAACAAAGTCGCTTTTTCTGTCCCTATTTCCCTTTGTAAGCATAAATCTTTAAAACTACGCAACGGATTTTGATGCGGTTTTTTTAAATAGATAGAGTGATTAAAGAGGAAATTTTTATATGCATAATACATGCATAATATAGCCGTGCGAAGCCGGGGCGGGTCGCTAGTTCTTAATATAATGTTACCGCCAATTGACCGCACGCGCACGTACGAACTTCATTTAAGTACGTTTACTTTATAATCAGGTCTATGTGACATCGGTGATGACGTAAAAACAGTATTTTGCATACTTTATTTTTGGTCAACAGTAAAACGTATAATGGTAGTGAAAAACAGAACAGTATGGTTGGCAACCCTAGTGGTGACAGGCAGTCAGACAGACGGACAGGTTAGTATTTTACTAGTAAAAGAATCCAGTTTTTACCATATGGGTACAGAACCCTAAAAAAGATCATATAAACCAAAACTTTCAAATACTTTAGTTTAACAGAAACAAACATAAATAACTAGGTACGTACAAGTGACAGAACCAAACATAAATTTCTGATAAGATGGCAGAACTTAATTTAAAAAAAAGTACAGAAAAAAATTGGGAAAAAAGGTGAACTTTCATAACAAGTGAATAGAATAGAATAGAATAGAATATGATTTATTTGCAACAAAATAAGACATTACAAATTCTTTAAAGCTTAATAACTAACAATTGTTGCAAAACGGACCCCAACTCAGCGAAATGCTAGTATTTCGACTAGCGCTGGTCTTCCGTTGAGGCCGTTCCGGTGACGTCAGTAACAGAAGGTACACGTACGTCAAACTATACTACAATTACAAGTAAATGATACTATTATAGGTACATGTTATATAAATTAAAAATATAAATAAGATAAGCACTTACTCTACTTAGATGTACGACACAGCATTTGATTGAACATTTCCAAGAAAAAAGAGAAAAAAAAATCATATTATAATAAATAAACAAAACAGCAAAGTGAAATAAATAACAAAAAAACATAAAATAAAAAGAAATTGCTAAAGCACACTGGTTTCAAGCACTAGCATTTCATGCGACTTTTGATGACACAAAACATATTTTTTCAAAGCTTGCCTAAAACTATGACAACTACGCAAGTTTCTCAAGGGTGGTGGGATGATGAAGTGCATTCTGCCTCTTGACAGTAAGTGCAGGTAAGAAAGACTCTTTTCATCCGACAGCACGATGCAAAGGAGAATAATGTGCTTATCAGACTATGTATTAGGTATGTCAGTTCCTTTATGACACTGTAGTTGCTCTATGTTGTCTGGGTGGCCTACACTTAGCAATCTTTAATATCTATTTGAATAGCCTAAAGTCTAAACTGTTTAGTAGGGCTTCCAATCCCGCATGGCATTGCGGAATCTCGGTATCAGCGGGACCAAGAATTTTTATTGGTGCGGGTCCCGCCTTTGTCGATAAGAAAGGTTAAAAGTCAGCAATGTAGTGTAATGACGACGCCATCATAGTTTAAGCAATAGTTACTATGTACCATCAGCCAGAGCTGCGCGGTCCCACCTTAAGGTTGATTATCCTGTGCAGGGCCCTATTGCTTCTCCAGCCTCTTAATTTTTGTTGACCAATATGGGATAGGCGCATTGTTTTTTTTACAAACGTCAAACATTCCTTAAAGCGTTTTTGTATGCTTTTTATGCCAAATGTGTTGTTTGTTGTTGAAACGAAATGTTTCAAAACAATAGACTTTGACAATAAAAAAGGGTACTGGACCCTAATTGGCAAACAAAAAAAAGGGCGGGATTTTGTAGATTGCACTACTCCCGAAGGAAAGTGTTCATGGATTGGGACCGCACAGCCCTGGCCGATAGTACCTACAATACCACCCACGATGTTAGAATACTTATATTTAAAGTAAACCATATTAGTTAATTCTTATCAATTTTGTAAGTTAATAAATATACCAAATAAGGCACCGCAACGAGATAAGTAACATTTATTGTAAATTAAATATCAAACAATAAGGTAAAACATACGTCATTACCTACTAGCGTTAAATAGTATATAAGGGCATATTGATCCCACATTAAAACAGTTATAACCTGGAAGTCAAATCTTTCACTACAACCCTCGCTCCACACATTACAGCAAAACTACTTCGTATTATGGCGGAGTTTAAACTCTGCTCTAGTTCTTCTTGCAATGTCGGAGCTTAAGTAGACGTGTTCTTTTCCGTGTTGAATACATCAGCAGTTTGATTTTGAACTATGTGCGAGCGACAGCGCTCACGAGTCGGATTAAAAATCAAGCGGGACCCGGTATTTAGGTATCTCGGTATACCGAGATTGGAAGCCTTACTGTTTAGAGTAGAGTTACCTACCTAATCAATGGTTAACCTAATAGCTTCTACACACGTACCGATTTGGTCGGGTCCGACATACAATTTGGTCAGGTGTACAACCAAATCGGGACGTGTGTATCATCGTGGTCGGACAGACTTAATTATTATTAATTGATCAAATTGGATACGCCTACCCGATTTGGTTGTATCCGACCAAATCGGGACGTGTGTATGCGTCGGACCCAATTTCGTGTTCGAAACAAACAAGTGTGAGTCGGACTCCCGCACGAAGGGTTCCATATCATGTTGTATTTGAGCCCTATTTCATTTTTTTCTGTTTTTTGTTTCCATCACGATGCATGAGATACAACTGGATGACAGACGGACAGACAGGCAGACAGACAGACGGACGGACGGATTTACGGACGGGTGGAACTGATAGACGGACGGACTGAAGTACTGACAGTAAAGTCTTACTCTTAGTAATAGGGCCTGTTTTCCCCCCTGAGGAATGGAACCCTAGTAACTACTTAATGACCACGATATGTGTATCAATCTCTGAATCGGATCCGACCAAATCGTAGCGTGTGTAGCGATACCCGATTTGGTTTTGTCAATTTGGTCGGGACGACCAAATCGTAATGTGTGTATAAGCTATAATGTTTCCATAGAAATTGCCCGAGCTCATATCGGCTCATCATCATATCGGCGAGCAAATATCGGCAAAGTTATAGTATAGGATCCCTTTAAGAACGACCTTCGCCGATTTATTGACGTTAAATAGGTCAATAAATCTATTGCAACACAATGGCCCAAATGATGAGGCTAAGAGCGGAAACAGCCCCATAAACTAAACTAAATTGCAAATGGGAAGACTAAAAAATTTGGTTAAATTTTTATATGTTTAATTAGCAATTTAATTTGTCATCCATTAACCAGCTCGGTGAAGGTCTTTTTTAAAGGGATCTTAGACTACTAAAAACATGCAGGCGCTCGCGCCCGTCCGGTTACGTTACTTAAGCTTAGCGGACACCAACAAGTGCTTGTAAGAATTTACAATTCGTTTGACAGAGAAACATAACTATTCGAAGTACTAACATAAATCAGCAATTAAGAGGAAGGGGTACCAAACGCTCTCTCCATACAAACGTAGTCGACTGATTCCTCTCTGGATATTGACACTAGGCCAAATATTTTTGTTGCATAAAACTTATAACAGCCATGACCATGCCCCTATTTTGTTTTTTATTTTATTTTTTATAAAAATAAATTAAAAAACATAAAATTATAGTTATAGGTTTTATGCAACAAAAATATTTGTGCCAATGTCATTAATTATCCACGGAGGAAACAGTCGACTACGTTTGTATGAAGAGAGCGCCGGTACCCTTTCACCTTAATCAATTTGGATTACTAAGTAGAAGAAGTACATGTATATGTATAACAGTGCACAAACAAAAAAGTGGATTGTTGAACATATAAGCATTTTATGTTTTTATGTCATTGATTACGTGAAACGTTGTTAATTAGACTCTTGACATTTTGAACCATTTATTATACCTACACCCAATAGTATTTTGATTCTTTGAAATATGAAATTGTAGATTATACGATGTTGCGGTTTTGCTTGTTGACATTAAAAGCACCCCACCCCGCGCCGCGGTGAAGTGATTCAGTTTTCTCATACCACAGTAAATAGGCATTAAATATTCAATAAAAACCTGTTTATTTTCAAAACTATTTGATTATTTGACGACCCAGTTGGCACAAAGGTCACCGTGCCGGGCTGCCAAACACAGGGTTGCGGGTTCGATTCCCGCCTCAAACAATAAGTAGGTACCTATTATTATTTTATTTTTATTTTTAGCCTATTCCGTCCCACTGCGAGCAAAGGCCTCCCTCCCCTCCTTCCAGGGGTACCGGGGGCTGTCTCCATACAAACTACAAACGTAGTCGACTGTTTTCTCCCTGGATAATGACACTAGAGCAAATATTTTTGGTGCATAAAATATATAACTGCCATGACCATGACCATATTTTTTTTAAATCTTAGTTCTACGATAATCAGAAAAAAAAAATAGGGGCATAGTCATGGCAGTTATAGGTTTTATGGCACAAAAATATTTGTGCTAGTGTCATTATCCAGGGAGGAAACATCCGACTACGTTTGTATGGAGAGAGCGCAGGTAAGTACTAAGTACCCTTTCACCATAATTAAACATACAGAACCACGGTATGAGTAGGCGATCGCGCCTGGAAGGCGGCGACTTTGTTTGATAGGGGCGACGACGACGACCGAGACGTCGACGGGATTTTCTTACCAAAACGTGCCAAGTGAACCAGGCCTACCGCAACAAATTTTTTTTTTCACTAAACTTTTAAAATTTATCAAAAATCACGTGAATATGTTACAAATAGCACCATTCACGGCTGGACACCAGTTACTATATAAAACCTTTTGCAACTCGGCCTCCTTTATGATATTTTTGGACACTACTTATAGTATCCCTAGGAAAAATAATAGAATGGTCCCGTTTTTACCCTTTTGGTACGGAACCCTAAAAATGCAGGCTTAGGTTAGGGTTGCCAACCATACTGTTAAAATCAGTATTATACTGTTTTTCACTACATTATACTTTTTACTGTTGAACAAAAATAAAGTACCAATTCAAAATACTGTTTTCACGTCGTCTGATATCACATGGACCTGATTAAAAAGTAAACGTAAATGGAGTGCGTGCGTGCGGTCATTTGTGGTAAAATTATATTCAGAATTAGTAAAATTCAAAGTAATTAACCCACGACCCAGTTGGCACAATGGTCCCCATGCCGGACTGCCAAACACAGGGTTGCGGGTTCGATTCCCGCCTCAGACAAGTATTTATGCTTAGATATTTGTCTGTGGTCTGGTTGTTTCTATGTATTACTAGCTGTCCCGGCAAACGTTGTTTTGCCATATAAAAAAAATGTGATAAATGAAGAACCGCTCGACCGATTTTGTGCAAACTTCACATAAACCATCTACTAAATAGTCCGAACAAAGCTTAAACATTTGGTTTGGATAGGTGAGCCCGTTCTTGACTTATAAAATTACAACGAAAAGTGGCATTGATTTCTATATAATACAGGAAATCAAACAAAAAAAGGGTCTGTTGGACTTCGAAAAAGTAATAGAACAAAAATATATCTGTCTGTCTGTTTGTTTGTTACATAATCTATCTAATCTAATCTAAAAACGCCTAAACCAAGTGAAATCTGAGGAAAGTCGTGGTATACTTTACATCAAAATCCAATTAGTAGGTGCTGTGCTGAGTAATCAACAAAAAAACTGCAGCCGCTTGAGAAAACCCCCCGGTCGAATGCCTTACAACAAAGACGAACGTCACAGAATACATAATAGTGTATATCCCGATATTCCCACGGATCGGGACTTATGCGGGTTTGAACATGAAATAATTCGTATATTTAATTTCATCCGCGTAAATCCCGATCTCGTTTAAATATCGAAAAAAAAAAGTAAGTATCCTATATCCTTCTCCTGGTTCCAAGCGACCTCTCCATCAATTTTCAGCCAAATCGGTTCAGCCGTTCTCGAGTTATAAATAGTGTAACTAACACGACTTTCCTTTATATATATAGATAAGTATATATTTACAAAAGAAAAGTATATAAGTAGTATATCCGTTGTCTAGCACCCATAACACAAGTATAGTTACTTAGCTTGGGGCTAGATGGCGATGTGTGGAATGTCCTGCCATTTTTATTTATATATTTTAATTAACGAAATGTCTACTGGGCAAAAGTGAAGTCATGTTTCAGTAAACACTGAAATATTTGAAAACATTAAGAAAATTGTACCTATCTTACTTTCTGTTCCCGCCACCTCTACATTTACAGAAAGGGTTTTTTTCTGTTATGAATGCAAATTGGCGGGACGACAGAAATAGGGCTTCTATTAATTTAATAAAAATGAACTTCTCATTTATTTCAACTTAAATTATTAGAACTCTAAAGAGGCATTTGAATTTTTTTTTGTAAATTATGTGAGAAGCGCAAAAAAATGTTTCTTAAACTTTAAATTTTTAAAATAAGTTTTTTTTTTCCTAAAATACTGTTTATTTTTCCTCCTCAGACCTCAATATATTTTATTTCTTGGAAGAAAAAAAGTTGGCAACCCTAGTCGCTAGTGCATTAGTGCATTGACTTCAGAGTTTTCAAAAATTCTTACTTTTGCGTTTCGTCCCCCATTAGACATGTAGCTTGTTGTTTCAGAGATTTTGTGATTAGTCTTTTCTCTTTTACTTAATATCAGACTAGGACTATCCAATCTTATATAGAAGACAGTTAAAATAAAGTAATGAGTTATTGATCCTTGAACCTTGGTTTACTCACATTATAGGTATTATACCTATCTACAGCAAAAGGCCAGATTAATTTGGCCTTGTGCAGTTTGCCAGCCAATAAAACATTACAATTCATTGACATTAAGAGATAGTTTAATTTAAAAAAAAAAAAAAAAAACACGTGCATTAAAAGTAGCCTAACTGGGTAGGTAGGATGGTAGGTATAGGTATACCTAAAGAATTCTTTAGTCATTCGATGCATTATCCACATTATATACTAAAATATATTGATTCGACCTTGAAGAGGAATAAAATTAAACTTTCGCAGCAGTTTCGATATTTAAAAACAATATTGTACTTACGTATATGTACTTTAATCTCTAAAACTGTTACTTCTAGTCCACAAATCGGTTAACACAAAGTTTTAATAACACGAATCATACACACATTCACTATCGGCACACTCATAATTATTATAATATATTAATTAAACACTTGTTTACACACTTCGGAAAGTTCCGCTGCGGACGACCGCTCACTTTGGTTCCCGAAACACAAATAAAAACGACGCAACGAGGCAAGCAACAACTTTGCATTCTACGGCCCCCGCCCGCCCGCGGCGGGATGTCGATGCATGGCGGTGCCCTCTCATAAATTGTCCAGGGCTAGCAGTGATGTCAATGTTGCGCATTTGGTGATAAGTTTAACATATTTATCGGTCTTCTGGCACTAGCACTTTTTTACCACTTTCTGTTAAACACATTAAAATATAAAAATACCGTTGTTTTTACCTATTTATTTTGAATAGTTTTTTTATTAAGACTATTCTTCTGGTAAAAATTTAAACTTAGGAATTTGTTGCACTCTCGAGGCGAAATTCTGTTCATCACTCCGAAGATCCGGTGAGAAATGGTGAGATGGTCAGATCCTCACCAGTTTTATGGGACCACCCTTGATATCCTTTCTTTCTAATTAAAAAGTATCATCAAAATCGGTTCATAAATAACGAAGTTAAGGCCGAACAGCCATAAAACTAAATATATACTTAAACATCCAAAAGAACCTCCTCCTTTTTGGAAGTCTGTTAATAAAATGGAAAGTCATTTCCGCTAAAAATACCTACTCTAAAAATATTATTAAAAGTTTAGAATTTATTAACAGTTTTTTGATAGTAATTTATCACATTATATACATAATGCTAGTTGGCTTCACTGGTTGGTCGAGGACATCTGCTGTGCTTATATTTATTGTTTACTATCGACCCACTCCGGCTTCGCACGGCTATATTATGCATGTATTATACATAAAATAAACCTTCCTCTTGAATCACTCTATCTATTAAAAAACTGCATCAAAATCCGTTGCGTAGTTTTAAAGATCTAAGCATACAAAGGGATATAGGGACATAGGGATATAGGGACGGCGAAAAGTGAATTTATTTTATACTATGTAGTGATAGTGAAGTGATAGTGATAGTGAAGCCGTAGGGTGTTATGATTAGGACGCGATTGCCATACAAAAACTGGAGTTATCGCGCCCTAATCACACACGACTGACGACCTAAACCTTAGTGAATCGAGGCACTAGACGTAAAAGAGGTAAATGGCCTGACGACCTTTTTATAGTCAGAGTGTCATTCTTTTGCGTATCTAATTTAAAACTGCAACGCAAATTCTTAGGGGCCCCGCAAAATACTCTTTATTCAAAATACGTACAACCATCCCATCAAAAACATATATTTATGTGAAATGAGAACCAAGTTCAATATATAGTAAGATTTTTTTTTTTTGAAGTGAAAACTTCTTATGGCGCGTTGGGCACTTTTGTGGGTGAGCATTTTCAGCCGTTCTCGCGACAGACGACAGATTTTCTCGCGACAGATGAGATTTTACACAGATATACAGTTTTTTAATTTGGCTGTGAGTGTATTAAGACGTACATATGGTATTTTTTAACGGACGACTATTGACGGACGACAAACGTCGGACGACTATTTGTCGGACGACTATTGACGGACGACAAATAGTCGTCCGACTATTTTTTATTTATTTTTTTTTTATTTATTGAGAAAACCAATAGCAATTCACATATTGTAATAGGATAGCCAATTACAGATTTTCCTGTTCAGACTTTTGAAAATTATGATATAAACGTAGCTTTAAAGATAATGGTATGCGTACTTGTCGACTTTGCCGATGAAATAATTGTAATCTATACGGGTGCCAAGTTCTGTGTATAACATCCTCAAGTTTTAGTTACAAAACTTAACGGCGATTTAAATATTTTTTGGTAAGTTTTCTGGGGTTTTCGCCTATTGCCGATCGATCTTTGCAATCCATTTTGTTCCATCCCTTGTGATTTTGAGATAGGATTATAACCAACGATTTTTATCGACATTTACAATTTTCACAACAATAGACATTAGTCATGAGTTCTCTATTGTTATATGATTCATCATTCCAAAATGAAGTCCTTCCTTCTTCCTTCGTTTCGTCCTTGAAGTTATTTATATTGTAATTAAAAAGATAACAGTTGAAATAAAACTAATAAATTTAGTCCTTCCCTAAACGTATTTAGATACTTTAAAAACGTAACGAATTAAATCAAATTGTTATACAGGGTTATTGGAAATTAATTGACACGGCGTTAAGGGCTTCTTCTGTGCACCTTAACCAACAACTTTTGTTCTACGACTTTTGTCGAAACTTAATACATATCCCAAAAAAAATATTTAAGTGTTTCTCGTACTGTCTGGTAATTTTCTATGTCTATGCGGCAAGTGCGCGCGCGCGCGATCGGGTTGTACCATACCTACTATGATTGATTCTGTGACGTAGACGTAGAGTTGAGTATTATTTGAACTGTTGGATTTAATTTTTTATTTTTGTATGGAATATTTTTATAATGAATTTCCAAAAGTCGTAGAACAAAAGTTGATCGTTAAGGTGCACAGAAGAAGCCCTTAACGCCGTGTCAATTAATTTCCAATAACCCTGTATATAATTTTAGAATGTTGCATGTTCTTGTAACTAAAATTTTAGGATTTTCTACACAGAACTTGAAACCCATATAGATTACAATTATTTTATCGGCGAATTCGACAAATACGGATATTCTTAATATTGAACTTGCCTCTCATTTCACATTTATGTTTTTGATGGGCTATGAAGGGAAGATATATAATGGAATCAATAACAATAAAGCCGTAGCGCCTTCAACATTCTTCGCCTTTGATTTTGCGATACGTAGGTATTTAGACTATGGCGCCTGCCTATAACAATGTAAATACCAAGTTAAAAGCAGGGATCGGAAACCGGTTAATTTTTGAAAACCGGTTTCGGTCATTGACCCCGAGCTGAATCAATTTCGGTTAAAGGTTTCGGTTATCGGTTTTTAACCGGTTAAGCTTAAAACCGGGTTTACACCCGAAACCGGTTTACCTATAAATAATAACCGATTAAGCGAGCAAAATTAACCGGTTATATTTATTTCTCTAGGTTCAATAGTACGCCATCTATTGTATCTAGTTGATAGTAGTTATGAATTGTTATGACGTAATTGATTGATTGAGTAGTAGTTGATTTCTGAGTTTAACCGGTTAATTCAGCTTTTAATATCGGCTAGCGTTCCGTTCTCTGTACTAACCGGTTACCGATATCATTTCGGTCAGTATCATAACCGTTCAAACAATTAACCGGTTATGTGAGGACCGGAATTTAACCGGTTAATGAACGATATTAACCGGTTTTTGTTAACCGGTTCCGATCCCTGGTTAAAAGTGGCAGACGCCAGGCGGAGACTCGCTAACGTAAGTACCAACTCACTAACAACAACAAATAATTAAGTAATGGTTTGTTCGCCAACGTAATCTAATATATTTAAACGAGCAATTCTTGTCGACCCAGTTGGCACAATGGTCACCATGCCGGACTGCCAAACACAGGGTTGGGTTGAGGATCGATTCCCGCCTCAGACAAGTATTTATGCTTAGATATTTGTCTAGGGTCTGGTTGTTTCTATGTATTATATAAGAAAAAGTATATAAGTAGTAAGTATATCCGTTGTCTAGCTCTAGTCTAGTTACTTAGCTTGGGGCTAGATGGCGAGGTGTGGAATGTCCTGTAATATTTATTATAGTATATTATTGAAGTTATACTTCTTTAGGCGCGTTATGAAAAAATGATGAGAGTGAAATTTTACAAAAGCGTCACACAAAATTCTCACGGGAGAAGTTGTTTAAATCTAAATTGAACTTTATTGATTGTGTTGACAATCCTTTTCCAGTCCAGAGTTTTTTGTCGGACGAGTATTTTGTCGGACGAGTTTTTTGTCGGACGAGTTTTTTGCCGGACGAGTTTTTTGTCGGACGAGTTTTTTGACGGACGAGTTTTTTGTCGGACGAGTTTTTTGTCGGACGAGTTTTTTGCCGGACGAGTTTTTTGTCGGACGAGTTTTTTGTCGGACGAGTTTTTTGTCGGACGAGTCTTTTGTCGGACGAGTTTTTTTTTGCCGGACGAGTTTTTTGTCGGGCGAGTTTTTTGTCGGACGAGTATTTTGTCGGACGAGTTTTTTGTCGGACGAGTATTTTGTCGGACGAACTTTTCGTCGGACGAGTTTTTTGTCGGACGAGTTTTTTGCCGGACGAGTTTTTTGTCGGACGAGTTTTTTTTTTTTTTGTAATCAGGATCTCGGAAACGGTGCCAATGATTTTCATGAAATTTTGTATGCGGGGCCGAGGTAAAAAAATAACCGTAAAATAACCGAACAAAGCTCGGTCACCCAGATACTGTTCTTATTATTTATCAAGATATTATAGACCAAGATCCCTCTTAGATTTTTAGGAAAAATCATTATGCTCGTCAAGAATCGAACCTGGAAGGCGATTTTCCAAAAATCGTATCATGACATAGTTTTAGTTTTGTCAAAATCGGGCACGCCAACTCCTGTAAGCATTATTTGCATTACATAGTATAAAACAAAGTCACTTTCCGCTGTCTGTCACTATATATATGCTTAGATCGCGGATTTTGATGCGGTTTTTGAAGTGAAAACTTCTTATGGCGCGTTGGGCACTTTTGTGGGTGAGCATTTTCACCTGTTCTCGCGACAGATGAGATTTGACAGATGAGATTTTACACAGAAATACAGCGCGACAGATGAGATTTTACACAGATATACAGTTTTCACTTCTGCCTGCACTCCCGGAGTGCGTTTTATTTTAATAGGTAGAGTGATTCAAGAGGAAGGTTTATATGTACCTATACTACATGCATAATATAGCCATGCGGTGCGGGTCGCTAGTATCTTATAGTTTAGGAAATGGTCCTGAGTTCCACTTTTGCTACCTGATAACTCTCCAAGTCACTGGTTTTGGTGGTCACTGGTCTCCATTTTTTTAAATAAAAAATATTTACAGTTCTTCTATTCAAGTCACTGGTTTGAAGTAGTCTGAACCATCGCATACTAGCTTTATAAAATAGGTCAACGAAGATAAGGTGGTCAGCGAGATCTTACTTATGAATACATTCATAACGTAGTACATTGCTTGTGCAGTGTACGCCCGCCGTAGCGGAGACGCAAAATGATAATACTTATTTATGAGGTAGGTATTCAATACCAGTTTATAGAAAAGATGATTATTAAAATTGAATTTTGAGTCTCGAAGTCTTGAACCTCTTTCAAGCTGTTGCTCCTAACTGAGACCTATTAAAACAGCAGTTTTAATTGAGCCTGGTCATTGCGACTTTACTAAAATTGTCAAGTCTCTAACTAATCCCTTTAAAAATACAGAAAGTGCTTTATTCAAATGAAATTTACACAAGCTTCCCTACTGTTTTATCGAACTTATTGTCCAAAGAATTTATTACTTTAATATTACAAGATGCAACACGATTAGCGAACAACATAACTCTTTCTTTTAGTAGTTGTTTTCAAAGCATTCCAGTTGGCATTGGCCAATTGCCCACTTTTCTAAGAAAGCGTCTGATAGGTGTTGTTTTAAAGATTTTCAGCTTCGGAAAGTTTCGGATGGGATTATAGATCGTGCTTTATCTGTTATTTTTGTTTCTATAATCGTAAATAACACATCTTTCTCTCGGACAATTTACTCTTAGTTCCATCGAATTTAACGAGCATTCATTCGACCATTTCTAGGGTGATTGTAGGCATAGCCATTTTTTCTAGTAACGCCGAAGTGGTAAGAAGTGCGATAGAGGTGTCTTGGAAACAATTTTTGGGTATCAACCACTAAATCCATAGAATGATATTATTACTGTCGTAAAGGTAAATAAATGCTTTGTATTGTCATATACTTCATATACTTAAACACAATTAGAGTGATTTGCCTCGATAGAAAAAAAACGTCCTTTTTTGAGTTATTTCAATTTTATGGCGATTGTAAAGAGAAAACAAGTACAAAATTTATATTTTCATAAACTTTTCATCAAATCCCTTAAGGTAGTACAGATTTTTTTTCACTAAAATAGATGTGTCTTTTAATTACATAAAACAGTTAAAACGGAAATTTCGCGGCGCGCGGGGGAAAGGGATAGAGTCATCGCGCGGCGCGCGCGTGGGAAAGGGATAAGGCGTTTTCAGTCCCTACTTCTCCTTAAAAGGTCTTAAAATTAGATAAGCAAACAGAATTTATACTTACTTACATATAAATGGGATGCGCTCCTGATGACGGCTATAATAAGCTTCGGGAAGAACACAAGAACCGCTGCGCTGGGGCGTATAATCATCAGGGTAGCTGGCGCGAAGTACTTCAGCAGGACTGTTTATCTCCGGTGCTCGATGTTCCCGTTGTTTCTTTTTTATAGGAATTCGTTCTTGTTTGTCTCTTAAATGTAGCCTACCGACTGCGCCTTTGAAGGACGGTGAGTCGCAAAATGATAATACTTGTAAAGTTTCAATACTATTTTATTGAAAAGGTGTTCCTGTGTCGAGGCTTGTACCAGACTGACTTTGATTAGTCAGGAAGGCGTTTTTATACACTAAATAAGGTCATTAACAACATCATATAACGTCCAATTAACTAATTAAGCACAACAAGCACTTATTTGTTGGAATTTAGAAAGTCATTACACTAGCCCTCAAAAGTTCTTGATTAGTTATTGATCACTTCTTGTAAACTGTAAAGTCTTCATCAGTCTGTTTGTATAGCACATAAGTGTTTGAAATAAAAGTTACTACTTTTCAAAACTTTTCTTTGATCAACTGTTACGCATCCCCCGTTCTCTAATGGTATTCAACATCACTGTTGCGGACGGCTACATCAGGCTAGGATTTAGGATAGTTTTAGTCTTAAGATCATGTGTAAGTGTTAGTTATAAGTTAATTTTGTATTTGTGTGTAGAACTTAAGAAAGCTATGTTTATACAAAAATAAATACCACGAGGCGGTATTAGAACAAAGGAGCCAGATGCGCCCCGGCTGGCAAGATCAACACCGTTATCCGGCCGCATATAAAACGCGGGCCGGCCCGGGCGCATCACGCACTCTATACGATCGATCCTCCGATCGACAACAACAACGGAACAATCTACAACTACGAGCTTCTTTTATTTTGAACAACGACCGAACCAGCGAACCTACAGTCCACCGAACCGATCTACGAACCAGGATCATCGAATATTAGAACCACAATAATCACTCTAGTAATTTTTCAAAATTGATGTCAGAAGTGGGATGCGTCCGGTTAATAGGAAACATTCATGAGTGATGGTGAATAAACAGTGAATAAATAAAAACTTTCTACCTGAAAGTCATTAAGAACTGCATCAGCAAGTTTCGTCTGGTCCGTGGTCGTTCTCTGATCGAGTAACATTCAACATCACTTATGTAATATTACAAAATTAATGTCAGAAGTGGGATGCGTCCGGTTAATTCAGAACATTCATGGGTGATGGTGAATATACAGCGAGTGAATAAAAACTTTCTATTTGGAAGTCACTAAGAACTGCATCTGCACGTTTTGTCTGGTCCGTGGTTGTTCTCTGATCCAGTAACATCCAACATCACTCTGGTTATATTACAATAGAAAACTATTTGTGGTAAGAAAATTCTTACCATTAACTTCGGGGTAAGATAAACCCGATAATATGTTTTTTTTATCAAAAACGTGTGGCACTCGGAGACTGCCGCGGTAAAGCTTTTGCATCGCGCGAGCTTCGTACAATCGTACCATATACATACACGCTAAGCGATTGCTCGGCCGAGCTACATGATAGTTGGAGTGGCCTGCCGACAGAGCAGTGAGAGAAGAATGCGGAGGCTAGGTCAGTCTGGCGTTCGAAAGTTCAGGGCAGGCATTTCAAACTTTGAAGGTACTCGCCTCTCCGACCTCGACCTGAAACGCCAAATCCGTAAGAGTCGACCGAAAGCTGTCTATAACTACACTTACAATGACACCGGTCAGCTCTAATGTGCGGCTTGTGACCAGGTGTTTAAGACGAAGTTTGGATTTGCCAGCCACATACGAGCACATGCCAGGAAATAGTCCAGGGTCGCCATCGTCGGACACGACGCGGACGACATCATCATCATCAGGTGGAGTGGGCGGTGTTAGGTTTTATTTTCGTTACGGAATTTCTTGATTCGGTCGCCGCGCTCAAAGCCCGCGATAAAAGCTATGCAATAGCTTAAAATCGGACTACCTACTCTGTAAAAAGTTATGTGTGGTCATCACGGACGTCATACATAAAAAAAATATACGCTACGAGTTGAGAACCGTTGTTTCTTCGGGTAAAAAAATCTTATCGTTCAAAGTAGGGCAAAATCGAGCCCAAAAGAGTATGCAACTATACAGACATGCAAATATACAGGTGAAACTAATAAAAGCGTGTTCAAACGAATTGTCACCTGACCCGAAAAACAAACCCGGTAGCGGGTCAGGTTAGAAATAAAATAAATAAATAAATAATAAATAAAAAGAAATGTATTATTTTTATTCCTAACGTAACCCGACGTAAACTTGACGTAAACGTCATTGTTCCTAACGTAAATGTAATCGAAAAGGAAACAAACGGAGAAAACAATCGCAAAAAAGACGACTTTTCTTACTGTTTCGAACTTTGTTTTTTTCGATCGTCTTTTGAATCAGATTCAATCGTCTTTTGTATTTTTTTGATCGTATTTTGTTTACACTTACCACTTACTCTTAGTAATGAGCGTTAAATGATTATGTAAATACCACGTGTTTTACTAGTGTTAAGTTGTTAAGAGATAACACGATTATCACGTCAGGATTTGTCGAGATGGTAGTATAGGTACTTACTTACCTAACATGGTTTGTTTCGGCAATTTTCCATTTTCAGATAGTAGTCTGCGATCGGTCGTAGGGCGGGCGCCACGTTTTCACATTTCCGGAAAACTCGACTGTACTTCGCATTGATACGGACAAAGTTGTGCGATATTTTACTAAAGAAACAAGTGATTTGAATGAACTTTAGTTTTTCAGGACTAATTTTGTTATATCTATGTATTTATGTATTGCATGTGTAATTGAACAATCATATTCTGAAAAATTCGTTTTTCTATTTCATTTTTCTATGAATTTTAGGATCGTGGATATTGTCACGAAAAATCGGTTGTCTAGTGTATAAGTAATAAAACATTAAATTTCGTCTAACCAAAAAATCCAAAAGCGAAATTGTGTAAATTGACTTTTTTTCTCTAATTGTTGATTAAAAATGAGGTAATTTCAATAATTGGAACTCACTTTGGTAGATCATTAGTTTGTTGAATAGATTTAAAATTGTAAGTTTTAATAACTTTGTCGATTTAATTTTCCAATAATTATTAACACTTTTGCTTTGAAACGGAACTACGGCGAATGGGAAATAAACTATTTCTTTCTAAAAACGGAATATTTGCAATTCAAAGGAAATACCGGAAATAAAATGAAAGGTAAGATAAATCGCGTAAATCCTTCTTTTATTATCTCTTCTTTTTTTTTTGTGCCTTTGATTTCTATCTGACCAAAATTGCGCCACAAGTACGACGGCATCATTAGCTTCATATGAGTCCAATCTTGGGGCGCAGTGGACATTGGTGGAGGTGATCCATCGACGGTGTAAATCCCGATTCCAAGGCATTATAGAAAAAAAAACTTCGATTATGAGGTAAAAATATCTGCACCTTGATATCTGAAGTCGGGCAATTTTTCGTACCAGTTATTCAGTTTGTAATTTTGCTGCATCACTTCAGACTTTACAGGTGCATTTGTCCCTTTTTAAAAGTCAGTATTTAAATTTTGCATTAAACTGAGCAATTTGTTGGACTCTCTTGGCAAAAGTCTCTTTATCACTCCGAAGATCCTCGTTAGATCCTCATCAAATTCTTAAGACTGAAGTTCTTAATTAATTCTTATTTTTTTCGAAATCAGTTCATATACAACGAAGTTGTGCCCGAACAGTAAAAAAGAGGTTTAAGTAAACAATGGAAATGACAATCTCTTCCTCTTTTTGGAGTCGGTTAATAACGTTGTAGGTAGGTATATAACGTAGTTAATCTAGAACTCCAGCAACATACCTACCAAGTTACTTACCAAGTTTCATCGCGATCAGATTAGTAGTTTTGAAAATAAATTAATAAATAAATATTGTAGGACATTCCACATGGCGCCATCTAGCCCCAAGTTAAGCATTAAGGCTTGTGTTATGGTAGATAACGTAGAGAATACTTATATATGTACTTTTCTTTTTTAAATTTAGGTACATATTATTATTATTATTAATGAGGAATGTACACCTAAGATAAACCTCGTGTGGTTTAATGGGTGTTTATATTTTGTATCTATGTTTATTCTTATTTAATTAAATAAAAAAAAAAAAATATACAGAAGAAACACCCAGACCAGGAACAACTGACTTGTATCTTACTTGTAGAGAGCGGTGTTGGCTTAGTGGTAGATACCTCGACTTTCATTCTGAAGGTCGTTGGTTCGAATCCAGGCCGGCCGTGCACCGATGTATTTTTCTTAAGAAAAATTTATGTGCGCTAATTGACATTGCTCTTACGGTGAAGGAAAACATCGTGATGAAACCCGCGGCTTAGTTGGCTCCAGAAGTATTGACAAGTTCTCTCCTCTGGACATGGTCGACTAAGCTGAGAGGGTAGTAGGTGCTGGGCAAGCCTACTCCATCTTCACGCAAAAATGACTCAATTAAAAAGGGTCTAATCGCGGAAAACAGCCCGTATACAAGTACAAGTAGACCAGGAACAAATAAGTACATATATTCGTTTGAGGCGGGAATCGAACCCGCAACCTTCTGCGTCACAGAGGTCGACAAATCTATACCTACTATAATATTATAAAGCTGAAGAGTTTGTTTGTTTGTTTTAACGCGCTGATCTCAGGAACTACTGGTTGGAATTGAATTTTTGTGTTGGATAGTCCTTTATCGAGGAAAGCTATAGACTACTTTTTATTTTGATATTCCCACGGGATCGGTACTTACGCGGGTGAAACCGCGGGGTGCAGCTAGTGTAATAATATATGAAAGAAATTTAAATATAATAGAATAATCATTATAATATGCATAGTATGTAGTTAAGTCAAATATTGAGCAATAATGGACTCGATTCGAATGTACACAAATACGACTTAACTTAACTAAAATTAGGTTTAGATGTGTAAAATTATGTTTGCTATTCGGAAATACCCAACCTAACCAATTTTGACAGGAGTAACCTAATTTTTAGTTAAGTCGAACTAAATTAAGTCCAAAACACAATTTTGCAATTCGGAATGATCGTCTAACAGTCAAATTTTAGAAATATCAAACTAAATTACGACTAATTTTAGTCGCGACCTATTTCGTATCGATTAAAATTAATGCAACCACTTTCTGAAGTTTTTACGATTTTTTGTTGATTTTTGGGGTGAAAATGGAGGAGTATTATGGTAGTTGCTGTAGCAGATACATTAGAAACGTAAAATAAACAGCTAAAACTAGTATTTTCCGGCCAGATTTGTCAACTGTTAATACTTGGTTGATTCGCGCTTTGTTTTTCTGAGACTCCGTTCTTTCTTCTAATCCCAACCTAAGAATAAACCGTAAACCATTAGAATAAGGCTGAGGGGCATTCAATTGAATACTTTTGCGCTGCCGGGTGCAAAGGCCTTTAGACACAACATGCCTGTAACTTAAAATGCATCGGTTCATTTTGAAACTCATTCCTATCGATAGAGGCCATTATGACCAACAAATAATGCCTTGACACCGGATCGCTAAAGTGTTTTGGAAACGGGGTATTAAATAAACCGCGGAAAAAAATCACTATGCCAAGCTCCTACACTAAAAATGTCCGGACTCTTTTAATAAATTTTAGTTGTGTCGAACAATCTGTCAAAAGGCAACCAAATTTAGTTTGACGGCAAAACCGAATTGAATATAAAAATGACTTAACTTATTTTAGTCGTATTTTAGTTAGGTTAAGTTAAGTCGTCGTGTTATACCGAATCGACACCAATATTGAACTAAGCAGTTTATTTAGATCATGCTTTTGCATACACTTGCATATTTTGTTGCTACTTGCTAGTACTTAAGTAGCACAAATATGTTCGAATACAAAAGTACAATTATATGCTAGTTTGTGTATCCGTTTAAAATGTTTACGTTGCAATTAATGATTTTTTAGTTCATAGTTTACATTTGTAAAATGGTTTTTTTTAATTAATTAATTTATTTATTTATTATTTATTTATTTAGCACATAATATTTCCGTAAGAAAAAAGCGTACCTAGGTACAGTATGCGTCATAAGTCCACTATCAGTTTGCTGCCATAATACTATCAACAAGTATTGGACTTACGACCTTCTTCTAATAGACGTTACACACACACATAAATAAGTACTTGAATTAAAAGTACTTTTTCTTTTTCTTTTCAGCATGTTAGTTATGGCTTTAGTTGGCCGAGTAGTCGTAGTCGCCACCCGCTACACCAACCGATGTGTGTTCGATTCACAGGTTACGTTGTTATAATGTTCAAATAGTGCTGTTACGGTGCCAGTGGACTTTTAAACGTTGATTGTACCTACCTAGTCTAATTATGTAGATATATAATACGTGTTTTGAATCTAAGAAGTGCCTATTTTACAGGTAGAGTGTGAACAATGACGTGCACAAAGGCTCATTTCCATAATGTTTGGAACGATAGACAATAATCTACACTTCTATAAAGATTTTTTTCGTTTTTTGGTTTGTAGCGAATAGGTTCCGAAACTAATGCACCGATTTTGATCAAACTTAGTATGAGGATACATTGATTTATTGGAAGTAACAACACTTTTTATCCCGATATTTTCCTGGTTTCGGGAATTATGCAGGTGAAACTGCGGTCGATAATACAAGTAAGAAAGTAGGTATAAGTACAACAAATTAAATCATCCTATAGTGACTGTATAAACTCACTACAAGAAGATTTAATAAGAGCCAGCGTGATCCCAGAGAGATACCTTGCTTATATCACAGAATAGGGGGTTCGTATGCGTTTGTGGGGTATAGCCCTAGATTTAAAAACTGTCTTGCTAGCACGGTTTAAGAGATACAGCCTAGTGACAGACAAACAGACGGACATACTTACCTTCCTCCCATGGCCTTACCGACATCTTAGGTCTTAAAGGCCGAATTTCGGGACATACGTTGGTTACTTGTGAAGACGACACAGCCCAGAAGTAATATAAACTAATATAAGCTAACACTTGCTCTGGGCTCTTTCGCCAACGTACTCACTTAAGTCCCTACACTACATATTATCTTTTTTTGTCCTCTTGCTTATGCAACTTTCCCCGAATGGGGCTATAAACGTCACGTGAACGGCTTGCGCGTCAGCTCGTCTTCACGATCTCTCGGTACTATCTAGCTAGCCAAGGCTGAGCTCCTTTGCGTATCGTTTCTTGTGCCACTCGTGGGCGAATTTTCGAAGCATTTCGAAGTTCGCCCTCAAACACACAAGCTCCCAGTAGTAGGTATACCGGCCCCTGCGTCGGTCCGTCCGTGTTCCCCTGACGGACAGTGGAGTCTTAGTAAAAGTGTCCCATTTTACCTTTTGGGTACGGAACCCTAAAAAAAAATAGATAAATCCTAATATGTATTGCAAGATAGGTCACATTGACCTACGAACATCACATGACATAAAATCACATCTTTCTTTGAATATTTTTTCGACAAGTTACAGAATTTACTGGATCAAATATGACGGTTTGGATACCTACTATTTACGGAAAGGGTTACAAATCAATAAACCATGAAAGGGATCTGAATCCTTATGTAGGTAACTGGTATCGAAAATGTATGAAATCTGTCCTTTTCTAAGACTTACTTGCTTGAAAGATGCCTAAAGTCACTAAATTGGTTTTTTGATAACATTGTCAAGAAGATTTATGTAATAAGTACCTACTTATTTGTTTTTTTAATCCTTTTTTAATAAAAAGGTAAATAATAATTATGATGAAAAAACGGTTGTCTGTAAAGTCGGTTTAAGTACGAACGATAATTTTTCTTTTACTTACTTTTATATATTTTTTCTTTTTTCCATTATAATTATATGTACATTGTACACGTCACTCGTCACCATAACACAAGCCCAGATGAGCGATATTATTTTTAAACAATATAAACCACAAGCTATGATATTTTTAACAGGGAATCAAAACTGTCGATTATGCAAAAAAGAACTTTGTAACTTACGAAAGACGCAACTAAGTAATCAGTTAAAGTAATATTAACTATGTCCGGTAGTGAATGAATAAATATTGGGTTTTCATCCTTGAAATGAAAATATTTGAATACAACTGCAAAACATCGAAAAAATACTTGACCTTTCATTTTCTGAGCTCAATGGAATTTATAATACTACCAAACTTACGGAGTAAATGGAGTTGATAGAGTAACTCAATTCACTGGCTACCCATGAACTAATAATAAGTTTATCTCTGTGTAATTTGAACTAAATTTTCCCGTTTAAATACTCTTAGTACCTACCTATACAAAATGATTTCCTTCTAAAACAGTGGACATTATATTAAATCAAAATTTAATTTAACTGTGTATTTTCCTCTAAAATCTTATCAAATGTTTGTTTATTTCCGTTAGTTCAAATAACTGAACAACTGAGATTTTTTTTCTCGTTTATTCAGTTGTAGACCCTAAAAGTTTCTGAAAAAACATAAAGATACAATCAATAATACTATAAAACATAACAAACAACTTAAGATATTAAGTTCTAAGAAAACAATTTAAATGTGTACCTTATCTTATCTTGGTATAGTTAGTGCTCATTTCACTTTTAACCATGACCCTAACTGTGAACCTGATATGTTTACGTATTTTATTTACTTTTTATGCCTAATAAGTAATTCTTGATAAAGATTTGTTGTTATGAAAAGATTCCAGTAGGTAAATCAACTCAAGAAACACCAATCATATACCGATAACATATGTACATTCTGACATAAAATTGATAGATTATACAGATATACAGAAATAGAAAGACTATAGTAGTTACAGGAAATAAAATACACCAGTTTTTTCTAAGGAATTTATTTCCTAAAAAATACAGAGAGGTATAGCGAGATTAAGGAAGAGATAGAAAAAAGATCCTTTCGATGTTTATAGAAGCAGTCTGCTGAATACAGAGTGATAGAAATATTTTTTTAAATTACATAGAGATGTAAGACCATCCGTTGCTTAGAGTTTGCGACGATTCGACACTCGTAGGGTATATTTTATTCGAGAAGTTGATGTCATAAAGAGGATTATACTCAAGCCCATTTCACCAAAAGGCTTAGTGTACACATTGTCAAAGGGATAGTAAAGCATTAGACCTTCTGTAGCGTAAGATTAATTTGTGCTGTCAGCTCTTGAGATTATAATTCAGTGAGGCCTAAACTCACGTACATGTGATCACTATTGACAAAATTTCCAATAATATCTAGAAACGCGGTAGTATGTCCAGCAAAGTTCAAAAGAAAAAGGAACATGGCGACGCAGCAGTCGGGTGTAATATCAGGTGGACTCTTCACAACTCGAAAACTTTTTAACGCTGGGATTTAACTTACATATACCTACATGAGATTTTCTTTTGCACCCGTATTGATTTTAATTGTTTTGTCGGCAAAGTCGATAACGACGCATATACCTTTGATTAATTATTGAACTTGGCTCTTATTCTTCATTTATGTTTTTGAGTCTCATTGCAGAAGACATTAAACAAGATTCGAGTTTCAGAATGGTGGACCCACTCATATTGCCATTGTTATGGGCTGAAAGTCCTGAGAGGAACTATCGACTACTCCGACTTGCATGACGTCCTTTGTAGACTGTTTGTCCCTGACAATTACTTGAGGAGCCGAAAGCACAAATTATTAGCGTTGCCGTCGTCCAGAACAGTGTCACACGGGCAGTCCCCTTTATCTCGTGCTCTCAAGTCCCTTAACGCTCTTCTGGTCGCCTATCCCGAATGTGATTTGTTTTCGGATGAATGGAAATATGTAATGTCAGTATATTTGAGGTTTTGCGAGGGATAGAATATAATATGTATGATTTGTTGTCTTTAGCTATAGTTATTGGTTTGTAACCGTTAAAATTAAAGTAAAATAAATAAGTAAATATGGGCAGAGCATAACATTAGATGAATCAAGTAGTATGCAATGTTCTTTCACTATTTTACAATAAAATCTGTTATCAAATTACAATACTAATATAACTTGTAAGTACCTGTTCATATATTTATTTTACATTCGTATTATTGAGTTAATCTTAACAGATTTATCTATAGATGCCGACGTGAGCCAATTTTTTCTCAAGAAAGATAAGTCTTTGTAAGTAGCGTAGTCCATGATGTTTACTTTGTTCTCATTATATGTCTATTATTGGAAATGTATTGCTGAACCACGATTTATGTGAATTGTACTAACAAATTACTTAATCACGACTAAGCGATGTGTTATTGACTTTATTCGAAGCGCCGAGATTGAACGAACGTCAATATGGGAATAACTGCCTTGATACACAAGATATGGTTTATTTTGTTAGATAAGTAGTAAATCAAAAGTAATTCATGACATAGTTATTATCTATCTGTTTACACACCAAGTGGTATTGGCTTCGTGGCAGATACTTAGATTTTCATTCCGTAGGGTGTGCACCAATGGCTTTTTTTAACGAAAATTGTAAGTGCGCTAATTGACTTTGCTGTTACGGTGAAGGAAAACATCGTAATTAAACGCGGATGAGTTGACTCTACACGTATTAACAAGTTCTTTCCTCTGGACATAGTCGACTAAGCTGAGAGGGTGGTATAGGTTCTGTATAAGCTTAATCCATCCAATACATTTCGCTGATATTACAGTGCTCTAAATTTAATGTTTACGCTGTTTAAAATCATCCAAATTTAAACATACCTTAATATTTTACTAAATTATGCTTAACTTGGAAAACGCTGGGATAAATGATTAAATCATTACATAGTATTAAACAAAGTCACTCTCCGCTGTCTGTCCTTATGTATGCTAAGAATTTTACAACTACGCTACGGATTTTGATGCGGTATTTTTTCATACATTGAGTGAATTAAGACGAAGGTTTACAATTATGTATAATACATGCATAGCCGTGCGAAGCCGGAGCGGGTCGCTAGTACAAAATATTGTAGATTGTTACCCATAATCTAAAGCAATTTTACACTAAAACGCACATCCAGAAGAAATTCCAAACAGATCTTAAAATATGTTGTCTCAAAGGATATCTCAGTGGAATTTAGATGATAATCCCGTTGAGTTATAGACGTAAATCTCAAGACTTATAAAAAGAGAAAATACAATTATTATTGTGGTAGGTACCTAAAGAAATAAAATAAAATAAATTAATATTGCAGGACATTCCACACATCACAATCTAGCCCCAAGCTAAGTAACTAGACACCGTACTACTACTACTTATATACTTTTTTTTATAAATATATACCTATCTAAAATACATAGAAACAACCTGAAGGCCTATTCTCGTAAATAATATTGTTTAAATTACATATCATCCCGATTGCATTTCGATTGCAAAAAATACCTTCAAAGTCAGTTTTTTTTTTACAAAAAGCTAACTTTGAGGGTGTTTTGAGCTACTTTGAGGGTATTATTTGTGATCGAAATGTAATCGAAATGATATTGAAATGTAATTTGAACAATGTTATTTACGAGAATTGGCCTTCAGACTACAGACGAAAATCTAAGGATATATTAGGCACTTTTTGGATAAAGACGTCCAACAGATTTTGAATTTCTTCATGAATCACTCGTTCAGTAGTTTTTGTGTTTATCGCGTTTATATTAGACTGACAGACATGGCAAGCGCAACTTTGTTTTATACGGGTGGGTTCGAAAACTTATAACTCGGAAACGGCTGGGCCGGTTTTCATGGTTTTTGATTTGTTGTATTTGTCTCCGTACCGCATAGCAGAATAACTTACTAACTAAATATTAAACAGAATAAAAACATTGGAAAATTGATAAAAAAATAAAAAAGTGCATGCATCAAGCATCTTGCTTGAAGAAGAGACAGAAAACAATTCTGAATGTCTGATATTTTCACGACATGATATGACGCAAAGTGGCACTAATACGTGATTTCTCATATCGTAGTGTATGTCTTTTGGTTCCTTAGAAATGGAAAGCCACATGTTCTTGTAATTAATTTCGCCAAGATTTTGAAGCCAAATAAGTTTCTATATTAGGTACTTATTTAATATAGGTAACTAATATTATACTTATATGTATAAGTTAATTTAGGTCAGGGTATTTTGGGATAATATTCGTTTAATATGAATTGAATAATTCATAATAGTACAGGACCTTCATCGATCTGTTTAATGGATGAAAAGTATTTAATATCAAATTAAATAGGCCAATAAATATACTGCAAATGGGTTGCCTAAAAAATTTCAGTCCAGAATGATTAATATAAGTACTTTTCACTGGTTTGGTCATTAGACAAATTCCGTACCAATGAAATACATAAACTTTATTTGAACTTAACTCTAATTCATTAACCAGACCAGTGCAAATGACTAGTATCGATTTACCTGCCTACCCACGAGTTGTGAAAGAATAGTCAACCTAACGTTTGCATGTTCTGTAGGCTTCATACTTTCTATTAGTATGGAATTTGTCTCCTAAACAAGCCAGTGAAAGGTTTAAGAAACAAAACACAAAATGTAATTGTTAATTAATCATATTTTAGGTAACCCATTTGCAATATATTTATTGACCTACCAACGACCTACTCCGACGGCTATATTATGCATGTATTATACATATAAACCTTCCTCTTGAATCACTCTATCTATTAAAAAAAACCGCATCAAAATCCGTTGCGTAGTTTTAAAGATCTAAGCATACAAAGGGATATAGGGACGGCGAAAAGTGATTTTATTTTATACTATGTAGTGATTTAATTTGATACAAAATACTTTTCATTAATTAAACAGCTCGATGAAGGTCGTCCTTAAAGGGATCTCCGACTATAATATTCAGTAGGTATGAATAATCCTAACTAATATTATAAATCCGAAAGTTCGTTCATTTATTTGTTTGTTTGCTTCCTCTTCACGGTCAAACGACTGAACCGATTTGGATGAAAATCGGCAAAGAAGTAGTTTAAGGAATGGAGAAGGTTATAGGATCTTTTGATCCCGAAATTCCCGCGGAATCGGGACTTAAATATTGCAAGACATTCCACACATCGCCACCTAGCCCCAAGCTAAGTAACTAGACTTGTGTTATGGGTGCTAGACAACGGATATACTACTAATATACCTTTTTTTTTGTAAATATATACTTATAATACAGAAAAACAACCAGACCACAGACAAATATCTAAGCATAAATACATGTCTGAGGCGGGAATCGAACCCGCAACCCTGTGTTTGGCAGTCCGGCATGGTGACAATTGTGCCAATTGGTTCATCGACTCACGCAGGTAAAACCGCGGGGCGCAGCTAGTGTTTGTAATATATTCATTTATTTTTCTTTATGCTATGATGGGTTACAAGATAAATCATCATAATATGAACGCGCACTAACCTAGTGTTACTCAGACTCCTTGCAGACAGCGCCATCTAACCCTGAGCTAAGCAACTAGACTTGGGTTATTGTGGCCAAATAACAGATAGTCTTACATAAATACTGACTATGAATAAATAAATAAAATACCGGAACTCGCAACCTTATGTGTCGCATGTTAAATAGAAAGAATATATTGCCATACTGCCATACTGCATATATTCTGAGCGGTATTGGTCAAGTGGTAGGTAAATACCTCGACTTTAATCTGAAGGTCGTGGTTTCAATTCCCGGCAGACCAATGGATTATTCTTACGAAAAATGTAATGTACTCTAATTAACGGTGAATAAAAACATCGTAATTAAACCCGCGGCTTAGTTGGCTCCAGACGAATTGATGAGTTTTTTCTTTTAGACAAGATCGATCTATAGTTGCTGGGCAACCCCACTCCAACTAAAATAAATAAAATATAAAAAATAAATATTGCAGGACAATCCACACATCGCCATCTAGCCCCAAGCTAAGTAACTAGACTTGTGTTATGGGTGCTAGACAACGGATATACTACTTTCTTTTGTAAATATATACTTATAATACATAGGAACAACCAGACCACAGACAAATATCTAAGCATAAATATTTGTCTGAGGCGGGAATCGAACCCACAACCCTGTGTTTGGCAGTCCGGCATAATGACCATTGTGTCAACTGGGTCGTCAACTAATTCATGTCTTAGGCTCTACAGCGAGCGCCCTGAATAGCCTGGATGGATAGATAAATTATTTATTGCAAACACCATTTTCAAGTCTAGTGTTACAAAGGGCGGCGTTATCGCTGAAAGCGATCTCTTCCAGGCTTCAATGGATTAAAACTGGCGATGTATAAATAATCTAGATAGATAGATTTAAAGGCCAATATTATTGTTATATGTTTGTTCTTGGATTAGTAAGGCAGGCGCGGATCCTGCCCACAAAAAAGGTAGTGGTCATAGCCACCCGAATTTGTACAGCATACCTATAGTTCCACGTCCGCGATGCAACGCGAAATAGAGTGTTGAGAGACCAGCTGCCCGGTGGACTGATGACATTGTGGCGGTCGCGGGTAGTTGGTGAATAGAGGCGGCTGGACCGCTGTCGATAAACGTTTTTACTCGATACAAGAATTTTTAAATTTAAAATGACAAAGATATTATACATATAGATATTAACTGACATTTATTTAAAAAAAAAATATTATTAATTATGTACAATTTTTTTAAGTCTATTATTATTATTATTTTTTGCCACTAACTGCTGATGACTCACTAATTAAGTTGGCATGCCAAGAGTTGGCAAAGTATGTGAAACTTTTAATCCTAAGATCTGTACTTACCATACTTTATGCAAATAAATATCTTTATCTTTATCTGTTTGTGGCGTCGTATGGGGGAGGCCTTTGTCCATCAGTGGACATGTATGGGCTGACATGATGATGATGTTAGTTCCACATGGGCAAAGCCGTGGGACAAATACAATAGGTATTAATAAACCTGTAAAATGTTACTCGCTCACGAAAATAGTCCTACCCCTTAAATGGGATGAATTTGAGGGATCAACATCAGCCTATCGCTATCGACCTCAATAGACCGTGAAAGTTGGACGCTCCCCGTGAGTATAGTATTCTTTGGTTGGACGTCAGAAGTCTAAGAGAGTTGTAGGCATGCCCATCGTGCCGATCCGCGCTTGTAGTGAAGACTCTCCTCCCTCTCCTTTATTAAGGCCATTGTTGGGCTGAAAATATTAACTTCTGTCAACAATAATTATTACTAGCCAAAAATGAGCGTTTGATAGGTATTTCTAAAGGCACTTAGTATCAGCATATCTTTTAACCATCAGTGGTGGTCCCATAAATTTAGTGAGGATCTTCGGAGTGATAATCAAAAATGCACCTCGAGTGAGCAACAAACTGCTCCGTTTTCAAGATTTACAGTAGAATCGACCCTTGAACGCATAAGTTAAGATTGATGGAGCCATGGGCGTGCCCAGAGTTTTGTAAAGGGTGGGGCGGAAGCAAACAAAAGTAAAAAACTCGATAAGTATTAGAAAATTATAAATGTTTTTATTTACTGTATTTCTCTCTCTATATATATAATTCTTTCACGGGGTTCGAACTTGAACTCCTCCGAAACGGCTCGACCGATTCTCATGAAATTTTGTGAGCATATTCAGTAGGTCTGAGAATCGGCCAACATCTATTTTTTTTTTGTTTTTTTTTTGTAAATAGCAAAACAACGTTTGCCGGGACAGCTAGTCTCTATATCTTCTCTATATATATAAAATTCTCGTGTCACGGGGTTCGAACTTGAACTCCTCCGAAACGGCTCGACCGATTCTCATGAAATTTTGTGAGCATATTCAGTAGGTCTGAGAATCGGCCAACATCTATTTTTTTTTTGTTTCCTTTAGTTTTTTTTTTAATGGCAAAACAACGTTTGACGGGACAGCTAGTATTTTAATAATATCGTGGGATGTTTTGGCTAATTAATCTCTACATGATGGCCCAGCACGAAACCAGCGTGATGGCAATGCGATGATGGTTAAAACGCAACTACACGATGGCAACGTTCAGTTGTAAATTGGAGAAGGACGTGGAAGCAGCCGTTGCCGCCATATAATATCTATGCACCACGTACCAATTTTCAAGGACTCACTGAGGAATGGACCACGTGCAGATGCATACCGCCATCGCTGGCCCACTTCTTTTGATGTGTGACCGAAAAACTGACACCGTGGCCCAGCATATCAGTGGGCCAGCATGATGGCTCATCATGAAGAGGGGCCATTAAATTTGTCGCGAGCGTGCAAGTGGTGGGAGAGGGTAGGGAACGCGGGCAGATAAACTTCGGTATTCCTTCAAAAATCACTCGACTTTTGAAAGTAACATAATGAATATTTATATTTGTTACTTATATTATAAACCATTTTTTTTATTATAAGCTCCGAGCCAGGGTGGGGCAAATGCCCCACCTTGCCCCACTGTGGGTACGCCCATGGATGGAGCATCTGCAATCACCAATTCTCATCACAAAACACCTTAATCATTACTATTACGCGTTACAATTTAAAGAATTTAGTACCTTTTGATTTTATAGAGTGGAATTTTCATAGACAGAAATATGCATTAAAAATGACTAAAATAAAAAATAATAATTGAAGAACCGACTTCAAAAAAAGGGGAAAATTAACAATACCAATTTAAAGTCTGGCAGCCAAACTACTAAATGGAACGTAAAACTGCCAGACTTTTTTTCTCTTTTTTAGGGTTCCTCAAAAGGTAAAAACCCTTATATAAAACCCTTATAAGATCACTTTCCGTCCTTATAAGATAACTATCCGTTGTCCGTTTGTCTGTCTGTATGTTTGTCACCACTTATTTTTTTTATTTCAGAAATACAACACATACAGGCACTGTTGCTGCTAACTTTCACCTTGGCTATAACACCAGATGTACAATACAGGAGACGGAACGATACAGGATATATGAAATGCTCTCTAGCGGACTTCGAAAGACAAGCGCAATGTACCAAGACCTACCACAGACTTATTTGTAGAGGAGGATTGCCAAGTTCTTGGGCTAGAGAAACAAGGTAACAATAATATGATTAATTAAATAAAATACTTATACCGATACGAGGAATACGAGTACAAGGAATGCAAAGAAAAAAGTTTTTTAATGAAGAAAGAAACAATAATTCTCCCGAATTTCTTGGGTTTAGTAAAACATCTTAAAATGATAAAGAGTATTCTTAATTTAAAAGCTAATAAAATTAATATTATTTTCAAGAACATTTACTAAAAACGAAGAAAATATATGTATTCTCGTATTAAAGGTAGGGAGAGTATTGTTTCTGTCTGTAGCTTAGAATGTAGATGTCAAGTACTGTGTAAAACTGCAAAAGGTAGTTTGTCTTTGTAATATGTTATTAAGAATATTAATTAACATCACTGACACTCTTTTGACCGTGTTGGATTGCGTAGACCGACCGGCAATAGTCGAAAACCCCAGAAACGACTCGAGTCTTTTTTTAAATAGATAGGATTCATCGGATCCGAATCGCAACGTCACGATTCACTTTTATTATGGTACAGAAAATAATATTACTTACAGTAACGATATGTATGTACTTCTAATTTCAAGTAAAATGCTTTTAAAAATCGTGTTTCTTACCCTACCCGCACGTAAAACCTATTAACTTTTCTAAGCTAATAATTTCGCTACTCTGTTTGAAGTTGACATTTAATTTAAGTACGCAAGTACTTAGATTTTGTTATAAGAACCTGAGTACTGAACAATTGCGTACTTACCTATATACTCTTATTTAATTAAATGCGCACTTGATGGTTAAAGTCGATTGTACTTTATCAGTCAATTAAGACCAGTGTGAGGCTGTAAATTTCCATACAAAAAGCGGTAACGTTTTCCCCCCATAAACGAAGTCTGATTTTGATAATTTTTGAAAATGTTCATAATCTAATGGAAAACTAGGTTTAACCGTTTTTATTAAAGAAATATTGCCTAAGATAAAAGTTACTAGTATCTGAATATCAATATTTTTGACTTAATAATTTCATCGAGTGTTTCAATTGTTTTTTAATAGACTAAACTGAATTACCAAAAAAGAAAAACGTATAAACCTAGAATAAGATGCAGTGAATGAAATGAGACCAAATTTAATACATTTTGTGAAGGATAAAGGGGGTAAAAACGTTACGGCCCGTACGGTACATTATTTAAAAGCAAAATGAAGGCAATTACGTCCGAACTTAAACTCTTTCTATCGCACGATACGTGTCATTTTTGAAAATACCTACTCGTTTAATTAAATTAATTTATACTTAATTTATATGTATATTTATCCATCGACCACTACCAAGATCGATGATATTTATCTGTCGATTATCTGTTGATCTGTCTGTGTGTGTGTGTTGAAAGTCAATTTTGGTTTAATCGAAATCAATTTGGCGTAATTTAATAGGTACCTGATATTTTGAAGCACCTCTAGTCTAGAGATTTGATTTAAGACTACATCGATAAATATCAAAGAAACCGGTCAATTGCGAGCCGGACTCGCATACGAAGGGTTCCGGACCAATTCATTATGTTTTGTATTTGTTGTTTTAACAACAACAGAAATACATCATCTGTAAAAATTTCAACTGTCTAGCTATCACGGTTCATGAGATACAGCATGGTGACAGACAAACATACAGACTGTGGAGTCTTAATAAAAGGGGCCTGTTTTTACCCTTTGGGTACGGAACCCTAAAAATAAAGAAACAAGACTTGTTGATATGTATATTGTATCTCTGAAGACGTCACGCGTCGTCGTAGCCTTGAACTGATTTCTCTATTCAGCCCCCTTAGACAAGATTACTTTCCATTAGCGATATCGCCAATCGATAGAATTAACTGTATGAAATTGACAGAAAGCATTGTATAAAATTGGCATAAGATGAAACTTATCTACTATCTTTTTTTTCTCTAACGCAAGACTACATGGCTTTTTGTTAGCTTATGTCAATTTCATACAAAAAAAAGACAAAAAATGCCTGTCGATTGGCGATATCGCTAATAGAAAGCAATCTTGTCTAAGGGGGCAGGTCTTATCTAGGTTTATATTTTTAGAAGAGAGATAGAATACCTCCAAGTGCTCGAATGGCCTGGAAAGTGTTTCAATGTCGGAAGGCTCCAGATACATTTCCCCGAACTAAGGATGCTTGAATTCGTCAACTGTACAATCCTGGAACAGTTTAGAGGACGGTTTCCAGCGGATAGTAGAATTGAGGTATGTATGTATATTTGTCGTTATAACTTATTGATTTGTTAGAAAAATTATGCAATATACAGCTATAGCTTTTAAGAGCGGTGTTGGCCTAGTGGTAGATACCTCGAATTTCATTCCGATGGTCGTTGGTTCTAATCGCGGTCGGCAGTGCAACAATGGAATTTTAAATAAAAAAAAAAACATAAAAATTCAACGCCATCGTATCCGTTTCCAAAATCAATTACATTGTAGCAGCACGTAGCAGTTATTTATACAAAAGTTATTTGTGCATCTAAAACAATCTAAATCAGGGTTTCCCAACCTTTTTGGTGCCTCCCCCCGGATTATAAAATATCTCCATGCCCCCTAAATTTTCTTCATTGATTCAATAAAAAACACAAATTATTTGCGACATATATTTCACACGAGAGTTTATTAATGCAATGTTTTTGCCTGTAGTTTTTAAACCAGTCGGTGGATATCAGATTCAGTTTTTGACAGAGTTATCATCAAATTACTATCGACTGCAAGACGATTTCGCTGTTTTGTCTTAATCTGCACTAATGCTGAAAATCCAAACCGGTTTCACACAAGTAAGTCGAGGAAAACGGCAGAAGTATTCGCAAAGCAAGAGTGGCAACTTTAGGATGAAGGAGAAAGTGTTTTACCCACTTCATGCCCCCCTTAAGATCTCTCTACGCCCCACCGGTTGGGAAGTCCTGATCTAAATCATAACAGTTTCAATGGCAACCCCGACGGATTTTGACGACCTCTGTGGCGCGTCGGGCGAACACCCGACTGCGACGCAGAAGGTTGCGGGTTCGATTCCCGCCGGGAACAAATATTTATGCTGACCATAAATTCTTGTTTCTGGTTCTGGGTGTTTCCTATATGTATAATATGTATATATTTACAAAAAAAAAAGTATTTAGGTAGTTTATCCGTTATCTGGCACCCATAACACAAGCATTAAGTTGCTTAGCTTGGGGCTGGATGGCGATGTGTAATATGTCCTGAAATATTTATTTATTTATTTTATTTATTTTCATGCCTTCGTTAGATTGATAGGTTGTTACTTTATTTGGTCGGGGGAGTATTCAAAATAATAATTTAATCCCTTTTCAATTACTTACAAGACTACGTTCATTCGTCAGGGTTTTTTTTTTCCAAAAAAAATATTTGAAACTTTTCTAATAAAACATCTGCCGAGGGTTCAATATATTTTTTTTAAACTTTCGGTTCAGCCGGGTACATTTGCTTTGCAATTAAATGTAAATCACGGCGCCCTCTATAGTAAATAATTACCGTGAAAACTGTATCTAAACCGGTACAGCCGTTTAAATAAATAGGATCATTCGTTTGCAATAAAAATGTAATCTTCCGCTGGCGAGTAATCACCGTAACAACTACACAGAAAACCAAGCTTGCCACAGTTAACAGAATTACTCTTGAACGATGTAACTGTATCTCGAAATCACTGTTTGCCGGTGATCGTTACAAAGAGAAAATTTTCAGCCGCTACCTTTTTTATCGACAGCTCTGTTCGGCGAAAGAATCACTACATAGTATAAAACATCACTACATAGTATAAAACAAAGTCGCTTTCTCTGTCCCTATATCCCTATGTATGCTTAAATCTTTAAAACGACGCAACAGATTTTGATGTGGTTTTTTTAAATAGATAGAGTGATACAATGTTGCTTCTACACGTCTAACGAAATCAAAATTTGCAAGTAGACAATATCCAAAACAATCAACCTATCTATACAATAAAATAAATGAACAATTAAATATATACACACTAAATAAATACGATTGTAAAATTAATCTGATGAATTGGTTGCATTGCTTGGACTATAATCAAATTGAGGCTCTTCTAACTTATGATATCTGAACTGCGATTTTATTTATTATATTAATTTAATTTATTGTTTTTTCATTTATTATTTTTATTATTGAATGTATTGAATAATTAATTACTTATTACACACAATATGTCAAACATACTGTCTGTTTGTAATTGTTAAAATTATTAAATACTTGATACCTTGTACCTTTTATGTAAAACGCTATCAGCTTGTGATTTAAATTCAAACTTATTTGTAACTACCGACCCTCGGAAGAGCGGAGATTCCCAACACAAGTATTTATACTTAAAGGGGGTCTCCCAACGATTATGTTAATAGGAAATAAGTTTTTGGTTAATGAAATAAACGAATTATTTATTTATTTATTATTTATTATACAAGAGGAAGGTTTATAAATGTATAATACATGCATAATATAGCCGTGCAAAGCCGTGACGGGTCGCTAGTCTTAAATATAATAAACTAGCGACCCGCCCGGCTTCGCACAGCTATGTAATGGATGTATTATACATTGTAAACCTTCCTCTTAAATCACTCTATCTATTTAAAAAAACCGCATCATAATCCGTAGCGTAGTTATAAAGATCTAAGCATACATAGGGACAGACAGCGGAAAGTGACTTGGTTTTATACCTACTATACTATGTAATGCTTTACTGAAACCACGATTTGCAAATCAAATCAAACGAGTTCCTGCAAAATGTTGTAGTAGTAAATAAATAAAAAATACAAAATAATTTTTTTTTTAAATGAAACTCATTTCAGTTCAGTTATCTTTGTTAATATCTACGCAACGATAATGCCACCAAACAGAGGCTTTAGATCCCAACGAGGTTTTGATAACTTTTAATTAAATTTAGCTTTATCCCAGTTCTATTTTTATTACAATAAAAACAATTCTGTATTTTATTAAGCTTGCAAATAAATAACGCTTGCTTACTTTTCATTTCTTGCATGAAATTTATGATCGGAAAGATTTGTTTGAGCGTTGTAGCAAACTTTTCTGTTGGTTTATTAAATCTAGTTGTTTAAGTTGTACCCATTTCCTTCATAAACATCTACCTACAGGTCCATTGACAAATTAATTCAAAACACTTGCTCACGTAAAAATGTATAGGTAAGAACACTTTCGATCTTAAGGCCAGTGATAACTTCGATTCTAGAGCTTTTTTTTTAAATAAAAACATGTTCAAAATTAAACAACTAATCGAGCTATAGATAATAATAGACATTCACAAAATCTAAGTTAACAACATGTTAACAATCACTACATAGTATAAAATAAAGTCACTTTTCGCCGTCCCTATGTCCCTATTTCCCTTTGTATGCTTAGATCTTTAAAACTACGCAACGGATTTTGATGCGGTTTTTTTAATAGATAGAGTGATTCAAGAGGAAGGTTTATATGTATAATACATGCATAATATAGCCGTGCGAAGCCGGAGCGGGTCGCTGTGTCTTATAATTTAGCTTTTTATCATATTACTAGCTGCGCCCCGCGGTTTCACCTGCGTAATAATTTTCTGCGTAACTTTCTTAATTTTTTTCTTTCTTGTGAACCTTCTCCTGACAGTAACAAACAACAACAAAAAAATTAGCGAAATCGGTCCAGCCGTTCGACTTAGTCCCATCGGCCCCGCTGGCTCTGCCCCGCTAGCGGGCCAGATGGGAAAAAGTGTTGCATCGGCCCCGCTGAACGCAGACGCGGACGCTAGCGGGGCCGATGAAACAAATTAAGTTTCATTTGCCCCGCTATAGGACTTACTTCCGTCGGGCCCGCTAGCAGATGGGAAAAAGAGATTGATTCATCGGCCCCGCTAGCGTCGGCGTCGGCGTTTTGCGGGGACGATGGGTAGGTACAGATCAAGTTACAAATAGAGGCAATCAATACTTAGGTTGCCGAAAAAGGAATGTCTGTAATTAAAATGGTTTGTATGTTAATCAGTTTTTATTGAGTGCTCAAAATACATAATATTTTAATAATAAAAAAATACACACAACAAGAACATCACATAAACATTTTTTAATTTTCATAATCATAGATGATAGTCACACAAATTACATTAATCAGTCTTCATTAATGAACATTAATGCCTAAACTGCTGACAGTTTTGTAAGATGAATATAATATTTTAGGTAAACAACATAACATAAAAAATACAGTATTTGACAAAAATCAACGAGAGAAAACATTAACATTACAAACTATGTCAGTGTTTCGAGAAAATGTCTACTGGTTATTGGTCCATTTACAAATTTCAAGATCAAGTTATACTATTTAAATAATCAACAAAACAAAAAAAAACACAAAACAAGGACATTACTTAATAACTAGTTTCTTAATTTTTAATAGAGCCAGCCGGGCCGATGGGAGTAAGTCTAAGATAGTACCAAAAAGTTAAATGCAAACTCAATATTTTCTATAATATTCTTATAGAAAGTCATACACTGCTTAATGGGACACATCACTCTTGATACATTTGCACACTCAAACTTCTAACTTTTAATAGTTTTTTCATAAATTGTCTAACTTTTACAAGAATTAGAGCAGGAATATAAACAATAATTCAGTGCTTTTATTTATGTAATTGTTATCTTGAACAAAATATGTTTATATTACGTAAAAAACAAAAGTCAATTTATGGGACACATCAAAATCAGAATTCAGTTTTTTTTGAGAATTGCACAATATGTAACAGCTAAAGAGTGACTATCTCCGAACTTCGCTTTACTTTACTGCGACACAATAATTAGTAATTTCACGTTTACACGGTTGTCATGGATTTGACTTCGCGCTGTCTATAGACGCGTTTTGATTTGAGTTGAGTTGAGGTTTGGCGTTGGACCAAAAAGTTTTTTAAGTTTCTTAAGATGGACCCATGGAAAGTGACAGATGTCAAAGTGACAAATGTCAAAGTGACATCTGTCACTATGTCAAATTACTCAGCCAAACCGAACCGAACAAACACCTTTTTCTCTCACCAAAAAAAAGGGTCCATCTTAAGAAACTTAAAAAACTTTTTGGTCCAACGCCAAACCTCAACTCAACTCAAGTCAAAACGCGTCTATAGACAGCGCGAAGTCAAATTCATGACAACCGTGTAAACGTGAAATTACTAATTATTGTGTCGCAGGAAAGTAAAGCGAAGTTCGGAGATAGTCACTCTTTAGCTGTTACATATTGTGCAATTCTCAAAAAAAACTGAATTCTGATTTTGATGTGTCCCATAAATTGACTTTTGTTTTTTACGTAATATAAACATATTTTGTTCAAGATAACAATTACATAAATAAAAGCACTGAATTATTGTTTATATTCCTGCTCTAATTCTTGTAAAAGTTATACCATTTATGAAAAAACTATTAAAAGTTTGAGTGTGCAAATGTATCAAGAGTGATGTGTCCCATTAAGCAGTGTATGACTTTCTATAAGAATATTAAAGAAAATATTGAGTTTGCATTTAACTTTTTGGTACTATCTTAGACTTACTCCCATCGGCCCGGCTGGCTCGATTAAAAATTAAGAAACTAGTTATTAAGTAATGTCCTTGTTTTGTGTTTTTTTTTGTTGATTATTTAAATAGTATAACTTGATCTTGAAATTTGTAAATGGACCAATAACCAGTAGACATTTTCTCGAAACACTGACATAGTTTGTAATGTTAATGTTTTCTCTCGTTGATTTTTTGTCAAATACTGTATTTTTTATGTTATGTTGTTTACCTAAAATATTATATTCATCTTACAAAACTGTCAGCAGTTTAGGCATTAATGTTCATTAATGAAGACTGATTAATGTAATTTGTGTGACTATCATCTATGATTATGAAAATTAAAAAATGTTCATGTGATGTTCTTGTTGTGTGTATTTTTTTATTATTAAAATATTATGTATTTTGAGCACTCAATAAAAACTGATTAACATACAAACCATTTTAATTACAGACATTCCTTTTTCGGCAACCTAAGTATTGATTGCCTCTATTTGTAACTTGATCTGTACCTACCCATCGTCCCCGCAAAACGCCGACGCCGACGCTAGCGGGGCCGATGAATCAATCTCTTTTTCCCATCTGCTAGCGGGCCCGACGGAAGTAAGTCCTATAGCGGGGCAAATGAAACTTAATTTGTTTCATCGGCCCCGCTAGCGTCCGCGTCTGCGTTCAGCGGGGCCGATGCAACACTTTTTCCCATCTGCCCCGCTGGCGGGGCAGAGCCAGCGGGGCCGATGGGACTAAGTCAGCCGTTCACGCGTCATGCCGTGACCAAGGGAAATAATGAATGAGCTAATTTAACTAGAATAACCTTTTTTTTTTTAGAAAATATCAATGCACGGCATGGCGTCCTTATGGGAAGTGACACCGGATATCGTGATGGACATGCCAGTTCTTCGAGAGATGGATTTAAGGAGAAATATGTTGAGGCATATGAAGGGAATGCTATTTACTGGACCACCTCAGTTGAAGAAAGTCTATCTTAGTGGTAAGTACTAAGAGTAAGGTCAGTTTTTGTTGCTTTTGGTTTTGTTGATTACTTTTTATGGTTCCGGGTTCGTTTACCCGGAACCAAAAAAAAAGGAGTAAAAGGGTCTCGTTTGACCCTTTTACTAAGACTTCACTGTCCGTCCGTCCGTCTGTCACAAGGCTGTATCTCATAATCAATTTAATAACCCACCTGCAGTTCATGTGAATTGTCGATGTTTGCGAAATCTGTATTTTGTCAAATGATTAATAATTACTAGCGACCCGCTCCGGCTTCGCACGGCTATATTATGCATGTATTATACATATAAACCTTCCTCTTGAATCACTCTATCTATTAAAAAAACCGCATCAAAATCCGTTGCGTATTTTTAAAGATTTAAGCATAGGTACATAGGTATTTCCCTATGTACCTATGCTTAAATCTTTAAAACTACGCAACGGATTTTGATGCGGGATAGAGAAAGCGACTTTGTTTTATACTATGTAGTGAAGTGATAAAGTAACTAGCTGTCCCGGCAAACGGTGCTTTGTGCCCGGTGGATACCTCATAATTTGACAGAGGCCCAAAAACTCCGTCGTGTTGATGGGCAAAGTGCTGTTCTCAGTGGTTCTATCGGATGCAGCGATGTATTAATGTTAGTGGACACTATTTTGAAAGGATATAATAAAAATAATAACTTGCTAGTTTGTTCAGTTTTTGATTTTCTAAGAACTTTCACTGTCACCCTCGTATAAAGTAATATGTTTGCGAAATGATATGGCTGTCAAATGATAAGTTGGTAAAATGATGGTTTGAAAATGATCATTTGTCATACGTTTTTCGTCAATCAATAGTGAACAATGAACACATAATATGAATATTATATAACTTACTAGGTTACAAACCAAGTTCCTAACATTCTAAGCAGATATTATGAAAAGCATTCTATTCTTCTTCTTCTCGTATAGTGGTGTGGCTCACCTATTGTTAGAGTTTTCAGATCGCCTTAAGGCCTCTAACTTGACCTAACGACTGCTACTAGAGGTAGCAACCGGGACCAACGGCTTAACGTGCCTTCCGAAGCACGGAGGGGCTCACGAAAACACATTTTTGCCACACACCACCCATCGAAGTAATGACCGCGCCAGGCTTTGCTTAACCCGCACGAATTAATGTACCCTAACCTATCTACTGTGGCATGGGTGTGTAAAACGATTCATGATATTCACGGAAACCTCTACAATAATTGTTTGAAATTGATTGATATTGTAATTAAATAAATAACGAGGAGGATAGCGTTGTGAATACTGAGTTAGTTAGTAGGTAATATAGTTAGGTATCTACCTACTTACATAAATATACCTACGTAACATAGGTAGGTCATAGGTTTAATCTCTCTAAGGTCCGAAGTTAACCAAGACTTGGAGAAATAGCTAAAATTATTTAGACACAATAACTGTCTGAAATTGATTGGTACTATAGTTAAGTACCTAGTCATAATTATTTACCTACATGATACCTACATAGACTAGGTAGGTTATAGATTAATTCTCTCTAAGGTCCGAAGGTAACCACGAGTTGAAGAAATAGCTAAGTTAAAACTTATTTACACTTTCGAGAGATAGCTTAAGAAATGTGTGGACAAATATACATTAATGTTTAACTTTAATTAAAGAAATATTAAAAAATCTCTTCTTGGTGTTCATCTACTTATGCTATCAATCGAGACACAGTGCAAAATATCATGCTTCTAAACAACCGAGGATGAGAAGCCCCGAAAGTGTGCGTTGTCTGATAGTCAAAATATTTTTTTAGATTTTTCGCGACAAAGTAAATCTACTTTGTCGCGTAAAATCTGATCAATTCTTCTAAATAAATTCTAAATTTTAATCGAATGAGTATATTTCCTTCCTACACCAAAGTTATTTATTAAGGAAACTGCTTACTTACTACTTATCTCTATTAGCAACACGCCTACACATTTAGGCCTGTGGTAAATAATATTTTTTCTTTATACTGTTTGATGTTCTCTTAAGTTTTCCTTTGAAATATAATTATTAGAGCTTACGAAGGAAATTGTTTTTACAATTCTGGTAATGAAACTATATTTTATGGATTTAGCGTGTCTATTTTTGATTTTCTCTAAATTTTACCTGTGGATAGAGTTTAATTCGAACTTACTTAGAGCTTGGCAAAGTAAGCAATGCATCGAACGGCATCCGCTTGTTGTGACGAATCTCTAGTTTTATCCAGCCAGTCGATGGTTTGGTGATGGTTTTCTTTTGTTGATTGCACGTACGTTGAATAACGGCTATTTTGCTTAATTTGTACAAATTTTGCTTATTTTGTTTAGGCATTTTGTGAAGCATTCAAATTGATCGCTGTCTTAATTTGCCGACGGAGCGAATTTGATATAGGTTTATATACCTATAGGTATGGTTATTTTCTCTATTATGTAATACTACGCTATTGTTTTCAGAGTATAGAGGTAGAGATACTGAGTAAATAAGGTGCTCCAAATTGATTCGGACCTTTATTTGAGCACAGAAATCCCATCTATTTCGCTGTCTAATACTGTCTATACCATGTCTATACGTAAACCCGTATTGACACATTCGAAGAAAGTACGATAACCATTGAACAATCAGAGTACCTATTATTTTGCTTATTGTGAAAGTTGATGGTATGACCAGAAGCGCGATAGAGGTGTCTTATATATAGAATCAGTTTTTGGGTATCACCACTAAAATCCATAGAATGGTATTCCTACTGCCGATGCCGTAAAGGTGAAGGAATGCTTTGTATTGTCATACACTTCGAAACATAATTAGAGTGATTTGCCTCGATAGAAAAAAATCCTAAAAAAAATCGTCATTTTTTCCATTTCATTTTTTCATTTTTTTTTCAGTTTTTCAATTTTACGTCGATTGTAAAAAAAACAAGTACAAAATGTATATTTTCATACACTTTACATAAAATCCCATAAGGTAGTACAGATTTTTTCTTCTTTTTCTGTCATTTAATTACATAAAACAGTTAAAACAGCCATTTCGCGGCGCGCAGGGAAAAAGGGATAGAGTCATAGCGCGGTGCGCGCGTGGGAAAAGGATAAGGGTTTTCAGGTCCTACTTCACCTTAAACTTCAGAGACGGAAAAACAAAGGGAGTACGTATGTAATATTATAAGTTTGACCCCTACGTCTTTTTGAATGTGAATGCTGAGGCTCAACTAGTTGAGCAATTTAGTTTAGCAGTGGGTTGCGGACCTGTGATGTCCTGAGTGTTTTTGAAAACTCTCACGACACATTCATAGAATGGTTTGTTTAATGAAAATCGGTAGAGCCCAAAGATCTTAATGATTAATGATAATCAATGCTACGTGTTGACTGATGATCCGTTATAAATATTATTGCGTGATTCGGGAGTTTTTAAATTGTGTCATAATAGCTACTTATTTTATGTAGGTCTTTAAAAAAATATTCGGGTAAGGTTTGTCGGTACCTGCAGGTATTTAAGAGGGATAATAGGGTTTTTTACACACTGTATAATATATTAAATAAATTAAACATTATCACTACATAGTATAAAATAAAGTCGCTTTTTCTGTCCTTATTTCCCTTTGACTGCTTAAATCTTTAAAACTACGCAACGGATTTTGATGGGGTTTTTTTAGTAGATAGAGTGATTCAAGAGACAGGTTTATATGTATAATACATGCATAATATAGCCGTGCGAAGCCGGAGCGGGTCGCTAGTATAAAATAAAGTCGCTTTTTCTGTCCCTATTTCCCTTTGACTGCTTAAATCTTTAAAACTACGCAACGAATTTTGATGGGGTTTTTTTTAGTAGATAGAGTGATTCAAGAGGAAGGTTTATATGTATAATACATGCATAATATAGCCGTGCGAAGCCGGGGCGGGTCGCTAGTATTAAATAAAACATTAAATAATATAACTATTTAATCGCCTAGCGTTGAAGTATACTTCGTGCCGTTAAATAAAAAGTACAAATATAATTTGTTTGTTGAATATAAGTGAATACATGTTAACTTCTAAACATTTGGGTAGGAAAGTAGGTCCTTACTTCTTTGACGAACAAAAGGCAAGGATCCCAAAGATCCTCTTATAAGGTTTCGCAGAAAAGTACAATGCTTGTTAAAATGAAAATACATATTACTGTTTTTACAGTAATAACCTACGTTTCATATCTATACTATATTATAATATCTTTATTTCACTACATAGTATAAAATAAAGTCACTTTTCGCCGTCCCTTATGTCCCTATTTCCCTTTGTATGCTTAGATCTTTAAAACTACGCAACGGATTTTGATGCGGTTTTTTTTTATAGATAGAGTGATTCAAGAGGAAGGTTTATATGTATAATACATGCATAATATAGCCGTGCGAAGCCGGAGCGGGTCGCTAATATATTATAAAGCTTTAGAATTTGTTTGTTTGTTCAGGAACTACTGGTTTTGAAAAAATTTTTGGTGTTGGATAGTCTTTTTATCAAGGAAGGTTATGGGCTACTTTTTGCTTTCGCTTTAAGCAATAAGGCCGTCCATTTGTGCAACTTACTTTCTAGCTATTACCTACTTTACTTTGTGTTTATCGTGTTCTGTTTCTTTCGGTGTTGTACAAATAAAGTTATCTATCTATCTATCTACTTTGATATTCTAACGGGATCGGGACTTACGCGGGTGTAACCGCGGGGTGAAGCTATAGTAAATGTTAAATAGCTGCGAGCTGCGGCCTGCGGTTTTACCTGCGTGTCTTTTTAAAAGTGATATAGATTTTCTAAAGACATTTAAACCCTGTACTCCACACTTTATTTAAAACGTATTTATATACCTACCTAGTACCTACTCATCTACTGATGTAGTACTAACTATAGGTACGGTCGGCTGCATAATTGCAGACCCACCGTACAGCTCCAAAACGCCTGTTATAAGAATGTTTTCAACACACGCAGTATTCTAGACGCCTGCTTTAGCTAAAGTTTAATAAAGTCTTCTAACTCATCAATTTATCAAACAAATATTATTAGAATGGAAACATTCCAATAATAGTAATTTTCGAACTCTACCGGGGGCTGCAATTATGCAGCCCCGGCATGTGCATGTGGTGTAAGAATGCAGGCAAGTGAAACCAGTGGTAAAAGTCATGGACAAAACTATAACGTAAACATAGTAACTTGATATTGCACCTGCACCAATATGAAGATGTGCCAAGGCCAAGGTTACTTGACCTTGGCACATTTTCATACTACGATAAGGTCATGTGACGTAATATGTACATATCTAGTTTAATTAGTATAAAACTCCTGTTTTTACGCAATAAATATTCAGTGAACAGTATAGTATACCTTCAGAGTGTTAATAATCCCTCCTAGTTCCCTACCTCACAGTATGATAAATACTGATAGATTACATTCCATCGGAATAAACAGGCAAGGCATGCATGGTACCCATTAACACACTAGCCTACATGATCAGTAAATACCACAGTATTTGATAAATACTGATATGAATCACATTATAAACTGAACATCTATCTAGCTTATGCCTTAGACAGATGGAAAATTAGTTGGATAGCTATATAACTCAGGCATATACTTTAACTTTTTTGCTATGGACACATCTCTATATATATAAAATTCTCGTGTCACGGGGTTCGAACTTGAACTCCACCGAAACGGCTCGACCGATTCTCATGAAATTTTGTGAGCATATTCAGTAGGTCTGAGAATCGGCCAACATCTATTTTTTTTTGTTTTTTTTTTTTTGTAAATAGCAAAACAACGTTTGCCGGGACAGCTAGTAATATATAAATGTACAACTATAGACAAATGGAAAATTGCAATTACAATCACACCTGAAAAACTGTCTGAAAAACTGGTCGCTGTAAGAGCAACCTTAGCCGATGGGTTACACCGACCCAGGAAATGTCTACTGCCATTGTAACCCTGGTCAAGGCGTGTTCAGTTGACACGCGTCGACCACGCGCCCGCCACGCGCTCCACACGCATTGAACACGCGTTGAATACGCTTTGAAATTTGTTCTATATATAGGTAATTTGAGTCTTATGACACATCAATAGATCTCAAATTGCATTATGCAATTCAAATTATATATAGAACAAATTTCAAAGCGTGTGGTGCGCGTGGCGGGCGCGTGCTCGACGCGTGTCATCTGGACACGCCCTTAAACAGAGCAGACTGCTGGAGTGCCCCTCGTCTTGCTCCACACAAGACCTCTATGAGGCGACTGATGACGCCGCGGCTGTAGCCACTTATTGGGCTGGATACTGTATATTTAAAAAAAAAAACAAAAACAAAAAATTAAAAAAAACTAAATACAAGAATATAAAAAATAGGTTTAACGGAATCGACACGAAAATAAGAAGAACCTGAAAAACACCGAGTTAATGTTACTATTTATTTGATAAATTTCCATTAATTACAGTTTCAAATAAATTGTTCGCGTCAACAGCCCATTCACATTCCTTTTGCAAAGCTTTGTACTTACCTACCCAAGTTATATTTCCCAAGGGCGTAAGTTCCAATTAACGTCATAGGCGGAGGGGTAATTTTCGTCTTACGTGTGTTACAGTACAATATTTTCATGAATATTTCAGATCCTGTTCCTGCCCTTATCTCAATTTATTCTCAATTTATAGTAAGTTTCAAGTTTCGAGCTATAGTTTCGAGCGATACGGCAATAAGATTCGCTTGTCTATACATTTAAAATGCTTTGTCCTGACTGACTGACGGATCAACGCACAACCCAAACTGCTGATCGTGAAACTTGGAGGGTGAATTCTTTGTATGACTTAGGCATCCAATAAGAATAAGGATTTTCCTAAATTCTACCCCTAAGGGGTGAAAAAGAGGAGCATAGTTTGTATGGGACAACGTGATTCCTTGGTCCATTTTCGCTACGGACGAAGTCGCGGGCAAAAGCTAGTCTAAGAATAAGATTTCTTCACTATCACTACATAGTGTAAAACAAAGTCGCTTTTTCTGTCCCTATTCCCCTATGTATGCTTAAATCTTTAAAACTACGCAACGGATTTCGTTGCGGTTTTTTTCAATAGATAGAGATCACTCTATCATCTATATCTTGAATCATCAAGAGGAAGGTTTATATGTACCTATAATACATGCATAATATATCCGTGCGAAGCTGGGGCGGGTCGCTAGTTTTAGATAAATGATAAGTCAGTGTTTGAACACTATCACACCCGCGCCTGATGGCAGGTGACGAGTATCTGAAGGTAGGATGTAGCACGCTTTCCTAGAAGAGATTAATAAGACTTGATTCTCCCAGCTGTCAGCATGCCCTCCTTGGTCATGCTGCTGTTGCGGATCGTGTCCCACTACCAGCCACCGCGCGGCGCGAGCGGCCCAAGCTCCAAGGTGTAATAGTCAGCAACGAAGCTCACAAAAAAGCAGCACAAGCAGCACAAAATCCTCTAGTAGTTTGCTACGTTAGCCACGGGAAGGGTTAGGGAGAGTCTGTTAGTGGCTTTTGTATCTCTGAATATTGGTTTTGATTGTGGATAGTTTCATCAGAAATCGTATTTCCTGTACCATAGTAATTATTAAAACAATTATATTATTCTTTACTGGTTTTGCGGCCTTAAATCTCGTGGCAAATTTAGCCGAAAATATGTATTATGTATTATACTAAAAGAACTGGTAAAAATGCTATAAAGTAAAGTTAATAGCCAGCTATCATTTGGTACAATTAGAGAGTGTAGAGCTATAACCGCTCCTCATAGAATAGATAGATAGATAAATACTTTATTTGTACAACACACAAAACATTGAAAAAGAACAAATAGGACGGGAAAGCTTATTAACTACGAAATTGTACGGTCGGCTGCATAACAGCAGCCCCCGGTAGAGTTCTAAAATTACTATTATTGGAATGTTTTCATTGTAATATTTTTTGTTTGATAAATTGATGAGTTAGAAGACTTTAAACTTCAACTAAAGTAGGTGTCTAGAGTGGTGCTTGTGTTGATAACATTCTTATAACAGCCGGTAAGGAGCTCTACGGTGGGTCTGAAATTATGCAGCAGACTGTGCAAACAGGCGAAATTATCAATTAAAGCGATTTCTTCCAGGCAACCTTAGGATGGAGAAGGTCTGTTTAGCTTAACTGGCAGGTCGAGTGGTATAAGAAACACACATAATATGTGTGTTTCTTAAAAAAAACTATAGTTTAAAAAACTATAGTTTATTAATATATATTATTATAGTTTATTAATATATATTACTAGCTGCACCCAGCGGTTTCACCCGCGTAACTCCCGATCCCGTGGGAATATCGGGATAAAAAGTAGCCTATAGCCTTCCTCGATAAATGGACTATCCAACACAAAAATAATTTTTCAATTCGAACCAGTAGTTCCTGAGATTAGGGCGTTCAAACAAACAAACAAACTCTTCAGCTTTATAATATTAGTATAGATATATTAATAAACTAGCTGCATACTGCGGTTTCACCCGCGTAAGTCCCGATCCCTTGGGAATATCAAAATTAGAAGTAGGTAGCCTAAAGCCTTCCTCGATAATAGGACTATCCAACACAAAAATAATTTTTCAATTCGAACCAGCAGTTGCTGAGATTAGCGCGTTCAAACAAACAAATTCTTCAGCTTTAGAATATTAGTATAGACAGTGATTAATAAAGTGTAAATATTATTATTTAGTTGCAATAAACGAATATAAGTATGTAATGAAAATGTGCATTTCCAAAAACATATTAGTTACATAGTTTTATTTAAACAATGTACATTCCATCCTTTTGGTCACTTATTAGATTTCTATAATTAAAATTATATAATATAATTATATTTTAATATAATATAATTATATTTTAATATAATATAATTATATTTTAATATAATATAATTATATTTTAACATAATTATAATTATAAATTAAAATAATTACGAGAAGAAAAACACACTGATTCTTAGACTTATTGTCATTTAGCATATCATGTTGAATTATAAATAACGAAATTAGACTGTTTTAATTAGAAAAAAAGATAACATAAATCAAAACTTTGCCTAAATTATCATTAGGTTTTACTGTAGTGTAATGACGACGCCATCATAGTTTAAGCAATAGTTACTATGTACCTACAATACCACCCACGATGTTAGAATACCTATAATAATATTTAAAGTAAACAGATGAATATTGTATTTCAGTAATATGATCCATTCCTAGATAACCATATTAGTTAATTCTTATCAATTTTGTAAGTTAATAAATAAACCAAATAAGGCACCGCAACGAGATAAGTAACATTTATTGTAAATTAAATAATAAACAATAAGGTAAAACATACGTCATTACCTACTAGCGTTATGTAGTATATAAGGGCATATTAATCCGACATTAAATCAGTTATAACCTGGAAGTCAAGTCTTTCACTACAACCCTCGCTCCACACATTACACCACAATGTTGTGATTTTGTTATCATTGTAGATAATTTTGGCAAAAAAGTTGCCTGAACGCGGACTATGGACCGCATATCGTTATCAATTATGATTCATTTTGTCCATTAAATAATAAGCTGTTATTGTTATGCCCAACCGGGTTCATGTTGTGTCTTTAATATTCTTGTAACTATCTGTAGGTACCTACATAATTATTATCTTATTTGACCTGACTGACGTATCACGCACGGCCTAAACCGATGATCGCAGAGACATGAAACTTGGAGGGTGATGTGTTCTTTGTATGCTGTAGACATCCGATAAGAAATGATATTCCGAAATTCTACCGCTTAGGAGAGCAAAGTTTGTATGGGACAACGCGATTCCTTAGTCCAATTTACTAATTCTACACGGACGAAGTTGCAGGCAAAAGCTCGTGAAGCAATTAAGGATGATGTTTACTTTAAGCGTATTGTAGTTAGGTGTAATATTTATAAATATGAAAAATATATATATTGTAGGGCACTTTATACAGCGCCATCTAGCCCCAAGCCAAGCAACTAAGCATGTTATGGTTGCCAGACAACGAATAATATACTTACCTATATACTTCTCTTTTGTAAATATATACTTAACTAGCTGTACCGGCAAACGTTGTCTTGCCAATAAAAAAACCGGGCTGAATCTTAACCATCCAGGGCGCCACCCAAACGCACACAAAAAAAATCATTCAAATCGATCCAGCCGTTTAGAAGTAGTTCAGTGACACACACACGGACATATATATATAACTAGTAGGCATGGAAATGAATGCTATTTTTAAATCATTGCTAATGTGACAAATGATTTTATTTTTCACAGTGTGAATGCTAATGCTATTTTTCTATTTCTATTTTAGATTTCAATGAACTTTCCCTCATACTTTAACAGGCTTGGGACTGTCGATGTCTTTTCGCTCTAAATAATAAATCAAAGAATCTTACTTTGAGACTTGCCGCTAGTCTCATGTTGAGTTGAGCAACAAGCAAATAAAAGCTTAACACGGTTAAAAATACGATTCAATTTCACTTAAACACTTTCCAATCAAGCAAATCACATCTTAAACGCGTTGACAATAAGATTAAATCTAATTTGACAACCCGCGCCCGCGGTACATTAACAGTACTCGATGCTCGAGTTACCCAATATGGTGATTGCGGAAAAATAGCATTAGCAGTCCAAGTGTTTTTTTTAGCATCTGCTATTTGCGATTTTTTTTTCACAGTGTGAAATATCGAGTGACATGCTATTTTTGTAATGACTAATAACTAGCGACCCGCCCCAGCTTTGCACGGCTGTATTATGCATGTATTATATCTAAAAACCTTCCTCTTTAATCACTCTATCTATTAAAAAATCCAGCATCAAAATCCGTTGCGTAGTTTTAAAGATCTAAGCATACAAAGGGACATAGGAAAATAGGGACATAGGGATGGCGAAAAGTGACTTTATTTTATACTATGTAGTGATAGTGATGTAGTGATAGTGAAGATATACATATATACACCCAGACCAGAAACAAATATCTGTACATAATTACATATTTGTTTGAGGCGGGAATCGAACCCGCAACGTTCTTCGTCGCAAGTAGGTCTTCGCCTACCTAGCCACAGTAGTCGTCGAGTGGTAATTTCGTCGATTTGTAATTAATTATTACTTTAATAATTGAATTGAGTTATTACCTAATTAATTAACAAATTCAGCTAAATTGATAAACGTCACACTCGTAAAAGATAAAAACATCTACACCGAGAAAACTTTGCTTGTTATCGTGTCTTGTTTTTTAAGTCATATTTATTAAACACAGCGGCACATGATTTAATTAAGATAATTTCAATGAAACAACACAAATAAGTAACCTATCAAAATAACTTATCAATAAACAAAACAATAGAGGACAAAAGACATGATTGATACAAAAGTTATATAACATTAATGAAATAGGTACGAAGGAACGCTATTATGAAAAGCGGCCAAGTGCGAGTCGGACTCGCGTACGAAGGGTTCCGTACCATGTTGTATGGGAGCCCCACTTAATATATATTTTTTGTTTTTAGTATATATTTTGTTGTTAAAGCGGCTACAGACTAAATAAAATGTGAAAATTTCAACTTTCTATAGCTATCACGGGTCATGAGATACAGGCTGGTTGACAGACTGACGGACAGTAAAGTCTTAGTAATAAGGTCCCGCTTTTACCCTTTGGATACGGAACCCTAAAAAATATCTTTATAAAAACCCCATGTGAAAATACGCTACAGTTAAAAAAGCTTTTGTAAGACCCTTTTATTTAAAGTTAAATAATAAAATAAAATTTGAATAATACTAGGTTTAACAAATCTCGTCGTGGACACAATGTGCTAATACTCACTAGTTATTTATTTTTCCGATTTTATGGACTAGGTACAGTACAACAGTATTTTTTTAAATCGTTGTTTTTATAATAAGGTCATCGTTTGACCACTATCCCACACGATGATAAGTGACGAATGTAGCACTTCTATAAAATGTGACTCAAAGACCCCCAAACAAACGAGGGCCTTCGAGGGACGCGAGTGAAGTTATATAGGAAGATAGCAGTGGAACCAAAAGTTTGTCGATGTAATAGGTGCCTATAGGCCACTGATCTCCATTTAGATTCAGATTCAGATCATTTATTTGCAAGTAGGCAGTAGATATAACATACAGCAGGTCTTAAAAATAGTAAAGTTCTTTTATTTTTGCTACTCTAGCATAGGGTTGCCATCTGTAAACTTAGAAATCCAGGATTTGAATATAGAAATACCAGGACATTTCGGTTTTAAGACAGGTTCTGCGTACTGTTCCTCGGACACGCACTGTTTGAAATATTGGAGCCACGAGAAGTTTAAGGTGTTTTCTTTTTGTGTAGAATCTAAGTTATGACTAAAGTTTTTATATTCACCCACTCGTCTAATAATTTTTCATCGTTTATTTCAATACCGTGACCTTTTAAAAATACCAAAGATTTTTGCACATTGCTCCATTCTTGCCAATCAGAGCCTGTAAGATCAATCCAATCGAAAACTGTTAGATCATTAAATAACACAGTGAGTCCAGACCCAGTGAGTGACATAGCGATTGGTGGCGCGCGAAATTTAAAGCATAGATCCTTATCAGGACTCCTTAAAAACTCAGGATGATGCTTATAAACTATCCAGGACAGCCCAGGACACCCCAAAAAGCAGGACATGTCCTGGGAAAACAGGACGGTTGGCAACCCTACTCTAGCATGCAAATGTCAAAGTCTTGAACAGAGAACATTATCCATAGCACAGATTTATGTATTATCAGCTTATTGACTACGTATATTGACAAGTTCTTTCCTCGGGACACGGTAAACTTAGCTAATAGGGATATATGTATTATAGGTTTTGAGCAAGACTTCTCCATCTAATACATAGGTACCTACTACTGAGCGCTGAATAGCATGAATTTTAAAACTAGCTGCTTTCTAGAGAGATGTAAAGGCCATGGCCCAGAAACATTTATGGACACAACGGTGAAATAAAATCGATACGATAGAGCTACGGCGCAAAATACTCAGTAGTGGCTGGGTATTTATTTAATTAATAAAATTATGATTTTAGGAAATCTTTGGGACTGCAGCGACGGAGGTTTGGATTGGCTGGCGATGGAATCCGAAAATGGTACCATAAAGACAATCATTGGTGATTATTACGAACTCATGTGTCATCAAAGTCTTTATAGAGGTAAACCATTGCATACAATTATGGACATAATAAGGGTAAGTTAAAAATATAACAAACTATAATGTTTTTTTTTTCTAGAAATATTTTTAATATAAATATTTTAATTAAGTATTCTTAATAAAAATCCGGTCAAGTAGGAATCGGACTTGCGTACGAACGGTTCCGTAACATTATATTCTGTTTTGAGTTTTAACTGTCTAGCTGTCACGGTTCAGACAGACAGACAGACAGTAGAGACTTAGTAAAAGAGTCCCGATTTCACCTTTTGGGTACGGAATCCTAAAAACAGGCATTTAATTTTATCATCAATCTTAAATCATTTAAGTAATAAAAAAAGAATGACATCGGTTATTTTATTCTTATATTTTGAGCTTTTTTCCTTTTAATTCCTTGCATTAAGCTTTGAAACCAGTGTTTGAAACCTTGAACATCTTAGATGAAACTTCGCTTCAAGCTTCGTTTGAGGAATATACCAAATTGCATAATCTGACATAACATGACATGACATGAGTAAGGAAAAAAAAATAAAAATAAAAATTTATATTTTTTTAATACAATTCCTTCACTAATTAATAAATAAATAAATAAATATTTCAGGACATATTACACATCGCCATCCAGCCCCAAGCTAAGCAACTTAATGCTTGTGTTATGGGTGCCAGATAACGGATAAACTACTTATATACTTATTTTTTTTTTTTTGTAAATATATACATATTATACATATAGGAAACACCCAGAACCAGAAACAAGAATTTATGGTCAGCATAAATACTTGTTCCCGGCGGGAATCGAACCCGCAACCTTCTGCGTCGCAGTCGGGTGTTCGCCCGACGCGCCACAGAGGTCGTCAATTCGTCGTTAATTAAAAGAAACTTCGTTCCATCCGGGTGTCCCTTGACACCTCTCAAGTTTTTTAATTTAATAAAATCACATTTGTAGTGTATATTTTAAATATGCATATGTATAATGACCATCGAAATACAAAGGTCAACCGTGCGTTTTGTGTGTTATAAAGTTGAAGTAGATCTGGGGCTAGCCTATAAATACAAAAAAAATAACCATTTTGTTTTTTACCGATTTCGTTCAAAAATTCCTTTACAAATGTAATTCTGACCCCCATGATGTAATATTGCATTGCATTTTTAGACAACAACCAAATATGTAGAAATAGAAACGTTTTTAAACCAATAAGTAGGTATTACCTATTTAATGAATTACAGATAACTCTGCGGTACTTGTATTATGTAATTAGTAAAATCTTGTAGACAAAGGATGATTCTAATATCAAAAACAAACTGAATAATCTCTTTTATCTGTATCGAGTTTGTTTAATCGCGTAAATTGGCTGTTATTTTTAGATGTTTGACTGTGTTTGTTTGTTGTGTGTGTGTTTGTTCTGTGCGGCAAAGGTGCGACGATTACCATTCCGGTCAAAATTTTCCACTTTTTATTGAGTAATTAAACTGGAATTTTAATGTTGTCGGCAAGTGATAGAAGTACGAGTACATGTTTTTGGAATCTCTATTCGTAGATCACTTTGGTAAATGAATCATTACTAACCGTAAGGGGGGTTTTCAATAGAAAGTTTAAAAACTTGTTTCTAGATTGTTCTAAAGCTTTCACAGGCCTCTCGCAGAAGGGAAACTAGCGTTCTCAGTAATCTAACATTCACAATCAAGGTCATTCTATAAATCTGGCATGCACACTGCCAAATCAAAATCTGCGTATTTGTGTGACCAGATTGTTAGCTCATATTCTTCGAAACGAGATGCTTTCGGACATTAATGTGACGGAATATTTTTTATTTCTCTATGTATACTCTATCTAAATATATAGGTCCAATCGTGCAACAAGATATCGAAAAAAATCGAGATGGTGACCGTGATTAAGCCCACGCTCATACAGTCATTTGTCATTTGTCATTTGTCAGATGTTCTCACATGGATAATATAGTCTTTGAACAGTCGCTGTGGCCGAAATCGGCTAGGAGAGACATCACATCATCATCATCACAGTCATTATTGTTCTTTAACCATGTAATTGTAAAAGAAACCTAAGTTATCACCATACTACTACCAAGTTTCATTGGCAATAACTTTTACTGCCAGAATATGCGTGAAACCTGCCCGAAGTCGTGTTCTTGCGAGACGGTGTAATTTCTCAGCAAGAAACCTACTTGTACTTGTATACGGGCTGTTTTCCGCAATCAGACCTCTTTAGTTGGGTCCCTTTTGCGTGAGGTTCTACATGTCAGGAGGAGAACCAGCCCAGCTCTTCCATAAATATTGCCACTATATTATGTGGTTTCATCAAGAAACCTAAACCACAAATTTTCATTATCAATACCTTAATTTTTCCTGTTCTTTGTTGCCAGAATATGCGCGAAACCTGCCCCGAGCCGTGTTCTTGCGAGTTGACCCACGTCGTGTCGGACGCAGCCGGCGCAGTCATACCTCTCATCACGGTCGATTGTGCAGGAAGAAACCTCGAGTCACCACCTTTACTACTACCACCTAGTACTACCACGCTCCGCTTGGAAGACAACAAGGTAACATGGTACGATATTATATTTTGTCATTTTCATTTAGTTTATATATTTATTTCCCATCGTTCATTTTTTTTATTACAGCGAGCGGATAAAAAAGATAGCATGTCAGTAAACTTATAAACCTAATTTCTTACGCGATAATAACTGTTTACAATAACATAGGTCACGGTCGCGTTATCATTACTTGTTGTTTTAAAATTTATCGATCGAGTGCACCGGTCGTAGTCATGGGAAGACTATTTTTATTTTCACTACTGACAGTAACAAAACAAAAACGACTGAAGGAAGTCAACAATACAGTGCTTCATTTGATGTATACGTCAGGGCGCCGCCATCTTGACTACTGTTTTGTGTCTATAAATAGGAATAAAATGACGGAACGCGGTTAATTCTGTCGCAATAGCTTTATGATGCCTGAACCTTTTCATGGTCGCACAATTTATTTGAGTTAATTAGTTTAATACCTTTAAGTCAGTGGATTAGGCGTTGTAGTAAAATAACGCTGATGGGTATATGTAATATATATGATTAAAATATGTTCTGATGATATGTGCCTTGAAATTTATGTAATCTTACGCTCAGATTTGCCTAAAATAGCTAGTCCTTTAAACCACGCCAATACACCAGTGTCTAGTCCACTACCATCCCATCACCATAGCCCAAGTAGTTCTCTCCTGTAGTTTATCAATAGTTCAATCCAATCCGGAGGCTCCTTGGCTGCATTTTAAGGTGCAACCAAGGATAATCCCCGGTTTGGTGTCCACAGCCTACTTTGATATTTAATTTGTTATTGTAAGGGCCTCTACAGGTTTTCTTCAATTCCACGCACGCCTTCCAAAGGGCTACATCATAGCCCTGCGAATTGGGTCACAAATAATGGTCCTTGTCGCAGTGTACTGAATTTGTAGATGATAATTAATTATTTCCTTCTACAAATTTGTATCTAATAAAAAAAGAGCAAAAAAAAACCCGTCAATTAAGCGCTCGCGACTGCGTTTTGAACAAAAGGTCAATATACTTTGTTATGTGCCTTCATTGATGATGCAACCATGATCTCATTCATTTAAAATTTGTTATTGCTGTTTACTTTATTACAAGATATCGTAAGTTAGTAATTCGTTGCGGTGCCACATAAATTATGCGTCTCATTACGATTAATACCTAAATGTCATAAAATTTATGTGACTTATCGTTTTCACTCTATTTAACTTATAAAATAGATACTAGTACTCGTTGTTTTTGAAAAAAAATCTTAGATTTTTTTTGCAAAATTCTTTAATCTGACATAAATTATGATAGGTCCTCATCTTTTTGTCGTGGTAGTAAACGTTCGATCAGTCCATATCTTTGTCGCCTAATGTGCAGGTCTTAGAGCACAATGGACATTCAAGCATTAGTAACATAGATTGCGATGAGACTCCACAGTCGCATTGGTTCTCCGCAGCTCTGTCGGTGAAAGGCGGAGTGCATTTCATCGACAGAGCTGCGGAGTTGCAAGTTTTATTATTATTTGCTTAAGTTTTGGCTGAATCGGCCTATTAAGCTCGAAGTCAGTCACGTAGGCCATTGTAGACCACAAACAGGAGGAGATTATTTAGCGGGTTCACAAAGAATGCTTACATGTGTTTTATTTTCCACCACATTCTCAGCTGCGGGTTTAGTCTCAGTTAAAGCATTGTTCTGGAAGCACGTGTCAGACAATGCGATCATTGATTGTTTTCACTTCAGCAATCTTTGAATAAAGTTATCCGTAAAGTAATAAGTCTTGATTTATTTATTTTTACCCGACTACGGCGAAGCCAAAAGGGAGGGTTATGTTTTTGACCAGTATGTATGTATGGTATGTTTATCTGTTATATAAATTATATGTGTAGCATTAGAAAAGTCAGGACCTTTCTAAAGTGATTTGAGAAAAGACTTCGAAAATTGTTGCACTGTTAGCACAATCTGGGGACTGCTGTGTGTGCTGTGGTACAACACTGGGCCCCCTTTTAAATGATTTCTTAATACTTTCTACCTAAATATAAGAAACCCTTCCTGGAAAAAGTACTTGTTCGGAAAGATTTGTGGGGACCGATTGAGTAGGTTTGGATGTGCGATTAGAGATGAGATCTTTGTGACTAAAATATTGATGTGAAGAGGAGAGTAAAATATGATTTAGAGGGATAGAGAGGAAGAATAGATGGTTTGTGTGAGACGGCATAATTTGAGAGACCAGGATGCGACGATGAGACGCGGTTTATAAAGGAGAATGGAAGAAGAACGCAGGCACGTTTTGACGATGCAAAATAAATTGGGATAAGAAGAAATAAGAATCCCTTTTGATGCAAAATAGATATAACCAAATTATAGCAGTGAATGAATGTCTGTTATTGTTTTAATTAAAAGTACGATTCAATGGTAGTTTAGTATGTTACTTTTGTAGCACATTTTTATAGAAATAGATAGGCATATGAATAAACGTAGACGCTGGTATTGTGTTACAATATAACGACATTACTTATGTGCGGGGTGCGGTCTGTTTGTGAAATTGAAGTTGATGCTAATGAAATATTGAGTCTACAGTAACCCACAAACAAGTTAAACAGGAAAGTTAGGAACGTTAATAATGCGGTAATTGGCACAGAGATTTATTTATTTTCTTAGTCATTTATTTTTCGAAGGTATATATTTATATACTTACACACAAACTGAATAAAAACATATAACATATTTAATTTAAAATAATGGATACATTATGTATAAAATATGGTTAATTGGCTATTATAAAAACGTAAACCTAGAAGACCTTCGGCAGCAAGGCACCTGGCTACCGATGGTAAGAGCGACAGAGAGGGAGGAACATTCTGACGATACGTGCTGTATCCAGGAGACACGTGGAGATCCAGGACATACCTTCTGAATCTGACCCAAGAGGCTCTTGTGGTGTTGGCCTAGTCTCTTTCCTATCAATCCATTAGCTGATACGACAATCGGAACAATACTCGTCGAATTCAATGATCACCATGCCGGACTGCCAAACACAGGGTTGCTTTCCCTGGGTATGATTCCCGCCTCCGACAAGAAATGATGCTTAGATATTTGTCTGGGGTCTGGTTGTTTCTATGTATTATAAGTATAAAAGAGAAAGTATATAAGTAGTATATCCGTTGTCTAGCACCCATAACACAAGTCTAGTTACTTAGCTTGGGGCTAGATGGCGAGGTGTGAAATGTCCTGTAATATTTATTTATAATTAACGTCCCAAATGTCGGTAAGGAAGTCCAAGTCAAAGTACTAAAGTAATCCATTTTTGATTGATTTATTTGTCACGTATTATAGTTATGGATATTAAGTTACAAACCGGACGACCTTATGTAAGCTTTCTAGGAAATGGTTGAGCAAGTTATTGAAGATATAAAATAACTTGAGTGCTAAGCAGAAATTCTTTGATACTTGAGACGGTAGATATACAGAGTTATTGGTAATTATACATATAATAAAGCGGTTGAAGGCTACTTAAATGCATCTTAACAATCAACTTTTGTTCTACGACTTTAAATTCGAATATTTTCAGGAAAATTGTGTGTGTGAAATTTATTTAAAAAAATGTCATTCAGACTTTGAACAAAACAATAAACTTAAAAAATAGGTGTTAGTAACAGCTGATTATCGGGTAAACATAACCACAAATTTTCGAAAAATATTTAATTTCCAAAGAGGAAAGGGTACCGGCCTTCTCTCCATACAAACGTAGTCGACGGTTTCCTTCCTGGATAATGACACTAGTGCAAATATTTTTGTAGCATAAAACTTTTAACTGCCATGACCACGCCCCTATGTCTTGGTTATCCGTTTTATGCAACAAAAATATTTGTGCTATTGTCATTATCCAGGGAGGAAACATTCGACTACGTTTGTATGGAGAGAGAGCCGGTCCCCTTCCTCTTACTAGCCCCCAACCGCTTTCTTATTATAATTACCCATAAACCCTGTATAGTAGCTACCTAATGTTATACCTTACCACAGGATAACTAAGGTAGGTATAATAATAATAATAATAAAAGCGAAAAATGTTTGTTTGTCTATGTGTATAGGCACTAAATGATGACTTCATAAATGTTGGTAAAATAAACTACATATTTTGTAATAACGTCATGGGTACTTGGGTACTCATATATATATAACTCACAAAACCGCAACAATATCTAAATAGTACGTACCTACCTTATATAACAAATAAATAATTAAATATTGTACATACCATTAGTAACGGTAAAAATTTAAAAACCGTTGAGGGCTTCTTCTGCGAACCCTATCATTCAACTTTAGTTCTGTGCTTTTTGGAAATTAGGAAAAAGTCGTTGTTTTAGGGGATTAGGTAAATAACAATTTGTTGTAAAATATAATAGACATAATATCAGAATACCATTTTTTTCAAGCATACCACATTTGGTCTCTCAAGAACAAAATTGACTAAAAATTACTTGATGAATCCAGAGACCATATGCGGTCAGTGCATTTGTCAGTGTCAAATCTCAATGAAATAGACAACTTTTTTTTATTTGGCACCAGGGTGACCATACTTTTTTTTTTACACTGGGTAAGGTTAAATTTGAGATTTAAAATATCATGAAGTTTGAGTTAAATCTTAGGTTTAAAAAAACTTTCAAAGCTCATAAAAATTATTGTTTGCATTCGATAGCACATTTATTCTGGTATACTATACAAAAAACACATTGGAATAATTCCTTCATTTGCAGTTTTGGCATCAAGAAACATAGAGAAAGGAGTTAATTTTTTAAATCTTTTAAAATGGCAGATATCTTGAAAACCGACACTTTCATAGAACATAACTTACATTTTTTTAAACCGGCACAGTGTCCTCTATCCGGAGGTGCCCGCTTATCCATTCGTTACCGGACATCCTGTATATTTAATAATAATTAATAATCATATAAATATATTCCGTTTTCATAAATTAAGGTTATTTTTTTTCAAATCCCAATATCCCGAAAATTTGACGTCCGTTCTTCACGTCCCAACCCTTTTTGGTTTCTATATGATATGTTCACTTCCACATCAAATAAACGCCATTCTCTCTACGTCCACGGATCTAAAAACATTCAAATTTTAATCGACGAACAGACCGCATATCGCACACCTAGATCGAAACTGTTGTAACTCAAAAAACATGATTTTTGGGAAATGGCAAAAAACTGATATTATGAAAACTATGCACGATAGCAACATTTTGTAAAAAGATTTTGAAATGTATTAGAAAATAAACCATTATGATATTAATCAGGTAATAAATTAAGCCTTAGATAATGAGAAAACGACTAATTTAAAAAAATGCTCATTGAAACTGTAGTAAAATGAAATAAAAATTCAAATCAGTTAAGCAATAAGTAAGAAAACTGACTTAACTCAAAATACTTTGTAAGATTTTCAATTGTTTACTCACCAAAGTTGTCGCAACTCAAAATACAACACCCTAGTTGCACGAGTGGGTGAAGACAAAACTGATTCGTCTCGCCATCTCTTGGACACTAAAGTAAACTGAATTACTTCGGTTTTATTGCCGTGTAGGTAATCGTATCAGGATTCCGAATATGCTGTTAACTCAAAATGCGACATTTTTGAGTTACAACAGTTTTGATCTAGCTGTGCGATATGGTCTGTGGACTTGTAGTGCTTTCCGTTTACAGACCACATATGGTCTGTAGACAGGGAACCTGTTAATGTTTATCTTTGTGCAACTGGGTGTAAGACTAACGTAGTGTAATAGCAAAATTTTGATGACCTCTGTGGCGCGTCGGGCGAACACCCGACTGCGACGCGGTTGCGGGTTCGATTCCCGCCGGAAACAAGTATTTATGCTGACCATAAATTCTTGTTTCTGGTTCTGGGTGTTTCCTATATGTATATATATATATTTACAAAAAAATATATATAAGTAGTTTATCCGTTATCTGACACCCATAACACAAGCATTAAGTTGCTTAGCTTGGGGCTGGATGGCGATGTGTAATATGTCCTGAAATATTTATTTATTTTTATTTATTTTATTTTTAACGGCATTATAAATATATAGAAAACAGTTTGTTAGCAAGACGGCATTTACTTGAGTTATTAGGTAGGCCCATAAGTAATTTTAGGCTAGGGCACCACAAATTCACGATCCGTTCCTAGTGAATACTGAAGCATAGGTATATCGCGCTGGTCCAGTAAGTGTGGTGAAAAGTCACGAATTCATGTGTCGCCGTGCGCCATTACTCTATAAGAGACATAAGGAAAGTTATCTGATGATTAATTTTATTACAAGCATTTTCCCGCTTTGAACAGTAGCTGAGAGCTTTTATGTGAAAGTACATTGTGGGTGAAAGCTTTCACGTGAAAGTTACCTTTTGCAATTAAGAAAGAGGTATAAGTAGTCCCTACCGAAAAATAAAGTTTTAATAAAATACCTTTTTAGCCAAAAGACCTTTGACATTAAGCTCATTATTATTATAAGCACATTAATCCCTAACACACTTTTCCCAGAAGAAAAATGAATCTACTGACTGGATTTATCAATTTGTGACAGAAACTCTCGACTTGGATTATGAGAATGATAATATGAAATGTTATATCAACAAAATTGAAGTTCAAGTGTTATTTCCTGCTACTGTTTCGAAATTGTATTAAGCTACTAGCTGCGCCCCGCGGTTTCACCCGCGTAAGCCCCGATTTCATAGGAATATGAATAAAAAGTAGTCTATATGTTAATCCAGGCCTCTAGCTATCCACATACTGAATTTTATAGCAATCGGTTCTGTAGTTTTAGCGTGAAGGAGAAACAAACACACATACACACACATACAAACTTACACATTTATAATATACTAGCGACCCGTCCCGGCTTCGCAGGGCTATATTATGCATGTATTATACATATAAACCTTCCTCTTGAATCACTCTATTTAAAAAAACCGCATCAAAATCCGTTGCGTAGTTTTAGAGATAGGGATATAGGGACATAGGCCAAAACCCTCCATGTAAGAAAAAAAAAAATAATAATAATAAGAAAGATCGAAAGAAGAAAGAAGAGAAAAAAGAAGAAGAAAGAAATAGATTTAACAAACTCGAAAATAATCTCTGAAAATTAAGAAAGCTCTCTGAAACACTCAATCGTTCTCTACATCTGTACCTACGAGTATAATGCAAGATCACTCTCAACAGTTGCAAGATTACTGGATAAAAAAATAAAAATAGAAAAGATTAGATAACTAAAGCACAGAATAGAGACAATTATAAAGCCATGGAGGAGGCCTTTACTCAAAAAGAGATCCTTGAATAACGGACAATTTATTAATTTTTACAGTAGATTTAGTATATCTTTTTTCAATATTCTCATAGTAATAGTTTATTATGATGCATGTTTTATAAGTAATTTTAATATTCAAAGGATAAATAAAAGGCTATATATATATATATATAGGGACATAGGGACAGAGAAAGCGACTTTGTTTTATACTATGTAGTGATAGTGAAGTAGGATGCTATAGGTTTATCTACCTATATCATAAAGTACCTATAAGGTTTAACGAGTTTTTAAGCAGACACGATAAAAAGAATTGAACGGAAATTAAAAAAGCTGTTCCGTTCGACTTGCACACAATAAGAGCTTCGCAGTAATTACGTAGTACGTACGAGTATCCATTTGGTATGGTTTTGATCTCGGTGTATAGACTACAACGATCTCATCCAACAGACAAGATTGCTTTCTATCTATACTAATCTATTACTTGATATTATAAAGCTAAAGAGTTTGGTTGTTTGTTTGTTTGAACGCGCTAATAGGTTACGTATCATAATAACTAAGTTCAATATAACTATGTTCGAAATAACTACGGTCGATTCACATAAGTTCATAATACCTAACGGTCGATTGGGCTACACATTATAATAACTAAGTTCAATATAACTATGTTCGAAATAACTAACGGTCATAATACCTACAGTTTAAAATACCTAATGGTCGAAATACCTAATGGACGAAACACCTACGGTTAATTTAATTACAATTAATTCAACTACGGTTTTTCACCTGCGGTTTAAAAAAATCAATTTTATAAAATCCCTAACCAAGTAAAATGGGTAGAATTCGCTTCTAGCACTCGCCGGCCGCTACCGCGGCACCGCTCGCTTCGCTCGCTAGGCTCGTGCGTTGTGGTCGCAGTTCTAACATAAACCTAACCTATCCATGTCGGTTCTGGGTAGGGAGTTTTCCGGGTGGGTCTTTATATGCTGCCTTTATCACGCAACTAGAGACGAATTTTACCTATTTGACTTGATTAGGGAAGCATATAAAGACCCATCCGGAACACCCCCTACCCAGAACCGACATGGATAGGTTAGGTTTATGTTAGAACTGCGACCACAACGCACGAGCCGAGCGAGCGAAGCGAGCGGTGCCGCGGCAGCGGCCGGCGAGTGCTAGAAGCGAATTCTACCCATTTTACTTGGTTAGGGATTTTATAAAATTGATTTTTTTAAACCGCAGGTGAAAAACCGTAGTTGAATTAATTGTAGTTAAATTAACCGTAGGTGTATTTTATAAAATTGATTTTTTTTAACCGCAGGTGAAAACCCGTATTTGAATTAATTGTGGTTAAATTAACCGTAGGTGTTTCGTCCATTAGGTATTTCGAAAATATGCCAAACAACCATTAGGTATTTTAAACAGTAGGTATTATGACCGTAGTTATTTCGAACATAGTTATAATGAACGTAGGTAAATTAACCGTAGGTATTTCGTCCATTAAGTATTTCGTTCATTAGTTATTTCAAAAATATGTGAAACAACCATTAGGTATTTTGAACAGTAGGCATTATGACCGTAGTTATTTCGAACATAGTTATATTGAACTTAGTTATTTTGATATGTAACCCGCTAATATCAGGAACTACTAGTTCGAATTGAATAAATATTGTGTTGGATAGTCCATTTATCCAGGAAGGCTGTAGGCTAATTTTCATTTTAATATTCCCACGGGATCGGGACTTACGCGGGTGAAACCGCGGAGCGCAGCTAGTTATCGATATCGCCAATCGAAAGACTTTTTAACTTTTTCTGAACAAACTAGAAAACCTTGTTTCTAACCCACGTATGCAGTTTTCTTTTTCCCACTAGTTTTGTTGGAACAAATACAAAAGACGATATAGCTCGATCCGTCCTTGGTTTGCACAGTGATTGAGATTTATATTAAAAAGAGCTTACAATATTAGTAGGTATGAAAAACAATATCTACATAATAGCAGAGATGTCCATTCTACAGACAGATATAGACGGTATCTTGTCAAATACAACGATCACGTTGCCGTTGAGTTGCCGGGTCAGCGTTTGCCACGTGTAACTTTAAAAAAATGTTTACTTAGGTACGTATTAGGTGGAGAGTCTCCATCGGATACCTACCTAAGTACCTACTCTACTTGTTGTCTCAACACTTGAGATATCAAACAGGTACCGACATAATATGTTTGTGTTATAAATTGATGACTACAGTTTAATAGAAATCCGAGTTGCAGGTAGCTTAGTAATGAGAACGTTTTGTAATTAAATACTATTGTTTGAGTCGACATGTTATTTGTTATCTATTATGCATGTGTAGAGGCAGGATTTTAGATTACTAACGATATAATTATCGACCACTTGCGAGCAACTCCTTCTAACTGAGTTTTGGTAAATTTTACAGCAGAGCAAAAAAACTGAATGACTTCATACATCATCGTTATCATCATCATACATCGTTTTACATAATATGTTGGTACCACGGATTGGTTTGGTACCTATAAGCACCAGGATTGTCGGGGCGTCAAATATTGTTTTGTCGGCCTTTGTTTGGGTTCTTTAATCATGTGACATTGTCACACTATTTAGAACTTTATGCATAATTTTTTATTTTTTATTTTTATTTATTTATCATATCAATAATTATACACAAAAACAGGTTTTCTTAACATATAAAAACCACGGAGGTTTGACTTAATGCTAAGTAACAAATAAGTTAACGTCAGTCTATAGGTAAGTAGGTATTTAAACATAACAATACTAAACAAAAAGTAAGCAAATAAAAGCTTTTAAAAAAATAGGAAACAGGTAGGTACATTCCTAATAATGTAATTAAGTTTTTATAGATTATCTAGAAAATAAGTTTTGAGTTTGACTTTAATATTTTGTTGTGTAATTTTTTCGCAAAAAACAGAAGGTAGATCATTAATTAAACGCGGTAGTAGGTAAGTGGCCGTCCGCTTGCCGTACGCATTGTTAGCAGTGGTGATCCAAAGCCGGTTTTGAGCCATAGCGCGCGTAGGTACAGGGTGTTCGATATATGACTTTATATCTTCGCTAAAAAAGTATTGTTTTAATAACATATATTTAATTTGATCATAAATAGGTAAGATGTTACAATGTTTTAAGATTTTATTGTTATCGTCATAGAATTGATCACGTAGATTTGGAGATACAATATTTTTAAGGATTCTTATTTGGAGATCATGAATCTGTTTAAGATACGAGCTGTATGTCCGACCATAGCTTGTCAAGCCATACTGAATATAAGATTCAGCCAGCGAGTTGTAAAGCATAAGTCTTACTTTGAAAGGTATTCGATTTTTTAAGATTCTCATATTAGCAAGGAATTGACGTAACTTATTGCATACGTGTTCAATATGGGGACCCCAGTTAAATCTTGAGTCAATAATAAGGCCTAGGTATTTTTGTGAGGCCACAACTTCGATTGCAGGACATTTACAAGCTCCTAATTGGTGGAGACAGTCGTGATTATGAGCAATTATTGGTTTTGGTGTTGTGTACTTGATGTATGGAGACCTGATAAGCACGAGTTTGGTTTTATCAGCATTTATCACTAAACCAGCGTCATGGCACCATCGCATCAAAACATCAAAATCAGCCTGAAGAGCATCACAAGCACCTGCGACATCCCTACCGGAGACAAGCAGACATGTGTCGTCTGCGAATTGATAACATGAGCTGTATTTCAGACAGTTACCCATCTCGTTGACATAAGATAGGAAGTGCAGCGGACCAAGGACCGAACCCTGGGCCGTGCCCTCTGTCACATTTATAGGGTCACTGTAAGTGTCTTTTATTTTAACCGTGAAAGAGCGATTTTGGAGGTAGTTCTTACACCAATCGAGCAGTGGACCCCTAATCCCACAATCATCAAGTTTATCGATCAAGAGTTTATGTTGCAACGTGTCGAAGGCGCGAGAAAAGTCTATAAACAAGGCCAGTACCATTTTCTTGTGGTTCAAGTGATCATTTACCTCATCTGTGAATTTACTCAGGAGGTCCGTTGTACTTTTACCAGCTTGGAAGCCGAATTGGTTTTTACTTATTAATATAGGTATTAGCTAATATTTAGACATGTTTTCTCTCTGACTATATCAAATAGGGTAAATCTTTCATCTACCTTTAACATAAAAAAAATAATCCCCATTTTCATTGGTCACGGTATCAAGCGTGAACGGCTGGACGGATTTCGCTATTTATATTTTTGTTGTGTTTGTAATTGTCCGGAGAAGGTTCTTATGAAAGTAAAATTAAGAAAGTTGCGCAGAAAATTATGACGTGGGTATAACTACGAGGCGCAGTTATCAATAAAAGAGCCCATAAATGAAGGGATTATGTTAAGAACAAATATTAATAACGTTGAAAAGGTGGACAAAGTACTAACAAAAAATATGGGATTTCGAAAAGTAGGAAAAATCTCTATAATTTGTAAGGACAATTTGTATACAAAATCTACCGTAACATCACTGACCGTAACAGAGTTACTAGAGGTGTTCGGAAATTCCGAACACCTCTAGTAACTCTGTTACTATTTTTAACTTTGTAAAATATTTTGTGTAATATTTATTGAAAGGTGATTCTTTAGACGTGCAGCATCGTATGCTGAGACTTGTGCCAGACTGCTCTTGATAGGCTAGGAAGGTGTTTTATATACAAAATAAGGTCATTAGCAACATCATCAACTTACATTCGTCAATTGCTTGTCATTATTTATCAATAAATAATTACAATAATAGTTTAGTGGAATTTAGAAAGTTATCTACCTTAACGTACTAATATTATAAATCTGAAGAGTTTGTTTGTTTGTTTGCACGCGCTAATCTCAAGAACTACTGGTTCGCTTTTTGTGTTGGAGAGTTCATTTATTGAGGAAGGCTAGAGGCTTCCATTTTGATATACCCACGGGATCGAGACTTAGGGCCTTAGGGGTGGACTTGGATAAATGCAATTGTGATCTATTGATATGTCATAAGACTCAAATTATATATAGAACAAATGTCAACGCGTGTGAAGCGCGTGGCGGGCGCGTGGTCCACGCGTGTCATCTGAACACGCCCTTACGCGGGTGAAACCGCGGATCGCAGCTAGTATTACAATATTTTTAAGTGGTTAAAATAACAAATATGGGTCCAAATCATCCAAATAGACACACAAACAACCCGCATTTTTGAACTTAGCCTTATTCAAAAACGAGGTTTAAGGATAGTCCGATATGTGGATTTAAATCTTAGATTTAGACACAGACTTACTCGTGAACAATAGTCTAAACACTATATGGGGGAATAAGGGGGAGTAAGTTTTGAAATTAAACTCACTTAAAATTTTTATTTACAGATAAGTTCGATTAGATCAATAATCTACAATCCTCAATACAAGAAATTGGTTGATCTTTATTTGGATAACAACAGTTTGTCAACGGTGAAAGAACTCGAGGGCACGGAATGGTTCAATACGTTTCGAGTTTTGAGCCTCAGAGGAAACTATTTGAAGCAGGTGAGAAATATCAATTATTTTTGACTCCTCTTGACAATTTTTTTTGGGTTCCGTACCAAAAGGGTAAAAACGTGGCACTATATATTGCTAAGACTTCACTGTCCGTCCGTCTGTCTGTCACCAGGCTGTATTTCATTAACAGACAGTTCAAATTTTCACAGATGATGTATTTCTGTTGCCGCTATAACAACAAAAACACAAAAAAAATTAAGTGTGACTCTCATACAACATTGTACAGAACCCTTCTTCCGCGAGTCCGACTCCCGCTTGTTTCAGTTTTTTTAACTTGGTTACGAGTACAGACTTTTTATCCTCTCTTCCTTGATTATAAGTATAAGTAGATTTAAAATTACTTTGGATTTTTTGACTAAAGCTTCGAAAGACCATACTTTTTTTACAAAAACGTCGGTAAAGATCTCACTTTAGAAAATTTGGATAAAAATAAACATTTTTCATGCCTTTCTGATAAATTTTAGGGTTTAGTAGACATTGGACTTATTCGTGAAATGACTGTAGTCGTTTATGGACTTATTCGCGATCTGCCACATTCTGAAAATGCCTTATTCGTGAAATAACATAAAGTTATAGGTGACGCCGCGACCAAGGCTGTTGGTGCCTCCTTAATGGGGTTCGTGGTCCGTTGGAAATATTAATCAGCCACTTATCGACATTCTGAACGGGAAAAACTGACTTTAGTCACGTCCCTTCCGACTTTTTTGCTTTAATAAACAATAATGTTGTTTGTACTTATTTGTTTTGTCATAATCGAAGTACCTTTCTATAGCTAGGTTTTATAGTCAGTTTTAATCGGTCATGGACGATGCAATTATATTCGCCACAAATGGGGATGGAGCGAGTCTGCTCTCTGTGCGTGTGGTAAAGAGGACCAGACTATGGAACGCATCATAGGTCGTCGCGCATTCATATCCTGGGGCTCCAGGGAACATTTTCGAGCTTATACCTGCCTGCCTAGCATGAAGACCAAAACACGATACGATAAAGCGATATAACTACATCAACTCTCAAAATATGATCGGTAAAGCCGCCATCTTGAATTTTTATAGAAAATTGCGATAAAATGTATGATAAAAATTCAACATGGCGGCTTTATCCATTATATTTTGAGAGTTGATGTAGTTATATAAATAAATATTGCAGGACATTCCACACATCGCCATCTAGCCCCAAGCTAAGTAACTAGACTTGTGTTATGAGTGCTAGACAACGGGTATACTACTTAAATACTTTTTTTTTTGTAAATATATACTTATAGTACATAGAAACAACCAGACCACAGACAAATATCTAAGCATAAATACTTGTCTGAGGCAGGAATCGAACCCGCAACCCTGTGTTTGGCAGTCCGGAATGGTAACCATTGTGCCAACTGGGTCGTCAATCTAATCAAATATCGCTTTATCGTATCGTGTTTTGATCTTCATGCTAGGCAGGCTGGCTGGAAAGTCTGGACTTGGTTTTATAATTCTGTGTTATTTCAATTATCATTTTAAGTTAATATTAAAGTGCTTGTGTAAAAATGTCATACGATTAAAAAATAACCAGTTTTAAATTGTTCAGGCTATAGGCACATAAGACTCCATCCATTACAGCAAACGCTTCATACCAGCGAGCGCTCGCTGGGCATATCTTACTAGGCCCATACGGTCTGTAGTGAGACAAGGGACTAACTTTTTTTGACACTTTCTATTATGTCATCCGCTACGCAATACCGCACTTGCGCTGCAATGCACGCACATGTTTGCTTGATATGGTTAGAGGGACGCAAGATAAAAAAAATAGTTTTTTGACGCATATTTTAATTTGTCGAAAAGTTGGGCAGGTTAACATGTTTAAAAAAATAAACCCATATTCGAGGAATTTTACTCTGCTTCGGCTTAAGTGGCTTTTTGTCACTTGACCCCAATCTCTTAAGTTGTACAAAAGAAAATAATTTATTGTTTCCGTAAAAAATATGCAGAGTGATATGGCGCCAGTCAAGTGCTCTATTAAAATCGAGAACAGATTGAATTATCACTAAAATACATATGTAAGTTTTAGGTTTTTTCACAATCAACCTTTGTAAGGGTCTCTCTCTGCCCTCTGCCCATCTTACCGTACCGGTTTCAAGTATTTTTGTGTCCTGTCAATGATAAAACAGGTAATGCAACAAAGTATGGTCTCAGATAGATAAAGCCCGTCACACACGTAGCTATAATTTATATTAATATACTGTGCTACAATATTATAGCAAGGCAAAATATATATTTTAGTATAGCTACGTGTGTGTAGCTATAATAAAATATATATTTTGTTCTCAGGCCTCATTAGATATAAGCAGTCTTTGTCGCGAGTGCACGTTTTTGAAGCGTACTTATGATAAAGAGTGTTCTAATTTTGAAACAGGCACTGTGATTCAACAAGTGCTGCACTAAAATTAAATTTAATTGATAGTACTTACTTCGGAAGATGATGTCGATGCCGAATTTTATATGCTTGTTGCCTTGTCAGGCGCTAAAAATCAATCTATATTTAATCGTATCGTTGCTTAAGCAAAAGAAAGGTCGTGGCGAATTTACTTTATGTTGAAAATTATCATCAAAAAAAATCACACGATATTTTAGAGATTCAAGATCAGCATTTATCGAGTTTCTTGAGTTAGTAAAAAATGATTTAATAAAACAAGATACAGTTATGCGTGAAAGTAGTAGTTCTGAAGAACGTCTTGCTGTAGACTTTCCACTAAAGTTCATCATTCGTCGTAAATTAATTAAAATAAAATAAGAAACACCCCTGCTCATAAAAAGTATAAGTTGCATAAATGTCCTTATCGCTGAAAGCCATTTCTTCGAAGCAACCTTGAGGTATATAAGTTTGGGTAGAGACCGTGATAAGCTTTCTAGATTTTGAAAGGTCTCCATAAATCTAGTCACCATTATTTATCTAAAGTAGCTGCACCCCGTGGTTTTCCCTTAGTAAGTCCCGATCAAACGCATTTCTGAATCAAATGTATCCTACGTCCTTCTCCAGAAGACCAGCGCAGCTTTTAGCTGAGGTCGACCCATTTGGGTCAGCACACGACTCCTCATTTATGTGTTTTTTTTCTTTTTCATGTCACTTTTTTGTAATTCCCTTTCTTTCTTTCTAACTTGTTCAATATTCAACAGATACCAGTGTACGCCTTCGACAAAGCTCTCCAAGGCAACAATGATGTAATGCACGTGTTCCTCGGCCACAATCCTTGGAGATGCGACTGTCACTTCTTACCGAGGTTAAAAGGCCTGCTGCTCAAATACAAGAGAGTCATCAAGGATATTGTAGACATCAAGTGTTCTGAGTCGAGTGATAAGAAGACTTCGCTGGTTCAGGTAAAAATATTAATTCTATGGTTAATTATTGTGCTATCCACCCAAATCGGTGACGGAGAAGTCAAAGGGTGGTTACCTTCACTACGGCTATGATAACGTCTAATCAATTGATGGAACACCTGCATTCACACAAAAGTGTCATGTTCCGGTAACATGACGCGTCCGTTCTCGTTAGGAAATAAGAGTATTTAATAATAATATCGCTCATCTGGGCTTGTGTTATGGTGACGAGTGATGAATAGAAGACTTATATAAAGGAAAAAAGAAGAAAAAAAACACATAACCTACCTAGCCCTAGCCGAGAAAAAATGTTACTCGTTACGAAAAACCGTAATGAAAAGAGGGAATGAAGGAAACCGTTAATTTGTAAAGGAAGTTTCTAATTCAACGTCTTTAAATTAAAATAAGAACGCTTTGTTTTAAGTAAAAAAGACATTTTCCCGTTTGTAACTTTTTTTTGATAACTGAATGAGTGACAATTCCACTGACCCAATTTTTTTTATTAAATTGTAAAACTTACTCCGATTCTTTTCAACGTCAGAGAGTGTTCCTAAAATAATGAAGGATCCCTTTCTTTTGGTACCAATTTGTCAACTCAACATTTAACATAATAATTCATACAAACCTACTATGAAGTAACTTGTAAATTTACTTCTCAAAGTGCGTTTGTCCATTAATTATACGAACGAACCATCATTATTAATTGTTTCTTGTCTATAAATAAAACAATTCGCAAATAAACTTGGAGAAATTGATTTCGTTCTAAATAAGACGGTATAATTAAATTGGACAATTGGAAGTTTAATTCTGTTGGAAGCTGAATTATTCGATTGGATTTTAGTAGACATTGTTTTATTCGAATCGCGTCTTTAAAGTAGCGTAGGTAGTTTTTACAATACATACAAATACAGCACTCTGCGGTTTCACCCGCGTAACTCCCGATCCCATGTATCGGGATAAAAAGTAGCCTATGTCACTACCAATTAATCTTTATACATATAAAACGCTTTGTCCTGACTGACGGATCAACGCACAGCCTAAACTGCTGATCGTAGAGACCTGAAACTTGGAGGGTGTGTTCTTTGTATGACGTAAGCATCCGATAAGAAGGGATTTTCCGAAATTATCCCATAGGGGGTGAAAAAGGGGGGAAAAGTTTGTATGGAACAACGTGATGCTTTGGTCCAATCCTATAAGAATCATTGACTTCTACGCGAACGAAGTCGCGGGCAAAGGCCAGTCAATGTATACTTACGAAGTTTAATCAAAATCGGGCTAGTAGTTTCGGAGATATAGACTCAGTAAGATGTAACGGTTATAAAGTGGTTATTTCCAAACTTCGCATTGCTTCATTGTGACACAATAATTAGAATGCGTGTCTTCCTGCATATCCGAAAGCACCGAGAGATTAAAAGTCAATTGCCTTAAATTCGTGTGAAAGTTTATTTTGCAAAGACGTATCCAGCTCTGTGGGTGGAGTGCGAGTTTTTTCGTAATGCAGAACGTCCATTTACTATCTCGTTATCGTGAACGAGAAAGTTGTATCGAAAGTTGAAAAGCCTCCCGGGGCGGCGTAATGCGAAGCTTAAGAAGAAGCAGAAGATACGAAAAAAAAACAGCGCACTCCGGGAGTGCAGGCAGAAGTGAAAACTGTATATCTGTGTAAAATCTCATATGTCGCGAGAACATACGCAAAAAGAGTTTTAGATGAAAAAAAAAAAAATAGTCGGACGACAAATAGTCGTCCGACATTTGTCGTCCAACAAATAGTCGTCCGACATTTGTCGTCCAACAAATTGTCGTCCGACATTTGTCGTTCGTCAATAGTCGTCCGACATTTGTCGTCCGTCAATAGTCGTCCGTTAAAAAATACCATATGTACGTCTTAATACACTCACAGCCAAATTAAAAACAGAAGGCCCAGGCATACATTTTCGCCGCGCCGTAGAGAGGGGATAGCTGTCTACTCTCCATCCGTCTTACGCTTTTTCGATCAAGTCACGCGAGTTTAAGATTTTATACCCATTACAGAAAAAGTGCTCAACGTCGCTAAAGAAGTTTTCACTTCAAAAATAGCACTTCACCCACAGGTTGAAATTATCACTATAGACTACAGTATTTCGCAAAATCTTAGCAAGACAAGAAAATTACAATCAATTACTGAATATAGCCTGCCTACATATAAGTTTAGTTTACGTCGTACAAGAAGTCAAACACAGTTAGATTGCGTCTCCGTCTGTGTGTAAGCTGTGAGTAACTTTAAGTACCCATATTTTATGATGTTTTATGGTTTAAGTAAGTATAAGACAAAGTAATAGCTTTCAATCCTAAACATGTGACCTTTTGTTTATGATAAAAACATCTGCACTATCTACATTTGAGTAAATAATCCTAAATGGTCGGTGCCTTTGTTTTTTTGTAACAATTTTACAGCAGGGTCCGATTGCATTGTTTATACAGACCCAAGGGCACCACATGTGCTGTAAATGTAAGGAAAGGAAGTAAAGTATTGTTTTTATAAACGTAATTGCAGTCTTTGTTTTTTTTTTTGCTAAATCAGTGGGCAAAACGGCTCAATATACCTACTAGTTTCATCATCATCCGAGCGATGTTCCCGGTTGCATCCCTCTCAGGAGCCCGGAGTCCGCTTTCCTACTTTTACGCCTCCACTTCGCACGATCTTCGGCATCCTGGTTAGTAAGGCCATTTGCACGCATATCACCCTTTACGACGTCAAGCCAGCACTTCTTGGGTCTACCCAGTCTGCCACGGCCCGGCGGAGGCGCCATGGCAAGACATTTGTTCCCCACGTAACTAGCCGGTTTTCGCAAGACGTGACCGTACCAGCGTAGGCGACATTCTTGCAATTTATCTGCAATGTCTCGGACATGAAGGCTGCCCCGGATGCGGGAGTTCCTGACGCGATCCTTTCGCGTCACTCCACAAATCCAGCGCAACATCTTCATCTCCGTGACACGCAGTTCCTGCTTATGTCGCTCAAGTACCGGCCACGCCTCACTACCATACAAAAGGACAGGTCTAATGATGGTTTTATAGACCTGTCCCTTTAGTTTAACCGGCATTTTGGGGTCGCAAATGACACCAGTCACCTCACGCCACTTGGCCCAAGCCGCTGAAATGCGTGACTTGACGTCGCAATCGATGTCACCGGACGCGTGAAGCACAGATCCCAGGTCTGTCCGCTCGACCATATGACCGTCTACGCAGACAGGTGTGGGATCTGTGGTATTGCAAGCCAAGTACTCTGTCTTCGCCACATTCAGTTGCAAACCGCCGTTCTCAAGCGACTCCTTCCACGTGTGTACACGTTGGACCAGCCGCCCCTTATCCGAATCCGCCAGCGCAATATCGTCAGCGTACATGAGCAGCCATGGAGGCTGCTCGTGTGCATCCCTGATGGCAACGGACAGTGCATCCAATATTACGCTGAACAGGAACGGGCTTAGGACGGAACCCTGGTGAACTCCAACGGTAACAGGGAAGGGCTTAGTGTCGCCAACAGCAGTTCGCACCACAGAATCAGAATTTCGGTACATGTCTCTGATGATTTCAACATAAGCTTCCGGAACCCCTGCGCCCACCAGATCATCATGCGAGGAACACAGTCGAAGGCCTTCTGCAAATCTAGGAATAGAAAATGCAGAGGCGTATTCTTCGTCCTGTATTTCTCCATAACGATCCTGAGGGCGAAAACAGGGTCCATGGTGCCATGCCCGGGGCGGAAACCATATTGACACCCAGAGACAGTGCACTCCTGTCGGATCCGAGAGTCCACTATCCGCTCGTAGAGCTTCATGGTGTGGGACATGACCTTTATACCTCGATAACTGCCACACTCCTGCACCGATCCCTTGCCCTTGAAAACTGGGGTAATAACACTCAATCTCCATTGGGCAGGGATCTCGCCGGTCTCGAGTATGCGGTTAAAGAGGTTGGTCAAGATGCCCACACCACGAGGACCCATCGCCTTCCACACTTCGATAGGGACTCCATCGGCTCCGACAGCTTTCCGATTCTTCATGCGGCGAAGAGCCTTGAGGACTTCGTCAGGCGTAATCGGTGGCACAAGTCCTTGATTCGGAGGGAGTTCCGGCGGCTGCACCTCTTTGTACTGCTTATTCAGCAGGTCGTGGAAATAAGAGCGCCATCTCTCCTTCACCGCGAGATCCTCGCAAAGCAGGTTACCATCGGGGTCTTTTACACAGCGGCACTTGAATATATCCTGCGCCGCTTTTACCCTCGAACGTGCCAACTTATAAATAAGCTTCTGCCCCTCAGACGTTTCCAACTTATCGTACAGTGACAGTAAGTGGTTCTGTCTGGCTCTGGCTACTGCTCTTTTTGTGGCACGTTTGGCGGCTTTATACGAGTCGCGATCTTCAGGAGAGGGCTTTCTTCGCCTTAGTCTCCCTCTGGACTGTGTCGTCCCACCACCAAGTCTCCCTGTCACATTTGCGTCCACCTTTAGACATGCCAAGACTGCCTTCGCCGCACCAGTGATCGATGCCTGAATCCTATCCCAGTGGTCCTGGACTAGTTCGTTTTCGGCACCAGCGCACTTGTCACCGATAGCCGAGACAAGCTTCTGGGATCTGGTTTCATCCAGCATCCACCATCTGATTTGGCGATGACATTGCTCAGGGTGTTTGTCTTTGGGTTTCACACAGAGATCCATGACAAGAAGACGGTGTTGATCAGTAAGACTCTCACCGGGTATGACTTTGCAGTTAGCTACGTTGCCGATATGATGTCTCCTGGTGATTAGAAAATCGATTTGGGTAGCGTGCCTTCCACTCTTGTAGGTGATCAAGTGGTCGGGTTTCTTTTTGAAGTAAGTGTTCACGAGGGCCAGGTCGGCAGTGGCACACGTACGTAGGATTTCTTCCCCTTCCGCATTCCGACTGCCGTACCCGTAGCCTCCGTGAACACGCTCAAATTCCACCCCCATCTCGCCAACATGACCGTTAAGATCACCACCCAAAACGATCCCCTGTGACAACGGGATGGCTCCAAGGACCTCACCGAGTTTGTTCTAAAACAGTATCTTATCAGCGTCGCTACAACCGACCTGCGGCGCATAGGCACTTATTAAGTGGGTTACAACCCCCTCGATAAGCACCTTCACGGCCATAAGTCGGTCGCTAAAGCGTTTTACCTCCAAGATACAATCATGAAACCCCTCAGCGAGTACCACAGCCACCCCGTTCTCTCCACCAGGTGCACCCGTGTAGATCAGCTTGTAGCCGTTCCCAATGTGCCGGGATCTGCTGCCTTTCCATCGAGTCTCCTGCAGGAACGCCACGGCCACTTTTCGCCTGGAAAGTACGTCGGCTAGCTCCCTCGCGCGTCCGGTTAGCGTGCCAATGTTCCACGTTGCGAAGCGGAGTTTCTTTTTGTGAGTTGGGGCTCGCGTCTTTGGCCGTGCCCGCCCATGGCACGGTAGCCCTCGTCCACTTCCCACAGGAGTCGGGCGAGGCTCCTGCGCGCCGTTATGCGGCGGCGCCCTATCTGTGGGACAACTACTTTCTATACTTTCCATATGATGCGGCTTACTTTTAACTTTTACGGGAGCGACTGCCGTCTGACCCCCCAACCCCAGAGAGGAAAAGTCAGCGCCAGAGCCTCGTCCGTCTCTCAGCAGGTGCACCAGCTTGCAGGTGAGGTTGACTTGGGCCCAAAGATCTTAGCGGGCCCCATACGCACCCTAAATATACCTACTAGTTTAAATGCTATAATTTTGTTTAATTTTTATTTATCAATTAAGGATATTTTAGCCTTTAACTAATACAGCTAAACTTCTTAAAAATATATTTGTTTAGCATTGCAAATTCCCATTTCCTAACCTCATTTTCCATCTATATCTGAGATTCTTCTCTTTATCTAAGATTCTTCTCTATATCTGAGATTCTTCTCTATATCTGAGATTCTTCTCTATATTTGAGATTCTTCTCTATATCTGAGATTCTTCTCTATATCTGAGATTCTTCTCTATTTCTAAAATTCTTCTCTATATCTGAGATTCTTCTCTATATCTGAGATTCTTCTCTATTTTTGAGATTCTTCTCTATATCTGAAATTCTTCCCTTTATCTGAGATTCATCTCTATATTTGAGATTCTTCTCTATATTTGAGATTCTTCTCTATATCTGAGATTCTTCTCTATATCTGAGATTCTTCTCTATTTCTAAAATCTGAGATTCTTCTCTATATCTGAGATTCTTCTCTATTTTTGAGATTCTTCTCTATATCTGAAATTCTTCCCTTTATCTGAGATTCATCTCTATATTTGAGATTCTTCTCTATATTTGAGATTCTTCTCTATATCTGAGATTCTTCTCTATATCTGAGATTATATGTTAATATGTATGTGTGGAGTTAATATGTGCCAACATCAATGTTGGCGTCAGACAGACAAAAAAACGACGGTATTTGGTGGTATTAGTTACTTACCTACATTTTAGCCAAGGGGCAGGTTGCACCCTTTTAGCATGTTTGCAAAAGTAGTAGTTTTTTGTGTAGTTCCGTGAACTTATAAGTGATTCATGTTTTTTTTGTTATTAATTAAAATGTTCGAGAATATGTCATGTCAACTTAACAATTATTTTATTAATTAATCAATTAATTATTTTATGGATGTAATTTTTACTTATTGTTACTAGTTAAAATAATGAAAAATATGGCCTTTTTTGTAAGCTAGATCTAGATCTTTCTAGAATCTCATTGGTTTGGTATAAAAGGGTCGGGGTTCGAGAGCAAAGCAAGTAGTCTGGACTGGATAGCGAAATGGTCAACAAGTTAGTTATAAATTAGAAATGAAGGAGATCACTGCGAATCAGGAGTATTATTGCAACCGTGCAACTGGGTGTATCCTCAGACCTAAGCCAAAAAGCAAATTTAAAAATATTTAATTTACCTTATAGCTATATCTTTTAACAATTTTCAAAAGTTAAACAGGTTTTTTCTTAATGTTTTCAAGATTCCTATTAACAGGACATGTGGCGTAAGTTTTACATTTGTTAACCGTTTTTCACTTGGAAATTGGAAAACGGCTCAATGAACATTGGTTATTTTTAAATGTGATTTACTTTAACACTTTCACAGTCCAGCCAATTATTTGGAATTTTCTGCCCAGTCCAAGCAATTGTCTATGGTGATTGACGGGTACCGCATGTGGGTCCCGGGACTCCCCGGACTCCCAAATACAAGTAATTAGCCTCAGGAGTCCTGGGGTCCCACATGTAAGACCTATTTTATTTACCCTGTGCAGTTTATTTGACTCTGTGGAATTATATATTTATTTATCACTATCTTGAAGATAATATACCCCGTAAGGATGACAAAAAATTTATAAGAAGACGGTGTTCACTGTGTTACGATGAACAGCAAAAATTGGGACTAACGGTCGCTCAAGCAAAAAAAAAAAAAACGTGTGGCACTCGAGGACTGCCGCGGTAAAGCTATTGCATAAAAAGGTTTCTTGAAGCAAGAAGTAATCCCTCTTCCTATAGTTCCTTTAAACGCTCGAGAATAATTTCTTGTCTTAGTAAATGATCTTATAAAATAATAAAAAAATAAATAAAAAAAAATTGTCGTCCGACATTTGTCGTCCGCCATTTGTCGTAAAAAAAATTAAAAAAATTCGTCCGACATTTGTCGTCCGACATTTGTCGTCCGCTTGATAAAAACTTTTCCGTAGAGTCCATGGATATATTTCTGCTATGAAACACTATGACTACAGGGTCCTCCATATGGGACCCGGACGTGTAGAGCTATACGTCCGGGTCCCACATGTGGTACCTGGACAGGGAAAGTGTTAAATGTCTCATTTTTTTTATTCGTCGAAAACAAGCGGGTAATAAGTAAAGGTGTAGATAGTATATTTTTATAATCGGCTCACAAAGCGCTTTAATTTTACATTCTACACGATTTGTAACATTTTCTTTTAAATTCCATACAAAATAAGTAAAAAAAAAATTCACCCACTCCTCCTCAGCGGGGTGTTTTCCACTCCCTTTCCGCTCTCGACGCGACGTCTCCCGGGTCCTTTCCAGTCCCACCCAAGTAACAGGTGTGCAAAGTTTTGTGTTTAATGTCAAAAATATTGGTTCCCATACATTGAATGCAAATAATGACAGTTTCTTGCTAACTGAAAACTTAACTCGGTAGCTGGTTAGGTTAGGAACTGCAAAATAATATTATTTTTATTTCGAACGTAATCCTCTTCTAAACCTGACCCGAAATGGTGTTCCCAGTCCGAATTCAAAGACGATCGAAACGGAAACAAAAGCAATATTTTAGTTGTGCTGCCATCTAGTGGCTTCGCTACTAAAGCAAACAACATACCTACGCTGTCTACTACTACCACCTACTACATCGAGTAGGTTTCAATAAAACTAAATGTCGTAATGCGTTTTTCTCTAATATAACGAAATTTCAATTGGTCAAAGCTATGATCTTCGAGGTAAACTAAAACTGCCCTATGAGAATTATATAATAGCAATGATATTTATTGAGCTTCTTCTTTTCGTATAGTGGTGTGGCTCACCTTTGTTAGAGTTTTCAGATCGCCTTAAGGCCTCTAACTTGACCTAACGACTGCTACTAGAGGTAGCAACCGGGACCAACGGCTTAACGTGCCTTCCGAAGCACGGAGACGATCACGAAAACACATTTTTGCCACACTGTTAATTGGTCACCACCCATCGCTTAACTCGCACGACCGTAAACGATCAGCGAGCGTCACTTTGCTATGACCCCCCATAAGAGCTAAATGTAATAAAATTTTATGACTGCATAATTTCTGCCTGTGAATAGTTTAGGTATCACAGTATGTCATAAACAAGTGATGACTAACGCTTGTGGGGAACTGACAATGGGATATAAACATGATAGAACTCTGTGGCGAGTGTATTGTCATAACTTAATTACATTTTAGCTAGGTGCCTTACATGGCTTAAAACTATTAGTCAGTTAAATTCTTATGTCCTTGGTCTCGTATACCGGTAGTGCAAAAAACATCACGTACGTTCGACACTGTACTCGGTTCCTTGACCACACGTTCTGCTATTCTAGACCAAGAACAGCAGAATGCGTGATCAGGTATGTGTGTACGTGATCAGACATGGGGCACGATCTGGCTTCTCTCACCTCGTCTCCCAAACTGCCATCTTGATATGGAGGACATTACTCCATCAGTTTCTCTCTCGATGTGGTAAGTAGTCTGGTAAGTATATGAGCACTTTCTGGTTGTATGATTCTTGATCAAGTGAGCCTTGGTCGCCCAGGTTGTGAGTGAAGCTGGAAGCTGTTGACTAGACAGACATGACAATTTTCGATAGTCTTTTGTTTCGATTTCGATGGTCTTTTCGATCATTTTGACGTCTAATAAATTGATGGATCACTGCATTCACAAAAAAGTGTCATGGTAATATTGTGTGACGTCTAGTCACGTTCCCATTGTATGACGTCAATCTTATGTTCCCAATGTGTGACGTCGTTGTCACGTTCCGGTGATGTCATGTCAACAATGACGCATGTCACACAGCACGCAGCAATATAAAACAATGTTGTTTGTTTGATCGTTTTTTGTTTCCATTTTGATCGTCTTTTACTTGGACTAAGGGGACGGATAAGATTGAAAAAATTTAAAACAGTTCAGCGCTTAACTGCTTCCCCAGTCCAGGGGGACCGTCAATCGTGAGATAGTTCTTGACAGGGGGGCCGTTGAGCGTAGGGGGACCTTTCGGGACCTTTAATCGTGAACGAACAAAAGGTCAACAATTTTTTTATATTTGCACATAAAGACTTCTCCTTATCGTTGGTGCTGGTGTGGTTAATGCGAATATGATCGCGTTGACATTATCAGGATCTTGGTTTATATCTTTATAATTCTTGTATTCATAACACTGTTCCAATCATGGATACTTTCTCTTTCTCTCTCTGAACTTGACCTAAAAAATTTTTTTGAGTTGCCGGATACAAGTTTTATTCGTAATTTATTTGGTGGCATATACTTTATACGCACGCATGGCACATACTCATTTCTCATTGACTTTAATTGGTCAGATGTCGTTAGTCAGTCACCATTGTGTAGAGACGAAATAAACGTGATTTAAATACCGATTTAAAGCACATTTTAAAGAATTATTTAAAGACACACTGATCACCGGATCAGTGTGTATTTCGACGTGATCCGTGGTTTAATGTCGCCCGGGGCGGAGTCATAATTTCCGCCCTTTTGACGTCATAAAAATAATAATGTTGGCAATTTGTCGCCCTTTTCACGTCATAAAAATAATAATGTTGGCAGTTTGTCGCCCTTATGACGTCTTAAAAATAATAATGTCGGCAATTTGTCGCTCTTTTGACGTCATAAAAATAATACTGTTTGCAATTTTTCGCCCTTTTAACGTCTTAAAAATAATAATATTGGCAATTTTTCGCCCTTTTGACGTCTTAAAAATAATAATGTTGGCAATTTGTCGCCCTTTTGACATCATAAAAATAATAATATTGGCAATTTGTCGCCCTTTTGACGTCATAAAAATAATAATGTTCAAAAATGCGCGACTCATGATTTGCAACAACTGTATTGGGCGGGAGGGACATTCAATATGTGAAAGTGGGTAAGAGCCAACTTCTTGAAAAAATAATTGTCTGACTGACCGCCAGTGTTCCCCCAGCGCTACGCTACTGGTAATCGTCGAATCGGTGTAAGAGTTGTAAGAAGCGTACGTAATGTATACGTAGCCAAACAAAACGATTAAGCTGCCGTGAATTGACTTGAATAACGCTGTTATAAATTTTTAGAGAACCTTATTATTAGCGAAGCGAGAAGCGAGATTCATCATAAACCAGAACACATGCCCATTGATTGTCAGCCTATTGCAAAAGTGCGTTAGCCTAAACAAGAACAGATCTCGTTTTGGCACCGGACACTTTAAATGCAGAGCAATACCGTGATGAGGTTGAGTACTCTATGGTGATACCCCACCAACAGTAGCTCGACCAATACTATTTAATGTTCATGCAAGATAATGGACGTATTCACACCGTAAGGCTGGTTGTGAACGAGTTCAGCGAGTACAATATCACCCTTTTGTAACCGTGGTACACCCAGTAGTACCACTAGTGGTACTACGGTTACTTTTTCATTACCGTGGTACCCCAGTAGTACCTCTGGTGGTACCACAGTTATAAAAAAATAACCGTAGTACCACAGGTGGTAAAGTAGTACCAGGGTAATAACCGTGTTACCACTCAGTTTTACTCTTACTGTGAGTAGGACCAACTGCAACAACTGTATTGGGCGGGAGGGACATTCAATATGTGAAAGTGGGTAAGAGCCAACTTCTTGAAAAAATAATTGTCTGACTGACCGCCAGTGTTCCCCCAGCGCTACGCTACTGGTAATCGTCGAATCGGTGTAAGAGTTGTAAGAAGCGTACGTAATGTATACGTAGCCAAACAAAACGATTAAGCTGCCGTGAATTGACTTGAATAACGCTGTTATAAATTTTTAGAGAACCTTATTATTAGCGAAGCGAGAAGCGAGATTCATCATAAACCAGAACACATGCCCATTGATTGTCAGCCTATTGCAAAAGTGCGTTAGCCTAAACAAGAACAGATCTCGTTTTGGCACCGGACACTTTAAATGCAGAGCAATACCGTGATGAGGTTGAGTACTCTATGGTGATACCCCACCAACAGTAGCTCGACCAATACTATTTAATGTTCATGCAAGATAATGGACGTATTCACACCGTAAGGCTGGTTGTGAACGAGTTCAGCGAGTACAATATCACCCTTTTGTAACCGTGGTACACCCAGTAGTACCACTAGTGGTACTACGGTTACTTTTTCATTACCGTGGTACCCCAGTAGTACCTCTGGTGGTACCACAGTTATAAAAAAATAACCGTAGTACCACAGGTGGTAAAGTAGTACCAGGGTAATAACCGTGTTACCACTCAGTTTTACTCTTACTGTGAGTAGGACCAAGATAATTATTTTCAACCACTTTTTATTATTTAGTAAACTAGAATAGAATTTCCAAGGAAAACAAAAGACGATCGAAAATAATAAACAAAAGACGGTCGTAACGGAAACAAACGACGATCGAAAAAATAAACAAATGAAGATCAGAAAACCAATGAATTTGGATAACGGCGACAAATGGCAAGTAACTGTCAAAATGACAGACGTCAAAGTGACAGCTGTCAAACTTAAAACTGCTATAGCTCAGAAACTATTGATCCTAGATTGACATTTTGACAGTTACTTGCCATTTGTCGCCGTTATCTAAATTCATTGGTTTTCTGATCTTCATTTGTTTATTTTTTCGATCGTCGTTTGTTTCCGTTACGACCGTCTTTTGTTTATTATTTTCGATCGTCTTTTGTTTTCCTTGGAAATTCTATTCTAGTTTACTAAATAATAAAAAGTGGTTGAAAATAATTATCTTGGTCCTACTCACAGTAAGAGTAAAACTGAGTGGTAACACGGTTATTACCCTGGTACTACTTTACCACCTGTGGTACTACGGTTATTTTTTTATAACTGTGGTACCACCAGAGGTACTACTGGGGTACCACGGTAATGAAAAAGTAACCGTAGTACCACTAGTGGTACTACTGGGTGTACCACGGTTACAAAAGGAATATCACGGTGGCCTGCGCAGTCTGCCGATCTCAATTCCATTGAATATGCGTGGGCTTCGCTAGGCAGAAGAGCTTTCAGGAATTTTCCTAAACATTTTAATACGAAGAAAGAATTTTTTCATACCTTCTCAGAGTATAGAAAATTATTCCTCAGACAACAATTGATATCCCCTTACTTAGTATGCCACGTTGATATAGAGTCTTTTATGCTGTCTACCAACAGATGGCTAAAAAGTTACTAAGAGATTTTTTTTTTACTAAATTTTAACATGTCAATAGATTTTTTTATTAAAATAAACTTTTTTTGTTTCTCAGTTTCGGCACTATTTTCAACTTTGTCCTATGGCAACTCTTCAATAAAATCACAGTATTAAAAGGAGTATAAAATTTCGCTTCTATTGACATACAACACTCAAGACAAAAACCCAAAAAAATACAATTTTTCCCCAATAAACACTATTTTACCCGCGTTCCCTAGACTTTGTTGATGTGTGTAGATTATACCTATTTAATACTTATTAAAGTCTCGATTAAAGGTCGCTGCATACGTAACGGGAAAAACCTCGGACGGGACGGGGACGTGACGTGCGTCGTTCATAAAGTGTTCGTGGACTTTAATAGTAGTTTACCACACAAGGTATGTAAGCGAGCTATTACAGAACAAGATCCAATATGGCGCCCGTGGGAGCGCAGCTCGCAAAGGGCGCTATGGATCGAGTGCACCCGAGATATTAAGACGCACGAGCGAGCGAAGCGAGCGAGGGTGAATATAGTTCGAGGGTGTAATAGCTACTTACAACCGAGGTAAGTATACTACTTTACATCATTCATGCGAGGTAAATAAATGATGAACTAGCTTATACAAGTATGTTCTTTTTTTAAATTTCAATACAGTCGTCGCTAGTGAACAAACATTTAGTTCAAATGAAATGCCGCTATTTTCATTTTTTTACAGTATAAATCATTTTATGAAAAAAAAAATTGACCAAGGTGTTTTGCATAGCTTGAACTGAAATAATTTTAAATAATTTTTATCGTTTTTTTTTCAGTAATTTTTCGTCATTTTATAACAAAAGAGATTGGCTAACCAAGGAGTTTGACATAGCTTGAATGGTAAAGTGAACTTTACAGTTCAAGCATTCACCCTATGCTTGAATGGTAAAGTGATTTGAAAATGGAACGTTCCATCTAAACAATGCACTGGTTGTAAATGACAACTTACACAGCCTCTTACCATACTAGTAAATCCTACTTACCGAGCAGTATGATGTAAACATAAGTAACGTGATATTTCTCGTGCCGGGCGGAACGTGACATTTTCTTGACATCGTTTCTTACAAAATATCACGTCCCGTCAGGCACGAGAAAAATCACGGTACGTATGCGGCGACCTTAAGGTGAAAGCGCACCGGCGCGGGCGCTCTCTCCATACAAACGTAGTCGACTGTTTCCTCCCTGGATAATGACACTAGAGCAAATATTTTTGATGCTGAAACCTATAACTGCCATGACTATGCCCATAAGTCTACATTTTCATTTTCTTATTATCATGGAAATTAAGATTAAAAAAAAACATAGGTCATGGCAGTTATAAGTTTTATGCAACAAAAATATTTACCCTAGTGTCATTATCCAGGGAGGAAACAGTCGACTACGTTTGTATGGAGAGAGGGCCCTTTTCCTCTTAAGTAGTAAGTTCACGTGAGCTTAATCGTTATGTGGAGCATAAAAAGAGAAATGCAAGTATCACAAGATCCACCCCGACAAATGGTAGACAACAGTGAATTTTAGCGTGCCATTCAATTCACTAGTGGCTCAAGATGGTGGATCCCAATGGACAGAAGAATATGAAGAAGGTTTGCGGACGATAATTTTAAGTGATAACGTCATAAGAAACCATTGATGGTAACCATAGCAACTATAATACGTTGCTATGATTACCTTGTTAATAAAGCTCACGTTCCCGTAACGTAAGCTGAAGGTGAGTGTGACGTCACACTTTTTTGCGAGTGCAGTCCGGTGTTCATCGATTTAAAGGACGTTATGACGTCAATGTTTTTTTATTTAAAAGAGTTTTATGAAACCTCAATGTACATCACTTATGCAATAAAATTTCTTGATTCTTGACTGCTCAACTGCTCTTGAGGCAATGAATTCTCAAAAATAGTAGTTAATTAGTGAATGTAGTTCATTTAAATCAGTACATTAATTGCGAATTGATTAAGGCAAAAGAAGAATAAAAATGGTATTAAAATGACCGCGAATGAATTGCAACTGCTGACTAAAATTAATAAATTCGCAGCAATGACGCATTCTTGTAACTAGCATAATTGCGAAATAATTGCGTGTTCGATATTAAGACTCTAGTCTTTGACCGTGGGAACTTCTGATAGAACACACACATTGATATTTTCTAATCACACAGGTGCAACGCAGTATTAAAATTACGCACCCTGGAAACAAATAAATCTACTTTCGATGCATCGTACATTTTGTACAAGTTACATATTCATCAAGCGTTCGTCTTCGTAGGATGTTTATGAATATCATAGAAAACACACAATGTATGTAGTAATTAACTTGTCACATCGCAAAGACTGCAGTCCGGTAGTAAGTAGCTGGCGGGAAAGGGTGGGGTCCGAGTGTATGTTTTTTTGGTATTTTGTTTGATAACGAAATTTGTCAAAAAGTAAATGTTCTGTGCTATAATCATTTTTATATTTATATATTTTTATAATAATAATTATGCGAAATAATTAATACATCCGTCTCTATATATTGAAAATTCACACATAAACGTTCGTCTGTACCTATGTGCCCTGCTAAGGAACAGGTTAAAACGTGTCGGTATCGGCATCATATAATATTATACAAATATTCAGGAAAACTACCAATCTTTATAATATTCGACACAGTTGGGTAAAAAGCCTACCAAACTAAATCATACCTTTTCCATATTTTTATTTTATTTTTGACAACTCAATAAGTTTCAATTTTAATTTCTTTAGAGACTGTAGTCCTGCAAAAGACAGGAACGTCAAATACTAGTTGAAGTTCCCGCAAATTGTTTGTAAAACATACCCAATCAGAGATCGAAATGTAAAGATCTTTGGACACAACCGGCATAGTAATTTAAAATGCCGCTGTGCAGTTTGACACCCTATTGATAAAAGGCATTACAACAAAAAAAATATGTCTTCACACCAAACCTCTAAAGCAGCTCAGAAACGGGATATTCAAATAAAGGCATTGTGACCACTATGTTTGTTTCCAGGAATTGATCTCCATTAGCAACACTATCGATTGGTACAAAAATATACGATGATTATTATTTTGCAAAATGAACAGGTTCGATTCCCGGCAAGGGAAATGACTTTTTCAAAAATCGAATGATGCAGTTTTAGATTTTGTCAAAATCGGGCACGCAACTTCTTTCAGCATTTTTCGCTATCTCTTATGGTTTAGGATATAGCCTTGAAGGCCCACATAAAAAATTCACCCTGTATGCCTACACTAAAGATGAATAAATAAAAAATATCAAAACTAATTACCTATTATTCAAAACTTTTTTGCTAACGCTACTTGAAGATGACCCAGTTGGCACAATGGTCACCATGCCGCCGGACTGCCAAACACAGGGTTGCGGGTTCGATTCCCGCCTCAGACAAGTATTTATGCTTAAATATTTGTCTGAGGTCTGGTTGTTTCTATGTATTATAAGTATATATTTACAAAAAAATGTGTGCGTGTACAGTCACATTACCAATTAGCTGAACCCCACGTGACCTAGAGCTCACTCGCAAATCTGTAAGGTTGTAAAGTAATGTTACCTGATTCTGATTTTTTTTTACAATATTACTATACAATACAATGTGCAATATAAAAAAATAACAAAAAAGGTATACACTATATTTTTTACAGATATGCGAATGTGCTCTGGGTCACGTGGGGTTCAGCTAATTGGTAATGTGACTGTACTTATGCACGCGCGTGAGAAGTTATACGGCCGGCTGTCTAATATTTGCGCAGCTTCAACATGTGGTTTTTGTGTAACAGATGCGCACGCATCTAAAATTTCACTCTCGCAGCTTCAACCTGTTTTACTTTTGGGTTGCGCAGCTTCAACATGTGACTTTTGTGTAACAGATGTGCACGCATCTTAAAATTTCACTCTCGCAGCTTCAACTTGTTTTACTTTTGGGTTGCGCAGCTTCAACATGTGAATTTTCCGTGTGACGGTGCTGCGCGCGCATCATAAAAAATTACTCTCTTCATTTTTCATAACGCGCCTAAATAAGCATAACTTCAAAAAAAGACTTCGTCGTAAGTCTTTTTTTTCTTTCAAGTCTTTTGTAGTATATTGTAGTATATCCGTTGTCTAGCACCCATAACACAAGTCTAGTTACTTAGCTTAGGGCTAGATGGCGATGTGTGGAATGTCCTGCAATATTTATTTAATTATTTATAAACTGTCATTTTCGATTTACTTTGACAAGGTTCCTATTCTCATTGTGCGCGGATTATACCTAGTTTGACTCCTTGCTCGAAGAATAGGTACAAATTAGTTGTCGTGTCCAACACTCGCACCCCACCCTTATGCCAGGTCAAACAATAAATGTCGGGAAACAAATGGACGTGCTCTCACCTTGAATACTGAGAAGACACTGACATTTTTGCGCGCCGTTACGTCTAATATAAAGCAAAATTTCGGGAGCTACTGCTTCATACTAAAATGTATGGGCAGCGAGGAATGATTTTAACCAAAAAAAATATCTATGTTTCGGCATTGATTATTATTATTTGGTTTCAATAAGTAAAAAACTGCAATGATGAATGCATTCTCTATACTTTTGTCTCACAATTTAACCAAAAATATTTTCAAATATAACAACGAAGTAGCACAGATACTTAAAATAGAAAAGGTCGATTTCGATGTTTTTCATCAAAGTTAATAATTGTTTTTTCAAAAACTATGGATTATTTTCAAAATATCTGATAGTGAAACTGTAGACTCATCTAATAAGCTATCGAGATTCCTTTTTAGTGTCTTATAATGCAGGGAGTTCTTCAATATTTCTAAAATAGTAAATGACGTTTTGCTCGTATCTTAGGGACTCGCCCCTTAACTCGAACAGACATTGTTACTGTCACTCAATAGCTGCAAAGAGAGACTCGTCACTACATAGTATAAAATAAAGTCACTTTTCGCCGTCCCTATGTCCCTATTTCCCTTTGTATGCTTAGATCTTTAAAACTACGCAACGGATTTTGATGCGGTTTCTTTTAATAGATAGAGTGATTCAAGAGGAAGATTTATATGTATAATACATGCATAATATAGCCGTGCGAAGCCGGAGCGGGTCGCTAGTATAAAATAAAGTCACTTTTCGCCGTCCCTATGTCCCTATTTCCCTTTGTATGCTTAAATCTTTAAAACTACGAAACGGATTTTGATGCGGTTTTATTTAATAGATAGAGTGATTCAAGAGGAAGGTTTATATGTATAATACATGCATAATATAGCCGTGCGAAAGTGAGTAGCTAGTTTAAACTAAAACAAGTCTTATTTCTTGTTTCAGATAAGTACAATGTCGCTGGGAAACGTCTGCAGTCGCGGTAAAGAGTTGCCAATTAGTCCCGTTAACATTGTGAATATTGTGCTTTTATTTTTGATTATGCTTGTAGTTGGTAGGTTTCTTTACGATTGGTATAGTTTTAAAAAAACTGGGAAACTACCGTGGTTGTCTTCGATATTACCATAATCTGTAAGACTAAGTAAATATATAAGTTTTGTTATGAATTGTCTATAAAATCGGTCAGCAGAGTAGGGGGTCACTTGCTGAAACCAAATGTAACGAATGTAACATCAGGATAGACCCCAATAGTGAAAATCTGATTTCAATTTTGAATTGTAAAAGTAACAGAGAAGCAAACAAAAGACAGGCAGACATGAATTTTAATAAAAACAATATATTTTTGTTTTAGGACTACTTTATTCCTAGTCTCAACTTTTAGGGTTCCGTACCTCAAAAGGTAAAGAAAGGAACCCGTATAAGATCACTTTCTTGTCCGTCTGTCTGTCTGGTATGTCACCACTGATTTTCTCAGGAACGGGTGGACCTAGCAAGTTGATTTTATTTGCTTCCGTAATACTCGTTATACTCGATTTTTTGTCTTCTCTTCCTTTATTTTAATAATTCTACTAATAATATAAAAGTGAAAATTTGAGTGTTAGTGTGTGTGTGTGTTTGTTACTCCTTCACGTAAAAACTGTTGAACCGATTGCAATGAAACTCGGTATGTAGATAGCGGGAGACCTGGATTAATACATATGCTATCTTTTTATCCCGAAATTTTCACAGGATCGGGACTTACGCGGGTGAAACGAGGGGCAGCTAGCAGAAGATATAATTAAGATATACATGTGTGGTGTCCCGTAATGAATGGATAAGCGGAATCTACGGATTGAGAACACTCTGCTGCCGGTTCAGAAAAATGAAAGTTATATTCTATGAAAGTCTCTCGTTTTCCGAGATATCACCAATTAAAAAAAACACTCCTTTCTCTATGTTTTTTGATGCCAAAACTGCAAATGAAGGAATTATTCCAATCTGTTTTTTGGATAGTATTTCGGGATAAATGTGCTATCGAACTCCCATCACGGAAACCGAGAGACTTTCATAGAACACCCATAAGGTGCTCGCTTATCCATTAATTACGGAAGAAACCCTGTATATAGATATAAAACCTATAAATAAGTAGATATAGATTTAGTAACTAGCAAATTATTGTTTTTCTGTGATCATTAAATTAAATCGAAAGTACTTACGCAACAATGTAGTTTCACTGGACTGGAACCCTATGAAATAAATTGATTGTCGTAAGTAAAAAAATGTCGTCGTTATAATTAAAACATTTCAAAGCTTTTCAGCGATATTTCAACTTCTTTATTTTGTCAGTATTTGTACTTGTAATTGCTTCGCGAAGAATTTATTCAAATTATTTTACCGACTAAGAACGTTGCTGGGATATTCTGAGTCCTTTATAACTTTTTTTGTTGTTGTTGTACCTATACTTATTATACACATAGAAATACTCAGACTAGAAACAATTACTGTAACTACAAAATTTTTGTTGGAGGCGAAAATAGAACCCGCAATCTTCAGCGTCATACACAGAGGTGTCCAGTTCCAGTCAATAACCGACCGGGATGAGCTGCGAATGGGACAAGTTGTGTACTTGGTGAATTGAGAACGAACGAGTTCCGTCGGATCAGTTCTAGTTTGCTAGAGGTAGTTTATTGACAGTTTACAATATGGCTGACCTATTTTATTTAAATAACCAAATACTTTGTTGATTCTTCGTGTAAATGGCAAAACCTTTAGGATTGAAATTGGAAATTTCAAATGGAAACTTATTAAAACTATGAAACTACATTTAAATTTTGTTAGTAGTTTCCTTTTAACATACCAGTTAGTAGTTAATTTGGCCAATGAGAATAGAAAAGTAATTTATCCTTTTGGGGGTTCAGGTTTGCTTGCGTCCCTATAATTTAGCCCTCGAAGTTCTACGCGTAACCTCAGGTTGACGTTAAAGGAGCTGACAATCAAGCGTTGGAAGGCTTTGGCTGCTTCAAACACCCCTGGACAAAGTCATGGTGCCAAGTGACTCGTCGCATTCCATCACCTTGTCCAGGCATGCCGTTTCCTTGAACTCATCGTCGCTTCCCATCAGGTGATATTATGACGTTAAATGCAAACATATTCTGCGTTAAAAATCTTAAATTATAAATGTGTAGGTATTTGTATAGATATAGATACCTAGATCATTAGATATGGTTCTATATATTTTCTACATTTATATACATACATTGGTTTATTCTTCTTGTATTATTGCTACTTTTATATTTTTAAACTCTTTGTACACTTATTTACCTTCCGCTATATTATTTTCTTTCCCTAGAGGTCTGACTGCAGGAAAGTCTGCACATAGACTTAGCAATACAAGTTTTGCACCTATATAATATAACTTTACTAGATGCTTCTAAGTCCCGATTCCGTGGGAATATCAGGAGAAAAAGTAGCATTAGCCTTCCTCGATAAATGGACTACCCAGCACAAAAATATTTTTTCAATTCGAACCAGTAGTTTCTGCGATTAGCGCGTTCAAACAAACAAACAAACTCTCCAGCTTTATTATTTTCAGTATAGGTGATGTTTTAAACAGCTAAATACTGGCACTGGCTGTACTTATTTTTTGACGTAAACGTTACAACGTTTTTTGCTTATTTATTTCCCGTCAACGAAAATTCCGGCCGGAATTTTTCTATGAAAAATTTAATAAACTGATGACAGGAAAATACTCTTCTTAAATTGATGTCATGCCTAAATTATTGTGAACATTTTTACACAAGTGGCATTCATCTATTTGTAAAGACCTTTAGAAATTCGTATTGGTATATTTTGAACATCTGTAGAACACACTGTAAAGCTTACACAAATTCGAATATTCCTAGCGGAGTTTGCACGTTGCTCAAAAGCACTCGTAACCAAGTTACCTACATATCTTAGAACTAGATACAGTATGCATCATAAGTCCACTATCAGTTTTATACTATAATTCGATACACAAGTATTGGACTTACGACCTTCTTCTAATAGACGTCACACACAAACATAAATACTCGAATTAAAAGTACTCAGTGTGTTTATTATTTTCAACATGTTAGCTGATGTCTTTAGTTGACCGAGTGGTATAAGCCGCCACCTGCTACCCCCAATCGAAGTGGGTTTGATCCACAGGTTACGTTATTATAATGTTCAAATTGTGCTGCACCAATAGACCAGCTGCCCGGTGGACCGACGACATTGTGGCGGTCGCGGGAAGTCGGTGGATGGAGGCGTCTCAGCCCCCTTAGACAAGTTTGCTTTCTATTAGCGATATCGCCAGTCGACAGATTTTTTTTATTTTTTTTGTATGAAATTTACATAAACCAAAAAAAAAATAACGTAGTCTTGCGTTAGAGAATAAAAAATGGTAATTAAGTGTCATCTTATGTCAATTTCATACAATACTTTATGACAATATCATACAAAAAAATCTGTCGATTGGCGATATCGCTAATAGAAAGCAATCTTGTCTAAGGGGGCAGGACCGCTGTTTGTGGCGTCATATGGGGGAGACCTATGTCCAGCAGTGGACGTGTATGGGCTGATATAATGATGATGAATAGTTCTGCACAGGATTATAAACGTTACGGTGACGGTGGACTTTTGAGCATTGATTGTACGTAGGTAATAAAATGATTAGTTCTCAAAATTAATTGTTTCAGCTTTAAGGTTTCAGCTCTATTAAGTTGGGAATATAGTTACCACCTCTTACTCTCCGGTTTTAATCGTTTTATGAGTGGGTTTGTTAGGTGAAGCGTAACTTCATAAATGTACGGTTTTGTACTTCATTGGAACAAGCCTAGGTTAGGGCTGTTCCGTCATCTGAAAGGTTTTACATGTTCCTTTAATTCCATGCCTACCTTGAGCTGTCAGTCTTCCTTGAGTGTTAATCAGTCTTCGTTAAAAAAAATACCGGCCAAGTGCGAGTCGAATTCGTGCACGAAGGGTTCCGTACATTATGTTTTTAGTATTTTTTGTTATAGCGGCAACAGAAAAACATCATCTGTTAAAATTTCAACTGTCTAGCTACCACGGTTCATGAGAGACCTGGAGTCTGGTCTTGGTAAAAGTGTCACGTTTTTGGCCTTTAGGTACGGAACCCTAATAACATCAAATGTGTACAGGAATTTCATTCTTAAGGTTGTGGGTTCGAAACCCAGTCGGCCAATGGCCAATGGATTTCGTTTACGATAAAATGTGCGCTAATTGACATTGATTTTAGGGTGAAGGAAAACATTGTTATGAAAGCGGCTTAGTTGGCTCCAGACGTATTAACTAAGGAGTTCTTTTGTCTGGATACGGTCGACTAAGTCGAGAGGGTTAGTAGTATAGGTGCTAAGTAAGCCTTCCTCCAACCTCACGCATAAAGGTCTGAATGACTTTTGTATTAAAAAATCAGCTGTTTTTCGAATTTACATAACCTCAAAAATTTCTTTTTTTTTTCGATTTTCCAAAAGTCTTAGAACAAAAGTTGTTTGTTTAGGTGCACAGAAGTAGCCCTCAGTATAATTTCCAATAACCCTGTACACATACAATACATAAAAACAACCAGACCAAAGACAAATATCTAAGCATACCCCTGTGTTTGGCAGTCCGGCATGGTGACCATTGTGCCAACTGGGTCATCAAAATACATCAGTATATGCCCACATCCCTGTGATGTGGTTGTGTTGTATTCAATAACACTGGGCTTCGGTAACGATCAAGGATAGATGACCAATTATTTTGCCAAAAGTCAATATTGTATTGTAACCGCTTACCGGGGACCCATTGATGTAGGTCTAGGTAAGTTTGTGGTGATCGACTAAACCATGTGGAAAGGAGTGTTGATGATAAAAGTGTTGGCTATATTACTAGCTGCGCCCCGCAGTTTCATCCGTGTAAGGGTGACAAATCAACATCGAGCTATGTTGCGCTGCACTGCGCTGTGCTGTGCTGTGTTTCTTAAGCTATGTTTTTTTAACAATCAACATCAAGCTGTGCTGCGCTTTGTTTAGCTTAGTATAAAGTAATCAGCAGCTCGTGTAGTCGTTGATCTCGTCAAAGATGACTTTATTTAAAAAAAAAACGTAAACATTACATCATAGTTGAATCCGATGAAGATGAAAGTGAAGAAGAAGTTCGGCACAACGCGGCTCAGCACCGCGGGTAGCGCGCCTCGCTCGAGACTGCTGCGTTTCGCAGCACAGCATGGTTTGTTTGTATCCTCATTAAAATATTAGACGAGCGAGTTGACCAAACATAGCACAGCGCAGTACAGCGCAGCATAGCTCGATGTTGATTTGTCACCCTTAGTCCCGATTCCGTGGAAATATCGGGATAAAAAGTAGCTTATGTGTTAATCAAGGTCTCCAGCTATCTAGATACAGAGTTTCATCGCAATCGGTCCAGTAGTTAAGGAGTAACAAACAAACATACACACACACAAACTTTTACAGTTTTAATATAAGTTGGATTTGAATACCTTTATAAATTTTGGCATTATGTTTTTCGTATATTATTTGAAACAAATGCTATTGATTTCAATTTGTTTTGAGTACCTATATAAATTCGTGGAAAGATAAACTACAGTCGTTACGCACAGAAAAAATTGATTTCTTCAAGCAAGTACCTATAAATAATGTTTTACCTAGAGACGCTAGAGAATCATTTCTAGTTTTCTTTATGTGTTCTTGAAAATAATAAACAGTAAGTATTATTCTTAATTCAAGAATGTTGCTTTTAAATTTAGATTTTTTTTACACAACAACAAGAATATATATTATCTAGCGTCTATCTTTATAGGGAAAACATTATTTATAGATTTTTTTGGGACTATTTTTGAGGTGATAACTTCAAAGTGTGACGTCACGTCACGTTCCACTCACGTTACGGGAACGTGATCGTTATTGACAAGGTAACCATAGCAACGTATTTTTGTTCAAAGAAACCTTTTTATATTATCTAACAAGTTTCATTGAAATCAACTCCGTATACAGGAAAAGTATTTTTGTAGTGCACAAATTTCGGTATGTTTTAAGCACATTAAAATAAAAAAATACTGTTTTTTTTTATTTTAGAGCTAACTCAAAAACTCTCTCTACTTTGGCCATATTGCGCGCAGGAGCTCTGACAATCTCGAGCGCCTAATGGTGACGGGGAAGGTTGAGGGCAAAAGACCACGAAGGCGAAGCCCCAAACGGTGGACCGACCAAGTATCCGAACAGCTGGATATACCGCTCAGCACGGCTCTACACCGGGCGTCGTCGGACAGAGTCCATTGGAGGAAGACAGTACATCGACTGCACCAGCAGAGTCACGATCCTCAGCATTGAGGGAACGAGACGGAGGAGGAGGAACTCAAAAACTCTCAGAGCTATAACCATTTAAGTATTTCTAACAAAACGACGAAGTCCATGGACACAATACTAGCGCCAGCGAGTTTTCTAAATGAAGGTAGGTGCCAACGTGTCACTGTGTGTATCAATACTGAGATACCCAATAATTTAGAAATTGCAGGAAGTTTTTCACATTAAGTTTTGTTTTTTTTTTAAATTTATTTTTGCGTAAATGTACTCCACTGCCGACATATATTCAGCAGAAAAAAAATGTGCACTACAAAAATACTTTTCCTGTATACCTAGTTTTTAAATGAAGAAATAATAAACAAACATACAAACTTTTTCACCAGAGTCAGTCAGCTAAATAAAGTTTGTCTAGGGATACGTTATACGTAACTACAAATTATTATAAAGTTTAGTCCCAAGACTATTGAATGAAAGATATTTGAAGTCTTCTTCGTCTTTGAAGTTCTCATAACCTTTAACAAGAGTTGAATATTTTGAATTATTGTTAGGGTAAAATGTTGTTATAATATATCTCAATTTAGGTGAGTTGGTACCTTCATCGATTTTCTCAGTTTGATAAGATTTTCATATTAAAATGTTTGGCATTTCAAATCACATAAAAGCGTGGGTTTTGTGAACGTAATATTTCGATGCTACGAAATTTAAAATATTATGTAGTATGACTAATACGTAATATGATGGCAAGAAATTTGAAATATGTATTATGTAGTATGACTAAGTATCTCAAATTGCGTAACGTAAACATAACTTGTAAAAAACCTAGTCTCGCAACTCGTTCTTCTACCGTAAAAAGTTGTAAGATCCATGTAATACCAAGTTGATTAATTTATTCAGTTCCTACTTAAGGGGACCTTCCGTCTTTTTAACCTAATAACATCTTATAGTGACGCATATCAATATTAAAATTCAGGCTTGTAGTTGTATCCACAACGAAGTTATAGAGAGTCGAAAATGGCCTGAAGTGTTTCGAGAAAAGATGGTAAGTACAGCAGTGCCGCAGCAGTGCTCGACTTGGTGTGGGCAACCCAGATCATTTCGACGATTTTTTTTTACATATTATTATGATAGGTCAGCGTTTAACTACTATAACACCTGCCTAATGGTAGGTGCCACCAATGCGGCCTTAGATGTAACACGTCAGGAAAGACAGACGCAGGCAACCGATTTCATTCCCTTGCAGTACGAATAAGGAAGAACGCATAGTGCGGACGTCTGGTATGTCCACCATGAATAGGTGCCGCACACAAAGTCTGCCTGGTTGAATGACGAAAGAATGGAGATGACAAGATTAGGTCGTGGAGTTCTGTTGCACACTCACCGAAATGTTTCCGATAAAAAAAATGAGAGGTCCTCACTTTGTTCAACTCTTTAAGAGTGTGGTGATCATTGGGAAGCTTTTATGTTAGGCCGTCTCGTCCCTTTCTCGCTTTTCATGAGAGCTTAGGTAAGAATAACTTGCAACTTGGCACTTGGACCTTTAAATAAAATAAAATAAAAATCGAAATCGGACCAAGCATCATCATCATCCGAGCGATGTTCCCGGTTGCATCCCTCTCGGGAGCCCGGGGTCCGCTTTCCTACTTTTACGCCTCCACTTCGCACGGCATCTTGGTTAGTAAGGCCATTTGCACGCATATCACCCTTTACGACGTCAAGCCAGCACTTCTTGGGTCTACCCAGTCTGCCACGGCCCGGCGGAGGCGCCATGGCAAGACATTTATTGCCCACGTAACTAGCCGGTTTTCGCAAGACGTGACCGTACCAGCGCGCGACATTCTTGCAATTTATCTGCAATGTCTCGGACATGAAGGCTGTTGGAGGATGCGGGAGTTCCTGACGCGATCCTTTCGCGTCACTCCACACATCCAGCGCAACATCTTCATCTCCGTGACACGCAGCTCCTGCTTATGTCGCTCAAGCACCGGCCACGCCTCACTACCATACAAAAGGACAGGTCTAATGATGGTTTTATAGACCTGTCCCTTTAGTTTAACCGGCATTTTGGGATCGCAGATGACACTAGTCACCTCACGCCACTTGGCCCAAGCCGCTTAAATGCGTGACTTGACGTCGCAATCGATGTCGCCAGACGCGCGAAGCACAGGTCCCAAGTACTTAAACTGGGCTGTCAGCTCGACCATATGACCGTCTACGCAGACAGGTGTGGGATCTGTGGTATTGCAAGCCAAGTACTCTGTCTTCGCCACATTCAGTTGTAAACCGCCGTTCTCAAGCGACTCCTTCCACGTGTGTACACGTTGGACCAGCCGCCCCTTATCCGAGTCCGCCAGCGGAATATCATCAGCGTACATGAGCAGCCATGGAGGCTGCTCGTGTGCATCCCTGATGGCAAACGGACAGTGCATTCAATATTACGCTGTACAGGAACGGGCTTAGGACGGAACCCTGGTGAACTCCAACGGTAACAGGAAAGGGCCAAGCAACCTCGACTAATTGAGAACCTCCTCCTTTGTAGGGTTTCATATCTCGAAAGGAAAAAAAAAACGGAACCCTTATAGGATCACTTTGTTGTCCGTCCGTCTGTCTGTCAAGACCCTTTTTCAGGGAACGCGTGGAGGTATCAAGCTGAAATTTGAATCAAATCCTAAGGTCTACTGTCCCTTGGAGCTGTGAAAAAATTAAACTTCTAAGCTAATGCAATCAAAAGATACAGCCGTTTATGCCAGATTTTTTTTGAAGTCTGGCAAAAATATACTTACACAATCTTAAATATTTTTACGATAGTCTGAAATATATTTCGGGATAGTACTTTAGCACTGACGCAGTACCGAGTTCTCGGAAGTCCCGCGATATATAATCAAGGTCGCGCTTGTTTTTTACCAACATTTTGATAGATTCCTAGTATTTCCACAGTATATTCCTGATATAATGAAGCTATCGCCCACGAGACATATCCGTCAATTCTGCCAGCAAATACTTATGACACACACTGATGTCATCTAGGTTGCGCTGGGTTTTACCAACATTTTGATAGATTCCTAGTATTGCCACAGTATATTCCTGATATAATGAAGCTATCGCCCACGAGGCACATCCGTCAATTTCCAAAACAAATACTTATGAACCACACCGATAATAATACATAGATAAGAACTGTGCCCAACGTCACAGCATCGCAACATAGGGAGTATAAAATAACGTCGCATTCCATTCCGATGTTTGTCCCTATGTATGCTTATATTTTTAAAACTACGCAACGAATTTGATGCAGTTTTTGCACAAAAAAGTATGACGTCATTAACAAGGACCGTTTCATAGCAACGTCATGTTATTGACAAGGTGACCATAGCAACGTACCTACGATAAATACATCAACGCATAAAATCTCAATGTCAGTAGGTAGGTAAGTGTTATTTCTCTGAAATTCAAGAAGTATAATTTGTTTCGAGGTATGGTTTCTTCAAGATCACTGGAGTCACTGTCTGAGTCTGTGAACACTGCACAAACACACACACACACACACACACTAGTTTTTTTTATTTCTCGATCGCTTTCCTCGCTGAACACATCATCAGCCGGTTTCAATCCACTTCTGGACGTATGCCTCTCCCAAGATACGGCACTGAGCTCGATCTTTGTCTCTTCTTCTTCATTCACTGCCCACCGCTTTGCGTATGCTCACTGAACACTTCCATTTATATATATTTACTAGCTGCCCTCCGCGGTTTCACCCGCGTAACTCCCGATCCCGTGGGAATATCGGGATGTAAGCTATCCTATCTCTCAAGTTGGATCGAACTGCACATGGTGTGCGAATTTTATTATAATCGGTTAAGTGGTTTAGGAGTCCATTGAGGACAAACATTGTGACACGAGATTTATATATATTAAGAAAGATTAGTACATTGCGATACAAGTGTGGAAAGTTGATCATTCCATAGAGGCGGTTTATGACGCGCGAGCGGAACGCGAGCGTGGCAAAAGCCGAGATGGAATGAGCAATCCACACCTGTATCGTACGACGTTTTTTATCACAGTTGCGAATAAAAAAAAGACTTGTTAAAATTTTAATAATAAAAAGTTTTTAAGAGTTTTAGGTTATGTTTGCTATTTTTTGTTAATTACACTCCCGAAAGGCTAGGCAAAAGACTTTTAACCTATACAGCGTCTGACATACAATATTTTTTAGGGTTTTTTTCATTTGTTTTTGCGTCGGCGGTTAAAAACAGAATATAATGGTATAGAAAAAATATATTTATGTACCTAAAGAAAAAACAAAATAAAAACAAAACTCAATTTTTAATTATTTTCAAAGACGTCATCACGTAATATTATCGTTCGTTATCAGACTTTAGAGACAACCTTTTGAAAAGAAGAAAAAAGGTACCAACAAAGAGTTTTAAGCCAGCAAGGCCTAAAAACTCTTTGGATGGTACCTTTTTCTATACATCAAAACAGTATAACCCAGATAAAGGAGATCATTCATGTTTCTAACAAAAAATACCAACAAAAAAAAATGCCGGCCAGTAATAAAAAATGTTTCTATCTTGTAGAGAATAACATTTTAAACAATGTTTACTAAGACAACAAAGAGCTACGATCAAAAATCGTTGAGTTACTTTACATTGAAAACCCAAAAAATGCATTTTATAGAGATCCGTTTGACCACTTTTAAGATCCTACTAAAACTTCTGAAAGGGTTATTGGATATACCTATTTATATAAATATAAAAACAGACAAAGCTTATCCATTTACTACTTATTTTTATATTTTTTCTGTAGTAATATCTTAAAAAGGGTCAAACGGATCTCTACAAAATCCATTTTTTTGGGTTTTCAATGTAAAATAACTCAACGATGGTTGATCGTAGCTCTTTGTTGCTTTAGTAAACATTGTTTAAAATGTTATTCTCTACAAGATAGAAACATTTTTTTTTCTGGCCGGCACCTTAAATTTTGGGTACGATTTGAACGATGTCCTTAGGAATGTTTCATCTACTATATGTCATTAGCAGTTTGACATATCGGGATGACGTATTATTTTAGCACTAGTTGGATTTTTTTTTATTGCACGCGTGTATAATACGTTGCATTATGAGCCTAAAAGCGGTTTAATAAAATCCACTTTATGAGCAACTGTGATAAAAAATAATATTTAACATTAAATAACAATTTATTACAACAGTAAACAGATATCAATCAACCATATTATTATTACAATGTTATTACAGTTCACGGACGACTTCAATCAGTGAGATGTAACAGATAGAGTGGGTATCTTCGAACTTCGCATTATTTTATTGCGCACAATAATTTGACGTGTCTTCATCAGGTCTTCATGCAATATGCGAAAACATTCGAGGGATTAAGTAATTTAAGTACCTATGCCTTACTTTCGTGTGGTCAAGTTTATTTCCGAGTTTATCTGACATATCTTTTCAAGAGGAAAGGGTACCGGCTCCCTCCATACAAACGTAGACGACTGTATCCAACCTGGATACTAGCACAAATATTTATGTTGCATAAAATCTATAACTGCCATGACTACCTATGCCTCTATGTCTTCGTTTTTTTATGCCCCTATGTCTTGGTTCTAATTATCATAGAAAGTAAGAGTTAAACAATTAAAAAAAAAACGGGCATGCGGTCAATGGTCATGGCAGTTTTAAATTTTATGCAACAAAAATATTTGCTCTAGTGCCATATATCCAGAGACGATACAGACGAGACGTTGTATGGAGAGAGAGCTGGTACCCTTCCCTTTTAATTCTAAGTATGCGGTTACAATCTCTTTAGACAAAATTCCTCAGAGTTGTGAAAATAGCTCAAAACGTCGTTTTTTGTATGAAATCTTCAAGGACGTTGATTTCTATGATTATAGACTCAAAGGTAAAAAAACGGCAGGGATAGATAAGCCAAGCTCACCATTATCTATTGAGACATAGAAATGTAAGAAAATTACAGAAAACATATTTCCGACCGAATAGAGCAAGTATGATAGGTTATTGATTTCAATTGTTAATAGGTAGGTACTTCTATCTTCTATCTATACATATAAAATTGTTTGTCCGGAGTGACTGAGGGATCAACGTACAGCCTATACCGCTGATCGTAGAGACCTGAGACTTGGAGAGTGTGTTTTTTGTATGACGTATAGGCATCCGATAATAAGAAAGGATTTTCCCCTTAGGTGATGAAAAAGGGGGGCACAGTTTGGGTGGGACAACGTGATTCCTGGTCCATTTTCGACTTTTTTCGACTTTTAGTCTACCAATAAATCGCCAATTACCAGAGCCAGTTGGACTTTTTTTTATAATAAATAGGTCAGCGTTTGACCACTATCTCACACGATGGTAGTGACGATGCGGTCTAAGATGTAGCACGCTTTTCTAGAAGATACGCTCGTGACACAAAGACCCCAAAATAGAAGTAACCTTCGAGGGACGCGAGTAAAGGTAGGAAGAAAGACGGCATCGGCAGCGGAACAAAAACTTTATCGATCTTCCTTTCCTATTCGCGATCAGTCCAAAGGCGAAACGACTGTCGGAGAACGTTGGTACAATCACCCGTCCCGGCTTCGCACGGCTATATTATGCATGTATTATACATAATATAAACCTTCCTCTTGAAACACTCCATCTATTAAAAAAACCGCATCAAAATTCGTTGCATAGTTTTAAAGATACGTAGGGATATAGGGACAGAGAAAGCGACTTTGTTTTATACTATGTGGTGATAGTGATGTTAACTATGTAAGTAGGTACCTAACAAACTCGACTACTATAGGCATAATAATAATTTAAGTGCATAACTTTATCCAAAGGAAATCATTATTATTTTATTTTATCGAGGTTAAAGTTCAAACGAGATAGGAAATAATTAGGTAAATGTGGATATCAGTCTGGTTATCTGCTTCATGATATCAGTTCATAATAAAAATTTATTTGAACGCCATCTGTTTAATTTGAAAGGAAGCTCGTTAACACAGAGATCAGAATTGTAAAAACCACCATTTTATTAGGTTCTTAGCTTATTCCGAGATGCGAGTAATAAGGATGCAAATAGTTCATTGCTTTTACACTAGATGGCGTTAATACACAGAGTTACAAAAACGCAATATGTTTAATGACACTGACATATAAATGACAAAAACATTTAATTCAAACATTGTTTTTTCTTGTGTTTTTTGTAGATTTTTATTTAGTAATTATTCATAAAAAATATTTCACAAAGCAAACTCCAGCAGATACGTTAAAATGTCGTCAAATTTGCCAACAGGATCAGAGAAGTCTTTAGATGTGGTTTTCGAAAGGGACACTCTTGGAACCATCACACCAATGAGTGATGAGGAGACGCAACCAGAACGAAGTGAACTAAGTGTTAAAACAAAATCAATGGTGAGAGAAATGACTAAGCAAGTTATAAGAAAACAAATAGAAAAACTAAAAGTTGAGCATGAAAAATCTGAAGACCGTGACGATACTAAATTCTCTCGTCTTGTTAAAGCAGTTGAAAAATCTACTAACCAAGAACATAATGCTACTAATAAATTCGTCGATAATGTTGAAAATATGATGAAAGATTTCAATAAAAACTTGGACCAACTATCAGCCACATGTAAGAGCATTTTGGATAAATTGCCGAAAGTTGATGGCAAGCCCTAAAACAGAATATAATTACTGCAGTTATTTTTAAATTAATGCAGATATATTTCTACCTGCTAGGTACTAGCAGCCTACATGGCAGGTAGTATATTTATTTAAATTCTTGAATGCAAAAATATTACATACCTTTTGATACTATTTTGACATTAAATTGTACTAGTTAATAGAGATTTTTTTTATTATTGATATAATAGCCAAACCAAGTAAGGGGCTGTCCATTAATCACTTAAGGCTCGAAAGGGGTTTTTCCTTAAAAAATCACGAAATATCACAAGGAGGGGGGGGGGGGGTGGGTGTAGTAGTCACGTGTATTTTTTTTTCGACAAACACGCGATACTTAACCGAAACGCGGCGAAAAATTTTCTATAGTAAAATAATTAGACGTAAAAATAATTAAGTACTAAAAATACACGTGATATGGGGGGGAGGGGTCTTAAACCTCACTATGTATCACCAAGGGGGAGGGGGAATAAAAAAATGCCAAAAAAAACAACGAGGTTTATGGTGCCCGCACATTGATACGCCGAATTTTTGCCGTCCACGGAAAAAGGTACCTTATAATAATAGAGATAGTAAGTACTACTAACTATAGTTCCCTATGTCATCAATAGGGATAGTGTTTAGACTATAGTTCACTAGTAAATCTGTGTCTAAATCTAAGGTTTAAGTCTTGGAATAAGGGGGCAAGTGATTAATGTACGGCCCTTAATATAAAGTGAATTCGTAGCCAACTATATTTTAGTAGATCCTTAACTACGTGATTCCAACTCGAAAAATTGATTTTTTCTTACAAGATTTGGTGCATTGTTCGTAAATTCTTCGTACGTAGTTGGTAGCGGAAATATCGAAGAGTAGGTATCCGGTAGCGTCACAAATAGCTGAACTTGCTTCCGTCATTTGGGTCGAGTCATTTCCCGCTTCCGAGCATCCGATCCAGAATTTATCGTAAACGCATTGCATCAATTGATATAAGAAAAATATTTCTTTTTCATTTGATTTTAAGGGTATTTCTTATGAACCGGATAAAGCTTTTTATTTATTTTAGTTATAGGTTGTTTTAGACGTCGAATTGTAGTATTAAAATTTGATCAAAACCTACAAATTATAATTAACCTACTAACTACTTTGTTCTTTGCTTCGCAACACAAATGTTACTTTGTATTGTAGGTACTCAACTATTCATTGCTTTAAATTGAATATTTTACATGGGCCTTCAGGGCTATTTGAGATAGCGAAAATGCTGAAAGGAGTTGCGTGCCCGATTTTGACAAAAACTAAAACTGCATCATTGGATTTTCGAAAAAGTCATTAACTACTAGGAATCGAACCTGTTGCTTTTGCAAAAAAATAATCACCTACATTTTTATAACAATCGATAGTGTTGCTGATAGAGATAAATTCCTGGAAACAAACATAGAATGAAAAATATGGATAAGATGAATGAAAATGAAAAAAAAATATCAAATATTGTATGTACGTCTATTTTAACTTTTTATTAAAAAAAGAGCTTGGCAAAACAACATGTAGAGATTAATAAAAATTATTATCATGATGATACATTATTTTTATGTAGGAAAAAGTTCAATAATGCAAGACAGTTTTGCAAAATTTCATAAAACACATCTAGACAAACTTATTGTTATTGGTGTTGGTAGCTACGCTCTTAAACAAATCTGATGGAGTTCGCTGAAGTTGCTAATACCGAGGGGAAGTAACTTGGTAGACGGTCATTAATGTTTAATGTTTTAACCAAACAAGTTTTTAAGGTCTTTGGCTTTAACAAACAACATAGTTGTTGTAAAAAAAAGACCGTAACATTTGTGTTACGGTCAGAGTCAGAATCACATACCCACCGTAGAACACTACAATTGCTATCTAAAATGTTTTCAACTCAAGTAGCATTGGACGGCCTGGCTCAGGTTCAAGTTTAAAGTCTTTGAACTCATGAATTTATTAGATAAATATTTTAGAATAAAAACATACCAAATAGTAATTTCAGAACTCTATCGTGTGTGTGCAATTCTAACTCCAACCGTAAATCTAGGTATACCTATAAATAAAAATGAATCCCCGAAATTTAGTGTTCGTTATGTCAGGAAAAGGTTAACCTATATGATTTAAGAAAGTGGCTGTGACGTACGACAGACAGACAGACATGACGAATCTATAAGGGTTCCGTTTTTTTGCTATTTGGCTACGGAACCCTAAAGACATCGAACGCGGGTGAAACCATGGTGCGCAGCGAGTAGATAATAAACATGATAATATTCTTAGTAAACGTTTTCTAGGACGTTGTATGTAAGTAAAACGGACCATTTATTCCTATTTCTATGATATAGGTACTGAAACCAACTGAAACACAATTCAAATGTAGAAAGATAGATAATTACACTTTATTTGTAGGTATATGGCACATAACAAAATTAAAAACAAAGTATACTTAGTTAATATTGTTTTTAATAATAAGGCCAGCGATCACTACACAGTGATCACTATTTCACACGAAGTAAAGTGACGATGTGATCTATGATGTAGCAGCACGCTTTCCTAGAAGATACCTACCTATACCACATCCTATGCGCTCTTGACTCAAAGACCTCCAAATAAACGTGGGCCTGTTGCTATTAAGTACCTACACAAAAAAAAAATTGATGACAACAAACTTTTTTTGTATGATAAATAATTATCTCCCTATATACGCTAAAGAAAAAATTCTTGTTTTGAGTAAATTTTTGAAAATATTAAGCAATATTCTTAATATTTTAAGAATCATAAAAAATAAGCAGTACTCTTAAAATCAAGAAATTATTCTCTATCCTCTATAGGGATAGGATTATTTCAAAAAAATTTAAGCCTTTTCTTCCTGTGTTATAAGAGGAAAGATTTTTTGTTTGTAACGATTAGGCTTCGAAATTAATGAACAGATTTTGATGAAACTTAGTATGAGGATACATTAATTTACTATAAGTAACATAGGTTTCTTTTATTCTGATATTCTCACAGGATCGGGAGTTACGCGGGTGAAACCGCGGAGCGCTGCTAATCTAACTTAAAAGTACAGTGAGGGCTCGTTCAGACGATACGCGCCCGCCACGCGCACGCTACGCGCACCACACACGTTCAACTCGCTTTGAAATTTACTCTATATATAATTTGAGTCTTATGACACATCAATAGATCTCAAATTGCATTTATGCAAGACCACACGCACACGCCACGCGCCCGCCACGCGCCCGCCCCGCGCCATCCCTGCGCCCGCCCCGCACACACGCGTGGCGATGGCGTCAGCGGGTGGTCTCAATTTAAGATCTATTAATGTGTCTTAAGACTCAAATTATAAATAGAACTTACAAAGCGAGTTGTACGCGTGTAGTGCGCGTAGCGTTCGCGTGGCGGGCGCGAGGCGAACGCGTGTCGTATGAACGAGCCCAGAAAATTCACGAAATAAACAAGCTCGTAACCTCATTATATGCGTATGTAACATGCTATGATGTAATTGGGTGTGTCCATGTGCCAATAAATTGTTCGGAAAGTGATTTATCTTGCTAATCCCGGCGTCTACTTCGTCCGACGCCCGGAGCTAGACATGGTTAAAGTATTACCAAATTTATTAATAGAAACTGTTTGAATTGTTGAGATAAAATTTAATTTGTTACAACGAACCTTCGTTGTAACTTTAGAACATTTTACTCATGTGGTTAGGGTTAAATTACTGCCTACTAAGGGAAAAAAAGAAAGAAACAATTGTAACCAAAGTACTACTTTGACATAAAATAAATAAAAATACATAGTGTGATTACAAAAAGGAATATGACTCAACCTATAGCGCTACACACCGCTGATTTTCAGTCGTATTTCTGAAAATAATAGAAGATAATAATAAAACATAATGGATAATTATTATATACAATTTAAATTTTGACATAAATGCAATAATTATTTAAGATAATTTCAATATTGACTTATTATCATTTCAGCTACAGGACGTCCACATAAGCCTCCCCTATTTATTTACTTCTTACTAGGCAAAGCATTTCTTGTTGTCTAGTAAGAGGTCCCTCTAACTAACACATCTTACTAGACAAAAGTTGCTTTCAGTGTAAAGGATTTGAATGGCAGCCGTTTTCCAATATTTTTTTCTCTAAAATATTTGGGATGATTGTGATACTAATACTGTTAACTGAAACTTTAGTGAAAAAATAGACTTTGTTTTTTTTTTATTTTAACAAATAGCATAGCTTTCATTTTGTTACAACCACTATAATCCGCCAATAATATTACTTCCTTAGTAAGTAGAAAAATGTAATACTCAACAGAATAATATTAATATGCGTACAATCGCAACCAAAACAGCAATAAATCTAGTTCTCGACAATATATCACGGCCAGCAGCTGAGTCGGGAGGTTGCAGATAATGACGTCATCCGTCCGCGGTGAGTACCATACGGACCGTTCGAAGACAGGCATAATTCAAAATCAGTAACCCAGAAAGGGACCATACGTTATCGGAACATAGGGTCGGGATTGAAATGTGGGAATAGGACCAGCGGCGTAGTGAAGGTTACTGTCGCCCGGGGCGGAGTCATAATTTGCCGCTCTTTTGACGTCATAAAAATAATAAAGTTGACAATTTGCCGGCCTTTTGACGCCTTGTAAGTAATAATGATGGTTGTTGGTGAGAAAAAACGAAACGATACAAAAAAAATATTTATTTCAAAACCATCTAAGGATGTGCGGCGACACTTGTGATTTGCAATAACTGTATTGGGCGGGAGGGACATTCAATATGGGCAAATTGGTAAGAGCCAATTTCTTGAAAAATTACTTGTCTGACTGACCAATCAACATATTTTTTACCAATTTTGCCGCCCTCCCAATAGTGTCGCCTGGGGCGGCCCGCCCCTCTGCCCCCTCCCTCGCTACTCTACTGAATAGGACGGTATACGTAGCACGTTCATCAGTACAATGCCTTCATTATGCCCTAACAGCTTGCTTACCATTGTGCCGACTGTCTGCCGGCTAATGGAAATAGACCGAGCCGCTTACAGTGGACGGCTATTTTTGCACTTTGATTACGAAATGTGTGCTCCATTGTACGCTGCCTTTGTAGTAAGCCGGATGTCGATATCATTTCCGAGTCTTCGTTTTGTCTGAATACATTCTTCTCTACCTTTTTTTAGTTCTATTAACTTATGCCGAAATTGTAAACGTTTCAATTATCACAGAGATCCTACTAATTTCTATCGTGTTTATGTTTTTTTTAAGAGGTATTCAACATTTGTTTCTGTAACTTTAATGCACTTGTAAAACTTAATTCACTAAGTTCACTTGACTGTTGAATGTTTAAAAACTATTAGCTAGGTACCTTCCGTAATATTTGTTAAGTCATGAAAATATTGGAAAGCGCTCAGAAGCGTTCTTGGTTTAGGTTTGTTCATACTTTTAAAATACATTTAACACAAACAAAAATAGAAAAATAATTAAAAAAAATTTTTTTTTTAGGTTAAGTGAGTGATCTATCTTTAACAATAAAAGCTATGGCTTTTTAACGATTAAAGAATTATTAAAACGATTAAAAAGCCAGAGCTCAGGCTACGTATACCGTCCTGAAAAAAAAACAGAATTTTTCATTACAAAAAAACCGTTATTTTGAAATAAAAAAATTCTGATTTTTTATTTCAAAATAATCGTTACTTACCATTTGCTTGCTATAGCACATGTATACATACATTAAAACTAGCTTTTACCCGCGACTTCTTCCTCGAAGGAATATAATTTTCCAAAGTACTTTTTAGCGGATGCCTACATCAACGCCTACATCAACAAAGCTATCTACATGTCTAGCCCAATCCGTCCATTCCGATACGTCCGTCCAGCTGTACCAGTCAGGATTTTGAATTTTATATTTATATATAAACTTATTTTTTCAAGCCAGTAGACCCGTAAGAAAAGGGCTGAACATTTTTAAGGACTTAGCATAGTAATTTATTTTCGCTAAAGAAATATATCTATTTCATTTTATTAATTGAGCCTACTATACAGGGTTATTGGTTTCCAATCCAAAACCGTGCAGGGGGTGGTTCTCCGCATCAAAACGAATAACTTTTGTTCTACGACTTTTGTCTATTCTTTCATTTTTTTTTCATACAAAAATAAAAAAATAATATTCTGTTCTGTACGCGCTATAAGATCTGTAGTAAAACATAGGTAGGTAGACGGCACGCGCCCAGCGCCGCGCGGCTTGTCGAAAGGGGTAGCGGTGCGCGGGAGCAGAGAGGGGGGGGGGGTATGTATGACGAACGCGTGACGCAGTGCTTAGCCACTTTAGTCTCTATTTAGCGCACGCGTAGTAACTACATGCCGGACCGCGCGCCGCCCGCGCACCGCTCCGCCGCGACCGCCGAAAATCGCGTTTAGTTAATCTTAACAAGTGCCTACCACCCGCGCTACCATGCCATACCGGTATAGTAACCTGGAGTACACTGAGATGGTCCGACTATTGGCAAGGTGTAACGATAATGTTTCCGAGTGTAATCCGTGTGTAATAAATAATATTTTTGACGTATTTCTTTAAGTAGGTATGTTTCAATTATTTTACCTATTGATATGAGTACAGCGACCTGGGCGTGGGGGCGTGAGGAGTGCGCGGTCGGGGCCGATCGACGTTCGAGTGAGTCGAGCGCGCGCGGTCGCGTCTACGCGCTCGCAACTACCTATTTAGTCCATAGACCTAGCAAATGTTGAGAATTACTCGCAGAACTTCAATACATTTTTCAAAGCTAAGTAGTAGGTTTTGACAAAAGTCGTAGAACAAAAGTTATTCGTTTTAATGCGGAGAATCACCCCCTGTACGGTTTTGGATTGGAAACCAATAACCCTGTATATTCGCCTGAAGATCAATTTCAGTTACTTCGAATTGTAATTAATTATTAAATAAACAGATAAACAACAGGCCAACTTTCAACCGCTTCACAATAAACTTCGAGACACCGAGTTTAAAAGTTAAAACCTGTACCGATCGTCAAGACGGACCCTATCTCACAGCCATGCCAGGTGAAACTTCAAATGCACTTTGTCAACTTTGAATATATGAACAAGTTACAGTTCCTTTGTTTAAAAACTTATTTTTATTACTTACATACAGAACTTTGGGGACAGAGCATTCAAACGACATGAAAATATAAAAAAAAATCGGTCAAGTGCGAGTCGGACTCTCGCACGAAGGGTTCCGTACCATTATCATCACATAAAAAAAAGATGGCGCTAGTGGCACGCTAGCAAAATTTTTTTTTGAGTTTTAGTTCTAAGTATGGAATGTACGAGTATAAGTAAGAACCCTAAAATGTATTGTTTTTTTCTATTTTTGTGTGAAAATCTTAATGCGGTTTACAGAATACATCTAACCAAGTTTTAACTGTATAGTTCTTATAGTTTCGGAAAAAAGTGGCTGTGACATACGGCAGACAGACAGACATGACGAATCTATAAGGGTTCCGTTTTTTGCCATTTGGCTTCGGAACCCTAAAAAAGCGAATAAATATTGTGAGTTTTACAAATAAGATTCTATTTATTTTGTATACAGTCGTTTCGTGATTCCTAATTATTTCAGAACACGCTATTTGATAGCTATAATCGTTGGTGAGGAAACAAACCGACGCCCCTAACCTTGGGGATTATTATTAAAGCCTTGGGAATAAGGAAAAAGCTCAATTTAATAGTTTACAGTAGCACTTTCTCTTCGATAAAAAAATGTTGCCATTACAATGATCGTGAACATTTATTTGACGACCCAGTTGGCACAACGGTCACCATGCCGGACTGCGAAATACAGGGTTGCGGGTTCGATTCCCGCCTCGGACAAGTATTTATGCTTAGATATTTGTCTGTGGTCTGGTTGTTTCTATGTATTATAAGTATATATTTACAAAAGAAAAGTATATAAGTAGTATATCCGTTGTTTAGCACCCATAACACAAGTCTAGTTACTTAGCTTGGGGCTAGATGGCGATGTGTGGAATGTCTTACAATATTTATATTATATTTATTTATATTTTGTTTAGACATGAGTACTAAAGTAGGTCAGTACTTTTTGTATTTTTTAATAATACAGATTTTGTTCGAAACCAGTGTAAAAAACGAAAAGGTTCTGAAGGCCAATTCTCGTAAATGACATTTTTCAAATTACAATGCTATATCATTCCGATTACATATCGATTGCATATCGATTACATAAATACCCTCAATACCCTCAAAGTTAGCTTTTGGTATTCTCAAGAATATTTTTTGTAATCGAAATGCAATCATAATGATTTTGAAATGTAATTTGAATAATGTTTTTTACGAGAAGTGGCTTTCAGGGTGGGCGGGGCGGTGTGGCAGCGTAGACTCTTCTCCTACGAACATGAGTGAGCTTTTCAGGTACTAGATCAAAAGCTTTAAGAGGAAAGGCTATACCGGCTCTCTCTCCATACAAACGTAGTCAAATGTTTCCTCCCTGGATAATGACTCTAGATCAAATATTTTTGTAGCATAAAACTTATAATTGCCATGACCATAATTGACCATGCCCCTTTGTCGTATTTTTTTTTAGGTATATTTGGTTTTTTTAACTCTTACTTTCTATGATAATTAAAAAACCAAGACATAGGGGCATAGTCATGGCAGTTATAAGTTTTATGCAAAAAAATAATTGTGCTAGTGTCATTATCTAGGGAGGAAACAGTTGACTACATTTGTACCTTTCCTCTTAATTTATAGCACGACTTACCTCCGTAAATATGATACACGGTAATAAAATTCTGAATAATATCAATTAAGTTGTACACCTTTAATTACACTCGAAAGCTTCACTTAAATTTCCCCTCTGAATTGTTGTCAAGGTGTATATAACAGCTTATTACAGCAATATCTACATATCACGTCGCACAGAGAGAATTCACGAAAAATGTTACATCAATTTATATGTTCCCGTTCAGTGGGTGATCGATGACAATTCACTGATATTTGTCAACGACACGGCTCTACGAAATACGTTGAAGTTTTAAACTGTGCGTTGAAAACGGTTCTTTGTTCATTTGCAATAACTATTTGTTATTTACAAAACTTAAATACTTGAATTAAAAGTACTCAGTGTGATTATTATTTTCAACATGTTAGCTATGTGTTTAGTTAGCCGAGTGGTATAAGCCGCCACCCGCCACACAAACCGACGTGGGTTCTATCCACAGGTTACGTTGTTATAATCTTCAAATAGTGCTGCACAGGATTGTAAACGTTACGGTGACGGTGGACTTTTGAGCGTCGATTGTACGGTCGGCTGCATAATTCCTGACCCACCGTAGAGCTCCAAAACGGCTGTTATAAGAATGTGTTCAACACAAGCAAGATTCCAGACACCTGCTTTAGTTAAAGTTTAAAGCCTTCTAACTCAACAATTTATCAAACAAAAGTTATTAAATTGAGAATATTCCAATAATAGTAACTTTTGAACTCTACCGGGGGCTGCAATTATGCAGCCGACTGTACCTACCAATATAAAAGTTCATTATGGATTTATAATTTTTTAATATTTACATTGACCTTATATATTATGGTTTATCAACGGCTATTTCTTGTCTGACCTAACTAACCTATTAAGTTTAGGATTTAGCCACCTTGGCCCTTTTGAAAATACCCTCGGTTAAAACCAGCTTAGTATTACCGTCATGCCTATATACTCCAAGTATTCAATACGTGGCCTCGTGTAGTTCAGCTAAGAGACATTAATTAAAGGAGCCTGCCAGCGCAAGAAGGCGCCTCTATAAGATCAGACAAGCACACACATCTAGTATAACAAGACCCGCGCCTGTCTCACGCCTCTTCTAAAACTGAGGAAGTGATAGGATTATTCCGGACGATTTTCGAATTAAAGTCAATTTTATATCGAAATAGAATTAGTTTTTGTTTCTTTATCTACTTTGCCTTGATAGAGGTCATAACAGGTCATAACAGAAAACAAACAGATGCTGGAGTTTCTCAGGATATTGAAGGCGCCTTTGACATTCAACATAATAAGATCATAGGGTGGTGCCTTAGAGAGTTTTGCCCTTCAAACCTAAGGACAAAACAAAGACAGTACACAGCTGTGCATGGACCAGAGTAACAATAACTCAGGGATGATAGTGGACGGAATGGTCGTGCACTGTGACAATATTTTATCATCATCATCATCATTCTTCCAGGCCGATTTCGGCCGCGGCGACCAAGTTTTTACTATTACACAATATTACAACAACAATATTTTATACCAACTTTGAAATTAGCAGTAATGCAGTCGCAGGTTTTTGATCAGACACTTATGAAATTAGCAGTGTGATAGCCTTTTCGACAGACACTCGTCTTTTTCTTAGAAATGATTCAGCGTTTGATTACACCTGCTTGATGGTAGGTGACGATGCGGTCTGTTTTTATCTCGTCTTAATGAGGCGGCATTATATTTTGACATTTGGTTTTGTATGAAATTATTCCCACCCAGACGACCTGGGTTCCTGGGTTTTGACGACCCAGTTGGCACATTGGTCACCATGCCGGACTGCCAAACCCAGGGTTGTGGATTCGATTCCCACCTCAGACAAGTATTATGTTTAGATATTTGTGTGTGATCTGGTTGTTTCTATGTATTATAAGTATATATGTAGTATATAAATAAAAATATATAAGTAGTATATCCGTTGTCTGGCACATAACACAAGTCTTTACTAAGCTTGGGGCTAGATGGCGATGTGTGGAATGTCCTGCAATATTTATTTATTTAATATATTTTATTCAGGAAAAGACTCTCCATCGACATACTTGCGATTCTAAAATGATCTATTCAAGAGTAACCCAGTGGAACATAGACAAAGATCAAGTTAAATTGGTAATGTTTGATACACACGCGTCCGATAGATTAGTTTAATTATAACACGATCCTTATAAATGACGTCACCTTCATACAGAGTAGGTGGTGTAGTTGAAATACTAATAAATTACCTACTTAGCTTAGGCTTGCACAATTGATGCCTGTCATTATGAAACAGTGACGTGGCTCACTGTTTCATTTATCGTAAGTCTCGTTCACGTGGGAATTTCGAGAAAAAGATTTAAAAAACCCTGGCCAAGTGCGAGTCCGACTCGCGCACGAAAGGTTCCGTAACCTTTATATTATGTTTTTAGTTTTTGTTGTTTTAGCGGCAACAGAAATACATCATCATCATAAATTTTTACCCTTTGGGCACGGAACCCTAAAAAAGGACTCAATTTCAAATCTTATCCAAATCCATTTATCCGATTCAGCGCGAAGGACTAACAAATATACTAACAATTCTCGACTTTCGCTTTCAGCTTTCAAAACCTATAATAGGTAAGTATATCATGACTTTCCATAGTAAACAAGTTTCTAAAAGGTCACCACACTATAAGCTAGGTCTGCCTTACAAGCGCTGGCATATTCCCATGACAATTGAGTCTAGTAGTGTCCCAATAAGGATGATAACAGACTGTATAGACAGACTAGCTTTTGCCCGCTACTTCGTCCGCGTAAAAGTCTAAATTGAACCAAGGAATCACGTCGTTTCATACAAACTTTGCCCCCCCTTTTTCACCCCCTAAGGAATAGAATTTCGGAAAAAAAAAATCTTATCGGATGCCTACGTCATACAAACACCACACCCTCCAAGTTTCAGGTCTCTACTATCAGCGGTTTAGGCTGTGCGTTGATCCGTCAGTCAGTCAGTCATTCATAGGACAAAGCATTTTATATGTATAGAAGATAATTTATAGTTACCCAGTATGAAACAAGATCCCTTTGAGGACGACCTACATCGAGCTATGGATGAAAAGTTTTTTTAGATGGCCATTAAATTGTAAATGGGTTGTCTAAAAAATTTCAGTTCATTATTTTTTTTGTTTTGTTTTTTTAACCTTTCACTGGTTTGATTAAGAGACAAATTACATACCAACCAAAAGTATAAAGCCTATAGAATATGTAAACGTTAGTTTGACTATTTATCCCGTCACAACTTTTCGGTAGGCAGTTAAATCGATAATAGTTATTTGCACTGGTCTGGTTGATGAATTAAAGTTAAGTTAAAATAATTATTATCTATTTCATTATTATGGAATTTGTCTATAAACCATTCATCATCCGAGCGATGTTCCCGGTTGCATCCCTCTCGGGAGCCCGGGGTCCGCTTTCCTACTTTTACGCCTCCACTTCGCACGATTTTCGGCATCCTGGTTAGTAAGGCCATTTGCACGCATATCACCCTTTACGACGTCAAGCCAGCACTTCTTGGGTCTACCCAGTCTGCCACGGCCCGGCGGAGGCGCCATGGCAAGACATTTGTTCCCCACGTAACTAGCCGGTTTTCGCAAGACGTGACAGTACCAGCGTAGGCGATTTATCTGCAATGTCTCGGACATGAAGGCTGCCCCGGATGCGGGAGTTCCTGACGCGATCCTTTCGCGTCACTCCACACATCCAGCGCAACATCTTCATCTCCGTGACATGCAGCTCCTGCTTATGTCGCTCAAGTACCGGCCACGCCTCACTACCATACAAAAGTACAGGTCTAATGATGGTTTTATAGACCTGTCCCTTTAGTTTAACCGGCATTTTGGGGTCGCAAATGACACTTTGTCTATTAACCAAACTAGCGAAAAGTCTAAAAACAAAAGAAATAAAAATAAAATTATCATTATGGACCGAATTTTTTTAGGCTGCTTGCAATATATTTATTGGTCAATTTAATCATTACATAGTATAAAACAAAGTCACATTCCGCTATCTGTCCATATGTATGTTTAGATATTTAAAACTACGCAACGGATTTTGATCCGGTTTGTTTTAATAGGTAGATTGATCCAAGAGGAAGGCTTATATGTATAATACATGCATAATATGGCCGTGCGAAGCCGGAGCGGGTCGCTAGTATGATGTAAAATACTTTTCATCCATTAAACAGATCGATGAAGGTCGTCTTTAAAGGGATCCCATACTACAACGATTGCTTGGATTTTCTAGGCCAGCTATCGGCCGATCGAAGCTCCATAGTCAGCTTTTACCCTAAATTGATCATCGAGGCACGGTCCATTAGTCTGCGAATGCCAAGGGCAACCCTGATGGATTGGGGACACGACATTACCTATGTCCTACAGTAACATCAATCAATTGAAAATGATGGTAGTGTCTGCTCTATTTCAGGGGCTCTTTTGTGTCTTCTAATTGTTAAAGGTTCTGCATGATTCAACAAATTAAATAAATATTGCACACATCGCGATCTAGCCCTAAGCTAAGTAACTACACTTGTGTTATGGGTGCTAAACAACGGATGTACTACTTATATACTTTCCTTTTGTAAATATATACTTATAATACATAGAAACAACCAGACCACAGAGAAATATATAAGCATAAATACTTGTCTGAGGCGGGCAGCTCAAAAAAACTATCCATTAATATTGTTTTTAGGTCACAGATTATTTTTAGTTTCCGCTAGATTTTATTCTAGATTCGATATTTCTTCAGAATTCATTTCAGCATCTTCAGTAGCTCTCAAACATGAACTTTAAGAAGAAACATGTAACTTAAAAACTTTACAAAAAGGAAACTTCCAAAATTAAACTATAAAGAAATAGCGGGTGTTTGTTAAGACTGTATAGCCATAGTCACCTATCTGAAGGTTCTAAAACCGTCAGTCAGCGGATGTGCTTAGTTCTAAACCACTTCCCTCTTATTACAAAAAAACTGCAAAACCATAGTTTAAACCTGTACTAAAAGATCTAGGTTTTTGTGTTAGTTTTGGTTTAAAATTGATTCTTATTACAAAAAGTAAATAGACCAAGGACCAGAAGATCCATGGTTTTAGTCGCAACCATAGACAATAGATAGCAAACTCGAAACAAACCATTCTTTTGTTCGTTCAGCGTTCGAAACACCGTTCCTTTTCACAAAATGGTGGTAAGTGAGTAAATATTAAAAACTTATTTAAGAAATCGAATACTAAAGTGATAAAAATATAAATTGTGTGTTCAATTATTGTGAAATAGTGTGACTTGTATTTGTTATTCTATGTTCGCGATTACGTTGTTGTATTTAAATACATCAATTTATGTAGCGTATATCGGAACGCGGCTCGAGTTAAGCCTTTAAGCCTTTTGCCTGCCCCTTTAGAAGTATAAAAAAAAAATACTACCTAAAAAATAGTAAACAAGAAAATAACCTAAATTTCTCAAAAACATAAGAAAACGTAGTGATTATATCCTCTTTGAACATAAGTACGTCCTAAAAATATTTACTTATTTATGTTTTTAGTAGGTTTACGTAATATGTTGTTAAAATCTGTGAAAATTTCAACTCTCTAGCTATCACGGTTCTTGAGATAGAGCTTGGTGACGGACAGAAGACGGACGGATAGCGAAGTCTTAGTAAGAGGGCCCCGTTTTTACCCTTTGGGTATGGTACCCTAAAAAGGAGCGAGAATTGGAGTAACAAGGAAAAGGTGAACGTCAGAATTTAATTTTTTGAGGTTAGAAACTTCGTACTAAGTTAGTTAAACTAGGGTGCTCGGCAGTTTAACTTTGACAGGACAGAAAAACCTGGTTTTAGCGGTAAACTTTGTTTTCTAATAACGTTTTTCTAAGTCCATGGTTTAAATGTCATTTAAACGTAGTTTAATTTTTAGACTTCGTTTTGGAATAAGGGGGCTTGTGTCTGGCAGACTACCCCTATCAGTGGCCCACGAGCCCACAAGCTTAGGCGTCGCTTACAAGTAAAGCTAAGTTTATACCTACTGAGATTAACAGTCTAAAATACGTCATATATATATATATCTTTCTTGACTAAGAAATATATCAAATTATATTTTTGTTAATTATTCTTTAATGAAAGAATAATTAACAAAACTATAATTTGATTGATTTTTTTATTTGGTTTTTTCTATTATAATGATAATAGAAAAAACCGCCCAAGTGTGAGTCGGACTCGCGTTCGAAGGGTTCCGTACCATGTTGCAGCCTCGCTTAATTATTTTTTCTGTTTTTAGTATTTTGCTATAGCGGCACCAGAAATACATAATCTGTGATAATTTCAACTCTCTAGCTATCACGGTTCATGAGATACAGTCTGGTAACAGACAGGTGGACAAACGAACACTGAAGTGTTTGGGTACGGAACCCTAAAAAGTAACAATACGGGGCCACAAAGTAAATTTCGAAACAGGAAATATTTTAAACTTTTTAAACTCACACGATTTGTATTTATAGTAATTTTTTTCCCGCGAGTAATTATTTCTTAAATAAAAAAACGCGATTAAGACCAGGGAAAATAATTACTAGGAAATATTTTTTTAAGAACCTGCACCTAGTATAAATCTCGAGTTTGCCTATATAGGCGACATATCCTCGATCGATCTGCTTGATTGATCGTAGCTAGAGTGCTATAAATACCTACTTGAAAAAGGGCACCTTAGGCGGGTACTTAAGTATTTCATTCTAGACTTTCAGAGAAACGACGCAGTTACTCAATAAAGACAAAAGTCAATACAGACTTACCTTACTTCTTAAATATTCACTCAAGCCAAAGTTAAGCTTAAGTCTCTATTTATATTAATTAAGCAATCCAGACAAAACAATCTTACTTGATTTAAATGAAGCTACGTCCTCCAAAGTCCTAAACAAACTAAAGCTGTATGAAAAACAGATTAGCCTCACAGCTAATCAGTTAATTAAGAAGACAAACGATGCGCTTGCATTATTTTTCCAAGTGTTTAAAAGCAAGGCAGAAACGGGGACAGTTTTATTTATATTTACACAAAAACATTTAATGTTACATTAGTTATAAACATGAAATAAAATGGATGTTCACAAAGTCACAGATAGTTTTATCAATGCAAGCAATCGCTTCGCAATAGCCCTAACTGGTTTTCCGCGATAGGTAAGACTTTTATAAAAGTTTTAATAAAGAAAAGGTTTAGATGCTCACTTTACTCAGTGTCTATTTCCCTTTAAGGAAAACAATATTTGATGATCTGCACGTGGTTTATATGTATATGTGTGTTTAGCCTGGATATTTCTCTATTTATTATAAGTAAACTAGCGACCCGCTCCGGCTTCGCACGGCTATATTATGCATGTATACATATAAACTTTCCTCTTGAATCACTCTATCTATTAAAAAACCGCATCAAAATCCGTTGCGTAGTTTTAAAGATCTAAGCATACAAAGGGATGAAGGGACATAGGGACAGAGAAAGCGACTTTGTTTTATACTATGTAGTGATTGGCCAATCATATAGATTACAATATGTGTAATCTATATGATATATGAAAATGATATAAAATATGTATGTTAGTCTATAAGGTATGTATCTATGGGCCTTTGTAGCCTGAAATAAATGATTTATTTATTTATTTATATACAGCACCAGCAACTTTAAACTTGCTAGTCAGGGCACTGTAGAGCCTGGGACATGTATAAGATACAGGAGGTGGTATAGGCTGGGGCTTGCCCGTAGCCTATACCACCCTCTCAGCTTAATCGACCATGTCCAGAGGAACGAACTCAATCCCCCTTATTCCAAATCGAGGATTAAGGATAGTCCGAGATGTGGATTTAAACCTTAGATTTAGATACAGATTTACTCGTCTAGACTATCCCTATATAATCTATAGGGATACTGCTTAGACTAAAGTTCCTAATCACTACATAGTATAAAAAAAAAATCCTGGTAACAAAAACTAAAAAAAACCTGAAAAAGAAACCTAAAAACAAAAACTAGAAAGAGACTGAAAAAAAAAAAACTAAAAAGTGAAAAATAATCCATTTCGGGTCACTAAAACAGCAGATAACATAAATATACTTGGAAGTCGGACTGGGTTAGATTGAATGTTGAGAGGTATTATAGGAAACATGGTGTCACCCAGTCCGACTTCCAAGTATATTTATGTTATCTGCTGTTTTAGTGACCCGAAATGGATTATTTTTCACTTTTTAGTTTTTTTTTTTTCAGTCTCTTTCTAGTTTTTGTTTTTAGGTTTCTTTTTCAGGTTTTTTTTAGTTTTTGTTACCAGGATTTTTTTTCAAGCTTTTTTTAGTTTTTGTTTTCAGGTTTTTTGAAGTCGGTTTTTTAAATTTAATTTATTTTTTTATTTAACCATTTTTAGTGCCGCTGACACTGAAAATTCTACTCCATGAGGCGAAAGCGACTATTTCTTAAAATTGCAACCTGTACCTAATCGTAACTCATTGAAGGGTTTGGTGATGAGAAGGTTCAGATGCTCCATTCGTCGATAGGTAAATATTAGTGTATGGGCCACTTCTACTAGTGGTAATGGAAAATTGAGCAATTTGCTGAACCTCGCTGTGCAGATCTGTTCATCACTCCAAAGATCCTCATCATATCTTCATTTAGGATAGGGTTCTCTATCAACATTCATACAAGCCCAGTCCGGCGACTAAATTCGACTAAATTCTGCAAATTGTAACCTGTGATCGTAACCGATTCAAGAGTTGTCTGATGAGAAGGTGGTTTTAGATATTCCATTTATCGGTAACTATTAGTTTATGGGCCAATTCTACTGGTGGAAATCGAAAATAGAGCAATTTGCTGCACTCTCGAGGTGCAATGCTGTTCATCCCTCCGAAGACCCTCATCAGATCTTCATTGAAGATAGGGTTTTCTGTCAACATTCATACAAACCCAGTCCGGCGACTAAATTCGACTAAATTCTTCAAATTGTAACCTGTAATCGTAACCGATTGAAGAGTTTTCTGATGAGAAGGTGGTTTCAGATATTCCATTTATCGGTAACTATTAGTTTATGGCCCAATTCTACTGGTGGAAAACGAAAACTGAGCAATTTGCTGCACTCTCGAGGTGCAATTCTGTTCATCACTCCGAAGATCCTCATCAGATCTTCATTCAATTTTTATGGGACCACCTCTGAGTTATCCCCTTTCATACAAAAAAAGATTTTTCCTAATCGGTCCAGGCGTTTTCGAGTAATCGGCGAACATACATAAAAAAAAAAAAAAAAAATATATACGCGACGAATTGAGAACCTCCTCCTTTTTTGAAGTCGGTTAAAAATAAAGTCACTTTTCGCCGTCCTTATTTCCCTTTGTATGCTTAGATCTTTAAAAATTCGCAACGGATTTTGATGCGGTTTTTTTAAAAGATAGAGTGTTTCAAGAGGAAGGTTTATATGTATAATACATACATAATATAGCCGTGCGAAGCCGGGGCAGGTCGCTAGTAGATTATATAGGAATAGTGTTTAGACTATAGTTCGCGAGTAAATCTGTGTCAAAATCTAAGGTTTAAATCCACATCTCGGACTATCCTTAAACCTCGTTTTGGAATAAGGGGGAATACGTCTAAAGCTAACTAAGAAACGGCTTTCATCACGATGTTTTCCTTCACCGTAAGAGCAATGTTAATACCGCACATAGTCGTTCGAAAAATCCATCGGTGCACGGCCGGGCTGGATTCGAACCCACGACCTTCGCAATTAAGGTATTTAATACTTGGCTAACACATCTCTCTAAGTAAATACATTTACAAAATAAAAGTATATTTGTGTATAAGTAATATCTATCGTTCTCTATCTATAATGTCCGGGATACTTACGTCTCACTGCGAATAACTGCTTTTGTTGCTTCGAATAGTTTTTCATCGTGTTACTGCGATGTTACGTCACTTCGGAAAATACATAAATAGTCCATTGAAATGTTACATTTTTTTGGGCTTAGCGTGAATTTGTCAGAGGACGCAATTTTATTTTTTAGATATCAAGAGGGGGTTAGTCTAAGCTTAAATCCAAGTGGGATTGTTGCTCTTGTCCCACGGCCGCCATCTTGGAAAAAGGGATTTAAACGGTTTTATGGTTTATCTGACAAACTATAGGTCTCATAAAAAATATTATTTAAAAAAATTTGTTGCAAATATGATTATCTACAACTTTTGTTAAGTAACTTTTAGTCGTAACCCAAAAATAACTTTTCAATGAACTAAAAATAATATGGACATAAATAATGAATTTCATAGTTACTAAATGACAAGCCTAGCCGCTTAGTTTCGGGCTAGATGGCGCTGTCTGCAATATCTATTTATTTAGAATTCCACTGGCTACAATAACTTAAATCTCTTTGTATTTACATAGCAGCTCCGTGAACCTCTTTAGGACAAAGCAATTTTCTTTATTACCTCTCACCTGCCCTTTTCTTATTGTTACGACCAGCAAAGATGTTAAAAATTGTGATTTTTATTCATTGCGATCAACAGACACTCATAGGTATATACTAGTAGCGACGGGTGAAATTTCTTTATAGGTAAGCCAATAAAACACCAAAACAAAGTAATTATTTTTGTCTTGAAAATAACAAATTATTTTGTTCGTTGTCTTGCGTTATAATAGACTAACATCACATCGCAGTTTCCCGCGTAAGTCCCGATTTCGTGGGAATATCTGGATAACAAGTAGCCTAAGTCACTCCCAATGAATCAATATATCCTCATACCAAGTTTTATCAAAATAGGTTCAGTAGTTTCAGAGCCTATTCAATGCAAACAAACAATCAAATATTTCATTCATATTATATTAGTACTAGCTGTCCCGGCAAACGTTGTTTTGCTATTTACAAAAAAAAAAAAACAAAAAAAAAAATAGATGTTGGCCGATTCTCAGACCTACTGAATATGCTCACAAAATTTCATGAGAATCGGTCGAGCCGTTTCGGAGGAGTTCAAGTTCGAACCCCGTGACACGAGAATTTTATATATATAGAGAAGATAGATATAAATAGGTCTAGGAAGGTACCTATGCCTGAATCCTTATAGGTAAACAGACAGGAATCGTGTTGTATGTACCCTTCGCTACTGATACACACATACTGTGACCTCATGTGCTATGACCACCTATGATATCATTAGGCATTTCTCGAGACTAATGTTTTTTCTCATAAATCTAAAAGCTTTACTAAATATCGCGTGTCTCTAAACCTGTCTATTTGTTTTTAAATGTATATATTTTCTTATTTATAATGTTTTTAAAAATAGTCCGTAGTAATTTACTTATATTGTTTCTTTTATATTTCACTTATTACCTCTACATAACCATGGACTTGTCCTACTCGTTTTACATTTCTTTTGCAAAAATTGTAAGTAAAATATGTTTCTCGATTCGACTTCATAAAATTCTTACATTTAGGCACATTTAAGCAACCCTTGTTCATTAAAATAAAACATTCTTTTGGAATACTAAAAAACCGGCCAAGGGGTTCCGTACAATATTTGTTTTTCTGTTTTAGTATTTGTTGTTATAGCGGCAGTAGAAACACAACTGCTCAACTCAAAATCTGTGAAAATTTCAACTCTTTAGCTATTACTGTTCATGAGATATAGCCTGGTGACAGACAGACGGACGGACGGACAGACAAACAGCGGAGTCTTAGTAATAGTCTTAGTAATATTTTTACGCTTTGGGTACGGAACCCTAAAAACGAAGAAAAATGTTAAAAACATCAGCAGTGTGTAAGTGATGTCTCATTATCTTGAACTCAATTTACCTACACGGCAAGCCGGAGTGTTATGGTTGCTCATATATCAGTTAAATAACTTACATTTTACTTTATAATATGGAATAAAATAACGTTGCTCAGGTAAGAGAAGGTTTAAGACTGAAAATAATATTGTTTTTTTAAGCATGCATTTTTCAAGAAAATTTTATATGCGCATTACACATATTATTACACTTTTATGGTGAAGGAAAACTTCGTGAGGAAACAGATATGCCGTAGACCTTACCAACCCACAACGCTTCGAGGGTATGGGATAATCACTTAACCGGGATAGGTACCCGTGTGGTATCGTAGGTGGAGCGACGACATACGCAAAGCGGTGGGCAGTGAATGAAGAAGAAGAGCCGAAGATCGGGATCAGTGGCGTATCTTGGGAGAGGCCTACGTCCAGCAGTGGACTGACACTGACTGATGATGATGATGTGGTGTCGTGGAAGACTGGCGAGACGTCCCCGACTCCCCGCAGTCCCAACACCAAGTCGAGTGAAGAAGCGGTGGAGTTTTTAGTGGTCTTCTCCATCTTCAGAACAGAGGGAGCTCCCAAATACCCACGTTCCCCCACAAGAGCGACTGAAAGATGTTTAACGGCGCATTTTGACCACCCAGTTGGCACAATGGTCACAATGCCGGACTGCAAAACACAGTTTTGTACAAAAGAAAAGTATATAGATAGATAGACTTTATTTGACACACAAAACATTGAAAAATAACAAAAAGGACGAGAAAGCAGTAAGTAGTAGTATATAAGTAGTAAGTATATCCGTTGTCTAGCACCCATAACACAAGTTTAGTTACTTAGCTGAGGGCTAGATGGCGATGTGTGGAATGTCCTGCAATATTTATTTATTATCTCTACCTAAAAAAAGGTACCGTGGGTACTAATGCCTACTTTTGCCATTTCAAGAGATAAATCTAAAAATATCGATTATTCAATCGAATATATCACTAGTCAGTCTGGAGACGTTATCAATTTGCTGTTCCATTAATAGGCTAATCGAGTTATTATGTAGATTGAGTGCAAAAGCGAAGTCCGTCCGATGTTGACTGAGAATGTACAATCAACGGTAAAAAGTATCTGTCCACCGTAACGTTTACAATCCTGTGCAACACAATTTGAACAATAGAACAACGTAACCTGTAAATCGAACCTACGTTGGTTGGTGTAGCAGGTGGCGTTGTTGAAAATAATAATCACACTGAGTACTTTTAATTCAAGTATTAGTGTTTGTGTGTAACGTCTATTAGAAGATGGTCGTAAGTCCAATACTTGTTTATAGTATTTAATTATTGTAGCAAACTGATAATAGACTTATGACCCATACTGTACTTATTCGCCAAAATCAATTACGATCAAAAGTGATTCGTATATATAATTTGAATTGTAAAATCGAATGTCCAAGAAATACTTCCGATCCTTCCACAATCAGTAATTGAGTTTAAACAAGAGGGAAGAAAGATTGCCTTGAGCTCTTTTTTCTCTTTTAAACCCGATTATAAAAGCTTAAAAAAAATCTACCACGACATCTTATAATGTATGCATCAGAAGTCCACTATCAGTTTGCTACAATAATACTATCAACAAGTATTGGACTATGACTTTCTCCTAATAGACGTTACACACAAACATAAATACTTAAATTAAAAGTATACAGTGTAATTATTTTCAACTATGTCTTTAGTTGGCCGAGTGGTATAAGCCGCCACCCGCTGCACTAACCAACGTGGGTTCGATCCACAGGTTACGTTGTTATAATGTTCAAATAGTGCTGCACACGATTGTGAACGTTACGGTGGCGGTGAACTTTTGAGCGTTGATTGTACGTTCGTGATAATATATAGGAAGCAAATACAGGCTAAACATAATAATATTAATGCCATGGCATTACTTATTAATTTTTCTTCGCAGCTATCACCAAGGAATAAGATATCAAAGGTGATTGTTGTCTTTGATCCCTGCAGTTGACGTCTTTATTATGATTTTATCATTATAACGAAGAATAATTCACTTATACTTATATTATATTCGGATATTTGTATAAAATGATTATACTTGGGGTTCTTCCGGCTTTTATCCGCAGCATCGTTATTGTATTGATCATAAATCTAAATAATAATGAGAGGATCTTGTTAATGATTACAGAAAGTGTTTGTGATTCTCAAAGGACTTTTGCGGTAGCCTCTGGCTTTCGTGTTATTTATATTATAGACTCGACCGCATTTTAATATTCATTTGTAATGCTTATATGTTTATGAAAACAGTCTATGATTTTATAACATCATATTATTGGTGATTCTTTATGCCCACGAGTCTTCTTGTAACGAATAAATAATATTAAGTTTGTAGATCGTCTACTAAAGTAACGTACAGTCGGAATACCAATTAGCTGAACCGCACGGGACCCAAAGCTCACTCGCACATATCTGTAAGGTTGTCAAATAATGTTACCTGATTCTGTTTTTATACACAACTAGCTGTCCCGGCAAACGTTGTTTTGCCATATAAAAAAAAACTAAATCAAAATCGGTTCAGCCGTTCGGGAGCTACGATGCCACAGACAGACACACACACACAGACACGTCAAACTTATAACACCCCGTCGTTTTTACGTCGGGGGTTAAAAATCATACAAATCGGTTCAGCCGTTTAGGTGTAGTTTGGCAACTAACACCGCGACACGATTGACATCAATATTTATACGTCACTACGTACACACTCAATTGTTTTGCCTTCCCGGAACCTCTCCATTAAAACTTGAACTTTATGTTATGGTATTAAAGTTCTTATTGACTTGTATTATTACGAATCGTTTGTATAGTATGGAGTATAGAAAAGTGTTGTTTTTAGACATTTTCAGGCAATTTTTTCAATTTTTCTCTCCGTAAGAACCATCCTCGTACCTTATGGAATATTCTAAAAAAAGAATTGTCCAAATTGGTCCAGGTGTTGTTGAGTTATGCGCTTACCAACACATTTTGCGATTCATTTTTATATTATAGAAGAATACTATACAATACATACAATCTCTACATATAATAAATTCGAAGTTTTGGAAGTAAGCGTTCTACGTCCATAATGATCTTAGCACTATAGAATTCGCTAACCTTATATAGCTCCGGTAGAAAAAAATCTTGCATGCGCGATTCAGGTTTTCTTAAATTTAGAAAATCACAAATTAGTTGATTATTCTTTTTGTTCTGCTTAAAAATTTTGTACACTTATGTATTTTTAGAATACATAGCAATATACACATTTTTTAACTAGAAAATAAAGTAATTAATTTAATAAGATATTTTTTTTAATTTCAAGTAACTAGCGCCATCTCTTCGTTTTCGCGAAACTACCATTCATCTCAGAAAATGTTGATTTTATTTGTTTACCTTTGTTTGTGCAGTCTAATTTCGGGAACTAGGAAACAGATTTTAACATAATCTTCACGAATGTGTTCAGAAAATATCAGAAGAGGTTTAGGTATTTCAAGTAGATTTATGTTACTAATTAAAATTTGATATTTCTTGGCGTAAAAAATAAACCATAATATTTTTGCATGAAAACGTACAGAACGTAGGGATGATGTCAAAATTGTCAGTTTGACATACGGAAAGAAGCATCTAGCGCCATCTCTTTTTTATTTATAATTTTATTATGGCTTTGCATTATTACTATCGTGCATAGAGCCAGTGTCGCGGTAAAAGAAAATTAAATCCAATGCAGGAGCGTTTTTTGAATTTGGAACATTACAACGCTCCAGCAATTTTGTATGAACATGTGTATGAAGCGGCGTGCTGGGGTTATTAAAAACTTAAATACTCTTTGATTGGATCTCTTTTATCAAAATACTAGCGACCCGCCCCGGCTTTGCACGGCTATATTATGCATGTATTATCTTCTTATCTAATATCTTCTTCTATACATATAAAATCCTTTGTCCTGACTGACTGACGGATCATCGCACAGCCTAAACCGCTGATCGTAGAGACTTGAAATTTGGAGGGTGTGTTCGTTGTATGACGTAGGCATCCGATAAGAAAGAATTTTCCGAAATTCTACCCCTAAAGGGGTGTAAAAGGGGGGCAAAGTTTGTATTGGACAACGTGATTCCTTAGTCTAATCTATTTCAAATTTTGCATAAACATTCTTTAACAGAATTAATGGAACACGTGTTTCGTATTTTATTGAAATTCATCCCCTAACGGGGTTAAAAAGGGGAAGAAAGTTATTTTGGGAGTGATTTGCTTCGAAGTTGATATCAATACTCTTTAGTGCTTTTGATTAGATTGGTAACATACTCACACTCACTCACTCACTCACTCACTCACTCACTCACTCACTCTACTCTTACTCATCTATGATTGGTAAGACGTCACTTCAAGCTGACAGCGTTAACGTAAAACCTAAGAGGTTGAAAACTTCGAACATTGAACTGAAAAAAGGTGTCTTGCCATTTAGTACTGGGAACTTGACATAGTATTTTTTTTTTGCGCGATACGTTTGCTAATACCTGTCGATAGAGGACATTACGGCAAATGAAATATGCCTTCACACCAAATCTCATAGGTGTCTCGGAAATGGGGTATTTGACCAAACGTTATGACTAAGATTTTATCAAAAGTGCGCTGTGCACAAATAATGCTTTCTAACCAAACTTCTAAACCATCTCGGAGACGGGATATTTGTTAAAACATAGAACTGTTATAGGATAGCCACTGAATCACTTAAAACTCTATATTTTTATTAGGATACGCCAAAATTACTCTCTGCGCAACTGTTCAGCCCTACCTAATAATAAAATTTTGAACAATTTGCCAAAAGTCACAGTTCCCAAAGTTAGTAGATACTAATTATTAAGTAATTAAAAAGAAATATCTTTTGTTATGAATACGAAAATACCTAAACAAATGAATAGGACTTTTACACCTTTTTCATTTTTAAAATGGACAGGAAAGTGATCTTATAAGGGTTCCTTTTCTACCTTTTAAGGTACGGAACCCTAAAAACACAAAAGATGACTATGATAGATAGGTAATTACTAATTAGCACGATATGATTAAAGATTTACTCATGTGGTAATCGTAGAGTTTTGTGCATTATTGGCTCTGTGTTAGAAAGACAGAAATAAAAGAATTCATTTTTTTGGTTTAGAACTTTAGGTACTTAGACGTATACCCATTTTGGATCCCATCCCAAGAGAATTGGGTGCACCCGAGGTTTTCGTGTTCCAAGTTAAAATACATCTCATTCAAAATCTATCTTCTCTATACATATAAAATTCTTTGTCCTGACTGACTGACGGATCAACGCACAGCCTAAATCGTAGAAACCTGAAACTTGTAGGGTGTGTTCTTCGTATGACGTAGGCATCCGATAAGAAAGGATTTTACGAAATTAATTACCTACCGGGTTTAAAAAAGAGTAGAAAGTTATTTTAGGCGATTTACTTCGACTCGAACTCCTTAGTGCTTTTGATTAAATTAAGTAAGTACATTTTATTTTGACACACATGTTTCAAACTCAATCTAATTTGAAATCAACAAAAAATAATCCTATTTTAACTATTTTCGACTCCTGCGCGGACGAAGTCGCGGGCAAAAGCTAGTATACAATATAAAAAATAGGTAAATACTACATTTATAACAGAGGTGCGAGTAAGCTAATAGGTATTCCGACTGTACCTGCGGCTAATAAGGGCCACCTGCCACCATAATTAATAATCTAATAATTCGTAAAAATAGGGAAAACTACTTAAAAATTTCATTACGTAAATATTAGCTCTATTTTCAAATAAACAAATATGAATTATTCTGAAAAACAATTAATTTGTTTAATTTCTTGTTATTTTGTAAGAAAGATGATATCAGCTTTAGACCATCCGCTGCTTAGACGAGTTGACCTAGACTACCTGAGTTTGCGACGATTCGTTACTAACTCATTTTAACTTTGTTTAATCCTTTTTCTTATGTGTGTCATATGTAAAAAAAGTCAACTTCTCTGTCAAAAAGAGTACAATTTAAAACTCTATCTCAAAGCAACTAAATAATATCAATTTCTTTCTCAAGTTTGTTGTAAGGATAGGTGTTTATAATATTTGTTTGAATAGCTGTTGTGCTATTAATACCTCTTGTCTTAGATAATGGAAGGATACAGTAGTATTTTTAGTGTAGTTGATGCACAGATTAGTTCACCTGATAGATTGGAACATATCGTAGATGGTAAGTCAGAATTTTTGTTTTTTAAATATGAAGACGGGTTCGACTGCCGCGACTGATAGTGTGCACGGTCGTTTGGCATCCAGCGGCCCAGATCGCTCTAGGACGTCCGCGGACGTCCGAACGCTCAAGAGCGGCCCAAGGTTACGTCCGATAGTGTGCACAGTTACATACATTCACATTACACAGATGCCTTAAGTCGCGGCTGTCGGACGCGTCCGTAAGCCGCGTTTGAGCAATGTGTCCCCCAGCCTTATAATGTATTTTTAATGCAGTAAGATCCTACTTGAGATTCTTACTTGTAGAGTGTAGCTTGTGTTTTCGAATGTCCTACCGTTAAATCTATTTTAAATAAATCGATTTCCGACTTCATTTATAAATTGTTTATCTTACCACGGAGCATTTGATGTAAAGGGACGCCAACGAAATTTTTTAACTTTATATTCAGATGGCGTTGACAATAAAAAAACTGCATGACCAATTCTGGAATTTTTGGTAGCTTGGCATAGTCATTTATTTTGCTTGGTGCATGTTGAGTTTTCGTCTCGATGCCCTCTAATAGGTATGGATCTCAAATTGCACAGCGGCATTTTAAGTTACTATATTTGTTTATAACGATGCGGTCTAAGTTGTACCACGCGTACCTAGAAGATACCTATACACTCGTGCTTTGAAGACCTTGAAGAAGAAATAAGGGGCTTTGGGGGACCCAAAGGCCTCGTTTATTTGGAGGTTTATTTGGAGCGACTGATGTTACACCGCTAAGGCAATCTCTTCGTCAGAGTCTGTCTCTCTTCGACATTGTTTCACTGTGCGGTGCCGCATCGCACCGTGTGGAACGACCCTAAGACATGTAAAAGATGGAATTGCTATCGATAAAATAAATCGAATGAACATTATAATAATTGAATATCGAACGTTGATAGGGATGGGCGCGGGCGGCGTGCAAGACTGCCTGCGTCCGGCATCTCGCCCCGGGCCGGACGGAAGCTCGCCCCCGGCCAGCGACGGCGGTAAGCTTTACACACGAGCTTTTCACACTGACGTTCACACATACGTACGATTAATATTTCTTTATTACATAACACCTTGGCGCTATAATGCTTCTCTGTTGGAAGTGAGCTGAGTAATCGTAAAAGTTTCAAAGAAGAATTTTAAAATAAGTTTGTATCCAGTGATATGTTTTGATCAATCTATTATGCCCCGGCTGCAGCCACTTATTGGGCTGGATACTGTATATAGCATTATAATAATATTAGTAATAAAAAAAAAATACAAAAATTAAAAAAATTAAAAAAAAAATTAGGTTTAACGGAATCGACACGAAAAGAAGAAGAAGATGAAGGCATTATACCTAAATGGGTGGTTTGCCTATAAAGCTTTTCGCCCTAAGCGAAATACGCCACTGAAATATAACGCCTGAAATGCGATTTTTATGTTATATGAGATAATTTTAGTCTAGATATCATAAACTGCTGGCTGGACTGATTTTGATGGATATTATTATTTTACTATTTTTTTTGTAGTTCCTGATAGGGCTTGAATATCGGTCCATTTTTCAATTCCGGAATTGAGTTTCAATATTGATATATCCAGTTCCGGATTCGATGCTTCCTTTAAACATAATAGTTATACAAAATGCATAATATTTATTGAATAACTGAAATGAAGGGGTATTTTGGGTAGGAATAATAAATCCATTGAAATAACTTTTCAGAACTGTAATTACAATCAATCATCTAGAAACTTTTGTTGATTGTGAAATTTCAAAAAAGTTAGTGCGTTCAAGCTGTTGTCTGTTAGAGAACTTCTTACACTATTACAAATGTAAGAAACTGGTGAAAAGTCGCGTTCAGCCTCGACACTATTAGGCGGTATTGTTTTTAAATACTTGAAGCATTGTCCTCTATCGCCGCCGTCTTAGAAAACTGCCTTTTCAACTCTTATCAAACGATATCGAAATTACAGTTTTGCTCTCACCAATGCCGGTATTACAAAAGATACTGAAATAAGTCGGAATTTTGTTAAAACCGGAATTCCGGAGCTCATGCCCTAGTTTTTGAGATATGCGTCTAGCCAAAAAAAAATTTAATTGAAACATAATCTCCATTTCTCAAGTCGGTTAAAAATAATTCCGTAATTTTCCGAACATTCATTGACGACACTTTAATACGAATAGAGAAGCGTTAAGAACGGTGTACGTAATTAATTAGGGTTTAAAGGTTAATCTACGTGCATATTCAACGTAAGTTAGCTGAAGGCAAGTTAGCAATTTATTATAGACTTAATTCAAATCCGATACGTGGTATCGGGCTGTAATTTAATTCTATGTTTTACATTATTAATTTTTTTTGACTGGAATATTTGAAACTATAGTTTAATAGAGTTTTTATTTTTAGTAGTATTAACTTACACTTATAAGTAAATACTTTAGTTAGAGTAATTACTCCTACTATGTAGTTATAGAGAGATAATGTCACTCGTCGTCCATTATGCCATGAAGATAAGAAACTAACCGATGCAATGTTAATATCAATAAGTTTTTTATTATTCTTCAGAGAATCGTGTTTACAATTTGCACATTTAATAATTTTTGCAAATAAATATGTTATTTAACTTCTGAACTGACCAACAAAGCAGCGGTTTTTCGCCGAAACGCTATACTGGCCAAAACCGCTCGGGGGTTTCGGGCGTATTTTGATGTCTACGTCTAATGAATGAATGTATGTCAAGGTCAAGTATAGCCAACCTATTCTGGGATGTACATGAGTTGCATATAAAACCATACTACTTAATTTGGTAAGGTTATAATCGTTCAATGTCAATGTCACTTCGGTCAATTGCCTCTGACGGCCATGTTTGTTTGTTTTTGTTTTAGACAGTGCGGGTTTCGATTAATTAATATTGTTTTCATTTGTTTTAAGTGTTGTGTTTTGTGATAAAACAACGCCTAGGTAAGTTATCTTCCTCTAGATCACCTCACTTTGTATTATTAACTCATAAATTTCGCGGGAGATATTAGTTTCTTTACGAATTTTTTTTGCAATTTTTTTGCAAGTGCATTTTGCAAATTTGCACTTCACTCTGCAAGTACACACATTATTTGTTCAAGTACTAATATTTAAACAATGTCATCTAAATAGGAAATTTCATTCTGAATGCAGAAAGGTATCAATGTTATGAATTAGTCAAACCAAAATTAATTTATATGCTTTTATATGAAATAAACGGGTCTGCCCCCTTCAAGCGGCCATTTTTATTTCGACTTGGCCAGTTTAAGCTAGTTTAGCGTTTCGGCGAAAAACCGCTCAGGGGTTTGTAGGTCAGTTGAGAAGCTAAACATATAATATGATTTGTCCTAAATGACTGACTAACGGATCAACGCACAGCTGATTGTAGAGACCTGAAAATTGGAGGGTGTGTTCTTTGTATGACGTGGATGCCTAAGAAAGGATTTTGAAAAACTCCTAACGCGGACGAAGTCGCGGGTAAAAGCTAGTTTTTAATAAGGAAGCCTACCAGACCTCTCAGTTTTCTCAGAATGCATACTAGTGCCAACGTTCATACTCTGATGCATGCTCTCTATATATCATCCTTTTTCTAAGGTCAATGAATAGGCTCATGAAGAAACTTTATAGTAAAATCATTATGAATTTCAAACTATGATGGTCAAACGGAATTGGCAATATTTTTAGTGTAGGTGGGTACTATAGTATCTTAAATCTAAAAACAGGTTAAAAATTCGCTTATATAAAAACAAGTACAACAAGCTTAAATAGGATCTCATGTAAAATATTGTTAATTCCAACAATGTAACTGTAAGAAACCGTTATATGTTCAAATTGTAAATCACAAAAATCTTTTATTATTTCAGTAAAAGAAAAAACGTAACCCATCTCATCAATCCGTCTCAGTGGAGGGGGAAGTGAAACATTTCTTTTTCTTTAATATCCTTTGTAAATAGCAGCAAGCTTTTGTTTGCTCAGTACAGTGAAACAAGTTTAACTTTTCAGTTGAGGTAGCGTTGTTGTCTACGGAAAGTTAGATAAACGCTTCTCCAATCTTTAGTTCCGAGAAAATCCGTTGTTAGCAGTAAATTGGTTTAACTGTACATGAAAACTGCTGGTTCACGTTCCATTATGGAGAACAAATAAAGCGTAATGCCCAAATTATTTAACTCTTATACCTACGGAAGGTAGCACCGTGATTCGGCAATAGCGTAGGTTCAGGTATTTTATTCATATTGATTTTTTGTCGTATCGAACGATATCGATAAACAATTTATGAATTGTCATCAAACAAAGTCGTGTTTGAATAGTTAGGAAGCTTAACGAGCTGTATGTATTTATTTGATTTCTGTTGTTTGTTTTAGTTAGTCTATGTATTACTGTAAAAATAAAGTTAACCAATATATTCCATCTAATTATCTCATTTTTATATAACTTTTACCTAGTTGTACATGTACAATCAACGGTCAAAGTCTCTGCCCTGTAACTTTTACAATCCTGTTCAGCACTATTTGAACATTATAACAACGTAACCTATGAATCGAACCCACGTTGGTTGGTGAAGCGGGTGGCGGCTTATACCACGTAGCCAACTTAAGACATACTTAGCTAACATGTTGAAAATAATAATCACACTGAGTACCTACTTTTAATTCAAGTATTTATGTTTGTGTGTAACGTCAATTAGAAGAAGGTCGTAAGTCCAATACTTGTTTATAGTATTATTGTAGCAAACTGATCATTTACTTATGACCCATACTGTATCTATTTTAAACCAAGTATTTTCTTGGAAAAACATGTCCTTTGTTAATGAAACAATGAACAGAGTTAGGTTTAATTTTACATAAAATAGTAATACATTGCGAGGTCATCACAACCCTACAGCCAATTTAACGTCCCAAAATTTCCCTAGTGTAAAGAGACATAATCAAAAAACGCCAAAAATAAAAGTGCCCCAATTCTTAAACGAAGCGAAAGTCAAAACGCTCTCCTCATTTATTACAGCCGGCAGTGACCAATTACAGACCGTGTGTGTCGTTAAATTTTTCACCGCATACAAAAAACGCGGTCGCAGAGTTTACAAAGCAAAAAAGCTCGACAATTTATTCGGGGGCGGGTTTGGGCATCACTAATCGACATCATCAATCAGCTCGTCCGGGTTCGCGATCGGATCAACTGACGGACATACCTCACCCCCTCCCTCGGACACAGACCCCTTCATACCCCTTCAGTACACTCATTTACTGAAGTTGTTCGATAGCTATTAACAGGTTTTAGTAATTACTTCGACGGATGCCTGACAACTTTTGGGTTACCTAGTTGCAAAACAAAACATAACTCTATCTTATATTATTATAGCTGCGCTCCGCGGTTTCACCCGCGTAACTCCCGATCCCGTGGGAATATCGGGATAAAAAGTAGCCTATAACCTTCGTCGATAAATGGACTATCCAACACAAAAAGAATTTTTCAATTCGAACCAGCAGTTCCTGAGATTAGCGCGTTCAAACAAACAAACAAACAAACTCTTCAGCTTTATAATATTAGTATAGATATAAGTAAGTATAGATATAGACTAGCGACCCGCTACGGCTTCGCACGGCTATATTATGCATGTATTATACATATAAACCTTCCTCTTGAATCACTCTATCTATTAAAAAAAACCCCATCAAAATCCGTTGCGTAGTTTTCAAGATTTAAGCAGTCAAAGGGAAATAGGGACAGAAAAAGCGACTTTGTTTTATACTATGTAGTGATAGTGAAGTGATGTAATATCTAAAGTTATATGTACAAGAAACTTAATATTTCCATCACTAATATTAATAAAGAAACGGGATATTTGCAACGAATTATTTTGATATATATTTACCTTGTCTTTTACGTAATATGGGTTTCTCCACTTCTTCTCGTATAGTGGTGTGGCTCACCTATTGTTAGAGTTTTTAGATCGCCCTAAGGCCTCAACTTGACCTAACGACTGCTACTAGAGGTAGCAACCGGGACCAACGGCTTAACGTGCCTTCCGAAGCACGGAGGGGCTCGAGAAAACACATTTTTGCCACACTATTATTTGGTCATCCATCGAGTTGACACGCCAGGCGTTGCTTAACCCACACGACCGTAAACGATCAGCGAGCGTCGCTTATCTGTGAGCCTCCTCCACTTAATTTTTACACTGAATTCTTCACCTTTTAACTTATATTTTAATTAAGCTCGTGGGTAATATAGTTTTGTAAACATGGCCTGAGTTCCTAACACTAAAAACATAGTAATTGAACTGTTTTTAATATCTTCGGTAGTGAAACTTTTTCAAGTTAGTTTAAAATCATTTATCACTTAGTTATTTAATGTCGAAAAGTAGAATGTCAAATATCAACTTTATACGTTTTTGTGTGCAATCGGTTTAAAATAATTGCTTTGGTCTACCAGTTAGACTTTTCATTTAACTTTAATGCATGGGTTTAACAAGTTCGTTCGCAAAACTGAAATTAATTTTTGAATAAAAATGCAAATTGGACCCAGCTGCTCTATAAAATAGAAAAACTTAGCTTTTCGCAAAATGTATCCACGAATATGGTTGGTGTTTTTATAAACTAAAAAAATAATCAATTAATATAGTATATCCACGCATAACAGAACTCGTTTATCTGATACACCATTATTTAAAACTAGCTTTCACCTGCGATTTTGGCCGCTAGGGGTTGTTTTTTCAAAAATCCGGATGCCTACGTCATTATAGCTATATAATGTGCCAAATATTAGCCAGATCCGCCCGGTTTAATTTGTGCGTTTATAATATGTAAGTCAGTCAGTCAGAACTTTCAATTTTATATGTATACTAGCTGTCCCGGCAAACGTTGCTTTGTAGTATACTTAAATAACCTAGATACCGACTGCAGCGCCATCTACCGGGCTGAATTGTGAATCTAAATCATCCAGGGCGCCACCCAAACGCATACAAAAAAAAGTTAAGAGATGAAACGAAGTTTCACCCGGATTAAACGAAAAGTGACTTTATTTTATACTATGTAGTGATGATGTAGTGAAGATAAATAATAAGTAGTTTTGTTTTTGAATGTACAATACAATGTTTAATACCTCGTTTAAGTGACATTTCTAGGGTGACATACAAGGATATAATGATTACAGGGATCGGATTGGCGTAACTACATACTGTGAAATTTTACCATTATTTTCCATTTCACGCTTAAAATATGTATTTTGCTCCAATTCACAGTTTGATATGAATGACATATGCTTTTTGTTGTCTGCACAATGCGTGGAATTTGTTAATATTTATTAAAATTCGTACTTCATTTTTAAATGGGCTTTTAGTAATACGTCTGTAGTAGGTTTAGGTATATTATATTATACTAGCTGTCCCGGCAAACGTTGTTTTGCTATTTAAAAAAAAAAAAAATAGATGTTGGCCGATTCTCAGACCTACTGAATATGCTCACAAAATTTCATGAGAATCGGTTGAGCCGTTTCGGAGGAGTTCAAGTTCGAACCCCGTGAAACGAGAATTTTATATATATAGAGATATGCCTATGTAGTAAGTATAGTTATAGATATAACATACCTATTGCTAGATAGTTAAGTATCAAGGCTTTTTCAGAAAGGGATTAATTCTCAGAACAAACTTATGTTACGTGCCATGGGATTGCAGTCACGTAATTCTGAATTGTAAATCTAAACACAAAATAATTCCTCGCATTCATTGTAGCGTTTTACTAATTATAATGCGACCCGGTCTACTTGTTTCGAAGTTGTTTTTTAAAACTAACTTGCAGGGCAAAGGCCACCCTCATCTGTTTCCAAGCCTGTCGGTCTTAGGCTATGTTTGACTAGTATTCATCGCATGCATCCCGATCATAACGCCATCTTTTACGAGATTACCCCGACTACGATAAAGTTTCGGAAATTACTTCTGACAGACACCTCTACCTCATGTAATGTAGACATAAATGATGCTTCTCTATTTAATATTCGTATAGTTTATAGACCCTACTACCTTAGTACGAATGGGTGCGTCGAAAGTACATCATATTTACAGAAACATAGACCCACACGAATATTCATCCGCATAATATTTGACAAAGCCAATGTTTACCTGAGTCGACTGGCCGTTTTGTTATCTATGACAACAATATGTTCCGTGTACCTATGAAAGCAGAGTCTAATATGCTTTATAGGTTTTATGTGCTTGGCGATAAAGCTCAGAATGACGTGTGGGTTTCCGCGAAACAATCACACGAGTGCTCCGACCAAGTTTACCGTGCAGTTCGAAGCGGCGCTAGCGTCTTTGTATTCATGATAAAAATGTTCCTACGAATTTAGTTGTATAAAAATTTGTCTGCACTGATAAATGGTCCTATATGTGGATGGACCCTTGCTGCGCCTCGTTGACGTGGGTAATGTTTACACGTGCGTTGAAATGATTTTGCCACAGTTTATAGAATATCAGTTTTTGTTAAGATAATATTGTATTGACAGTCTTTTTTTATAAGTATAGTTTTTTACTTACTAACACACGAACAAAAAAGATCAAGAAGCTAGGAATTATTCACGGGAAACTTCATATTTAGGATTTAATTTTTTTTAGTTAACTTTATCTATTTGTTTCTACTTGGAAAATCCTGGACATTCTGATTCTAGGCGGAAAAGAGCTCCTTTAAAACTTCCTGCTACTGAGTTAAATTCAAATTGATCAGTTTTTTCTTAAGTCATCGACATCAAAACGACATACTTGAATATAATTTAAACCAAAATTCTTCCAAATAATTACAAAGCTAACAATATTATCGTCTCAAATAGCATCGTAATAAACGTTGGTGTTCACTATAATGACTATAATAGTGTACCACGCTGGTTCAAAGTAGTTATTAACATCTGTACTCCCTAGTGTTTGAGGTAGGTGGCTTAATTTGTATTGCAAACTATTACTAAATAGAGCTTTATTTAAGTACGCTTTTCCAGTTGAAATTTAGTAGAAATGTCTATATAGGTATTATTATTATTAAGAACCTACACTGTCCCACTGCAGGGCAAAGCAGCAGCGGCTACCTTTCTTCCATTGATCACCATCTTCCAATCATTTAGGAGTCAAAATCATCTCGCCATCGTCGCCTTTGGTCTGCCGCGCGTCGAATCGTATTCCTCCTGGGGAAGATTCTGTTGTTATTTTGGCGGTTGTTATATAGGTATAACATATAAAAAAACATACAGTCGTATTTAGAACTTCCTCCTTTTTTAAACTCGGCTAAAAAGAGAAAAATATTCAACACGAAATCTTTAAACCTACAAGAGCTATGAAATTAAAAAAAAAATCACGGGGGAATCAAGAAACTCCTAGACGTGGGCTAAATAGCTTACGCGGGTGAAATTACATGATGCAACTAGTTTTTAATATACGAGTGTTTTAAATCAAACTTAAGTAAAAGGGTACCGGCGCTCTCCCCATACAAACGTAGTCAACTGTTTCCTCCCTGGATAATGACACTAAAGCAAATATTTTTGTTGCATAAAACCTATATAACTGCCATGCCCCTATGTCTTGGTTTTTTTTTAATTTTTAATTATCATAGAAATTATTTTTTTAAAAACAAAACAAAACATAGTGGCATGGTCATGGCAGTTATAAATTGTATGCAACAAAAATATTTGCTCTAGTGTCATTATCCAGGGAGGAAACAGTCGACTACGTTTGTATGGAGAGAGCGCCCGGTACCCTTTCCTCTTAATATATTTATAAGTCTGCTTTAATGTCTCGGGTCTGAATCGGGACTCAAGCGCGTGAAACTGCGGGACGAAACTAGTTTATAATTATACTAGCTCTGCGGTTTAACCCACGTAAGCCCCGATCCCGTGGGAATATCGGGATAAAAAGTAGCCTATATGTTAATCCAGGTCTCCGGCTATCTAGTTACCGAGTTTCATCGCAATCTGTCCAGTAGTTTTTGCGTGAAGGAGTAACAAACATACACACAAACTTTCACATTTATAATTTTAGTAGGATGGGAAGTAGGATAATACAGGTTGTTTCACAGGACTTTTTTCTTGTTTCAGAGAGAGCCATATTGGCAGGATACGTATCTCTAATGCGAAAATGTGTTGAGTTTGCTGAAAAATTAGGCGCTAAGGGTTAGTCAATTCATTTAATAAAATAAATAGGTATATTTCACAGATGATAGTTTTTCTCAATGTGTGTTTGGTGCTGCCTGATTAATTGAAAGATCAAAGAAAGTCCTGATCAGGAACCTCATCACGTCTAATGGAATGCCATTATGAGGTTGAGTAAGTAAAATACAGATAACCGACTAAACAATCGGTCAATAGCTCGTTGAGTGATCTATCAGCGACTTTAAGCCTTTAATATACGCTTAAGACCTTGCAGCGCTTTCTTTATATAATACTAGCGACCCGCTCCGGCTTCGCACGGCTATATTATGCATGTATTATACATATAAACCTTCCTCTTGAATCACTCTATCTATTAAAAAAAACCGCATCAAAATCCGTTGCGTAGTTTTAAAGATCTAAGCGTACAAATGGAAATAGGGACGGCGAAAAGTGACTTAATTTTATACTATGTAGTGATTAGCTGTCCCACAAATCTTAGTTTGGTCTTGGTTTGGTTGTGTATATGGATACAAAAAAAAACTGAAGGAAACAAAATAAAAATAAAGATAGTAGCCGATTCTCAGAACTACTGAATTTGCATATAAAATTTTTATAAAAATCGGTCAAGCCGTTTCGGAGGAGTATGGTAACTGATTGTGATTATCCACGTAAGCCCCGATCCCGTGATTTGATTAAGTTTCAAAATTATCATCTGGCTACATTTTTCTCTAGGAAGAATATATCAAGAGGTGGTGTCAGTATTTATATTGATAATGATATGAAATTTCACATATTAGACTGGATTTCTAATCTAGGTATGGAAGTTCATTTTGAGTGTTGTGGTATTTATCTACCGGACATAGAGTTAATCGTTATTGGTCTATATAGATCGACAGAAGGCGACCTCGATACCTTTATGTCAAGACTGAATATTTTGTTAAAGAAATTATTAGTTAAATCTAGTAAATCTAAAAAAAAAGTGGTTATATCGGGTGATTTTAATATTGACCTTCTTAAACCCACAAAGTGGAGTAAAATGTTTGAGTCGACGTTGTCTCTGCATGGCTTGAGGTTTTCTATCAACATGCCAACCAGAACTACGGCCGATTCTGCAACATGCATTGATAACATCATAACAAATCAAAAGAATTATAATTCTGAAGTATTGGATTTGGGTATATCTGATCACACGGGGCAATGTTTGAGCATACCTTGTGGTTTAGGTTTTAAGGAAAAATATTGGTTTATAAGTAAAAGAAGGATAGACGATAATATTGAAATATTTATAAAATACTTGTCTCAATGTTCTTTTGCAGAGGTATTTATGGACTCTGACGTTAACTCTGCTTACGGGAAGTTTCTGGATGTTTTTATTTTGATTTTTAATCTATGCCTTCCCGTAGAAACGATAAGAATGTCCTACAAAAAGAAACTTCCTTGGAAAACTAAGGGTATCCAAAATTCCTGTAAGACTAAAAGAAAATTATATTTAGACACACATCGATTGTCAAACAAAAGAGAATCACCTGCTTTTCAACTATATACTCGATACAGTAAGCTATTAAAGTCTATTATCAGAAAATCAAGAAAGATTTCAAACACAAATTTTATCAAAAATAGTACGAATAAAACGAAGGCAACATGGGGAGTGATAAAACAACACGCTAGCTCTACAAACAATATAAAAACATCTATTGAGTGTATTGAGGATGGTAATAAGAGTATATCTGACCCAAATGAAATATCTAAAGCTCTGAACCATTATTTCATAAATCAGGCTAACAATGTTTCCGATGCTAGTCATAATGATCTCTTATGTAGGGCAAAAGCCAGTAGCAGCAGTATTTTCCTTGACCCGGTAAATGATTATGAAATTATTAAGATAGTAAAGCATCTGAATAACACAAAGAGCTCTGGCTATGATAATATTCCAGTACAGGTGGTTAAGGCTTGTATTGTATATATTGTTAAACCGTTAGTTTACATAATTAATTTAATGCTTGAAAACGGATCCTTTCCTGAAGACTTAAAAATAACTCAAGTAAAACCACTTCACAAAAAAGGTTCTAGAAAAGAAATAGGTAACTACAGACCAATTGCTCTGTTGCCAACATTTTCTAAGATATTTGAAATGGTTATATACAATAGGTTGTTAAAGTTTTTGAATAAGCATCATGTCATTCATAGGAATCAATTTGGTTTTCAGAAAGGCAAGTCCACAACCTTAGCAATATTTAAACTGCTCAAAGAGGTTTGGGAGAGAATTAATAAGAAAGTACCCTCTGTAGCCCTGTTCTTAGATATGTCAAAGGCTTTTGACTCCGTGGTACATAACATTTTGTTAAATCAATTGGAAAGCTTAGGTGTTAGGGGTGTCGCATTACAATTATTTAAAAGCTATTTATCAGACAGGAAACAAGCCACAATAATTGAAACATATAATAATAAAAATAAAACAATAGAACAAGTACAATCTGATTATAAATACGTAAAGTTAGGTGTACCCCAGGGTAATATTTTGGGCCCTCTTTTGTTTTTGATCTATGTAAATGATCTCCCAAATGCTATAAACCATATGTGTGTTATGTTTGCAGATGACGCCACAATATTTATATCTGGTGAAAAACTAACTCAACAGGAATTTGAGTACACCATCAATGAAACTTTAGAGACATTGGTAAATTGGTTAAAAGCTTTGAACTTAAAAGTCAATGCTTCAAAAACTAAGCTGATGCATTTAAGAAATTACCAAACTCGACTGGTAGATATGAACATTGTCGAATCAGGAACAAAAATAGAACTAGTCAATGAAACCAACTTTCTGGGTGTAACTATCGACGAACATTTGAATTGGAAAGCCCACATCGACAGAATTAATAAAAAGATCGCAAGTTATTGTTATCTGCTGTCGATACTTGTTGGGGTTACCTCTGAAAGTGTTACACGCAGTGCTTACTTTGGATATGTCTATCCACTACTAAAGTATGGTGTTCTGTTTTGGGGCAATTCAGTAGATGTTCAGTCTGTTTTTATATTGCAAAAAAAATGCCTTCGTACCATCTATAAGATGCATAGCACTGAATCTCTCAGACAGGTGTTCAAAGAAAAATATTTTTTAACATTGACTGGTATATTTATATTAGAAATTTGTATATTTGTTAAAAATAATTTAGAGTACTTTACCATTAGATCGGATAGACGCCAGAACATTCGTGACAAGTGTAGACATGATATCTGTATTCCAAAGATCAACAATAGGATGTTTCACAAAAGTGCTTTTATAACGGCAATTCTTGTGTTTAATCATCTACCCTCTGACATCAAAATTTTAAATGGACCTAAATTTAAACTTAAATTGAAAAACTGGCTGATAGATAAAACATTTTTTATCACAGTTGCTCATAAAGTGGATCTTATTAAACCGCTTTTAGGCTCATAATGCAACGTATTATACACGCGTGCGATAAAAAAAAATCCAACTAGTGTTAAAATAATACGTAATCCCGATAAGTCAAATACGTATCTTACTGCTAATGACATATTAGGTAGATAAAACATTCTTAATTTATCTGGGTTATACTGTTTTGATGTATAGAAATAAGGTACCATCAAAAAGTTTTTAAGCCTTGCTGGCTTAAAACTCTTTGTTGGTACCTTTTTTCTTCTTTTCAAAAGGTTGCCTCTAAAGTCTAATAACGAACGATAATATTACGTGATGACGTCTTTGAAAATAATTAAAAATTGAGTTTTGTTTTTATTTTGTTTTTTCTTTAGGTACATAAATATATTTTTTCCTTACCATTATATTCTGTTTTTAACCGCCGACGCAAAAACAAATGAAAAAAACCCTAAAAAAATATTGTATGTCAGACGCTGTATAGGTTAAAAGTCTTTTGCCTAGCCTTTCGGGAGTGTAATTAACAAAAAATAGTAAACATAACCTAAAATTCTTAAAAACTTTTTATTATTAAAATTTTAACAAGTCTTTTTTTTATTCGCAACTGTGATAAAAAACGTCGTACGATACACGTGTGAATTGATCATTCCATCTCGGCTTTTGCCACGCTCGCGTTCCGCTCGCGCGTCATAAACCGCCTCTATGGAATGATCAACTTTCCACACTTGTATCGCAATGTACTATTATAACCTTGACGAATATTTTAATTTTAGATAAGTACATGGGGTGTTATTTTATGTTGTTTTAATTTTGACGTTGTATTATTAATATTTTTATTACTCATTTGACTATTATAATTTGGATTTTTATTTTGATTGTTATATTAATTATTTATTACACATTGACATTGCCTAACTATATTATTAAACAATTAAAGACGTAATAATTAAATGTAATGTAATTAATGATATTGAGAATGCATTTTGAAAATATGAAAATATGTACTTGCTGAATTTAATCTTTGCAATTTTATAAATAATTTTAATTTTAATATTGTATGCCCAGTGTGGTGAACTGTTGTGACTATTTTAAGCATTATCATCGGCTCATGTACACAGTTTGACAATAAATGAATTCTATTCTATTCTATTCTATTCTAACTAACATTGTGACACGAAAATTTAATATATTAGATATATTTATTTACTTCTTGAAGAATGTCTTTAGAGTAATCGTTCTTCTACACTAATATAATAAAGAGTAAAGATTTTTTGTTTTTTCATGTTTGTAACTACGAAACTACTGGTTTGATAAAACTACCGATTGTGATAAAACTTGGTATGAGGATACATCGATTAATTGGAAATAACATAAGCATAATAATAATAACATTTGATCCCGATATTCCCACGGGATATCGGTTCCGATCAGATTTCCTTTAGTAATTAGTTTTTAGAAGATAGGAACAAAGGACCATGTGTACAGGAAACCTAGGTATTAAAAATAATATAAAAAATGCTTTAGATCTTGAGACATTGTGGATGATATTTGAATGGAGAAAGTAATAGGGGCATGGTCATGGCAGTTATAAGTTTTATGTAACAAAAATATTTGCTATAGTGTTGTAGAAAACAGTCGACTACGTTTGTATGGAGAGAGCGTCGGTACCTCCGAGTCGCATAACTTACAATATATCGAATCAAAATTAAACAAATTATCTTGGGAGCTAGTTAAAATACCGTAATAGTGGAAATTAACAAGATTTATTTCCCTTCTGTACCCATGAGTTTATATTGTTCATTAAAATGTCATTGCAAGGCATTTATACCGTAGGCAGAAAGGCGAAATGGCCGAATATTACAGGGGCTGAAGTTTATGCGAACGGAGGGACTCTTACGGCACGGTTTATATGATGCTAAGATGTTTTGATAAATAAAAACTATTTGATTGAAAATTAGAAACAAATTATAAATAGAATAGCAAATGTACGGTCGGCTGCATAATTGCAGACCCACCGTAAAGCTCCAAAACGACTGTTAAAAGAATGTTTTCAACACAAGCAAGATTCTAGACGCCTGCCTTAGCTGAAGTTTAAAGTATTCTAACTCATCAATTTATCAAATAAAAATTATTTTAATGAAAATATTCCAATAATAGTAATTTTCGAACTCTACCGGGGTATGCAATTATGCAGCCCTGAAAAACTGAAAAAAAAAAAGGTTTCTTGTAGCAACAAAATATTATCTACCTATAGGTAAACGCTAGAGAATCATTTCTTTTTTTTTAGTTAAAAAAAGTCATATTACATAAGTTAAAAAAGATAAGAAGAATTTTAACTTAAAAGCCACATTAATTTTAAATTAAGAATCCTGCCTTTTATTTTCAAGAACATTTAATAAAAACAAGATATTTTCTTAACGTCTCGCAACCAGAAGACCCCCTAAAAACGGGGCCCTCGAGAGAGGCGAGTAAAGGTAGTGTCTGTACTATGGCAATACTTTTTGTACACCTAATATGATGGTTAGGTGTGTGGAATAAATGAAATCTAACGTCCGCACTCGACAAGGCGTTTAATGGTGAGTGTTGGTGAAGTAGGCGTCGAGAGGAAAGTTTGTATCGAAGTCTTTACTCATCGATTGCGATGAAATTTGGGAGGTATGTGATAGCTTACGTTGATAACACCGCGGGGTGCAGCTAGTTGAATACTGCCTAGTATGTTGACAAATGATTTTTTGTTTGAAAAAAAAAAAAATGGTTGTCTGTAAAGTCGGGTCACCTATTTTTCGTGGACAAAAAGTGTTTTAATAGAGTTGCACACGACTGTACTTACCGGCAGGTTAGATCTGTAAAAGTACGCAAATGATTTTAATTCGTTTTTTTTAATAGGTAGAGTGATTCAAGAGGAAGGTTTAAGTATATAAACAAAATATATACAATATTATTTTTTTAAAAAAATTGAGAAAATAGAATAGAATAGAATTTATTCAAAGAAACACACGACATAGACACAAATAAGAAACAGTAAGAGATAATTATAGAGAAAAGTAATACAATTAAGAAACATTAACGAGATAGTTAAGAGAAAAATAAATACAAAGAACAGACAATAAGAATAAAAGATATCTGAGAAGTCGTGTGTTGCCCGAATGGGTAAAGCTTCAGCATGTGCTGCAGATACGCTGGCGCATCTGCAGCGCTGGTCTTCCGGCCGCACCCAAAAAATGAACTCTATGTAACCCTTCCCTTGTTATGGCGAGTCGTCCAAACTAAGGGAATGCTCGCTGAGGGAAATGACACGACTGAATTTACGAAGCCATCTCTTAGCAATTCGAAGGCTGTTCGGATATTTTTGCTGAGGACAAAACGTTTATGACTACGTCTTCAGTAAGCCTTTACTTACTTTTGAACAATTTTAATAGTTTGTCGCTATCATTATCACTACATAGTATAAAACAAAGTCGCTTTCTCTGTCCCTATATCCCTATGTATGCTTAAATCTTTAAAACTACGCAACGGATTTTGATGCGTTTTTTTTAATAGATAGAGTGATTCAAGAGGAAGGTTTATATGTATAATACATGCACAATATAGCCGTGCGATGCCGGGGCGGGTCGCTAGTTAACTATAAACAACTCCATAACAACCCGATGGATATATTTAGATTTGTACACTGATAATTACTTCCTTTAAAAAAACGGCCAAGTGCGATTCGGACTCGCACACGAAGGGTTCCGTGCCATTATATTCTGTTTTTAGTATTTGTTGTTAAAGTGTCAACAAAAATACATCCACTATGAAAATTTCAACTGTCTAGCTATCACGGTTCATGAGATACAGCCTGGTAACAGACATACAGACAGACGGACGGACATTGGAGTTTAGTAACAGGGTCCCGTTTTTACTCATTGGGTACGGAACCCTTATAATATATAAGCGTGGGAAAACTGACTTGAAAGTATTCTAACGAATTTCAGTCAATGTATGATTCTAATCAAAGTTGCTACGAGGCTACGAACTATAGCTAAGCGTAGCAAAAAAGCTACGATCGTAGCAAAGTAGCTTGTTCGTAGCATTATGACGTTACACACCTTTTTAAGCTGGTAGAGAGAGAGAGAGATCAGCGATATTTTTACTCCCCCACATTAGTTATTCAGTATTGAAGCGCATATTTTTAGACTAAAAGACCTCAACCTACTTATTTTTTTATTTTTATTTATTTAATTAGTTTTAAGTTTTTATTATTTCATTGTTATTTCAAAGTTAAATAAAAGTGAGTATTAAATTTTGTTTTTTCCATTTATTATTTTACGATATTTATAAAATACTAGCGACCCGCCCCGGCTTCGCACGACTGTATTATGCATGTATTATATCTAAAAACCTTCCTCTTTAATCACTCTATTAAAAAAAACCGCATCAAGATTCAAGATTCAATCATTTATTTGAGTACAACATGACGTTGCGTAGTTTTAAAGATCAAAGCATACATAGGGACATAGGGACGGCAAAAAGTGACTTTATTTTATACTATTCAATGATAATGAAAATACATAACCGGTTTATTAAAAAAAATGGTTTTACCGAAAACCGAAAAAACATCTTTTTTTTCCATTTCATTTTCCTTTATGATAATTATGTTATATGAAATCATTTTATAATAATTATTAATAAAAGGTAAGTATTAGGTATTTTATGCTATTTCTGCTTCAAAAATCATTTTTTTAAATTCTACTTTATCACTTACTTTTTTTTTTACTTTTTTTTTTATTTTTTATTTTTTTTTACTTTTTTATTTTTTATATTTTTATTTTTTTTCAGACAAGTATTTATGCTTAGATTTTTGTCTGTGATCTGGTTGTTTCTATGTATTATAAGTATATATTTACAAAATAAAAGTATATAAGTATTATATCCGTTGTCTAGCACCCATAACACAGTCTAGTTACATAGCTTGGGGCTAGATGGCGATGTGTGGAATGTCCTGCAATATTTATTTATTTTATATTTTTGTCGAATTTTCACTTACATAAATGAACGTCAGCCCAACTAAGTTATAATTGTAAACAGCTTTGTGAAACCTATACAAAGTAAAGAGAGTATCATAAAGTTTAATGTAAATATCACGTTAAAGTATCTCTTTACTTTGTGTTAAGTAAATACCAAAGGTGACTTGTGTAGGGCAGACATACCACATGTTGCTCGGACGCACCTGCTCTCTAATGTAATGCTAATGTATTACGTTGTTTACATTATTTAGGTATATATGATGAACTAGCTATTGCCCGTGGCTTCGTCCGCGTAGGTAGATGTCGAAAATGGACTAAGGAATCACGATGTCCCATACAAACTATGCCCCACTTTTTCACCCCCAAGGGCTAGAATTTCGGTAAATCCTTTCTTAACAGATGGCTTCGTCATACAAAGAACACACCCTCCAAGTTTCAGGTCTCTACGATCAGCGGTTTAGGCTGTGCGTTGATCCGTCAGTCAGTCAGTCAGGACAAAGGATTTTAAATGTATAGACTTAGTAGGTAAGTACGTATATTTCCAGTTGTTCACACCTAGGAATGAATGGGAAAAAAATCCATGTCGTTATCATTGGGTACGTTACTTTTTTTCATTTAATTCCTATCTGATCTCGGTAGGTATCTGGATTTTGTAGTGGTTTATCGACTTTCATTTGAAAAAAAAACACCCCTCGCTACTGGAAAGTATTGTAACTTGGTTATCAATACATAATCAAGTTCGGGGAGAGGAACAACATATGAGTTTTGTTTTTAGTTTTTATAATAATGCGTAAAACTATCGAAAATAAACGTTTTTAAATTATCGCGTAACTATACTTCAATGAATGCCATAATCATAAAAAAGTGATTTAATTTTACTGACACGTTTCTACTCGTATTTTAGCATTTATTTTCACAACCTTTTGAATCCTGAACGACTTTTGCTTCAGGCGGTGCCATAAATAATTTTGATTATGAAATGAGACAAGTTCAAGGTAAGAAAAAAAAACAAATGGTTGTCTGTAAAGTCGGTTTCCAGACGATAATTTTACGTGATAACTATGAAAAATTTAGTTTTTTTTGTTATACCTTAAATTTTTTCCTTTTTTTTCTTTTATACAGGGTTATTGGAAATTATACTAGCAAGCGCTTAAGGGCTACTTCTGTGCACCTAAACAAACAACTTTTGTTCTACGACTTTTGGAAATTCGAAAATTTTTTGGAAATTTTGAGGTTATGTAAATTCGAAAATCAGCTGAATTTTTTAAAACAAAGGTCATTCAGACCAAGAACAGTAGTTGAAACTTAAAAAATAAGTAAAATTTTAAGGTTACTGGCCTCTCCGTGAAAGGAACAGCTGATTTTCAGGTAAACCTAACCTCAAAATTTTCGAAAAAAAGTTCGAATTTCCAAAAATCGTAGAACAAAAGTTGTTTGTTTGGGTGCACAGAAGTAGCCCTCAACGGCTTGCTAGTATAATTACCAATAACCCTGTATATATTTTTTTCATTTTTATATAAGTCTTCTATTGTCACTCATCACAATAGCACAAACCCAGATGAGCGATATTATTATTAAATACTCTGTTTCCTAAGTTACCATGACGCGTCTGGTCATATTACCATGACGCATGACGTCACGCAATATTACCGTGACACTTTTTTGTGAATGCAGGTGTTCCACAAATTTATTAGACGTTATCACGTCAATAATATTTTTTTTTATACCTCTATATCGTCCCATTTGGGCCGTAGATATATTGGCCGAGGAGGGTCATTCCTTTCGGTTGAAAGGAACATTATATACTTCAACCAACATTATATACGTATCTAATTCAAAATAGCCATTAAAATCGAACCCAATTACCGTCTATCTCGAAATTAACCCATGAAAAGGCAAAATTATTCAATGTAATTCAAAAGGTCCATTCACTCGTTGTTCCGTACCTATCAGAACAAAAGCACATAGAGACCTCTGGATTCCCTTGTATAGTTTCTATTACAGTAATACGACCTCTTAGTACGGGATCCCTTTAAGAACGACCTTCATCGAGCTGTTTAATGGATGAAAAGTATTTTATATCAAATCAAATAGGTTAATAAATATATTGCAAATGGGTTGCCTAAAAAACTTTAGTCCAGATTAATTAATTTTGTTTTTTTTTTGTTATTAGACTTTTCATTGGTTTGGTCAATAGACAAATTCCGTAGCAATGAAATATATGTCAGTAACAAAACGAAAACGACTGAAGGAAAGTCAATAATACAGTGCTTCATTTGATGTATACGTCAGGGTGCCGCCATCTTGACTACTGTTTTGTGTCTATAAATAGGAATAAAATGACGGAACGTGGTTCATTCTGTCGCAGTAGCTTCATGATGTCCGAACCTTTTTATGGTTGTACCATTTATTTGAGTTAATTAGTTTAATACCTTTTAGTGAGTGGATTAAGTGTTGTGGTAAAATAATGCCGATGGGTATGTAATTTATATGATTAAAATATGTTCTGACGATATATGCCTTTAAATTTATGTAACCAACGCTCAGATTTGGTTAAAATAGCTGGGTCTTTTATATATATAATCTTTATTTTATCTTAACTTCAATTCAGTAACCTGAAGGCCAATTCTCGTAATTAACATTGTTCAAATTGCATTTCAATATCATTTCGATTGCATTTCGATCACAAATAATACCCTCAAAGTAGCTCAAAATACCCTCAAAGTTCGCTTTTTGTAAAAAATATACTGACTTTAAGGGTATCTTTTGCAATCGAAATGCAATCGGAATGATATTGAAATGTAATTGAAACCATATTATTTACGAGAATTTGCCTTCACACCAGTGCAAATAACTAGTATCGATTTACCTACCCAAGAGTTGTGACGAGAAAATATAGTCAACCTAACGTTTGCATATTCTATAGGCTTCATAGTTTCTATTGGTATGGAATTTGTCTCATAGACAAACCAGTGAAAGGTTTTAAAACAAAACAAAAAATTAAATTGTTAATTAATATTCTGGACTGAAATTTTTTAGACAACTCATGTGCAATATATTTTTGAACTATTTAATTTCATATAAATACTTTTCATATATTAAACAGCTCGATGAAGGCGGCCGACTCTAAAATAAATAAATGTACCTTATCTCTATTATAGTACCTTTTTCCGTGGACGGCAAAAATTCGGCGCGCTCGGCGCGTATCAACGTGCGGGCACCATAAAAGGGATCTCCGACTACCTATAGAACAAATAGATCTTAAACAAATGACGTTTTGTATTACAAATTAATGCAAAATTTGTAAGGAAACAGGATATTTATGATGTTTATTCATCGGAATAGGTATCTGTATGTTGTTAATTAATGACTTTAAGTATTTTGTGTATTTCATTGGTTTTAGCTTTGTGTTGATGATCAGTAAGTTAGGATTTTGAATTTTATATTCACAGATGGGTACTTTTAATAAATATCCTATTCTTGTGTCATATGACGACCCAGTTGGTACAATGGTCACCATGCGGATGCTTAGATTTTTGTCTGTGATCTGGTTGTTTCTATGTATTATAAGTATATATTTACATAATAAAAGTATATCCGTTGTCTAGCACTCATAACACAGTCTAGTTACATAGCTTGGGCCTAGATGGCGATGTGTGGAATATCCTGCATTATTTATTTATTTGTCTCTGTCAAGTGTTACCTGTTATTCGGAAGTTTTGTCGCATACAGCCATATTAACTTCAGAAGAAGGTAGACCAAATAACTCAAACTTAATGGCCCAGAAGATATTGTAAGCCTCCGTACAAGGAATGATGAATATATCCTAAACTTGTGAATTTTCCTAAGTTAGAAATAAACCGTTGGCCACCGAGTGCGGAAAAGCGCACTGAAGTGTTTCTTTATGACAAAACTTGTTGGAATTTATCGATCTCAGTTTTAGTTATGTAAAAAGTTTTAGCTATACAATTTATTAATGTCGAAAGTGTTTTAAATTCCCTTATAGTTTGGTGCCAAAGCCGCTGCCAAATTGCACCATTCCATACACTATGCAATATGCAGTCAGTCTTTAATGATATCAGTCTTCCGATAATGGATTTTTTACATGAGAATTTGATTGTTATCTTCAAAACGTTTTTCTTTTTAACCGACTTAAAAAAAAGAGGAGGTTCTCAATTCGTCGGGACACTAAAACAGCAGATAACTTAAACATACTTGGAAGTCGGACTGGGTGATACCATGTTTCCTATACCTATATCTCTCAACATTCAATCTAACCCAGTCCGACTTCCAAGTTTGTCTAAGTTATCTGCTGTTTTAGTGACCCAAAATGGATTATTTTTCACTTTTTAGTTCTTGTTTCCAAGTTTCTTTTTCAGGTTTTTTTTTAGTTTTTGTTTCCAGGTTTTTTTTAGTTTTTGTATTCAGGTTTTTTAAAGTCGGTTTTTAATTTTAATTAATTTTTTTATTCAATTACTGGTTTCGTCCATAAAATTAGTTTATCGAAAAAAAATTAAAATATAAATATTAAAAGCGGAATGAATCGTTTGAAAATGTTTAAAATTCAAGGATTTCTTTCTTTTAATCATTATCTGAAAATAAATCAAGGTATATTTGCTCTCCATTACTTTGGAGGTAAGGATTTAAGGTACCACCTTAACTTTTTATACGTGATTTGAAATTATCTCATTTTATTGATGTAAATTTAAATTATCCGATATTTCAGATTGAACAAACTTTTCTGCGATCCGCTATCTGCGATCAAAATTTAAAAGCAGTTCCAAGCGGACAGCAAACATTTTCTCCATCAAAAACGTACAATAGAAACTATGGAACAAGAATAGTAGAAATGGAAAACAAAGAGAGTGACAAATATTTGTCGACGGGCCGAGACAAATCCTGTGAGTGTGAACGCATTGCAATGTTTGTTCAAGAATATACCCATAATAGTCTCTTGTGTTATTTTCTTTACAGAATAGGTATATTATGGTACTTACCTGACTTAATTGCTTTTTTTTAAATATTGTAAGTACCACCTGTGCTGCAGGCTTTACATACGTTAGTTAGTTTTTCGTTGATTACTCAGGTTCTACTCAATAGATTTTGGTGTAAAGCACCACGATCTTCTTAGGCAGAAAACTTACCTAAAAATGGAACACACAACACGACGACCCAGTTGGCACAATGGTCACCATGCCGGACTGCCAAACATAGGGTTGCGGGTTCGATACCCGCCACAGACAAGTATTTATGCTTAGATATTTGTCTGTGGTCTGGGTGTCTGTATGTATATTAAGTATATATTTACAAAAGAAAAGTATATAAGTAGTATATCCGTTGTCTAGCACCCATAACACAAGTCTAGTTACTTAGCTTGGGGCTAGATGGCGATGTGTGGAATGTCCTGCATTTTATTTTTAACAACAATTTTCCATGCAATAATTAACATTTTTTTTAACAGTGACCTACATTTTGCATTAGGTCCTAATATACAGTTTAAAAGTATACGTACCTACGTCTTCAATATAAAAAACCTTCACACTATAACCACGTATAATCGAAGTGGGTTCTACGAAACCTATAAATCATGAGGCGACAGTGAAGCATCAGCATCTATCGTTAATCTCTACACCAGCGGGCGCGAAAACAAGACAAAAACAGGAAAGCCTTGACAGAAAAACGAGCGATTTGCACCCGGTTTTAGTACAGAAAAACGTGACTGCAAAAATTGGTAAAATATTAGTTTGATTGATAAGAAATGCTTGTTTGGTTATTTATACTTTTATTGTAAAATGAATACTAATGTAATCATCAAGTAAAAATTGGTAGAAATGGCACAGACGAACAGGGGTTTAAACCATTAAAGTCATTTATTTTAGGCATACAACACATGCATAAATACACAAAAATTAACATACATACATAAACATGAAGGTTTAGTAAGATGTGTGACCATATTCTCACGGATACTGATTTTCAGCCTGCCCCTCACATGAGCTCTACAATTTTTATACTCGGCAGTGTGAATTTTTTATATTTGTTCTAATATTCATCATCTTAATACTAATCGTAAAAAATCGACTATTGTTGATAAAGAGGATAAAACAAAATTGTGTATCATACTTTACTTAGATTTCGAGTAGAGTTCTCTACAGTAATAATTTAAACTGATTACTACTATTGATAAATTGTATTCGTACTTCTAGAAAAGAGTTAGACCGCACTGTCACACAACTATTATAAAAGCTCTGCTTTATAAGTCTGTGTTTGGAGAAACTTAAAAAAATCAAGACTAGGCGAAAAAATAAATTTAATAGTTATTAAAATTCATAAAAGTCTTTCCCCAAAAACTATTAAAATTTGGTTTTTTACAATTGGATAGCTTTATTTTCTAAGCAAAACAATATTGAACAACAACTTTCCATGCAATCATTAAACTTTTATTTACAGTCAGAAGGCATATTGATTTTAGGTACATTTTGTGCCTTAGGTAGTGTTAGATGTTTTTTTTTCGTCTCAGAATAACGATTGTACAAAATAAGTAAAACTTAAATCTAGGCAATCGGTACTTCTTCTTCTTCTCGTATAGTGGCTCGGCTCGGCTCACTTATTGTTAGAGTTTTCAGATCGCCTAAGGGCTTTTAATTTGACTTAACGATTGCTACTAGAGGTAGCAACCGGGACCAACGTCTTAACGTGCCTTCCGAAGCACGGAGGAGCTCACGAAAACACATTTTTGCCACCCATCGAAGTAATGACCGGGCCAGGCGTCGCTTAACCCGCACGACCGTGAACGATCAGCGAGCGTCGCTTAGCTGTGAGCCTCCTCAATCGGTACTAAAAAGCTTTGTAGGTACATCCCAAAAAGAAGTTCACTTGCATATCTGTGCTCCGTTTTGAAAGCTACGACGAGTGTCGATGAAATTACTGGTCCATGAGATATTAAATCTTCGAGTCTCAAAGAGATGTGCGCAATGCAATACGAGATATATTGATGTTTTATAGGCAGAGTAGATATTTCAGACCTACTGTGCAAGTAGACCTTTGATTAATTCCGCCATTTTTTAAGGGTTCCGTACCTCAAAAGGTAAAAAAGGAACCCTTATAAGATCACTTTCTTGTCTGTTTGTCTGTCCGTGTGTCACCACCGATTTTCTCAGGAACGGGTAGACCTAGCAAGTTGAAATTCATACCAGATACTGAAGTCTTTAATCCCTATTAGGTGTATAAAAATCAAGGTCCTGAGTCAACACGATAAAAAGATATGGGATTTACATTTTTCGCAAAAACTTGTAAGTACCAAAATTTACTTTACAAAATTTACCAAAATTTCGGAATTTTTCCCTTTGCTTGTGCTGTAAGACCTTACTTTTGACCAAAATTGACAATTCCAGGTCAACCGGAAGTACCCTATAGGTTACGGGTCGAAAACCTATATGGTAGTTCCCGTTGACCCAGAATCACGAAAATTGGCAAGAAGTAAAGTCAAGCTAAATAGGTACTTACCATACAAGGGTAGAGAAAGAGAGTTGAAACTAATGTACGAAACACTCGGCGCGCGAGTACGACTCGCATTTGACCGGTTATTTTTATTAAAAACTAGCTGCGCCCCGCGGTTTCACCCGCGTAAGTCCGATGTTTCTCACCGTTTAAACCTTCCCTGGACTACGACAAACATGTCAAAACCAAAATCATATAAATCGGTTCAGCCATTCTCGAGTTTTAGCGAGACTAACGAACAGCAATTGATTTTTATATATAGAGATAGATTAAGAAATTAGTAGTCTTTCATTAATCATCTGAAATGCTCAATACCTTCTGTAATAGAAATTATATTATTCACAATTCGACATACATATAACATTGTTATTCATTGAAATTTAGATTTCGTCGTGTTTGATACACAGCTCAAACACAGTAGGTATTCAGGGTTTCACATTTGCCTGAATTTTCGATAACCGCGCGGGCCACTTATTCGAAATTTTGTGTACCAACGTGAGGAAAATTGGAACACTGAATTTCTGTACCTACGCGACGTTTCCGTCGAGTTCACAATGAAGTGTCGATTGGATTTCTCTGAAGTACCAGTATACGTAACCTACAGTATACCTACAGAGCAGAAGTGGGTATAACTTTTCAGATTTCTATCAGCAGAATTACCTATGTTCTTATTTAGAAAATACAATTAAAATTTTAAATAGATGTATTTTCGAATATTTTATTCAATACCTACTTAATAACTTTTAACTCTTTTAAATAAAAAAAAATAACATTTTTTGAAAAAAAAAAAAAAGTTAAAAAAAGACCCTATCGTCTGCAATTATGCAGCCGACTGTACAGTCACATTATCAATTAGCTGAATCTCACGTGACTTAGAGCTCACTCGCAAATCTGTAAGGTTGTAAAGTAATGTTATCTGATTCTGTTTTACTTAAACAAAATTCTATACAATACAATATAAAAAAAATAACAAAATAGGTAAATACTATATTTTTGACAGATATGCGAATGAGCTCTGGGTCACGTGTTGGGTTCAGCTAATTGGTATGTGACTGTACATTTGTATTTTAATTTAAAGCGCAAACTGTTAAGAAGTCCAAATCGAGATGAATAATAAATAAATAAATAAATAAATATTGCAGGACATTCTACACATCGCCATCTAGCCCCAAACTAAGTAACTAGACTTGTGTTATGGGTGCTAGACAACGGATATACTACTTATATACTTTTCTTTTGTAAATATATACTTATAATACATAGAAACAACCAGACCACAGACAAATATCTTAGCATAAATACTTGCCTGAGGCGGGAATCGAACCCGCGACCCTGTGTTTGGCAGTCCGGCATGGTGACCATTGTGCCAACTGGGTCGTCATCCCGTCAATCCATGTAGATAGTTGTATTTAGTATTGTTTTATTACTTCTGGATTAACATCATTATGAAAATAACGTCTGTTGATTGGGCATTAAAAACTATGATAGTCTAAGATTAATTAACCTATTCTTAGTTTTGTAATAAAACTTTTAGAGATACATTGTTTTTCCTTAGATCAGTTAGATGGATGTTTAGTTTTATAGCTGTACTTTGGAGAAACAAACAAATAAATAAAAATATCGCTGTCTTGATGTGTCTGTGCCTATCGTAAAGATAGACGTATCTACCTTTATTTAACCACATAAACAAACAGATTTCTTCGTAATCAGAGGATATAGATAACGATAAACAAAAGTATTGGCCTTTATCAAATCTAGGTTATTTACACAGCGCTTTATTCCATACTTCTAAGGTCGCGCTGTAAAGCTTGAAACACGTATTAGACCGTTTAGTTAGACCCAGCGCCTATCAGCTTAGTCGACCACGCTCAGAAGTAAGATTTTGTGAATACATCTGAACCCTCCTGAGAGTGGGTTCCATTGTAATGTTTTCCTTTACCGTTTAATTTAAACCTTATCAAGTAATTTTTCATTATAATTTCTAAACTAACATAACAATTTGAAATTTTCATCGGTTTATTTTTAGCTTCACTACAATGGGATCTGGAACGTTTTGCAAACAAACGCGGTTCTCATTAATCAGGCGCATTATCGGCTGTTTAGACTCACGTTCTGATTGTTAGTGGGATCGTACTAGTAGTTTGAACGTTTGTTTGAACTTTAAAGGCATGTTTAGATGGTACCTACGGGGAATTTAGTCGGAAATTGAAAAGTTTATCGTTTGTGCCATGTTTTGTTCCTGAGGCAAACCTAGAATGGAATTGTCAGTCTTCAGACTGGCAAGTAGACATTTTAATATTTAACATTGTTTATTCTTATTAAGTACTTGCATGCCCACGGGTTGTTTCGCGTAGATTCTGTCTGGGTCTATATTAGAATTTGAAAAAATCTCGTCTGCAAAAAGTTAAGCTTTAAAGCTTCAGCGTTTTAAGTTGCATGTCGCGTCGTTCGTTAATCAGCAAAGATTAAATTCATTGCGCATTCATTTAATTGAAAAATATATTTAAAAAGTAGTTGAAAAAGTTTGCAATCAAAATGTTATCTTCTTTATAGGTGAAAGAGAAAATCTTAATTATAGTTATGCTGCAGTGGATGGGATTGTGTGCGTTGGGTGTATTAAACAAAGTTTGGTGTTCGTTGGTGTTCGGATTTGCTTGGATATAGAAGCTACTGGAATATGCTTATTCTATCTTCCTGAATTTATCAAGTGTGTATCCCTGAAAAAAGAATTCCCAAAATTTGGCCATCCCGGCTCTCTCTTTATACAAACGTGGTCGACTGTTTCCTCCCTAGATAATGATAATAGAGCAATATTTTTGTGGCATAAAACTTATAATTGCCATGATTTATTTTTTATATAAATTTTGTTTTTTTAACTCTTACTTTCTATGATAATTAGACAATGATTAATTAGACAGTACATATCCGGACTAATAGTAAGTAAAGTAATATAGTAATAAATAAAAGTAAAGTAATAATACATTTAGAAAAGGCATTTTCTTCGTTTACTCTTAAATACGAGTAGAAATATTAGGTACGTATATACGACCAGAATTTGAATTTATTTAACTAATTTAGTATTTATCCTAAACTAATTGTTCTGGCTTGTTATTTTATTTATTTAATTGTAGAACAAATTATTCTACAAGTGGTTTATCCAGATTATATTGCTTATGTTTTTTAAGATTTTTAAGATAGTGACAAAGTGAAAGAAGCGAGTGATTTCTAAATTTCAGATCCAGAAAACTAGCTCTATGTAAACTAGGTAGGATCTAAACGTGTTCCTCTAGTCACGTCCTGTAAGTTTATCGTGAACACGTTCGGCGACTGTAATAAAAACTTCTCTAAAATGAAATATTTAATGCCTCCTCGGTTGAGTGCTTCGTGCTTCACCTCCAATGAAAGTCCATGTTTATTCTTAAAACTAGCCGCATTCTGTGGTTTTATCCATGTAAGTCCCGCCCCATTAGAACAGCCGCAGCTTTTCGTTGATTATTAGATTTTTAACTAATTGGATTTTGTTTGTAAAGTATGCCATGACTTTCCTTTTAATAGAAGTTTCGATTTATATAGATTTCATACAGATACAGATATGATTTAAAATGTTACATAGTGTTATTTTCTGAGACCCTTTGCTTGTTTTAAGTTTGCTTTCATGTACAGACATTTTGTCCTTTATTCATTTGTTATATTGAAAGTTCATGTTTATTTATAAAGTAAACCTAGACGCTGTAGTGTCAGGTGCAAAGTTTTGAGACTAGATAATATATGAAAAGATACAGATCGTGTTTAAAAAGTTCGGTGACGCGATCATATTTTCTTATTTGTAAATTACTTGATGTTTGAAATTAAGATTAATAGGTTTTTTATTATTATAGGTATTTTAATTCATTTTAATATGATAGATGCGAGTCTGTGTCTGGGCGCTATCTTTGTATGTATATGTATATTTAGTTCATCCAAAGTTTGTCTGGAAGAAATCGCTTTCATCGATCAGTTGTGCAACTTATACTTTCTAGCTATTACTTTGTGTACTTATATTGTGTTCTATTTTTCTTTCTGTGTTTTACAAATAAAATTATCTATCTATTCACTTTTGGACGTTGTGTTAGCTAGCTTAGTTGATACAGTGAAATCTATGCAGATGTATTAATTCGAGAAAAAGTATACTGAATCTTTTCGAATATTTTAATTACCTCTTAAAATGCCTAAAATGCCTGCCTACGCTTTACTTTGAGTACTATGAATACATGTGCCTTGTATTATGTAAATTTAATCCGATTATTGTCCTGAATGCATCTACCATGAAATACGTCATTGTAGCCATATGTTCACGCACGACCTGAAATTAATTTGAAGTCCAAAGAAACCTTGTATCCCGAATTTCAGCTTTCGGAGCACAGCTTCGGAGCGATAGCATTGAGGGCATATTTCACGGTCGGATGTGCGACAGTCACAAAGGTTAGACCCCAGATTGGAAAAAGGGACTCGCTGACAAACAAGTAGGTACAATCAACGGTCAAAAGTCCACCGTCACCGTAACGTTTAGAATCCTGTGCTATTTGAACATTATAATAACGTAACCTGTGGATCGAACCCACGTCGGTTAGTGTAGCAGGTGGCGGCCTATACCACTCGGCCAACTAAATACACAGCTAACATGTTGAAAATAATAATCACACTGAGTACTTTTAATTCAAGTAATTATGTTAGAAGTTTACGTATATTAGAAGAAGGTCGTAAGTTCATTACTTGTTTATAGTATTACTAGCGACCCGCCCCGGCTTCGCACGGGTATATTATGCTTTAATTATACATATATACCTTCCTCTTGAATCACTCTATCTATTAAAAAAAACAGCATCAAAATCCGTTGCGTAGTTTTAAAGATTTAAGCATACATAGGGATTTAGGGACATAGGGACAGAGAAAGCGACTTTGTTTAATACTATGTAGAGATTGTAGCAAACTGATAGTGGACTTATGACGCATACATACGTAACGTAAACATCCGAGGAAAAATGTATCATTATTATTGTGTCGTATCAAATAACGTTCTGCAATTCGAATTAAGATTGTTGCTTTGTATTTGTAAACGGGCTATTTTCCGCAACTAGACCTCTTAGTTGGGTCCTTTTTGCGTTATGAGATTGTTGCCATTTAAACGTTTTATTTAGGTTGTTACATAATAGTATATTAGGACTAGCGAGTGATTCAAGTGTTAGAATCCTGAGCGGCGCTAGTGATTCATGGCCCTCAATGGAAATCCGTACTTTATTCAAGAGTTGCATACTATACTTTTTACCATGACTACGAGAAAAAGAAAAATCAAAACGTGTCGCGGGACAGACAGACAGACACAAACAGACAGACTCAGGCAGACAGACATACAGACACAAACAGACAGACTCGGAAAGACAGACAGGCACACAGACAGACAGACTCAGACAGACAGTATTTTTTGCGCAAGGAGGTTGAATAAGCATTGATTAATTTTATATTATTAAAATGGAATTGTATAAAGACATATAATAAATAATTGCGAAATATGTTTTAGTTGATTTTAGCTAGTCTAGCTCTTAGGTAAATAACATTTTGACCAAAACTAAGTTTTTAAAGCCAAATAATGCATATTAATAAATTAATTGAAAACATCTGTTTGATTGGTGAAAGTTTGAGAAGTGATAGCGGATTGCTTTCGTGATCTCTGATATCGACAAACGTTCATTCGTTTGCAAAGTGAATAAGTACTTTTACTGAAAGGAATTAAAGAGCAAAATATTTCTATAGTTCATCTTTATACACATCTTCACTATCACTACATAGTATAAAACAAAGTCGCTTTCTCTGTCCCTATTTCCCTTTGACCGCTTAAATCTTTAAAACTACGCAACGAATTTTGATGCGGTTTTTTTTATAGATAGAGTGATTCAAGAGGAAGGTTTATATGTATAATACATGCATAATATAGCCGTGCGAAGCCGGGGCGGGTCGCTAGTATTTCTATATTTCATCTTTATACACATCTTCGTGTTATAAAATTAAGGTATATTTCGATAAGATTTTTGTTAAAAGCGTCATCATTTATCTAAAAAAAATAGTTACTGATATTGGACACATAATCATTTATTTTTTGTTGAGATTATTTATTTAACGAGCCTTAGTCGTAAAAATAAATAGAAAAAGTGTTCCATAAACTCCCCGTGGCTCCCATTTTCGCAGCGGTGTCTGATCTGGGAATGTATAGGTTTATTTATTTAAGGCATACCTGAGCATAGTTAAGTTTACAAACTTAAATTCACTTGCGATATTTTATACCGAGCGCACATTTGGTGCACATGGCCATAAAATTTACATGAGTGTGTTAATATGCAAAGCGTTTCGCCACAGCAACACATTGAGCGTGTAAGTGTAGTTCAATTTATATGAAGGTCTGTAGGTGCGTTAAGGATGTTTAAATTAATACTGTTTTATGTATTTGTTTTTATCGGAAACATACGTATACAACTGGAGATTTTCACCCTCGAATAAGTTGCGCACATCTGGAGAAACAATGGCACAACTTACATTTAGTGAATTTTACAGGTGCAAGGTTTAAAGGTTTAAGGGGTCCTTAAATACAGATTTTTATTTAAGTTCTTTTGTGTTTTTTACCCATCATCATTTATTTGTTTTGGTTTTGTGTAATTGTCTAAAAATGTGCATAAACTAAGAAGAGTCCTACAGTTGTGCCATTGTTTTTTTATTATGCCATTGTTTTATTGTAATTATGACTTAAAAATGACTTAAAAGAACTGTGACTGAAAAATTATGCGAGAACAACGGCACATTTGACACTAAATGTTTCATTGTTTCCCTGTATTTGAAACTATACTTGACAAATGTGTTATTGTAGCACTGTGTGGTTATAGCAAATATGCCGTTGTTCTTTTAACCCTTCGATCAAATTTCTACCCATCTGAACAAATTAGTTAGGCGTCCCGACACAACTGACCAATGAGCTGTTGTTGCACGGGGAAGTGGAGGTAAATCCAATAATGTTACAATGACACTAGCGACTTCTGTCGAAAACTATACGAACCACCGTTGTGCTGTTTTGTCACACGATAGATAATGCATTTTTGAAGACTTAGAACAAAAAAAGTCATTTTCGCATTTTTGGTAGATGTGCCATTGTTCTTCCAGATGTGCGAAATCATTTTGTCCAAATCGTTGCTTACGTAGACCAATTTATTTCTAAATCACACTAGGAATTTCCACTAGCTCGGTTATGTGAGGGTGAACCCAAAAGATGACAGTCATTAATAATGATATTCAATGTAAAACCATGCGTATTGCTTGACAAATTACTTGTGTAGCGGGCGATGTGACGTGCAGCGCTGGCGAGGGCCGCCCTTTTCGTATATCTGGTATGATTTTTCAATCCGTGCCCATTATCTGGCGATTACAAGGGTGGGTCCGGTTTTCAGACGTTTTGGGGGTGTTTTTGGCAGTTTCCGCGGAACCCTGTCAAGGGGCGGGGGGTGATAGCAATGATTTATTGGTGGCAACGGTGTCGGTGCCGAAACGTTATTTTTTAAACCCCCCGTTTATCTTAACTGTTTTTCGATCGAGTGAGTTTTGAGATAGTGACGTCCGTCCTGTCGTTTTATAAGAAAATGACAGTAAATTGAAGGGTAGGTTTGGCCTACTTTTTTACATCGATAAATGTGGTTAAAAGATTGAAATATGAAAGTCTTTCGTTTACTATATTAACCGACTTCAAAAAAGGAGGAGGTTCTCAATTCGTCGCGTATATATATTTTTTAATGTGTATGTTCGCCGATTATTTCTAAGAGATTTCTTTTATATTGTTAGAAAAATAATTGAATTGAAAGAAGCACGGTTTCCTTGTTGCAATTCCTTGTAGAAAAATTGATTTAAACTCATACCTACTTACTTCCAACATTTTAACTTAAACAAAAAAGGAGTTCATGTTTTATAAGTTTTATTTCACACACGTTAGCCACATTTTTCTTATTTTGCGACGTCACTAATTTTATTTGCTCCGGGTTCCGTGACTAATGGAATTTATTAAGGGTCATATAGTGATTTATTTTCTATTCAATTAAAATTCTGTTACTGAACTAATAGATAACTAAAGAAATAGTATGTACTGTACTAATTTAGTATAATTAGTGCTTTAAGTTTTAAGCATCTATGTTTTTAATATTGTATGATCAAAATGAGTAATCTGTCGGAACCATATTATTTGTAAGATCTTTATGTACACAGATAGAACAATAAATGATATTCCATTGAACACTTTAACTAAATAGTGATTTATTTTCTATTTAATTAAAATTCTGTTACTGAACTAATAGATAACTAAAGAAATAGTATGTACTGTACCAATTTAGTATAATTAGTGCTTTAAAATTTAAGCATCTTTGTTTTTAATATTGTATGATCGAAATGAGTAATCTGTTGGAACCATATTATTTGTAAGATCTTTATGTACACGGATAGAACAATAAATGATATTCCATTGAACACTTTAACTAAATAGTGATTTATTTTCTATTTAATTAAAATTCTGTTACTGAACTAATAGATAACTAAAGAAATAGTATGTACTGTACCAATTTAGTATAATTAGTGCTTTAAGTTTTAAGCATCTATGTTTTTAATATTGTATGATCAAAATGAGTAATCTGTTGGAACCATATTATTTGTAAGATCTTCTTTATGTACACAGATAGAACAATAAATGATATTCCATTGAACACTTTAACTAAATAGTGATTTATTTTCTATTTAATTAAAATTCTGTTACTGAACTAATAGATAACTAAAGAAATAGTATGTACTGTACCAATTTAGTATAATTAGTGCTTTAAAATTTAAGCATCTTTGTTTTTAATATTGTATGATCGAAATGAGTAATCTGTTGGAACCATATTATTTGTAAGATCTTTATGTACACGGATAGAACAATAAATGATATTCCATTGAACACTTTAACTAAATAGTGATTTATTTTCTATTTAATTAAAATTCTGTTACTGAACTAATAGATAACTAAAGAAATAGTATGTACTGTACCAATTTAGTATAATTAGTGCTTTAAGTTTTAAGCATCTATGTTTTTAATACTGTATGATCAAAATGAGTAATCTGTTGGAACCATATTATTTGTAAGATCTTTAAGTAAGATCTTTATGTACACAGATAGAACAATAATTGATATTCCATTGAACACTTTAACTAAATAGTGATTTATTTTCTATTTAATTAAAATTCTGTTACTGAACTAATAGATAACTAAAGAAATAGTATGTACTGTACCAATTTAGTATAATTAGTGCTTTAAGTTTTAAGCATCTATGTTTTTAATATTGTATGATCAAAATGAGTAATCTGTTGGAACCATATTATTTGTAAGATCTTCTTTATGTACACAGATAGAACAATAAATGATATTCCATTGAACACTTTAACTAAATAGTGATTTATTTTCTATTTAATTAAAATTCTGTTACTGAACTAATAGATAACTAAAGAAATAGTATGTACTGTACCAATTTAGTATAATTAGTGCTTTAAGTTTTAAGCATCTTTGTTTTTAATATTGTATGATCGAAATGAGTAATCTGTTGGAACCATATTATTTGTAAGATCTTTATTTAAGATCTTTATGTACACGGATAGAACAATAAATGATATTCCATTGAACACTTTAACTAAATCTGTTAAATACATTTTTATAAATATATATATTTGATATTATAAAAATTTCATTCCGAATTTATGCAAAGGATCAAAGAATGTTTTCCTGCCAAAGGCTTTACATAAGTATTTTGAGGAACGGACATCGTTTTATTTCATTAGATCCAAGCTTTAAATTGGAGAACGAGCGCCCAATCACGACGAGCCAGTTCCTTCCTTCATTAGAGCAGCATCAAAAAGCTTATTCCGCTTAAATTAAATTGCCTCAATAATCTGAGCTCAGCGATAGTTGCTTTGTTCAATGAAGCCAATTTTCCGATGCTTCTCTCTAAAAAAACAACGGTGCATGCAATCAACCGTCCGCCGCGATTAGCTCGCAAAAGCTGATGACACGTATACCAGGCAGTCCCCTTTATTATATCTATATCTATGCACAGTTGCCCCCTCATAGCTTGTCACTTTAAATTGGTCGTCAGTACATGACAATAATCGAATTTTTACTTATTGTGCTTTTCAGATGATGGACGCCACCTGCCTCTCTGTGTCTTTTTTAAAACTCATTGCAAGTACCATCACATTTATTATGTGATAAATGGAACGCGTATCGCAAATTAAGCGAAAACTGTTATGAAATTTGCTATCCGAAAAGACAAATCAATCAACATATCAATTTTCATTGTTATAAATTCTGTACAAAAGTGTTGTTCGGGAAAATTTAGCGAATGATCGGGATAATATCTTTGTAATAAATAGTAAACTTATAATAAGATTATTAATAGAAAAAATCCGATTATGAATACGATATTTTTTCAGTAACTGTGCTAAGTTTTGTAAAGAAGTTCGAGTTTCAGAACTGGCATTGTAATATTATTCTACCAAAAAATGTTGAACGTATTTTTTGTGAGTGAAAATAACTAGTTGGAAGTTTTGCGAGGACGTCGATTTCATCAGGCTTACAAACATTATGTGGGACAAGTTGGGGGGTGAGTGGGTGAGCAGGCGACTGGGCGTCCGCTTCAAATTTCGTAATACTTTAAGCAAACTTGTAGTAAACTTGGCGAGTTCTCGAACAGGTGCCGTTTCGAATACGACTTCATATTAGAGGAAGGCGTCCGTTCTGGCTAATACAAGGGTTCGTTAGAGAAGTCTTTAAAAGGTAAAATACTTGTAGCGTTTTTAGCGTTCCGGACCTCATAAGGTGAAAAAGGAACCCTTATAAGACCACTCTGTTGTCTGTCTGTCCGTCTGTCCACCTTTTCGCCTGTCTGTCCGTGTGTCACCACCGATTTTCTCCGGAACCTAGCAAGTTGAAATTTATACCAGATACTGAAACCTATTATAGTCCCTATTAGGTGTATAAAAATCAAGATCCTGAGTCAACACGATAAAAAGATATGGGCAAATTTAGATTTTCGCGAAAACTTGTAAGTAGATATTGATCAAGATTTAATATAAAGAAAAATATTAAGTAGTCTCAGAATTGGTAAGCTGAAGTGGGAATGGGCAGGTCATATAGCTCGCAGAACTGACAACGACGTTCTCGAGTGGCGGCCGCAATGCAACGCGAAACGGAGTGTTGGGTGACCAGCTGCCTGGTGGACCGACGACATTGTAGCGGTCGCGGGTACTCGTAGTCGGTGAATGGAGGCGGCTCAGGACCGCTGTTTGTGGCGTCGTTTGGGGGAGGCCTATGTCCAGCAGTGAACGTGTATGAGCTGACATGATGATGATGATAGTAAATATGAATGTTACTATGAGATACTGTAAGAGTAAGGAATATTAGAGTTAAAGTAGGAAATAGAGGCCAGCGTTATGTTCTGTTAATCATTACATAGTATAAAACAAACTCACTTTCCGCTGTCTGTCCTTAGGTATGCTTAGATCTTTAAAACTAGGGAACGGATTTTGAAGCGGTTTTTAATAGATAAAGTGATTTAAGAGGAAGGTTTATATGTATAATACATGCATAATATAGCCGTGTGAAGCTGGAGCGGCTCGTTAGTATTTAAAAAAAAATAAGAAAAAAAATGGAAATGAAATCTAAAGCAGACCTTGTACAATATTTCTTTTAAATCGTATTGATTCATTAATTAAAATGTAAAGTTACAATGTCCCGTCGTTTGTAATACGTGTAATCTACATTTTAAGGGTCAAAGTTTGAGAAAGTCCCACGATTCTTTAAAAAGTTTCCCGTCATTTGCCAATTTTAGCCACTCATCCTTTACAACTTTTATACATTTTTAAACTCATGCTGAAACTTAAAAGAAATGTAAAAGAATGTTGATGATAGGTACCTTTTGGAGCCAAAGTATACATAGATATCACGTTTATTTGTTCTCTAAAACGTACAGTATGGGTCATAAGTAAATTATCAGTTTGCTACAATAATATTAACAACAAATATTCTAATAGACTTTACACACAAACATAAATATTTGAATTAAAAGTAACTCAGTGTGATTATTATTTTCAACATGTTAGCTATGTATGTCTTTAGTTAGCCGAGTGGTATAAGCTGCCACCCGCTACACCAACCGACGTGGGTTCGATTCACAGGTTACGTTGTTGTAATGTTCAAATAGTGCTGCACAGGATTGTAAACGTTACGGTGGGCAGAGATTTTTGACCGTTGATTGTACATGTTGTTATGTGAACAGACGGATGAAAGAGTGATCTGAGGCTAAGTGCGGAAACAGCCCCGTAAAACTAAAGTAAGGGTTCCTTTTTTACCCTTTGAGGTACGGAACCTTAAAAAGAACTTAATCTAATCATTACTATTATTATTACTCCGATCAAAGTATTAACAACATTTGCAGCAGAACAAAAGGAACATAACTCGAGTGTCTAGTTTCACTCTAATAAATAAATAAATAAATATTGCAGGACATTTCACACATCGCCATCTAGCCCCAAGCTAAGTAACTAGACTTGTGTTATGGGTGCTAGACACCTGATATACAACTTATATACTTTTTTGTAAATATATACTTTTAATACATAGAAACAACCAGACCACAGACAAATCTAAGCATAAATAGATAGATAGATAGATAACTTTATTTGTACAACACAAGAGTAAACAGAACACGATATACACAAAGTAAAGTAATAGCTAGAAAGTATAAGTTGCACAAATGGGCGGCCTTATCGCTGAAAGCGATTTCTTCCAGGCAACCTTTGGATGGAAAAGAACTGATTTAGCTTTGATGGTAGGTTGTGAATTTACACAAGCAATATACCAAACATAATCTTATAATAAGTGATAAGTAGTACAAAGTACTTACATAATTATTACTTAAAAATATCAAAATATACTCATAACTAATACATACCAATATTTATATATATACACAGATACATACAAATAAATACATACATACATAAATACATACATAAATAAATAATACAGGAATAAATACGGATATTAGACAGTACTAAGGTAGTGATCAGTTACCATAGCTTTGAAAATGGGTAGGGACTTAGCAGAACGGATGGGTTGAGGCAGGGAATTCCAGAGGATGACAGAGTGAAAAGAGAAGGATTTGTTGTAGAAAGTGGAGTTATGGGGAGGAGCTTGAAGGAGAAGAGACTCTGTTGAACGGAGTTGACGTGAATGGGCGTCACTCAGGAACTTAAAACGTTCTCTGAGGTAATGAGGAGAAGAGGGAGCGAATAGGATTTTGTAGAGGAAGCAAAGGATGTGAACATTCCGGCGAAGGCGGATTGGCAACCACTTGAGCTTCTGGCGAAATTCAGAAACATGGTCATATTTGCGAAGCCCAAATATGAACCGTATGCAGACGTTTTGGAGTCGCTCAAGTTTGTCGAGTTGCTCTTCGGTCAGATCGAGGTAGCAGATGTCGGCATAGTCGAGAATAGGGAGCATGAGAGATTGAGCAAGGCTAACCTTAGTGGCAGTCGGGAGAAAGTTCCGCAGTCTACGGAGCGAGCCCGCAGCAGCAAATATCCTCCGACTGGTTTCAGTTATTTGCGGCTGCCAGCCCAGTTCCGCATCCATGATGACACCAAGATTTTTTACGGACTTGGAAAAAGGGATATTATGATTTCCGTCAAACATCACGGGGTCGACCTCTTCCCAGATAATTTTTGCCAACAACCTAGAACTCCCCAAAACAATGACTTGGGACTTAGACGGATTCACCGCAATCCCAAAAGAATCGCTCCAATTACAAATTTTAGCCAAGTCACTGTTTATAGTTGCAATGCCTTCATTTAGCTGTTGCCACGGAGTTTGAGAGTAGATTTGAAGATCGTCTGCATAGAGATGGTAGGAGGAAGTAAGATTGGAAGTGATAGAGCTAATGAATACTGAAAATAGAAGGGGAGAAAGAACGCCGCCCTGGGGTACACCCGCAGACACATCACACCAGGATGAGTAGGTGTCTTCGACACGTATACGCTGCCGGCGACCACACAGGTAACTACGAAACCATTCAATCACCGTTGGAGATATGTTAAGAGAGCACAAAACACCAAGCAGGATGTCATAGTCGACATTACAAAAAGCATTACTAAAGTCAAGTAATGTTAACACGGTCAACATACGATCATCCATGCCTTTACGTATGTCATCAGTGATTTTAACAAGGGCAGTAGTTGTGCTATGCCCCGGACGAAATCCGGATTGGAAGGGATTATGTAGCATATTGCTATTCAAGAATTTGGAAATTTGTTGATGGACGAGACGTTCAAGGACTTTGGAAAGAAATGGCAGAATGGAAATAGGACGATATTCGGAGAATGTTTTAGGATTAGATTTTTTCGGAAGAGGAATAATTTGAGCCTCTTTCCAGAGGGAGGGGAAAACACTGTGAGAGATGGAAAAATTCATAATGTGAAGGATCATAGGAAGAATTTCGTCAATAATGGGCATAAGCATGTTGCGACTGATGTTGTCACTGCCAACAGCCTTAGAGGTTATGTGTTTCATGCTCTGCTTAACACCACAAGCAGTGAATTGTTCAAAAGTGAAAGATGACAAGTCAGGAGTTGGAGTGGAAGAGAGACGCTGTAAAGTTTCAGCTTTCACAAAGCTGTCAAGACTTGCAGAGGAGGAAAAGTGTTGGTTAAGTTGATCTAAGTTTAAATCGGGTGGTGTGGATGGTTGAGTTTGTCTTCCAACCCCTAATGACTTCAGAAATTGCCATACTTTGGCTGGATCTCCAACTTCGATGGAGCTATGAATATGCCGGCGTTGTGCATCTCTACACATTCTATTGCAGCGATTTCGACATTCAATGAACTTTTCCCTATTTGCATCAGTTGGACTGTGGCGAAGTCTACTTTTAGCTGCAGTTTTCTTATGTATAAGTGACTTTAAGTCGTCATTCAGCCAGGGTACAGGATGATATTTCAGCTTGACAGCCTTTAAAGGAGCGTGTTTATCGTAAAGTTTGGTTATAATGTTGTTAAACTGAAAAACTTTCTCATCAATAGAGCCGCAGTCAAAAACCCTCCCCCAATCGACATCTTGCGCATCATTGCGGAGGTTCTCTAGACTTATACCACCAAAGTTGCGCTGAAAAATATATTTTGGTTTAGCTTTAGGCGGACGAACCTTGTACGAAAGGTAAATGAGGTCATGGCAGGAGAAGCCGTCCGCCGAAAGTTGACCGTGCTTTGCAGAATGAAAAGAAGAAGAGACAAGAATAAGATCTAACAGAGAAGGAGCACAATTAGGAAAATGATGGGTGGCATTAAGCGGAAGTATGGTGAGGTTGTAGGCCGCCGTCACGGACCTAAGCTTGCGTGCCCTATGAAGGTATTGAGGATCTTGCTTTTGGAGGCATGTGTTGAAATCGCCCATTATAATGGTGTGGTTGTATTGTGGTAAGAATTCATCTAGCAAGCTCTCAAATGCAGAAAAGTAATTAATATGACAATCTGGGTTGTAGAAGGCGCCTAAAAGAAGTTTACTCTTGTTCATAAGCACTTCTATGAACAAGTGTTGGCCAGCGTTTGACGGGCAAGGTTGTGGGGACATACTGACCACTTTATAGGGAATGTGGGCTCGCAAGTAAATAGCGACACCTCCACCAACAGCTTCGACGCGATCGTTACGTATCAAGTTGAAACCTGGCAAAGAATAGGATTTCGATGGAAAACATGGTCGTAGCCAGGTTTCGGAGACTACTATTGCGTGAAGGTGCTTATCGCTAAAAGATGCCAACATCTCTGGATAATGCTTCGGAATGCTCTGAGCATTGATATGTACAATGTTGAAATTTTTAGGAACATCAGAAAATTGATCCACAATGCTATCAGAAAGACTGGGAAGACTACGGTAACTGTCATTCTCACCACTATCACTGCCCGATGAACAGGACAGGAAAGGAGCAACGAATTCATCATCGCTACCAATCGACATTATAAAATATATACCTAATAATATGATATAACCTGTATTATAGATAACTAAATAAATATTAATAATATATAATATAATATAATATCAATAATATAAATAAATTTAATATCTTTATTTCTTCAATTAGATGGTCAGTTCCGATCCACCCACCAGCTGTGTAGAAATCACTGCACAAAAAAGAATATTTGAGCGACAGAATTAATACATAAAAATAAAAACTCAAGAGTAGGTAAGTAGGCAGAATTTGGAAGAACAAAGCATAGGGCCTACAATATTATGAGTATGTACATAAATAAAGAAAAAATAAAATATTAAAAATTAAAACATATGGCTGTATGGACTGACATCCCTTTGCCTATAAACAGAAGTATATTTTTGTCAATGTCACTCTAGTGACAGTTGACAATAACAGAAAAGTAAAAAATATTTGACGTACACAACTGACGCAGTTTGACATGATCTAAAGAAATTACAGAAAATAATTTGCCGCATACCCTATGTTATTAACCTATGTTTACCTACGATATTATAACCCACAAGCATCATCACCAAAACAACTACTTCCTGGCAGCCGAAGACGTTGATGCCGCCGCTGCCAAAGCTCGCCGTGTTTTTACCGCCGCCGCCGCCGGGTTTATGATGGCAGCTGAGACCTTTGGTGGTTTTGGCTTGGGATTACCAACGTCCTCCATAGCGGGGCACGGAACAGTTGTCAAGTCTTCAGGGCGTCGAATGCAATGCCGTGTGCCCTCCGCATCAAGGACATAGACGGAGCCCCGATGCGTCCAAGAATTGGAAACTCCGAACATCTGCCTAGCCTTCATGAAGAGCTGGTGTCTGGTTCTCGTTAGGAATTCGGATAACGTGTAGCTCGAGCCCTTCAACTTGGTTTTTGCCTTCCAGACACCATCTCGATCAATCTCACTATGAAATTTAATCAAGATGGGCCGTGGCTTACTTGTATTGGCGCGACCCATCCTTTGACAACGACGTATACTGCTCTCCGCAAAGGTAGTCTGCTGGAGCTGCTCCCTCATTACCCTAACCATGACCGAGGGCAGCGTCTCCTCCCCGACCTCGCTGACACCATGAAGTAGCAGGATGTCCCTCCTGCTGTGCTGCTCCAACTGGTCAATTGTGTGCGACATGACCCCGATCTGCTGCTGTAGTGCCTTCAGCGCTTTTGTGACAAAGGCCTTGTAGGAGGCAAATTCCGCTGCAATACTTGCGACACTGGGCGATGCAATAATGTTCTTCTGCAGCTCCCCCTCGAAGGCCGTCATACGCTTATTGAAGTCAGCCTCCAGTTGCAAAAGTGATGATAGTTGATCCATAGTTATTAGTGATTTTGTAGTTCTATTTAGTGCTCACAGAAACTTTTGAAAACACAAACTGGTAGGTGGATTTCACTTATTTATTACAGTTTTGCATTAAATATAATGATTTGTTTATTTTTATTATTTTAAATTTCAAATTAAATTCAGAGGTGATACCACTTGTTTTCAAACCTACCCGCGAAAAAAAAAGACTTGTCTGAGGCGGGAAGCGAACCCGCAACCCTGTGTTTAGCAGTCCGGCATGGTGACCATCGTGCGAACTGGGTCGTAATCGAATTATTACAACATTTTTACTCCAATCAAAGTATTAACAACATGTGTGTAATGCAGCAGGACAAAAAGGTCATGAGTCAGTGTCTAGTTTCACTCCGAGCGAGTATAAATATTGAAGCTGTTGATAGTTGGCTTAGCTAATACCTAGTCTAATATCTAGCATAATGATAAAGGGTATCTTCCACCCAATTTATCATAAAAACAAGATTTGAAGTTTAAGAATCTGTCTTTACCCGAACGAAGGGTATATTTTTTACCAAGTGGTCAACATAACACCGATAAATTAAAAATAACGTCAATCACTCTAAGTATTACTCAGTTTGAATCATTGTTTGTAAGTTCTGGAGAACTACTTAACTGCTTTTAACTAATCATTCTATGACAATTCAAAGAATCCTGACAATTAACATATAGTACTTTTTATGCCAATATTCTCACGGGATGGGAGCCGCTGTTAGTTCAAAATAAAGTCGCATTGTTAGCCAGACACAATAGTTGTGGAATGATAAAAACAAATGGGAACCTATCTCGTCTCTAGAATTTGTATTTCCGTGGAGGAACGGGTGCAACGAATGCGATAACGAACCGACTACGTGCACCCCCTTGCTTCGCTTGTCAAACCAAACTTTCGATTGATTATTTGTCAAATAGTTTTAGAGTCCGACCGTTTGGAAACACCGATGTTTGTACGATATTATTTTCTATATAAGAGTTTTTTAATCCATGGGAATGATAAGTTACTTAGCACAGAGTTGCGGGTTCGATTTCCGCTTCAGACAAGTATTTATGCTTAGATATTTGTCTGTGGTCTGGTTGCTTGTATGTACTATAAGTATATATTTACAAAAGGAAAGTTTAAAAGTAAGATATCCGTTGTCTAGCATCCATAACATAAGTCTAGTTACTTAGCTTGGGTCTAGATGGCAATGTGTGGATTGCCTGAAATATTTAATATTATTTAACTTCTAACTAACATTTTTTCCAAAAAATCTGAGTTTTTGCAAAAGATGCGGTGAACCGGTAAAGTAGTTTTAAAATTAACACTTTCAAAAGACCAAGAAATGATATAACGTTGGGTAACTAAGATAATATTATTTAATAAAGCATTCTCAACTTTTTTACATTTTATTCAACCAAACGATGCAAAAAATGAAAGGCAAAGCATTGCCGAGCGAATACCGTAGCTTATTTATATAGAACAAAGCTGATTAAATTGCTGTTGAGTTTGAGAGATGCTCTTTATTGGGGCGCCTGCGGTCGGGAGCGGTCTGGCTCACTTCTCTACATCGTGAATTTTCTTCAAACTATGTGCCGGCAAATTTGGTTTAGTCTCGTGCTCTGTTGAATATATATTTTTGAACATGACATGATGAGAGCTGTTGTAAACGCAGTTTAAAACATTATCTCCCATTGCTTGGGAGTATATTTCGTTTTTTATTAATTAGTCTGATTTATTAATTACTAGTAGCGCTCCGCGGTTTCACCCGCGTATGTCCCGATCCCGTGATAATTTCGGGATAAAAAGTAGCCTATTGTGTTAATCCAGGTCTACAGCTTTCTACATACCAAATTTCATCTAAATCGGTCCAGTAGTTTCACAGCCTATTCGTTACAAACAAAAAATCTTTTTAAAGTATTATTGTGGAAAAAAAACCGTGTTAAGTTACCTATACATGTTGTTTCTGTTACCTATACGTGCGCTGGAATAATAAATAATAAACATTTCAGGACATTCCACACATCGCCATCTAGCCCCAATCCAATCTAAGTAACTAGACTTGTGTTATTGGTGCTAGACAACGGATATATTTCATAAATACTTTTCTTTTGTAAATATATACTTATAATACATAGAAACAACCAGACCACAGAAAAATATCTAAGCATAAATACATGTCTGAGGCGGGAATCGAACCCGCAACTCTGTGTTTGGTGACCATTGTGCCAACTGGGTCGTCAAATGTCGGTTTCTTTCTGACACAGACGTTAGGTTACATTAGAGGCTGATATGAAAACTTTAACACTAGATTATCCACATTACTACACGAAAAGACATTAATTTGATTAAGATCACTGCTTGTATTAAGTTTTAATTAGCCGTAGGTAACTGTTCAGTTAAAACGGCACTCAATAACCTAGATGCCGAACTCTCTACCCTGATTGGTAACAAAACTAGCAAGATAAACTGGTTGCTTTATGGTTGGGCGGGCGTAGATCACAGGATTAATGTCTGCACGGCTATTCCAAACAAAAGGTTCATGCACACCGAGAGCTTTTTGAAAGCAACAAAAGCTCTAAAGCAAATATTGATAAAGTTACTCAATAGTAAAATTTCTAGTATATCGTCGCGGTATTAAGTGGAAAGGGTACCGATGCTCTCTCCATACAAACGTAGTCGACTGTTTCCTGCCTGGATTATGACACTATAGCAAATATTTATGTTGCATAAAACTTATAACTGCCATGACCATGCCTTTGTTGTCATGCATTTGTTTTTTTAAACCTTAATTTCTATGTAATTATCATAGAAATTAAGGTTTAAAAAAACAAAACATAAATGACGTATGACATAAAAACGTAAATGAAAAAAAAAACAAAATATAGGGGCATAGTCATTAGTCATGGCAGTTATTATAGGTTTTATGCAACGAAAATTTTGTGCTAGTGTCATTATCCAGGGCGGAAACAATCGACTACGTTTGTATGCTGGGGAGACCGCCGCCGGTACCCTTTCCTCTTAAAAGTACGTCGACTTCTGTTCCTATTGCAGTGGTTGGTCATTACCACACTTGGTCATTCTTCATGCATGCAGCACCACATTGCTCAAGGTGAAAAGGTCCTAACGTGGTCTACCGTGACGGCAAATATTATCCGGAACAACGGACTTTCAAGCACTTTGTGAGATAGCAGTATCGGCACCGGCCATACATTCATTTCGGCTTTATTATGAGAGCCGCAGGCTTTGCTTGCCAGCTATATGAGTCTCGGTGCCTTTTAGTCCATTGATTATACTGCGAGTGGCGCGTTGGAGCGCCCGATAGTTATTGATTCTGACAAAGTGAAATACTTGGAGATTAAAGACTTAAGTCTCGACTTGAAAGAAAATGTGATATATTTGTAGAACATTTTACACAGCGCCATCTAGCCCCAAGCTAAGTAACTAGGCTTGTGTTCAAATATATTAAATATATACTTTTGACGTGCTAATAAATTTAAGGGACACCTGCATTCACAATAAAGTGTCATGGTAATATTGTGTGACGTCACGCGTCCCGTTCCCTATGTGTGACGGCATGCGTCATGGTAACATGACCGTGACGCGTCCGTTCCCGTTAGGAAACAGAATATTTAGTAATAATATTGCTCATCTGGGCTTGTGTTATGGTGACGAGTGACGAATAAAAGCCTTATGTAAAGGAACAAAAAAGAAAGGAAAAAAAGAAAAACAAGAAATAAAAAGGAAAAAAAATTTTTGTTCATCGTTTTCTTATGACGTTATCACGTTAAATTATCGTCCATAAATCGACTTTACAGACAACCATTTTTTTTATAAAATGGAATCAATAGGAAAAATAATCAATTAAATAGTTCCGAAGTTGTAAAAATATACAAATAGTTTTACATTGGCAGAGGACTATTATACATGAAACGTATATAGAATGATGTCAAGTGTTAACTGGTTAAAAGTCAACTATAGAGGTAGTAAGTATAAATATTGTTACAATTGCGAGAGTAATATTTTACAAAGTTCATTACCGCACTGCAATTATGAGCCGTCCGTATAATTAATGACGCAATTCGTTTGGTTTCGAAAATTATACCGATGAATACAACTTCTGTTTTTAACTGTAATGAATTTTGATAATCTAGTTTATTAAATCGACAATTTTAAGCCTGAAACTAAAAAAGGGCATCTTCTAGTAAATGATAGCAATTTAAGTTTTAACAAAACATCTTCATATTTAAGTATGTAAAATATATAAATATTATAAAATAGGTACTACAAAAAACCTGTTACTGTGACTAAACAATAATATACAGGAAGAGTATTTTTGTAGTGCACATTTTTTTTTCTGCTGAATATATGTCGGCAGTGGAGTACATTTACGCAAAAAAAAAAATAAAAAAAAAACCAAAACTTAATGTGAAAAACTTCCTGTAATTTCTAAATTATTGGGTATCTCAGTATTGATACACACAGTGACACGTAGGTACCTACCTTCATTTAGAGCGCGCTATTAAACTCGCTGGCGCTAGTATTGTGTCCATGGACTTCGTCGTTTTTTTAGAAACACTTAAATGGTTATAGCTCTGAGAGTTTTTGAGTTAGCTCCAAAATAAAATAAACAGTATTTTTTATTTTAATGTGCTTAAAACATACCGAAATTTGTGCACTACAAAAATACTTTTCCTGTATATGATAGCGACTATTGATTTTAATATTATTTTGTTAATAGAAAAACGTTATTTCAAGTTGCTAGATTGACTATGGCAGCGACTTGTTTACCAAATCAATTTGACTACTTTTATTTAACGTTTAAATGTTTAAAAATTCATAAGTTCCTATCAAAGTGATTGAAACAATTTACTATTAATTTTAAAGATTACTATTGAGCCCTTAATTACTTATTTAGATTTTAAAGATAGAAAAGTGACGTCACGTCTGTCAAACTTGTTGTGGACATTGCCAAACTCCACCACCGCCTATAAAAGTACGCGCTGAGACGATCATGGGATCTTTTGCTGCTCAGTCTTCGGTCGGTAAGGTGGTTGGGTTCGACGATGCATAAAGTAAGACCATGCCATATTTTTGATACAGTGTATTATTGTCTAGTTTGTTGAAGTTAACAGTTGTTGCTTATATTCAAAATAGTTGTTGATTTAGTAATAAAAGGTGAAGTGTGGTTCGCTTGGCCGTCCACGACAGTGGTTTATGTTGGAACCGTTTTATCATGTTATTTACCCGTTGTTTGTGTTGTGTACCTATTACCATTAAACTAAACTACCAAAAGATCTAGCTTCTATTGTCAGAAGCCCCTTTTCTCCAACATATATATTGCCCCGCGGACTTTTTTGTAGAAAATAATTAGGCTAACTTTGTAATTCTTTGTTTTGTGTTATTATCAACTGGCTTCGCACGGCTATATTATGCATGTATTATACATATATACCTTCTTCTTGAATCACTCTATCTATTAAAAAACCCGCATCAAAATCCGTTGCGTAGTTTTAAAGATCTAAGTGTACAAAGGGAAATAGGGACGGCGAAAAGTGACTTTATTTTATTTTAAGTGACTATGTAGTGATAGTGATAGTTTTCACACCGCACGCTAAAAACTGTTGTGGGTTTTCTACCTTGGGTTACAATATTGCAATTTTCTTACGAATCCCTATTTTTTTGAAAACAGGTTTTAGCCTATGTTATTCCCTAATAATTTACCTTTCTATTGGTGAAAGAATTTTTGAAATGTTCAGTGTGTTCAGTGGTCTAGGAGATTATTTACCCCCAAAACATACATACATACTATTACATACATACAAACTTGTTACCAACGTTACCTCTTTATAATATTAGTAAGTTAAGTATAGATTACAGTTTCAACAATATCCATGTCAAAAACAATGGCTACACTCTTTATATAGGTACCTACTTACTCTGCTGTAGCATTTCTTCGTAAAACAACGAACATTTATACGTTGCCAGTTCAGAAGTAAGAATATTTCAAACAAACCCCCAGGGGGCAAGAAAAGTAGCCATTTCTTACGTCACTTGATATTACTTACTGCACCGACTTGTTAATTATTCAAAGCTCCAACTCTTGACGGCTCCTGAACCAATAAAAGTAGCAGTTAAGTTTATTTTGCGTTTACGACATCGTATTTTGAGATCATTTAAACAGTAGTGCCCGAGAGAAGTGGGAAAAATGTGATTAGAATAAGTGATCTTATACTTACAATAATGGTAATTGGATTAAGTTACAGTGTGGATCTGTAAGTCGAAGATAGACACAAATTTAAATTGATAAATAACTTTTTATTCAGCCGAAAAAGGCAAACGACAAATAAACATAAATTAAAAAATAGTTAGATGATATTATTATGTATGGTTTTAAAATTAAATTTTGTTCAACCTCTAACACAAAAGTAGGACTAATGCGAACAAATGAATAAAAGATAGATAGATACTTTATTGCACCATAGAAACAAAACGCAAAAAAATAAAAGAAACAAATAAATTCTAACATTATGTAACTATCTGCTATCTGCATAAGTATAAAAATTAAAAGTTTCTGATAACCAGTTAAAATTATAATAAACAATTAAGGCATTCAACTTTGAAAGTCAAAAATTAAAACATATATACGTTTGACCATATACCACGTGTAAGAGATTTTGTAAGTAAGAAAAGCAGGAAAGTAGATTTACATATTTCTGAATTTCTATTTTCTATTTTCTATTTCTATTTATCTGGTATTTGGGTTTAACAATAATATTATGTGCAACCTGTGCATTGTTAACTATCAACAATCCGACTGGCTAGTTCCATAATTACCCCGAATCTAACGAGGCGGTTCACTCAAATGATGCGTTACTAGGATGGGGGTAAAGAAGTAGAAAATTGCCATAAGTTATGCAATTTTCCCACGCACCATTAGCTCGGGCGGCCTCTAGCGGGAATTTAGTACTCAACGCTTATTGCATTCACTGCAGCGGATTTACCCTGTAATGGCTATGCTACATTTACTGGCTAGGCTTTGGGGAATTTAGACGGAAATCTTTCGATTGGATGAGGTGACTTAGTTTAGAATATTTGTGCAATTAGGAACTAAAATAGAATATATTTAAAACGTACACGACAACATAGTTACAGAAGAAAAGACACAAAAATTGACAAGGACATATATAAATAAATAAAATAAATAAATATTTCAGGACATATTACACATCGCCATCCAGCCCCAAGCTAAGCAACTTAATGCTTGTGTTATGGGTGTCAGATAACGGATAAACTACTTATATACTTTTTTTTTTTTGTAAATATATACATATTATACATATAGGAAACACCCAGAACCAGAAATAAGAATTTATGGTCAGCATAAATACTTGTTCCCGGCGGGAATCGAACCCGCAACCTTCTGCGTCGCAGTCGGCTGTTCGCCCGACGCGCCACAGAGGTCGTCAAAATATAAAAAATATAAAAAATGTTTATAATCAAAGAAAGAGAAGCTGTGTTTTGCCTTAAATTAGTCGACCTGAGGTATGAGCCACAGTCAAGCCTGCTCGATTTCGGCGTTTTAATTTCGGCACCTTCCTTTTCCTTCTTCCCCTTTTTCTTTCTTCTTTCAGAATTAGTGTGGGGAGCCTTCTATAGTTCGTAGTCATAATAATAAGATCTGTGTTTTCATTTTATTGTGATTTTTGTGTAGAGATACCTACGTTCTCACGTTCCTATATTAATAATCGAAATTATTCATCTGTCTACTAATCCGCTTTTGTACGAAATTCATATCTATCACCAGTATTGCAATTTATAACAACAACGTTTATCTCAAAGATAACTTCTACCGATCCTTTAAATCTTAAACAACTGATGCCTAAGGATACAGATTTGTCATCCTCGAGTCTCTTTGTTTTGTTAAAGCAATATAGCTATTCTATTAATGGCGTCAATGTTTTACTGTCAGCTTTCTTCACCTGATAAATCGCATCGTAAAAGTGACTTTTCGTCTCATCGCCTTTGTTCTTGAGTGAGTAATTATAATGGATGGACAGGTAATAATGATAATATTTTCCGGGGTCTTATCTTCACGAAAATCTTGTTTGAGATTGATTGTTCTGATTCTTCTGGTTTAATTTAGTGATTTCTTGAGTTTGTTTGATACATTTTTAACATAGAGTTTTATACATTTCTTCTTCCTTGTCGTGTCTATTGCACAATTCAATTTCATTAAGGACCCGTAGGCTGTATGTAGGATCAGTATGCTGCCAGATTTTTGGTCTTGGAGCCCCGCAGTCGCATTGGATTTGGCATAGCTAAATCATACTCAATTTCTTGTTAAAAAGCTTTCTATTTATAAAATAAGACTTTCATTTGTATTCATTATGGAAAGGTAATTGCGAAACGTTGTCTATTAAAACTGTTTTCCAAAGTTGTCTCAAATTGTTTCCAAGTCATGACATCAACACGCCTTCTTAATTTTACTTTTTACCAACTTGCCCAATAAACTGAAAGCAAAGCTTCATATTTTTACATTTTACGTTTCTTGTTTCAAACTTCCGTATGCCTATTCAACTTGAAGCAATTTAAATGTTACTGTTTTCTTTGGAACCGTAATTATCGTTTATTACCCTAAAGAAAAATCTCGTTTTGGATAATGGAATCTTTATAAACGATTAAACTTCCCGGTGAATTCTATTATGAACTCGGTTTTATGGACATGCGTTTCCGAATTATTTACCTACTTTTCATGACCTACTTTTGTTTTAATCTGAAAGTAGAGATATTTTAAAATTATCTTTTTCATATTAACCTACCTTTACTCTTCTGCCTGCCCTTGTCCCAATTTATTTGGGGTCGGCGAAGATGTCTTCTTCTATTCACTTCTATTAGTCGTCATCACCTTTTGAAATCTTTTATCTACATCTGTAAACAAAAATAAAGTTTAACCTTAATCGGTGTATCTAATTCTTATGATACAATCCTGTTTTGTCCTTAAAATTGCAAAAACGAAGTTTTCTAAGTAGTTTCTAAGTAAGTAAGTGATAAGCCGATGAATGAAGATCGTATGTATTCGTAAAGAAACATTATAAAAGTAAGTAGATTATATTAACTAGCATTATACAGAAAGGAACAAACAAACGGAAACGTCTCGGGTTCCGTCTACGGAAAGTATCAGGAAAACATAAAGTGAACTTGTAAATCGATGGCCGAATTGGCTTAGGTCCAGACCTCGCTTACCAATACAGAACATTACAAAAATCTGTTGTAGCGCCATTTGGCAGCCCCCACCGTGCGGAGGGGATCACGTACTAACTTTATTTAAAAGATTTTGTATAAACGCCCCCGGAGCGATGCGACTATTAATTTTACGGCGGGAACGCTTAGCGCTTCGAATATCGAACGTGGAGGAATCCTACTAATATTATAAATTCGAAAGTTTGTAAGTATACCTATGAATTAGTTTGTAACATCATCGAGCTGAACGGCTGGACGAATTTGGAAAACATTTTGTATTGAAACCTTGAAATAATGAATAGGTCATTTATATTCTGATATTTTTACTTTGCGTTGAAACGGCTGGAAGAATTAAGATGTAATTTAGAATAGGAACAGGAACATTGAAATTACAAATACTTACAGGTAATTTTTTATCCTGATATTTTGCCGGAATTGAGATTTACCCGGATGAAACCGTAGCATGCAGCAGTTAGTATAAAATTAAAAAGTAAGATTTTCATAAAGACAGGTTATTGGAGTTCATATTGAACAGAAATTCATCTGTATTGAACAGAATTGAACTTGAACGGAATTCGATTGTGAAACTTTAGTCGTTTTAAAATTGCTTTTTAATTTTAAGCTTCGAAGATGTTATTTTTTCGCGACTGAAATTGAATAGGCGGTTCAATTTGCACTGTATTCTGTCAGTTCGTTGAGATTTATTGTAATTTATCAAAACTATTTTTAACCAATCATATCGATTGTTGTAATTTGATTGTAATAAAATCTAAGATCTATTATACTTACTGCTCTAGCAACAAATCGCACCTGACTAGCGTGTGCAAAAATATACTTAGTTTCCAGTAAAACTTCGAAGTATAGAATATTCAAATAAAATTTATCCAAGTACTTCTTTGAAATGCCTAATGCCTAACAGTGCCTACTCATCTGGTATAACTTGACATCACCCTAGAGTTCTTGCAATTCACGAGTGCGCTCGGCCTTTGTTTGTGTGAGTGACCAATCTGTATATGTGTCGCTTGCTACTGACCACTCCGTTGGGTACACACACTAACGAACATGTGTATTAACTGTGTATTTACGATTACAACTACAAACAAAGGCCGAGCGCACTCTTGAATTGCAAAAACTGTACATAAAAAGCAGCATTCTAGGTAAGTATAATAAAAAAATTATACTTACTTCGTTTACTAAAATAATAAACCTTAACCTAAGATAGTAAGGGCACTATTACACTAGTAAAAGTCAAAGTTACATACCCCCAATGTCACTTACATTATTTTACGATGGTCGTAACATGCCCTCTACAATACCATATTAGAGTTTACTGCTGGTCGCTCATTAAAGTGGTATACTTTAGGGTGAACGCAAATTATAGACTTTTACATCGGCCGATATTTCGGAGAACGTACTTAAAGGTTACCTTACCTTACCGGGACGTCTCGCCGGCTACGTGTCCATAGCTAATTCTGGCTACCATAGAGTAGCCACTGGCTACTGTCTATCACAATATACAAGTGCATCCTTCCTCGTTGGCGACCTCCTTGTACACTGAATGAGTGAGGTGCAGCTTACACTTATACATTTTACTGGCTACTGCGGCAACGTCACGAGGACGCCAGAGTAGCCAGTCTCCACAAAGCGCATCGTCTGTCATGGCTACGCGTCCAAATTGGTGACGTCCTCACATCGTCGTCAGGTGAGTTTTCACATTTCAATACGTTTGGATACGTAGCTGGCGATGTCGCTATGGCTACCCGGTCAGGTAGGGCCTTGAATCAAAAGCAAGGGAATGAAATCAGCTGCTGGCATCAGTTTTTCCTAACGTGTACAATTTGGAGGTCTTCAAGTTGCAAGTGAACAGGTATCTTCTAGGAAAGCGTGCTACATCTTAGGCCAGATCGTCCCCTACCATCAGGCAGGATTGACGACGCAGTTGGTACAATGGCCACCATGCCGGACTGCCAAACACAGGGATGCGGGTTCGATTCCCGCCTCAGACAGTATTTATGCTTAGATATTTTTCTGTGGCCTGGTCGTTTCTATGTATTATAAGTATATATTTACAACAAAATAGTATATAAGTAGTATATCCGTTGTCTAGCTTGTGGCTAGATAGCGATGTGTGGAATATGTAATATTTATTTATTTAGGTGTGATAGTGGTCAATCGCTGACCTATCCATTTCTAAAAAAACAGCATTTACTTATTTTTTTTGTTTGTCTATCGTTTAGTCTGTGGACTGTTATGCCCTCATTGAATTATGAGGTCTAGGACAAACGCTGATGTTATCCACTGTTTGTTGTTTGTAGAAATTATGAAGGTTTCTAAGGTTGCTATGCTAATTAATTATGATTAACAAGGCTGTGGCGGAGTAGCGTAGTTTACTGTAAGTGTAGACCTACTCTAATTTTCTTGAGTGCTTGTCAACTGAGAGAATTTTGCGCTACTTTCAGTTTAGATTAACCTAAACGATACATTTATGGATAATTAGCTAAGAAAGTGGTTGAAGCCTTCACCTTAAAAAACTACACACAAATTTTTATTTCAAGATTATTTTAAAAATATTTTTACTTTTTGATACAAAACACCGAAGTTTTTCTTCGAAACCAGTAATTTAGGAAACTCTGAACTTAATAGAGTGATCTATCTTTGTCGTTTGACTTTAAATTTCACATTAATAATATAAGATCGGATAGAATTTAATACATTTTTAAAAGATCCGCAAAAAAACCTATGCCCAATAGCCGAATTCTTTTGAATCCAAGGCCAAGAAAAAATGAAACTAGCCCTAATCAACTAACTTATTTAAATAAAACCGGCCAAGTGCGATTCGGGTTCGCGCAAAAAGGGGTTCCATACCATTATGTTCTGCTTTTAGTAGGTATTTATAGGCAACACAAATACATCATCTGTGAAAATTTCAACTGTCTAGCTATCACGGTTCATGAGATACAGCCTGGTGACAGACAGATGGACAGTGGAGTCTTAGTTTTTACCTTTAGGTACCTATGGAACCCTAAAATCCATCAAAGACGTTGTTTCTGTCGCTGTCGTGTCGCTCTATTGTGTAAACGACAAGAATTCCTCTTTACAGCCAAAGCGGGAATGAGATCCTGAGAGGTATTACATACGGAAACTAAGACATGAGTGGCGTTGAAGGAATTTATGCAAATGAATCTCCTCATACTTGATAGAATGCATTGCGGAATGGAGATGCCACCGCAGAGAGTCTTTATAAATAAATTATGCTTAAAACTTGTAGTGGATGTTAATTTTTATTGTTTGTTAAAAATATGAAATTATCTCTAGGTATAGATTTATTACTACATACAACAAATATTATTATACCAAATTAATTTATACTAATCACTAAATTATCAATTAAAATAATACAAAAATAAACAAATAAATCATAAAAACTACAATTACTGAACTCAAATACATCATCTGTTATTTCAACTGTCTAGCTAACGATTCATGAGATACAGCCTGACAGACAGACGGATGGAAAGACAGACTGGATGACTGGAGTCTTAGTAAGGTCCAGTTTTTACCCTTTGATTACGGAACCATAAACTAAAAATACTAACCTCGCTATCGAATGTGGTATTTGGTATAATAATCAAAAACCATAGTATTGAAAAAAGATGGTATAGCTTAAAAGTAGTATAGCAGCGCTCCGCGGTTTCACCCGCGTAACTCCCGATTCCGTCGAAATATCAATCCTATCTATCCAACACAAAAATAATTTTTCAATTTGAACCAGTAGTTCCTGAGATTAGCGCGTTCAAACAAACAAACAAACAACCAAACAAACAAACTCTTCAGTATGATGTTATTTTCATTATAGTAGAGTATGGTAGTGTCTGTCTAGTCGTTGTTTTACAGAATACGCAGTGCGCCGAGTTGAACATAAATTCAGAACATTTGAGAAATGTTAACACTATACGCTCCTGTCAAATAGGTATGTTTGTATGTTTGTTTGTATGTTTTTTGTTTATAACTTTACTAGCTGCGCCTCGCGGTTTCACCCGCGTAAGTCTCGACCCTTTGGGAATATCGGGATAAAAAGTACCCTATGTGTTAATCCTGGGGCCTAAGTCTGCTAACACAATTGTATTTCAATAGTGTGTCGATATAATCGTAATAGAAATTTAATGTCAAAAATATGACATTACATGTCAAATTCGTATTCTCCTAACGTTGACTATTCTATCGAGACACCACTGACACACCACTGACTCACTTTTGTATTCTGCTCTACAATCGTGGCTTAATGGAATCTCGATAGTTGTCAAAACGGTATATTGCTTAGCAACATATACCATGTTGCTAGGCAACACCTGCAAGGTAAATATTACCATACCATTGAGACTCCATAGTGATTATATTGCGATGTTATTAAAACTTTAGCAGAATACCAAATAAAGTCACAATCTCGATATAATATCAATAGAGTCTCGATATAATGACAATGGTTGGCCAAATAGCAGAATAAGGCCCCTGTTCTCTTGCTATCTAGATACCGAGTTTCATAGCAATCAGTCCAGTAGTTTTTGCGTGAAGAAGTAACAAACATCACACACAGACACAAAATTTCACATTTATAATATTAGTAGGATAGTAGGATTTATATTTTGCTAGCTGCGCCCCGCGGTTTCACCCGCTTAAGTCCCGATCCCGTGGGAATATCGGGATAAAAAGTAGCCTACGTGTTAATCCAAGTCTTCAGCTATATAGATATCGAGTTTCATCGCAATCGGTACAGTAGTTTTTGCGTGAAGGAGTAACAAACATACATCCACACACACACACACACAAACTTTCACATTTATAATATTAGTAGAGTTTTTGCGTGAAGGAGTAACAAACATACATATACACACACACACACACAAACTTTCACATTTATAAAATTAGTAGAGTTTTTGCGTGAAGGAGTAACAAACATACATACACACACACACACACACACAAACTTTCACATTTATAATATTAGTAGGATAACCATAATTATTTAAATACCTTCTTTATATTATCACTTATTATAAGTTATGTTTACTTACTTTAATATATGCTGCTTGAATGAATTCGCAACCTACCATAAAAGCTAAATCAGTTCTTTTCAATCTAAAGGTTGCCTGGAATAATAATAAGGCCGCCCATTTGTGCAACTTGTACTTTCTAGCTTTTACTTTGCTTTGTGTTTATCGTGTTCTATGTTCCTTTTGTGTTGTATAAATAAAGTTATCTATCTATCTACCTATTTGACGACCCAGTTGGCACAATGGTCACCATGCCGGACTGCCAAACACAGGGTTGCGGGTTCGATTCCCACCACAGACAAGTATTTATGCTTAAATATTTGTCTGTGGTCTGGTTGTTTCTATGTATAATAAGTATATATTTACAAAAGAAAAGTATATAAGTAGTATATCCGTTGTCTAGCACCTATAACACAAGTCTAGTTACTTAGCTTGGGGCTAGATGGCGATGTGTGGAATGTCCTGCAATATTTATTTATTTATATATGTTTGTCGAAAGCTTTTTGTTGGGCTCATAATCTAGGGTCCCTATTAATAAACCGAACTCAATATCGATTTCAATCTTGAGTTTGCTCTTGAGTTGTTGCGCTGATTAATAAACCTATCTTAAGACGCGATTAAAGAGCGACGTATCACTTGAGTCATACCGTATTAATAAATCAAACTCAGCTCTCAAGATATGTCTCAAGATGTAGTTTCGTGAACTCGAGTCTGATTGCGGGTCATACAAATCTTACATTTTTTTAAATATTTTCACATTAAAAACAAGTTGACAGCAAAATATGACAAAACCTACCATAGGGTAAGAACATATTATTCAAGGTAAGAACAAAGCCTTACTGTCATTCAAGATCAGTCTCAAATCTCAAGAGCGATATCAGCCTGGTTAAAACTTGAGTTTTATCTATTAATTAACGCCTAACTTAAGATAGTGACCACATCTCAAGACTCACTCGATTGATACGCACTCAAGATCGATATTGAGAGCGATTTATTAATACGGGCCTTAGTATCTAATCTCCATGAGACTAAAAATAAAAGAATAAATTTTTATCCTATTTTGTACCGAGTCGCTTAGGGAGGGTCTCGTTAGCTGTTTGAAACCATAAAACGTAGATAAATCTTTTCCAAAATATCGTTTAACCATCCAGATTTTAACGAACAATATTTTTAAAGGGATGTTTTCACAAAATGCACATAAAATCCGGCAATTTATTAAGTTAATCCATTGGCTTTTAATCATAAGAACGGCCATATAAGTCCGATGGGTTCGCATTAAAAAGTTCTATCGTAAATGAACTGTAAAATTTAATGCAGGTAGTTATAATATATTGAATATGTGTAATCAAACAATATGTGGGTCTCATAAAGGAGTGCTTCCTGTTTGCCCCACCAAGCTGCCCCACAGTGGGGCAAAGTGGAATCGTTAAAATTTTGTAGTCTCGTTTGCCCCACTATTATGATTCTGCCCATCAGGGTTGGCACCTTGTTGAGAGTTTGAGAATTTTCGTGTCATCTCTAAAGTTATGAACCATCACGGTATGTTACAAATTACACTAAAACATGCAGACTTAAGTTACTTGTGGTGCCATAATCTCGAAATACGAGCTATGTATAATACGAGACATTAAATAATATTGACAAGATCTCCATTTCAAATGTCAGTTGTGATAAATGTAACTGGGTTGGTAACCTATGGAGTGTGTTTAAATAAAAGTACAAAATGAAAGAAAGAAAAGAAATAAAGAAAAAGATTATTTGAAACGTTAACTTCTGAAAGAATCTGGTTATAAATCAAATCTTTGCCAATCTCAACACACAATAATTAGTCACTACTAACTCTAAAATAAAAAAATCTCAGATTGATTAACACTTGACTAAGTTAAATACAGTTTTACTGATTAAATAATAAAAAAAACATCATGCAGAACATACAAACAGTCACGCAAAATATGAAAATTTTTAGAAAGACCAAACCAGTTTTATTTGGTAAGCATATTCGTAGGTAACGGTCTCGCCAGTTTTGTTGTTATGTGACGGTACGTTTTTAAAGTTGCCCACATCCGTTTTTGCAAGTGTCTACATAACATGGTGATTTAGGTAGCTTTCAAGAAACAACAAATATTAGTGTACGCTATTATGAGTTAAATGTCAACCAAAGCTTTCATAGCTCGCTGTCTTCAAATATTATTGAAACAAGTTAAATAAATAAAAGTTTAAAATACGTGGTTCCCATTCCGGAATCTGTCATTTTACTACAGAGAAAAGAGCGATGTAAGCTTTGGTAGCAGTAAAAATGTAGTTAGCTGAGTCAAATGTTAATCAATCTCCAAATATGCTGCTATGAGCTCATATACATAATTGAAATATGATTCAAATATGACTGAAAAATACGTGGTTCCCATTCCGGTAGCAGTAAAAACAATGTCAATTAATCTGATATTTTATTTTTCACAGTTAGTAGTAAAAGTGACTAATTATTGTGTGTTGAGTTTAGCAAAGATTTTATTTGTAATGAGTCGTGTAATTTATTTTGTGATTTATAACCAGATTCCTTCAGAAGTAAACGTTTCAAATAACCATTTTGTACTTTTATTTAAACATACTACATAGGTTACCAACCCAGTTACATTTATCACAACTGAAAGAACATGGGCAGTTTTCCATACATGGTTTTCTTTTATATAAAACTTTGGCGTCTTGATGTAAAAAAAATACTAAAACAATCTACACAAGTCCTAGAATACATATAACAACCGCCGTTAAAAAGATAGTAAAAAAACAAAATCGCAATGAAACACAAACAACCTCAGCAAACAACACGCTCGGCGGCGCGGCGCCGGAGTCGCATGTCATTCGTCCGTCACTTGAGTTTAGTGTTGCCATAATTTCAATTTATTTTCTACTGCTAAAATATCTTAGTTCATTATTTTGTTGTTTATCTTGTATGTTTATTATCTTTGATTCATTATAATTAGTTATTATAAGTACCTACATATTGCACAATAATTAAAAATATAAATACATATCCATAGAGAAAAAAATGTGTCATTTAATATTTATAACTTCTAAAATAGAAGTAATGCTCTAGTACTGGTATTACCGAAATGCAAATTGAGTAGAACGGAAGTACCAAGTAATCGTGTTTATACTAATCAATATGATTTTATAAACGGTGGTTATATAGAATAAATAATTAGCGCCAAAAAACATTATATAATTAATTAAACACCATGGTTGTACTCAAATTTGAAGACGCTAAAACTTTTGAGACAATAATTCGCCCTTGTTCTTTGAATTGTGTATTTGTATACCGTGATGGTTCATAACTTTGGAGATGACACGAAAATTCTCAAACTCTAAACAAGGTGCCAACCCTGATGGGCAGAATCATAATAGTGGGGCAAACGAGACTACAAAATTTTAACGATTCCACTTTGCCCCACTGTGGGGCAGCTTGGTGGGGCAAACGGGAAGCACTCTCATAAAGTGGTTCAAGGTTTATTATGTCAGTTGTAAATAATTTCGGAAATAACGTGAACCATAGACGTGGAGCTTATTTACTAAGTAGTTTCGAGTGTAACAGTGGTCCCATGGGAATGTGCACTACGAATAAAGATCAATGCGATATCTCGCAGACGAATACAACATATCGTGATATCGGACAAACAATTCTCGCAACTGAGGGTAGTCAGTCCTCGCTGCAACTCGAACAAAGCAAGTGTCGAGAAACGGATAATGACGCGATGATTCACCCGACACAGCTGACTGGCCAGCTACCGATGCCCGCCGCTATCGTAAACCAGTCCGATAAGAATGCGATACACACGGTCACCGAGAATGGCAAACTTGCGCCCTCAATAAATAAATCATTAGCGGAGATTGTTCGGGAAGGGGAATGGAAACCTCAGACACAAAGCGATGAGTGGACTCGAGTACAAAAACGAAAGACTCGTAATCGATTTGTAGGAAATCGAGGAACTGCAGTGTTGAACGCGGAGAGTAATTTTAGAGCGGCTGATACCAAAATTCCCATCTATATTTACAACGTGGCGAAGGGAGTGTCTGTGTGTGACATCGTTGATTATATTAAGAAAAAGACTAGCATCGTCGTTACTATGGAAAAAATGATAATGAGAACTAGTAAAGACTATGAATCGTATAAGATATTTATACCTAAACATAAAATAGACATATTTATGATGGACGATTTTTGGCCTGAAGGGGTTGCCTACAGGCGGTTTGTGGATTTCAAGTATCGTGGTAAAGGAAGTGCCCCAAAGGCTGGTGAAAACTATCAAAAAGCTCAATGATTAGCGATGTTAAAATAATAACATTTAATTGCAAAAATGTAACTAGATCTGTTGAGTGTATTCGTCGCCTGTGTCGCTCGGCCGATATAGTAGCACTGCAAGAAACGTGGTTACTGCCCCACGATCTCGCCTACCTGGGGACTATTGACAGCGACTTCGCGTACACCGGTACCTCTGCAGTAGATACAGCGTCAGGTGTGCTTCGTGGAAGACCATACGGTGGTGTGGCTCTGCTCTGGCGGAAAGCTACATTTCACACCGTTACGATTGTGAAGTGTAATAGTGTACGGTTAGCTGCGATAAAAATCGCGCTTGGTGATCGTTGTATCATGTGTTTCTCAGTGTATATGCCGACAGACTCGAGTGATAATTTAGTGGAATTCACTGAATGTTTGAGTGAGATGACAGCCATTATTGAGAGCCATAATGTGGAGTCCGTGTTTATGGTAGGAGACTATAACGCGCATCCGGGTGAGCATTTTGAAAAAGAACTTTCCTCATTCTGTTCTGAACAATTATGGTCGTGTGTAGATATAAACTTGCTGTCGTCGGACAGTCATACTTTCGTCAGTGACGTATACGGTTGCCGCCGTTGGCTTGATCACTGCCTGGTGACTAGTGCTGCCCTAGCTTCCGTTTCGTCCGTTTCTATAATATACGATACTTACTGGTCCGATCATTACCCTTTGTTAATAAAATGTAATCTAAATGTAGTTAAATCTAAAATAAGTCTACCGAACACCTGTGTAAGTAAAATTAAGTGGGGAGATCGTGATACGGAACAGATATCTAAGTATCATAGTGAGTGTCACTCAAGTCTTAGAAACATAGACTTTCCTGTTGAATTTACAGAATGTAGTGTCGGTCTGTGTTGTAACGACTCTCACAAAATATTGTTAGATAAAATGTATGATAATATTGTAAATATACTCTCAGAGGCTGCTATAAATACCTATACTTCTGGTGTCGGAGTCAAACGTAAGCGTAAATTCATAGCCGGGTGGAATAGACATGTTCGCAGTGCGCATGAGAGGGCTCGCTGTTGTTATAGGTATTGGTTACTCAATAACAAACCCAGCTCGGGCCCAATTTATAATGATATGTGGGAATCAAAACGTGTGTTCAAGTCAAAGTTAAAATGGTGTCAAAACAATCAGCATCAAATTAAGATGGACATTATAGCTGAAAACCATAAAAACAAAAGATTTGATCAGTTTTGGAAAAATACTAATAAATTGAACCATAGGTCATGCATTCCCGTAAGCGTGGCTGGGGCTCACGACGCTAGAGATATAGCTAATTTATTTAAGCAACAATTTAAAGTTGAGTCTGGAAAGTCGGCGCAGCCGCAGGTGTTCGATACTGATGGTAATAGTGGGAAGCGTATAATTTCATTTGCTGCCATAGAGGTGAAAAAAGCGATTAAAGGCATGGTAAGTGGCAAGTCGCCGGGACACGACAACCTTAGTATCGAGCACTTGCGTCATGCCGGTGCTCATCTCCCAAGAGTATTAGCCTTGTTCTATAGTATGTGTATTAGTCATGCTTATCTACCGGAAAACTTAATGCGTACTGTAGTTGTACCTATTCAAAAAAATAAAACCGGTGACCCATCTGATATATCTAATTATAGGCCGATATCACTGGCAACGGTGATCGCAAAAGTGTTGGACAGTCTGCTCAATAAGCAGTTGGATGAGCACATATCACTTAATGATAGACAGTTTGGATTTAGATCTGGGCTTTCCACCGAAAGCGCCATACTATGCCTTAAGCAGACTGTCCAATATTATACTGCGCGAAAAACTCCAGTGTATGCGTGTTTTTTAGATTTATCGAAAGCATTCGATCTTGTGTCATATAACATCTTATGGAAAAAAATTAAATGTGAAACTTCCGTGCCCGACGAAATTCTATCACTCTTTAAGTACTGGTATGGTCATCAGAAAAACAATGTAAGGTGGGCCGGTACCTTTTCTGATGAGTACAGGCTGGAGTGTGGTGTAAGGCAGGGAGGTTTGAGCTCTCCAACACTGTTTAATTTATACATAAACGGCCTGCTTGATGAGCTCAGCAGTACCGGTATCGGTTGTCATATAGATGGAATCTGTATGAACAATATCAGTTATGCAGATGATATGGTGCTGCTGAGCCCATCTAGCGGTGCACTGAGAAGACTGATTGGCATCTGTGAGTCATATTCGAGGGCTCAGGGGCTTAAATATAATGGAGCCAAAAGCGAAATTATGATGTTTAGACCAGACGCAAAACGGTATACCAATGTACCTAATATAATGCTCGAAGGTATGTCTCTGAAAAAAGTTGAGAGCTTTAAGTATTTGGGCCACTGGGTTTCTGAGGATATGAAGGATATGCAAGACATAGAGAGGGAACGGAGGTCGTTGACTGTCCGCTGCAACATGCTGGCACGCAGATTTGCTAAGTGTACATCGGTAGTTAAGGTAACGCTGTTTAAAGCTTATTGCCAGTCATTTTATACCTGCGGACTGTGGGTGAATTACACCAAGAGGACATACAGCGACCTCCGAATACAGTACAACAATGCATTCAGGGTGTTGATGGGGTTGCCGCGTTATTGTAGCGCGTCACAGATGTTCGCGGAATCTCGCATAGACGGTTTTGCTGCCATTATGCGCAAACGTTGCGCATCTCTACTCCACCGCATGCGTGGTAGCCCCAACACCATCCTGAGCACATTGATGGAGCGGTGGGATTCGCCGATGCTGGCACGCTGGATAACACTCCATGCAATTAAGTAGGCTGTATCATATTTATTTGTTTTTTTTTTTTATAGTACGTTTAACTAACACTAGCATGTAAGTCCAATTTTTGTTACTAACATAATATGAATCTTTGTTATTCGAAATAAATGTTTTATTATTATTATTATTATTATTAGCCATTAAAAAGATAAAAACTGACTACTAACTAAACGGTCAGCCGATTATTGTATAAGGGTTAAAATGACGTTCTTCTGTCATCTATCCAATATTAGAATTCATTCTATAAATATAAGTCGCGATCGCGTTGTATATTTACCAAGGTTCAAAGTTCAAAGCTCTATATTGGTAATATAGTACATTGCGATACAAGTGTGAAAAGTTGATCATTCCATAGAGGCGATTTATGACGCGCGAGCGGAACGCGAGGGTGGCAAAAGCCGAGATGGAATGATCAATCTACACGTCTATCGTACGACGTTTTTATCACAGTTGCGAATAAAAAAAAGACTTGTTAAAATAATAAAAAGTTTTTAAGAATTTTAGGTTATGTTTATTATTTTTTGTTAATTACACTCCCGAAAGGCTAGGCAAAAGACTTTAACCTATACAGCCTCGTCTGACATACAATTTTTTTTAGGGTTTTTTCATTTGTTTTTGCGTCGGCGATTAAAAACAGAATATAATTATAAGGAAAAAATATATATTTATGTACCTAAAGCCTAAAGAAAAAACAAAATAAAAACCAAACTAAATTTTTCATTGTTTTCAAAGACGTTATCACGTAAAATTATCGTTCGTTATCAGACTTTAGAGACAACCTTTTGAAAAGAAGAAAAAAGGTACCAACAAAGAGTTTTAAGCCAGCAAGGCTTAAAAACTCTTTGATGGTACCTTTTTTCTATACATCAAAACAGTATAACCCAGATAAATTAAGAATGTTTCATCTACCTAAAATGTAATTAGCAGTAAGATACGTATTTAACTTATCGGGATAACGTATTATTTTAGCACTAGATGGATTTTTTTTATCGCACGCGTGTATAATACGTTCCATTATGAGACTAAAAGCGGTTAAATAAGATCCACTTTATGAGCAACTGTGATAAAAATAGATTTACAAGTCAGGTATACATTAACAATTAAATAACTTACAGATATTTTAAGTTAACTAAATTATGTAACTATCATTTAAACTTAAATTAAATTAGCTGTCTTTATAAAATACAATGAACCTAATCAATAAACTCATTAAATGAATAAAGGGCTTGCTCGATAAGCCATTGTTTTAGTTGCGCTTTAAAGCCGTTGAATTAGTTGGTATTAGTTATTTAGCATCAGGTAAGAAATCCCCTTAATATAGGTAGTGGAAGCAAAATATGCGTTGTACAGATATAAACAAATGTTCACTTTCAACAAATGCCGAATGTTATTACCATGACTCTATGTAAGTATAGTATATATTATGTGGGTAACACATGCACGGCACATAAATTCTGTCCAGCCACGTTAAAATTAGAAACGTAACTGTGCCGGTGTGATATATGTGCTTAATGATATATGTATAAATGTATGAATTTGTATATGGTAGCGCATAAGTTTTTTATATTATTATTTATCAACAAAAATAAACTTAAAAAACAGCATGCCGAAAATCGCAGTGATTTGACTGGCATGTGCTGATATGGGTAAGTTGGTGGTTTTGTTGACTGCATTCTTTAATAAAAATAAAATAGCAATTGAAGTAGGTAGCTAGTAGGTAACAACAATATAATATGTGCTATACAATGCAGTTCTTCTTCTTCTTCTTCTTTCCGTGTCAGTGACGTTCGACCAGTAAAATTTTTCCTGCCCAGTAGCTAGCCACTGCAACTGCAGCGGCGTTGGCCTCTACCAGGTCCTCCAATGTGCAGGTATTAGGGCACAATGGGCATTGGAGAAGGTGCACCATGGACTGCGACGGGACTCCACACTCGCATTGCTCCTCAGTCGGTGCAATATGTAAAAACTTAATATAAACACTTAATCGACTCCGGCCTACTTGAGTCCGGAGTCGATTAAGTGACTGCCACTGCCATACAATGCAGTGAAAACTCTCGATTTGCTTCAAGTTAGTAGGTACTTCTTACTTGTTAGTAGAAAATTATAGTATTAGTAGAAGTAGTAAAAGTAGTTAGTAGAAGTAAATAGGCTTGTAGAATACAGCAGTTTAATGATATGACTACTTTAAGCATACTACATATTTTTTAACACTAGACATTATACGCCTGAATGTTTTTATGCTAACTGTAAGTACTGTGCGTCTTCTTTAGAATCATTTCGTAAAATAGGTATAAGAGAAAACGAAAGCGAAAAATTGTGAAAGAAGTAGCGTACCCAATATCGATAAAAATCAAAACTGCATTACCAAATCCAGCACACTAGAGGGTCTTTTCCAAAAATCGAATCAAGCAGTTTTGATTTTATTCAAAACCGGGCAATTTTTCGCCGAAGTGTAAAATTGATAACCATCTTCTTTTCTGAAGTCGGTTAATAACACACAAAATAAATCCAATGAGTTACGTTACGTTTTAAGCCAAGAAAGAGTTTTAAGCCAGCAAGGCTTAAAAACTCTTTGATGGTACCTTTTTTCTATACATCAAAACAGTATAACCCAGATAAATTAAGAATGTTTCATCTACCTAAAATGTAATTAGCAGTAAGATACGTATTTAACTTATCGGGATAACGTATTATTTTAGCACTAGATGGATTTTTTTTATCGCACGCGTGTATAATACGTTCCATTATGAGACTAAAAGCGGTTAAATAAGATCCACTTTATGAGCAACTGTGATAAAAATAGATTTACAAGTCAGGTATACATTAACAATTAAATAACTTACAGATATTTTAAGTTAACTAAATTATGTAACTATCATTTAAACTTAAATTAAATTAGCTGTCTTTATAAAATACAATGAACCTAATCAATAAACTCATTAAATGAATAAAGGGCTTGCTCGATAAGCCATTGTTTTAGTTGCGCTTTAAAGCCGTTGAATTAGTTGGTATTAGTTATTTCTACCCTTTATATTTACCCGTTAGATGGCGCTGTGTAAAGTGTCCTACGATATTGTTTATTTATTTTTCTTCTAGTTAAATAAATCTTGATGATCGGTAATCTATCGGCTGATCGTTTAGTGTGTAGTCTGTACCTTGAGGTGGTTATGCTTAGTCTTGATGTTCGGTTATGGTTTTCAATTTATGTTATAGTAATTGTAGGGATTGAAAGACATATTTTCCTTATGATAGTTATCTATATTTATGCTTATTGATGATGATAATAAGATAAGATTTCAGTTAAGCCGGTCAAAAATAATTACTTTTAAAGACAAAACTTCTCCGAAACGTAGCGGAACGTAACGTAACTCATTGGATTTATTTTGTGTGTTATTAACCGACTTCAGAAAAGAAGATGGTTATCAATTTTACACTTCGGCGAAAAATTGCCCGGTTTTGAATAAAATCAAAACTGCTTGATTCGATTTTTGGAAAAGACCCTCTAGTGTGCTGGATTTGGTAATGCAGTTTTGATTTTTATCGATATTGGGTACGCTACTTCTTTCACAATTTTTCGCTTTCGTTTTCTCTTATACCTATTTTACGAAATGATTCTAAAGAAGACGCACAGTACTTACAGTTAGCATAAAAACATTCAGGCGTATAATGTCTAGTGTTAAAAAATATGTAGTATGCTTAAAGTAGTCATATCATTAAACTGCTGTATTCTACAAGCCTATTTACTTCTACTAACTACTTTTACTACTTCTACTAATACTATAATTTTCTACTAACAAGTAAGAAGTACCTACTAACTTGAAGCAAATCGAGAGTTTTCACTGCATTGTATGGCAGTGGCAGTCACTTAATCGACTCCGGACTCAAGTAGGCCGGAGTCGATTAAGTGTTTATATTAAGTTTTTACATATTGCACCGACTGAGGAGCAATGCGAGTGTGGAGTCCCGTCGCAGTCCATGGTGCACCTTCTCCAATGCCCATTGTGCCCTAATACCTGCACATTGGAGGACCTGGTAGAGGCCAACGCCGCTGCAGTTGCAGTGGCTAGCTACTGGGCAGGAAAAATTTTACTGGTCGAACGTCACTGACACGGAAAGAAGAAGAAGAAGAAGAACTGCATTGTATAGCACATATTATATTGTTGTTACCTACTAGCTACCTACTTCAATTGCTATTTTATTTTTATTAAAGAATGCAGTCAACAAAACCACCAACTTACCCATATCAGCACATGCCAGTCAAATCACTGCGATTTTCGGCATGCTGTTTTTTAAGTTTATTTTTGTTGATAAATAATAATATAAAAAACTTATGCGCTACCATATACAAATTCATACATTTATACATATATCATTAAGCACATATATCACACCGGCACAGTTACGTTTCTAATTTTAACGTGGCTGGACAGAATTTATGTGCCGTGCATGTGTTACCCACATAATATATACTATACTTACATAGAGTCATGGTAATAACATTCGGCATTTGTTGAAAGTGAACATTTGTTTATATCTGTACAACGCATATTTTGCTTCCACTACCTATATTAAGGGGATTTCTTACCTGATGCCCGCCAAATTCCTTTTTTCCACAAGACACGGGCCTTTGAGAGACGCTAGTGATAGTAGGAAGACAGCAGTGGAACAAAACCTTTTCCGACCTGTCCTCCTTTTGTGGCTGCACCAGGTTACGTATCGGAACTGATCGAAACATTGGCGATACGACTTAGGCCGAAGGGTGGTAAGAAGAAGCGTCTCACCAGAAGAAAAGTCGTCCTTAGGCGATAAGGCCGCTGAGGTTTCCTGATTTAGTCGCTGTTCCCCTTAAAATACAACCTTGGAGTCTCTAAGTCTAAAGTAAATAGGTACCTACTTTCTAGGCAAAAATGCTATTTACTGGATATCAATATTGCTACCTATCGCACGCCTACAAACGCAAGCCTATTATGCGTTTTTCTTAAAAAATATGAGGAATATAACGAAATGTTAAAATATCTAGTAAACCTCGCTTTTAGAAAATATTTTTCCAACTACCAAATTCTTTATTAGGCTTTCCCAAATTTAAATAACAGTGTAATTAACTATAATTGACGGTTCATTTATAAACGAAATTTTCATTTAAATTTCGGATAGTTTCAAAGTCTAATTTAGATTGATGTAGTTGGAAATTGAAATTCTATGTGCGCGGTTTACAAAAGTTAGATTTCGATTTTTAATTTTGTGATTTTTTCAAAAAATAAATAAATAAATTTTGATTTGAATTTGGCGCGTCTTTACTACGACATCACCTTAGGTTGACTACATGGATGGAATATAAAATAAAACCTCGATTGCTATGTAACTACTAAATGAAAACCACGTCAGGGTCGTAAAACACGATTAGGTATATCTTCTATTATACTGACTACCTTTAGTTTAGTTACTAAGGTTATAATGTGTGTTAGACGAGGTACGAAAGGGAGAGTTTAAGACGCCTAAGTGAACCCCGTTTGTTCTAAGACTTTTTCGTGTTAAATTCGAGCTTTTTCGAAAATGTCGAAGGTTACTTAGGTACTTAGGTTACTTAGGTACTTACTTGAAAATCTGATATTTCTTGGAGATATTATAGGTCCTTGGGGTTTTTTATTGTTTATTTATTTTCGACTTATATTTTAAACATTGACGGTTTTTATTATAAAAAATCACTTGATCTTTCCACTAAACATTATTTCGAAATTTTCAAAAAAGTTCTAATTTCCACGAGTCGAAATACAAAAACAAAATGACCTCGATGAATTCCGTAAAAACTTAACCCTTTATCAGGCGGATAAAAATAATTTTATTTAGTTTAAATTGCGAAATTCTAAGAAAAAACTTCGTTACACATTTCGTGAAAAGCTTTTCCTTTGAATCATTGACGTCGTAGCGTGATGTAGCTTTAAGGAAAATGTTAAAGAAAAAAATTCCCTTATTGAATTTTTTTTCTTAAAAGAAAATTCTATGACAACACAATATGTAAGTTAAAAATTGATTAAATTCTTTCTGTTAGTCCGTTTCTGGCATTATAAAACAAATCCCACCAAAAGATTTCATCTCGTCAAGACTCACAAGCTCATAGCGTTTACTGTTGTTATTAAAAAGTTATCAAATATCATGAAAAGCCTAGTCCGAGCCGAGCTCACATCTACAAGGCCTAAATCTACAAATCCTAACTCTATAAACCTGAAATGAAAAAGTATATTGCTTTGTCAAAGCGCGGACTTAGATATATACTTTCATGGACTATCGTAGAATACCAAGTCACTGTTCTTCAAGTTATGTCAAGCAATATTTTCATGAAAAGGTTTATTTTTCGAAAAAACATTCCAGAAAATTCTAATCCGACTTATCTCATAACGAATATAAAATAAAATATCCGCTCCAAGCATAAGCTCTGCAAAATATAGGCTAATAGCACTAAGCGGCATCATTGAGAATAAGCTAGCATCAGAAAATATTCTTAATACAAAAACATTTGCTAGTTAAACTGTCCTCTATAATAGCCGGTAGCAGTCTAGAATGTTCCATACAAAGGACAAGAAAAGAGCCATATTATTATCTCAGAGAGATTAGATTCTGAATATAAAATGCTTCATTGCAAGACGTAACTTTGATACAATTTTATAAGAAATGGTTTATCTTTGTGTTTTCGTTATATTTCTTCAGTACTGTACGGGTAAGAATTTCAGTGTATGATTTTAGCATTTTTTCCGCTTCTACAATTTAGTAGGCACAATTCGAGTGCGCTAAAATATTGTTCATAGAATCAAACGTAGAACAAAATGCACGTAGCTACGAGGGAGGCCATGTTTCCATTGAAAAACTCGTTTGTACACAAGCTCACAAAAAAAAATAACATTCAACACAGAGCCCAGTGATTTCTCACCACGGGAAATGATTTACTAACTCCGGCCCCCTTCTCCACTCGTCTTATTGTTTCACCTCATCGCTATTCTTTGTACGTGTTGAAGCGGTTTGCTACACTTGCTTCCCTGTTTAATGTTCGTATGAAACTAACAATGTACAGTAGGTACATATTTGACTTTCTTTTTACGTATTTTGATTGTTGTAAGCGTCTATTTTTAACTGACTTCAAAATTGGAGGATATTCTCAATCCGATAGTATATCTACACTAATATAATAATAAAGATAAACGATTCTTTCGCCTATTTTGTTTGTTTGTAACGGCCTATCCTCTGAAACTACTAGACCGATTTTGATGAAACTTGGTATGAAGATATCTGGAGACCTGGATTATAATATATAACAAAGAGGTAAGATGTTTTTTTTTTAATTTTTTGTTTGTTTGTAACGAATAGAGTTCGAAACTGCTGAACCGATTTTGATAAAACTTGGTATGAGGATACATTGATTCATTGAAAGTAACATAGGCTACTTTTTATTATGCTACCGTATTTATGTTTACATAGTATACGAAGCTAATTTAGAATTTTAGACCTAGAGACTTAAACCTCTTAGACATACATAGTAACCCATTATTTAAGATCGCAATCAGATGTTTTTTTGCTTTAGTTTTCGTGAATTAAGCACATTAAGTTTCTTCGTCAAACAAAACAATGTAATAAATAAATCACACAAGTGGATAATTTACTAACCTGAGAGAAAACGTCTTTCCCTAAGCCCGGCTTATTTTTCAGCATTAGCTTATAATATTTTTCACAACGTCTCTCACATTGTGACTAACGTCAAGTTTGAAATAGGAGGCACGAGGCTCGAGTGTTCTTCCGTGAGAACCTCATTATTCGAAAGCACGGGCCCTTTGTATGACGAAATAAGGTTCTTTAACAAACCCCACATACATACATAAGTATAACTGATAAACAAAACAGGTAGGAGAGTACCTACATAGGTTTTTCGTGGCGTGCTGGGAAACCTTTTGTTCGAGTTTTAGACTGAAGATCAAGGGTAAGGGTGTGTCGTTTGTTTTTCATTTTTAGTCATGTTGGTTTTGCATTCAGAAATGTGAATGAAAAACACAGTTGGTACTTGAGAATAGAATTTGATGTGACTTTGTATGTTCTATTGTACTTCTTCTTCTTTTCGAGTCACGTTCGACCAGTCAAATTTTTCCTGCCCAGTAGTTAGCCACTGCAGCTGCGGCGTTAGCCTCTACCAGGTCCTCCAATGTGCAGGCATTAGGGCACAGAATTCTATTGTACTATCAAGGGACACAAAATTGCATAACTACCGGTCACTATTCTGTAAACCTGTAGGAAGAGGCCATAAAGGTCTACTTACTAGGCAAGTAGCCTCTTTTTCTTTTTGTAGAAAAGAGTCGCTAATCAATACAGCGGTGTGATGAATAAACGCAGTATCATTGTTTATGGAAAGTCATTCAATCAGACGGTACAAAGGGGAACATATCGTCGAAGTCTCCGTCGCTCGTTAATCTTAATCTTCGCGTTCGGTCACGGTTGGCTTCACCAGATGAACGGATATCAAATAACGAAATAACTACTGAATTTTGATGTGCGATTGTCTATATTAATGATGGCTGTTATCTTTAATGTACTGTTTGTTTGGTATATTTTTGTATTTATTTTTGGTGGGTTTGTTTGTACTGGCTTCTAGCTCTTCGGAAAAGTCACTGTCAAGGGTTTGAATCAAGTAGGTAGAGTGGTTAGGTATACGTGTTTTCTGCTGAATTTGCGCTAAATTTTACATTTTATGCAACTTTTTCCTAAAGTTTACCAATTTTTTAACACTTTTTTTGACAGAAACTTAGCACTTTTTATGACAGTAACTTAGCATTTTTTATCTAAACTCAGTAAGAACACTGAGAAGGTATAAGAATCGTATCTGAACCGACATTACCTACACTACATGCCTCATTTTGCGAATTTGATTTAGTCGTAATTTCTTCGACGTTTTTTCCACAAGTGAAAAAATATGGCATCGTTCTTGTGTTTTGTTTTTATTTATCTAATGTATCTGGAGTTAAAGTGTGATTCAAAATAGGAGACAATTTGATTTAAGTGAAGTAAATACGAAACTTTCTAACAGATAAGATTTATTACATAGTTATTAAGTTTTAAGCTAAGTTTATTAGCTTTTATTATCGTACCTACTCGTAATTAATCAAAATCATATACACAGTAGTAACTATTATATTATCTGTGATCTAAGTAATAATGTGGAAATACATCCCCAAGATGAAAAGTTTGAAAATAAACTTGAAATTGTCTGAAGTTCATCTCGAAAGCTTATAAAGAAGTTTCAACTATTTCTAGAATGTTGAGTAAAATATTGTTAAATTAATGTGAAGGGCTTATTATAAGACTAGATAGTTTTTTTTAGTAAAAACTAATAACATGGATAGTATTTTTAAGTTATATTCGAAACTAACTATTACTCACGGGTTAGCCCGGGTAGATCTTATACTTTTACTAGCTGTCCCGGCAAACGTTGTTTACCTATTTACAAAAAAAAAAAAAAAAAAGATGTTGGCCGATTCTCAGACCTACTGAATATGCTCACAAAATTTCATGAGAATCGGTCGAGCCGTTTCGGAGGAGTTCAAGTTCGAACCCCGTGACACGAGAATTTTATATATATACTTTTATTTATGTTAGACGCCTTGGAGGACGGGGTTTTTGTTTTTAAATTTTGAATGTTTTGGATTATTATTGTTATCATTTATTTATTTTTACTATTATTATTATTTTATTTTATTTTATTTGTTTGTGTCTGTGGTGTTTAATGTTTAAATTTTGTTTAAAGTATGACATTTGTTTGGTTTTTTTTTTTGGTAATTTTTTTTTTGTAATTAGATATATCCATGTATTTTGTAATTTTGACATTTAATTTTATGTTTTAAATTGGAATAAATACTTTTATGTTAGGATCCTAAAAACAAGAATATCATAAGAAAATTAAGGTACTTTTTACCCGCAGTCTGCGAAATAAAATAAAATAGGTTGTTTCTTTTAGTCCTAACAAAACAATAAGGAATTTTCGTAACAAATATTGCTCTTCTCGGATGAAATCTCCCCATTGAATAAATCGATTCAACATCCTTGGCATCCAACATTCACAGTCTGTCTAGGAATATTTCTCAAAAGCATCTCCTTGAATAACTTCCATTTTGAAGATTGTCGAAATGTTTCAACAGTTATAGTACCCTGTAACAATGTAAAGGCCGCGGTACACTAACTTTGTCAGCTCGTTTTGGCTCTCGAAGGATCTGCAAAAGTTATCCAGGAGTGCATCGGAATTACAACCGTCTGACAACTTCGTGAATCGAACGGGGGTTTACGATATATTCTTTTTACCTGCCACATATTATGCTGATCGTAAGATGCTGGAAGGAACAAGTATGAAATAGCCCTGGTACGTACAGTAATACTTTAAGTACAAAGCTATCAATGAGCCCTAATTGTAAAGTTAACTCATACAATCGTGCGTCTGATAAATGGGTTAGTGATAGAGGTATATATTTTGTTAAAAGCTGCCTGCACCTGTATGGATACATACTATACCGTCACTAAACACTACGGAATTATGCAGTCTTTAATTGAGTTCATATTAAAAAATGACGTACTTGATCGTGGACGCAATTGGTACCGCACAAACGCATTCTTCCTATATTTTCAAGCCCAATAATGCAGGTCACGCACTATAAAATTGAAATCATTGAGGTTATACATTAGTAAAAAATTATTTTTTTAAACCTGTAGCAACTAAAATAATTAAAGGAACCCAAAGGTTTTTTTCCCACAAACATTTCCAGTCCATTTTATTGCTACGTCATTAAAGTACACATTTGTGTAAAACGCTACGTGGTAACTTTCAAGAGATACTTACGAGAATAAGCGAACTTCTAGTGCACTTGAATGATAAGTTTTCAAACTGGAATAGCAAGTTCTCGACTGTAAAAGTTGATGAAATGTCGGCCATAGCTCTCACCTGGGGCCTTATTCTGCTATTTGACCAACCATTGTCATTATATCGAGACTCTATTGATATTATATCGAGATTGTGACTTTATTTGGTATTCTGCTAAAGTTTTAATGACATCGCAATATAATCACTATGGAGTCTCCATGGTATGGTAATATTTACCTTGCAGGTGTTGCCTAGCAACATGGTATATGTTGCTAAGCAATATACCGTTTTGACAACTATCGAGATTCCATTAAGCCACGAGTGTAGAGCAGAATAAAAAGTGAGTCAGTGGTGTGTCAGTGGTGTCTCGATAGAATAGTCAACGTTAGCAGAATACCAATTTGACATGTAATGTCATATTTTTGACATTAAATTTCTATTACGATTATATCGACACACTATTCAAACACGATTGTATTAGCAGACTTAGGCCCCTGGATCGATGGAACTTCACTAACAAAGAATAAACTATCGCTCTATTTGTATGCTAATCCTTCAGTGAGGATTTTTATGATTAAATCTTTCCTTTAAACTTTTTAATTATATTGTAGACAATGATCAAACGACTTGTTAAATATAAACAAACAAAGAGATTCAAAAGAGGGTTGTCCGAAATCCTTGACGACGACGATAGTTTGAAATTGTTGTTCTAGCTTAGTTAATTAAAAACAAAAGTTTTGCTAAGCTCAGCGTAGTTCTTGAATCTAGTGCATTACTCGTAAATTACAAATTTCATAGTTTGAAAAGGATTCCGTCGGTAACTACGCGCTACGGTAAGTAAAATTATAAACTTTACTAGTTCAGTTTGCGTTCTTTGTTAGACGCAAATTTTTTGTCTTGAAGAAATGTGATTTGTTTAAGAGGAAAGGGTACCTGGGGCTTTCTCCATACAAACTATTACAAACGTAGTCGACTGTTTTCTCCCTGGATAATTACACTAGAGCAAATATTTTTGATGCATAAAACTTATAACAGCCATGACCATGCCCCTATTTTTTATTTTTATTATTTTTTTTATTTTAATTTCTATGATAATTAGAAAATGAAAAAAACCAAAACATAGGGGCATAGTCATAGCAGTTATAGGAATTATGGCACAAAAATATTGGTGCTAGTGTCATTATCCAGGGAGGAAACAGTCGACTACGTTTGTATGGAGAGCGCGCAGGTACTCTTTCACCTTAAGCTTGTTTATTGTTTAGGTTATAAATAGGTTGTTAACGTCGATATACGATTCCTGTTGAAAATTAAAAAGGAATTGAATATTTTGAAAGTATTTTGAGAGTATAACATAAGTTTGTACAAGGGTCAGTTAAATATTTTATAATTTAGTAATGGTGATTTGATCCTACATCTGATATGCTATGAGAGGGAATACTTGCTTTTTATAATTGTGGGGCTTAGGTATTTCTTAAACGTATGTTGTATACTACTTCCAAGCGTGTATACGATATACTGCGAGGGTGACACTGAAAGTTTTGACGTGACAACGTTTTATAAATTGGTTTGCCGGGTGACACTTCAAGAAACTGCGTTACGCTCCGCTGACGTTATGCGCTCACAATGAGAGCGAGTGAGAGGCACGCGGGCATGGTTAGCCCGCCTAAGAGCGAGAGAGACAGACATAAAAAGTGAAAGGCACGCGTCCCTTCCACTCGAGCACAGTTGTTGTCACGTAAAACTTTCGCCCGTATACCGACTTTACAGGCAACCAGTTTTTTAGAAAATCAAAACCTATTATTATTTAATATTTTTTTAAATCTAGTCAATAAACTGAAATTTAACAATGCCCCTTTACAGCAGCACCTTTTTGTTAATGTTTTATTTACTTTTTTTTTATTTTAATATTATTACTTATGCCTGTGATGTAATGTCCTCAATGTCCTTAAAAATATGTAACTTTCTGACGTGACTAAGTGTTCTATATGTACCAACAGTCTAAAAAAATGAGTATGAGCACATGAGTAGGTATGAGTATTGGCAAAGTGTTCCATTTTCAAAATATAAACTTACTTTTTTATTATTTCGTTTACAAGTGGCCAGTTCTGAAAACTTTCAGTGTCGCCCTCGTATTACATAACTGGTACGTAATGACCGCACCATTTTGTATATTGAAGGTTTATATTATCTAATCATACCTACTTTCTTTTCTTAAATAATAACTTATCTTACGATTAAAATGATAACCTTCCTTGAACCTTGAACTAAAACAAATAAACGATGTCATTTATTACAAAATTCCTTCCACAACTTGAACCGTGACTCTGTTCTTTTGTGGAAAATGTAGAAAAGAACACAAAAATGTTGAAAAACTAAAGTAAGTTTATTATGAAAGTTGTCAGGTTCCGTGTCTGGGTTTACATCATTTTTGCGCAAGATTGTAGAGGTCGTAATAACTGATGAGTCGGGGACTGCTTGATGGAATGAAAGTAGAGAGGACTGAAACATGGAAATATTCAGAGTGCCAGATTTGAAGTAGATTATTTATTACGTTGTAGTACCGACTTATGAAAAAATAAATATTGTAGAAAACGTTACACAGTGCCATTTAGCCCCAAGCTAAGCAACTAGGCTTGTAAGATGGTGGCCAGACAAACAATGGATATAATACATATATACTTTGCTTTTGTTTTATACTTAATATACACACAGACTCCAGATCGGAAACAAATATTTATAAATAAAATAAATAAATAATAAATAATAAATATTTCAGGACATATTACACATCGCCATCCAGCCCCAAGCTAAGCAACTTAATGCTTGTGTTATGGGTGCCAGATAACGGATAAACTACTTATATACTTTTTTTTTTTTTTGTAAATATATACATATTATACATATAGGAAACACCCAGAACCAGAAACAAGAATTTATGGTCAGCATAAATACTTGTTCCCGGCGGGAATCGAACCCGCAACCTTCTGCGTCGCAGTCGGGTGTTCGCCCGACGTGCCACAGAGGTCGTCATTTATAAATATATAAATATTAATTTGAGGCGGGAATCGAACCCGCAACCTTATGGTCTGAAATTTAGTTTTTATGGTTACAGTGCCGGGAGAAGAATGAAGTCACTAGAGAAAATAATTTACAGAAAACTATACTGAAAGCGCGCTTGTCCTATCCCTTGCCAAGGAAGCAGCTAGCTTTATAGAAAAGCAAGGGCTTTTATTACGACGTCACTATGAAAAAATATATCGAAGTTTAATCTGTAGATGCATAGGTAAGGTACTACTGATTTTTATCGGACAATAGTAAGAGAGCCGAATGTTCCGAGCCTTCACGTAAAGTAACATGAGGAGGGTAAATGAAAAAGTTGCTCGGGGCAACGTTCACGGTACCATCTCGGGGCAAATGGAAAAACTTTGTCAAACGATACAAAAAGAAATTAAAACGTTTTTTGATGTGTGACGCTACTAATGGTTTGAATTTTTATAACGAGGATGATTTTCTTTTTAGACTTTTAAGTATTTGCGACGTGAAGTTGAAATGGGCATGGACTGCATCGGTATTGCCGTAAAATAAAGCTACGCGTAACCGTTACTTTAACTGCACGTGTACTTCACCTACGCGTGAAACAAGCTTCCTAGGTGACAATTAATTTGACATTTATGTCACGTCAAAATTTTGCGCGATCCGGCGAGCGCCCGACGTTTAGGTTTGCGTGACGTGTGCGTCTTAAGAAATTACGGCAATACGAAATCTACAGATATGACGCAAACGCAGTCAAGACGCGCTGCAATACGGCAATCGGCCTGTAGGACATGTGAGTAGAAGGGGAGACGGAAGGTGGAGTTATACTGTTCTCGAAGAAGACCGAGAATCAGGAAGAGAATTGGGTGCAGACCATTAGCAAGATGGTTTCACGACATAAGAGCATTTGCTGGTGCAGCGTGGTCCAGAAGGACTGGTGAGGAGAGATATTGGAGAGACATATGCCCTGCAGTGGGCTAACACATGCTGCTGAAGAAGAAGAAGAAGGAAGTATTGCAGCCGAGACGAAATATAAACGACAACATAAATAGAAGAGAAACGTTGGGATAATATCGACATACGCGTCCGAAGATTACGTATGGATTAATCGGCTGACACTTGACGGCTAGTATCCAATTTTGCAGGGAAGATCTACCTGACAGTACAAAGCTTTTATTATTGCTGAGTTCGTACTATTTACGAAACATTAGATATTTCTGTAACAAAGGATTTTATTCGTGAATCTACTAACATGTTAAAGGTTACCTAAATAAAATCAACGAAGCGACTTATTTAATTTTATTTGTTGTTGAATAAGAGGAGTTTAGATGCCCTCATTATAAATTTTATTTACGTAGCCTGCAGTAGGTATAAGTAACAAAGGTTTCCCAACCTACTTTCAGAACTCATAACTCGTTTGAAATTGAACTTAAACAAAGTATATTAAATATTCAAACAACGTCACGTAATATTCAAACAAAAGTTATTACGAAAGCCTGTTTTCAAAGGGATTTCAAATCTTCAACTTCAGGCATTCTGTTCATAAATCAAGTCATCGCTCATCGCTCGCTTGGTTTGCTACATAGTTTAATTTAAAATTGCATTTCAACTTTTTGCTTTAATCCGTTCAGGGACAAACTCAAAGCTGCTTTCGGGCGGGCTTACAGTGTCGGGCCGCGCGGATTTAGCCGGACAGTTGCCTGCGGCCCCCGTACATAGATTAATGTGTGACGCACGCCGCATGACGGTTATACCAACCCTAGAAACAACTTTGTAGTTATCATTTTATTATTATTTAACATTAAGCAGTAACTTGCAGTTGCAACTATTGAGAGGAAATGGTACCGGGCGCTCTCTCCATACAAATGTAGTCTACTGCTTCCTCCCTGGATAATGACACTAGAGCAAATATTTTTGTTGCATACAATTTATAACTGCCATGATCAATATGACCATGCTTTGTTTTTGTTGTTTTTTAAATCTGAATTTCTATGAAAATGAAAAAAAAAAAAAAAAACAAGATTTAAGGGCATAGTAATGGCAGTTGTATGTTTTATGCAACAAAAATATTTGTGCTAGTGTCATTATTCAGGGAGGAAACAGTCGACTACGTTTGTATGGAGAGAGCACCGGTACCCTTTCACCTTAAGCTCCTTGGGAAGACATGGTAAGGGCGCGAAGACTTGATTCTGCCATGCCGTCAGTCGATTTGGACATCCTAAGAAAACCCTCCCGCACTTCGCACGGAATTTAGTCAGTTATACGCCATCACTTCAGGCTATATCATGTCGAAACGTTATGTGTCCCGTCTTTATTTTAGTTACCCTACATATTCCCTCTGCCAGACAAAGGTCTTCATTCCATCCTTCCAAGTATCTCCAAGTATCTCGGTCCTGGGCTAAACTTAAACAGTCTTAAATAGTTATTCTATAACTGCAACAACATCTAGGTGACATTCAAATACAATAAATATTTTAGTATTTTAATAGAAAAGTATTATCTTACGATTATTACCATTAATTAACTCAATAGTATGTATGAACATTTTATTTGTTTTTAAAATATTCGTATTGTGAGTATACTTTCTTTTTCATTTTGTTTGTAAGTTAAAACGATGTTCATAATTCGGTTCTATCGTATTAAGTACTGTCCGCAATAAAGATAAGTGACACCTTATCGTTTTCTTAAGCAATCATAGGTATGTCCATCCGAAACCTATCAGATAAACCAGTGGGTATAGTGCTATTACAATAAGTGATTCAATTTCCTCTACGCAAGTATCCGATCCACTTAAGTATTATGAAAGTAATAGAGGGTAAGGGAATAGTTTTCTTGCTGACGCTCCTTTTACGATAATGACAGAAAACGCGGTCCAATATCTATAAAATATTACAGCCGTCCGAAAATCGGACCATTGTGGACTGAACCGGATCGCATCGGTTCGAACTAGTATGAAGCGGTTCTCCGAGCTCCGATTTGATTGTCAGAATTAACTTTAACTGATTACGGATGTCTATTTTATGTGTTCTTAATAAATGGTTCATTTGTGAGAGAAAATATTTTTTTTTTTATTTTGATTAAATACTTAGTTAGTAGTTAGTTACTTAGTTTTTTCATCATTTCCTTTGATAAAACCAATAACTGACCTGACAAAACTGATTAAATAGAAGCTCTCTTATTAACAGAAGTCCGGGAAAACTAATTGAGTTTTACAAAGAACAAAACAGAACTGAAATGAAATCATTGAATCCCGATGCTTATGTGTACGAAATGAACAAAATAGCGGACTTAAACAAATTAAACTCTGTCTATATACACAGTCCTGCTACGTAGGTAAGACAAAGCATTCCGGTAAAATATTTGTAGAGCCAGCGGAAATTTTCCCCTTACCGTTCAGTTTTAGTTCTAATAAAGAGCTGGTATTTATTAAAGATTGGGAACACGTGACATCAGGTGCTTGGTGTGTTGTGTTCAGTGTTCCCCTAGTTTGTTTGTTTTACGCTAAGCAGGATAATGAGGAGATTAGTGAGAAAAAGTAGTCGGCCCTCCGTAAATCGCCGGCGCCGGATTACCGTCGAGATCGGATCATTAGTGAGCGATACACCTGATTACGGTGCTATAGACGGTTTTATGCCTGGTGATATATGCCTATACCTTACGTGACTAAGTAATTTGGATATATTGCCTCGATGTTGATGGGTTTACGTACATACATCCTTCTAATATCAAAAGCTTACTGCAAAAGCTTAATAATCCCCAAAAATAATTTTCGTGACCATTTATCTTTTAATTTTACTATTTATTTAATACTAGCGACCCGGCTACGCACGGCTGTATTATGCATGTATTAGGTATATCTAAAAACCTTCCTCTTTAATCACTCTATCTATTACACCGCATCAAAATCCGTTGTGTAGTTTTAAAGATCTAAGCATACATAGGGATATAGGGACGGCGAAAAGAGACTTTATTTTATAATAGCGACCCGTCCTGGCTTCGCACGGCTATATTATGCATCTTTTATACATATAAACTTTCCTCTTGAATCACCCTATCTATTAAAAAAAACCGTATCAAAATTCGTTGCGTAGTTTTAAAGATCTAAGCATACATAGGGACATAGGGACGGCGAAAAGTGACTTTATTTTATACTAGCGACCCGTCCTGGCTTCGCACGGCTATATTATGCATGTATTATGTATTATGCATATAAACCTTCCTCTTGAATCACTCTATCTATTAAAAAAACCGCATCAAAATCCGTTGCGTAGTTTTAAAGATTAAAGCATACAAAGGGATATAGGGAAAGAGAAACCGACTTTGTTTTATACTATGTAGTGATGTAGTGAGAGTGACTATGTAGTGACTATGTAGTGATAGTGATGTGAGATCAGTATTTGTTTCTGGTCTGGGTGTTTCTGTATGTAAATTACGTATGTATTAACAAAACAAAAGTATTTAAGTATTCTATTCGTGGTCTGGCCACCATAAGGGCGTGTTCAGATGACACGCGTTGACCACGCGCCCGCCCCGCTCATCACACGCGCTGACCACGCGTTGAACACGCTCTGAAATTTGTTCTATACATAATTTGAGTCTTATGACACATCAATAGATCTCAAATTGCATTTCTGCAAGCAGGCGCGGGGCGTGCGCGAGGCGTGCGCGGGGCGGGCGCGGGGCGGGCGCGTGACGTTAGCGGGTGGACTTGATAAATGCAATTTGAGATCTATTGATGTGTCATAAGACTCAAATTACATATAGAACAAATTTCAACGCGTGTTCAACGCGTGGTCAACGCGTGTGATGCGCGTGGTGGGTGCGTGGTCAACGCGTGTCGTCTGAACGCGCCCTTACACTTAGTTGCAAAGTAGCTTAATTTGGGGTCCAGATGGCGCTGTGTAAAAATGTTCGCCAATATTTATTTACTATAACACAGTTAGCAAATCATAGCATAGTGAACATATGCAATTTTAGAGTCTTTAAATCGTGACAGATGTGCCTTTTCAAATGGCATGTTGCATCAACTCGCTTGAATACCAATATGGTTACATAAAACCTCTTTGGCATAGTGATTAGAAGTTTATTTATTTATTATTTTTTATTTATTAAAAAGGACATATACAATTTCTTACAATTAATTAGTTAAACAAACGCCAGGAAACCTAACTAGGTTTGTCTTGGCATCTAGGTACAATCGACGCTACACCATTATACATTTAAAAGTTACTCTATACATATATAAGTTATGCTCTAATCACGCGCATTGCGCGTGCACCGATCGAACCGAGCGAGACCCGGCCGATCGCAAACTGGTTTAGTTGCATGCACATACAGGATGATGTTTTTGTAAAAATACAGAAACAAAACCATAGCAATACCAATTTAGTCATTAATTAAGAAACTAAGTAAGTTGGATGTTAAATAAAATATTTTACTCAACACCCACACATACTTAATATATAATAATTGTTAAATATATTATTAAAAATAAATACAAACAAATACGGTTTGAGATAAATATTACATAAATATATAATAGATAGATCATAATTATTTTTTAGTAGAACATTGTATAAAGTGTTGTTTCAATTTACGTTTCACATTTTTGCTGTTAAATGTTTCTCTCAGATCCACAGGGAGTTTGTTGTACAGTCTTGGCATGAGATATTCACGTAACCTCCGACCGTAGCAGTTGTTAGTTTTAGGTAATGTGATAATAGCCATATCCTTCCTCCTCACTTGCCTTGTTGGAATACTATGACTAATAGGACACAAGAACTGACTCCGCTGTATCTGAGAGAAGTGCTCTGTCAACAACGCATATTCAACCTTATCATGCACTGGTAGAATCCCACAATAATCGAATAAAGCATGGTAATCATCTCTGAATTTATTTTTTATCTTTTTTGGTACTATTGATTTAAGCAATCTTATTTGTAGATCATAAATTTTATCGAGGTAGGTTTTGTAGGTACGGCCGTAACTGGTAATACCGTATGCAATGACAGATTCCGCCAGAGCAATATAAAGGTTTCGAAGTATTTTAAACGGAACTTTGTGTTTAAGTTGGTACATTTTCGCTAACAGACCTCGTAATTTATCGCATACCATGTCCACATGCGGCGCCCAGTTGAATCTGTCATCAACAATTAGCCCAAGATATTTGGCTTTTACTACTTTCTCAATATACTTGCAGTCACCGCCACACTGGGATCCCTTATACTTATGCAGGCAAGCATGATCGTGGGCTACTAAATTTGCATTACAAGATCCTCGGGTGTTATGCGCGGATCTAACATGAACAAGTTGGGTCTTTTCGGCATTTACAACTAGGCCAGCATCATGAGACCACATGCTTAGAGCTGTAAAGTCAGCTTGCAATTTTTGCATCGCCACTTCTACGTTTCTATCAGCAGAGATTAGGCACGTGTCATCCGCAAACTGATAGATGTGGCAGTTTTTTATGACATTCTTGGCGTCGTTTACGTAAGTTAGGTAATGCAGAGGACCTAGGACCGATCCTTGGGCTGTACCCATTTTCACATCAACAACGTCACTTGTTGCTTCACCCACTCTGACTCTGTAACCCCTATCTGTAACATAGTCTTTGCACCACTCCAGCAAAGGTCCTCGTACCCCCGTAGCGTCAAGTCTTTCAATTAGCTGATCGTGTCTAAGCGTATCGAAGGCCTTACTGTAATCAATGAAAAGAAGCAGTACATGATTTCTCTTATCAAGATGTGAGTTTACCACATCCGTGAAATCAGTAAGGAGCAGTGAAGTACTCTTGTTCGGTCGAAAACCGAATTGCGTATTAGTCAAGATGTTATTCTTTTCATAGTAGCGATATATTTCAGCTGCTATGTATTTTTCCACAATTTTGTCTATAATTGGGAGAAGAGTGATAGGACGGTAATTTGAGTACTGATCTTTTTTACCTTTTTTATATACCGGTCTCACCATTCCACTTTTTAAATCTGCAGGGTACTTACCTTTCATCACACTTACATTGATCAGGTTTGTTATTGAACTAATGATTTTATCTCCTAATGATTGAATGTCCCTAACTCGTATTTTATCTAACCCAGGTGCTTTTCTAGGATTAAGTGACTTTATTATTTTAGAAATATCCTTGTCTTTGGCTTTTCTGAAGAATATTGTCCTATCAGCGACAGGTAAATATTCCTCTTTATTAAGCATAGGTTTATTACATTTGGGTACAATACTACTTACTGTGTTCTCAAACTCGGCAGCAAAACTCTTGACTATTGTCTTGTTATTATCAGTGTATTTACTGAACGCTTTTAAAATTGTATCTTCTATTGATTTTGTTATCTTCCCCATGAGGTTATTCAAAATTTGCCATGACTTCCTGGGATCATTTTTATTTAGTAATAACTTATCAGCTATATATTTGTTTCGAGAATTATTAACTAATTTGTGGCATTTATTTCTTAACTTATTGTATTCTAGTCTAAGTATTCTGTTTGTAGGATCTTTTAGGCACTTAATAAAACATTTATCTGTTTGAACACATTTCTTTCTTATTCTGTTATTTATCCATCCTTCCTTATTACGACTCGAGGTTTGAGTAATTTTTTTCGTGTAAGTAGATTTGTCATAAGCTATATTAAATTCAGTTTTAATATAATTGTATATTTGATTCGGGCAATTCATCGATTTGGTTATTTCCCAATCTATCTCATTTAATTTTTCATGCAAGACTTTATTATCCGTGCAAGTTACGAATTTTGGAGCATGCTGTATATGGCGTATACCGGACAGTGTGGCTACGATCATTCGATGATCCGCCAGTACTGTACCAAGCGCCGCCGAGTAAAGTTCTTCCGTGCTACTGCGAATAAAGAAATGGTCAATACATGTTTTAGACACTTTACCTTTGACCATTTCTACTCTTGTGTAATCAGAGATAGTGCACTGAAGTCCTTTCTCGGATAAAAGGTTTATGTAACGCTCTGAGATGATATTTTTGTCTTTTAGGTCAAGATTTAAGTCACCCATTAGAATGATATTTTCGTCGGCACCGTGTTTGTTAAGTATATTAGGGAGATCGGTTTTTAAAAAGTGATGTTTACTAGTGCTGGGGGGCTTATACAATGCACATATAATAGCAGTGAATTTTTGTGGTGTTGTGATTTTACCTATTATGCATTCACTATGTAAAGTGTGGTGTGTTAATGTATTAAATGAATGATTTTGTCGAACATATAAAATTATACCTCCACCTTTACGATTTTTTCTAAGCTTGGTATGCATGTGTAACCTTTTATAGTATACATTGAACTTAGGTTTCCTGGGATGTTAACTTCCGTTAGGGCAATGATGTCGATTTGATTTTGATAATTACTTATGTGATAAAGTAGTTGAGGGTAATTTTTAATTAACGATCTAATATTAGTATGCAGTACAGTAAAATTGTTTTTTCTTGGTATAGATGAAAAGTAGGTCTCTAAATTAGGACAGTCATAAATTTCTAAGTTATCCGATGTGTTAGCCATTTTTATTATAAATTAGAACATATTGGAATCGTGTCAAGTCATTTAAGTAGTACCTTAGGAAAGTAGGTTTTTTATGTCGTCCTGGAACCGTATCGCCCTGATTTTACTGACGTCATCCTTACGCACTAGTACTTTTCCTTCTGCGCTGGCCCAAATGTACTTGTATTTATCCGCTAGCTGCTGCTTGGTCTGGTATAACAGGGTCTTGTTGTAGGTAGTTAGAGCATGGCGGACGATTACATGGGTTTTCAGCGAACTGTCGAAGTTGGATTGGGGCATCAAGTCGCATAATTTGATCTTCAGAGTTTTTGACGCTCTTACCCAAGCAGGAGGGTTACTGTTGTCTGTTAACTCCACCATAATAACACCATCATTTTTACCTTTTGTTCGTTTGATTTTTTTTATAGCATCTACATTTTGATCTAGTTTTGTTGCTATCTTCTTGGTTAGAGTAGTGATGTCCTCTTTATCATCATACGGGATTCCAGCGATTTCTAGGTGCTGTGCAAGGTTTTTTTGCCGATCTTCATTTAGTTGTTGTTCAATAGCCATTATTTTAAGCTCTAGGTGTTTGTTAGTGTTTTCTAGGCTCTCGTTTTTCTTTTCTAGCATTTTTATTTTAGTTCTGAACGCTGTCATCTCTTCTCCGTATTCATCTACTTTATTACCACAGTATTCGATAGCATTCTCGATTTCACTTAGCTGTTTCTTTATTGCTTTCTCTATATCTCTTGTAATATTTTGGGTCATTCTTCGAACATCTATAGATAAAGTTTTCGACTTAGCTTGAAGCATTTCATCAGCATCATCGTCTTCCTGTTCGTCGTCTTCGGGAATTATCAAAGAAGACCGTCGTGGTGATCTGCTGTGACAGTCATCACACATCCATTCTAGTTTCCCGGAGGCTTTGATGGCAGCAAGTTGCTTGTTGGTCAGATTTGCGCATTCAGCATTCGCGTGAACCGTCATGCCACACTTGTTACATTCCACTCCAGGGATCTTCTTGGTGATAGACTTACTGCAATGGTCACATTTAGGCAATTTCGAAGGTGCCATTTTTGAGGGTAGTTTTAAAATTCTCAAAACGTTTCAAACACACAAGGTACTCGAACGAGCGGTGAGCGTCGACGTGAAGTCAACTTCTATAAGCAAATACCATAGAAATTGGGATCTACGAAGGGTCTACGGCGACTGCATAGTATCTTCAACGTATGATCGTGTCCGGGCTGGAATTTTTAGGCCATTTATTTAAATGTAACTGATTCCAAAACTATGTTTTACTAAGTTTTTTTAAGTTAAATAATTTTGATAAATTTTATCTAAAAATTATGTGTCTGTCTTTCCTGACGTGTACTATTTGGTGTCTTCAAGTCGCGGGTGTATAGGAATCGTCTAGTAAAGCGTGCTTCATCTTAGACCGCATCATCACCTACCATCAGGCAGTGTGTTAGTGGTCAAACGCTGATCTTGATAGAAGCTGATTTGTAAAAAAAAAACAAAAGAAATATTACATATTGTATGGATATTTCTTAGCGTCATCTAACCCCATAATAAGAAACTGGGGCCTTATTCTGCTATTTGGCCAACCATTGTCATTATATCGAGACTCTATTGATATTATATCGAGATTGTGACTTTTTTTGGTATTCTGCTAAAGTTTTAATAACATCGCAATATAATCACTATGGAGTCTCAATGGTATGGTAATATTTACCTTGCAGGTGTTGCCTAGCAACATGGTATATGTTGCTAAGCAATATACCGTTTTGACAACTATCGAGATTCCATTAAGCCACGATTGTAGAGCAGAACACAAAAGTGAGTCAGTGGTGTGTCAGTGGTGTCTCGATAGAATAGTCAACGTTAGGAGAATACGAATTTGACATGTAATGTCATATTTTTGACATTAAATTTCTATTACGGTTATATCGACACACTATTGAAATACAATTGTGTTAGCAGACTTAGGCCCCTGGATTGGTGTTATGGTGTTCAGACAACGGATGGAATAATTAAATATTTGCTTTTGTAAATATTGAAACTTGACCATGACCAGAAATAAATATCTGTACATAAATACTAGTTTGGGAATGAACCCGTTACCTTCTGCATCGCAGATGTGACGTATTCCGTCGCCGCGCAACAGAAGTCGTCAATTATACATTTTTACAGGAAAGGGTACCGGGGCCTCTCTCCATACAAACTATTTACAAACGTAGTCGACTGTTTTCTCCCTGGATAATGACACTAGAGCAAATATTTTTGGTGCATAAAACTTATTAACTGCCATGACCATGCCCCTATTTTTTTTAATACTTAGTTTCTATGATAATTATAGGTTTTATGGCACAAAAATATTTGTGCTAGTGTCATTATTCAGGGAGAAAACAGTCGACTACGTTTGTATGGAGAGAGCGCAGGTATATACCCTTGATAAACATTGTAAATCCACAAAATATATCAGTAACAAACATTCCTGTAGTAAATTTACTGAATTTTTAATAACACTATTTCTCTAATAACAGCGTTTGTATTCGTGCCGGTTTCAAAGTTACATGTAATCTGGGTGAATGGATCCAACCGCTAGCTAGCTACTGCGAACAAGTTTTAATGGATCTAGGCACTCAGTAGTACGACTCAATGTTTTACTAAGCGAAACCGTTTGCCCGAAGTACTTTAATGATTTGCTCAATGGCTGATGTTAAAAGCGTACCCAATTCTTAAGTTCTACTCAATCATTTGCTTTTTAGAATTGATTCATTAGTTTCATTTGCCTAAGGTGTTTCCGTCAGACATTCAGTTCACCTACTGATTTTGTAATGTAATGATGATAAGTGAAAAACTATACAGTGTTATGGGTAATTATTTACGAAAGTGGTCTGTGCACCTTAACAAACAATTTTTGTTTTACGACTTTTGGAAATTGTTTTTTTTTTTTAATTTTCTGAGGTTGTTAATTAAAAACTTAAGTGATTTTTTTATATAAAAGAAATCTATATCATAATGACCTATATTTATAGGTCACTAGCTGCTCCCCGCGGTTTCACCCGCGTAATTCCCGATCCCGTGGGAATATCGGGATGTAAGCTATCCCATCTTTGAAGTTGAATCAAACTGCACACGGTGTGCAAATTTGATTAAAATCGGTTAAGTAGTCCATCGCGCACAAACAACGTGACACGTTATTTATATATATTAGATTAGATTATGTTATAGTACAGTTGATAAAACTTAGGAAATAAGTATAATCTCAATGACCTCTCCGTGAAACTCTACCAGCTAATTTTCGTTTTATAATAACCTAAAATTTTCGGAAAATTGTTAGAATTTCCAAAAGTCGTAGAACAAAAGTTGATTGTTAAGAAGCACAGCTTGCTCAGCTAGCACTTGCTTATATAATTTACAATATCCCTGTATATGTGTAAATGTATTTCAGATATACATTATTTTCATGCCAATCTCCAGGTTAATGTTATGTGATCGTAATAAAATTGCAAGGCTGATATTTCAGTAAGTATGTAGTCTCTATAGCTCTAAATCAAAGAGGTCGTTACTGGTAGGAAATTGAAATTTCTCCGGCGACGTCCCATTTATAGATTCTAGCAAACCACTGCTACTGTGGAATTTGTATGAGTTAAACTCGGGAGTTATATTTGGACTACAACTCTTGTGTTCTAATATTGTAAATCAATATAAATAATTACATTTATATACCTCAGCGCAGGGGTCGGCAACATTTTGAGTTGGAAGAGTCAAAAATGACTGAATGAACTTTTTGAAGAGCTGCAAAAAAATTTGTTGCCAACAATGAAATAGTACTTGCATAAATAAAGTTTTTGTCCCTACTCGTGTTACAGGGTTGGTGTCATACAATAAAATAAAGCTACTTTTATGACCTTTCAAACGACATAATAGCTTGACTCTATGCAACATATGGAACACCGTCCATATAAAAATGCCCATTCACCTTGGGCTCATAGCTTGTTAATAAACTTTTTAAACTCACACGATTTGTATTCATGGTAATTATTTTCCCGGGTCTTAATCGCGTATTTTTGGTTTTTTATTTCTCTTACCTCGACGTTTCGACTATGTTACAATAGTCATGGTCGCGAGGAGGAGGGTCATAACTTGTTGTTTTAAGTTTCAAACACGACTCTAAATTTTCATTTGTCAGTTGGCTTCTTACTTTACTTTTAATTATATCCATGCAAGAGAACGCTTGCTCGCACGAATATGTCGATCCGAAGATAGTCAGCAGCAGCACTCCAATAAATAATATTTGCGTAGGGATCTAAAGAGCCGCAGCTTCACATCCAAGGAGCCGCATGTGGCTCGCGAGCCGCAGGTTGCCGACCCCTGGGTTAGGCGTCTTAATCTAGGCTCGATATATTTTTTATTAAGTCTTACCTGTAGAAAAAATAGAGATGATTTTATATAAGCCGTGGATTTTCACGGCTCAAGTCTTTACCGTCTCGCCTCTAGATATTACCGACTAAGCGAGGAGGGTCAATTTTTCAAAGAACTCTCTTTTTAAATCTCCCAATTAAACCACATAAGATAAAATGTATACTTACTAAGACATTTATTGTTCTTGTAAACATAAAACACAAACATCTAATTATAAACAGATCCCATCCATTTGCTAAGACTAGCCTAGTTCTTGAACCAAAGACTTTTAATATTTATTACGAGAAGTAGACTTTTAACATGTCGATTTTCGTGCAACAACATCATTTTCTCTGATAGACCTTCTGGTTCAAAACATTTCATTAAGTATTAGTACTACTTGTTCTACAAACATTAGACCTAGCAAGCACTTTGTGTGAGAAGGTGGTTGCTGCTCTATCAATCTTTAAACCTAGTTGTCAAAATGTCAATTCCACCGGTATAAATCTAGAAGTGCACTATTTACTGCATTTTGAGAAGTTCATCCCATCCGAACATTCTGATCAGATTTGAATTTGAAATTACTACCTTTCAAATAAAAAAAGAATGATCGAAATTAGATTTTAGAAAGCGGAGATAATCGATTTGCCCCTTTTTGGGATAGTACCCCTCCATGAAAAATCCAAATGACAAAGAAAACTATAAAGTCGTAAAATCTGTCTATACCTACCATGTTTCGTCCAGATTGGCTGTAAAATACGACCTGTAGAAGAGTATCACAAACATACTGACAAAGGAAAGACGGATGGGAAAGACACACTCAGTCACTAAGTCAGTAGCTCAGTCTAGTGTCAAGTTTGTGTTTTGCGTTGTGGTGCGCACGCTGAGCAGAAAAAAACCAAGAGCAACGTTTTAGTGTAAACATTTGTCACCATGCTCACTCTATAATAATTTTAATCTCTTTGTTACGAACGGTTTAGTTCTATGTAACAAGACTAGGTATCGATTTTCCCCGCATTTGCTCGGTATCCAGCTGAACAGTATCCAAGAAGTAGTATTAGAAACTCGATGGATATTTTTGTCCTCTTTAATCCGTTTGCACACTTCAAAACCAAGCGGAGTAACGTTCCAAAGCGAATCAAATGGAGAGCTCGTAATAAATAGCGTATTCGTATTGCCTTTCAAAATAAAATCTCGTTAGACATTTCCAGTTTCATTCGTTTGCTACATTCATATAAGGGATTAATGTAGATCTTTGATAAATGGGTGGGTTTTCAGTTTTTTTTTTCTAATAAATCTAAAATTTTCAAGTCTTTTTAATCAGCATAAATAAGACGAATTGTACTTTTGCTCGCGTTCAATAACTAGACTTAAGGTTTATAATTATAAAATGACTAAGTATCTACCTTTTTAGGTTCAAATTAACTATTGAACGTCTGGTGCAGATTTGGGTAGTTCTCCCTTGTGGTCCCATTAATGGAACAAAATCCTGGGACCACGAGAAAACAGCGGTTGTTTATACCAAATTTTTTGTAAACCTAACCCTTTATAAAACACACAGTTATTCAATAAATATTTCTAATTACTGTTTTTTTTATTTTTGCGGTTAATTGCTGGCACTAAAAATGTACATACCCTTGATATTTGTAAAATCTATATGTGCAGTGTCAATTACAGTCCAACCAACCAAAAACAGCAACCAATCCACCAAAAATACACCCAGAATTTAATTCATATAAATTAATTACATTAACAAATTGTGAGAAGCGGTCTATGCAAATAAAGTGGACAGTGCTACGTTATTTTGAACTCATTAAACTGAGGCTGATTTTACACATATTCGTTGTGAGATAACTTTGGGAGCGTTATGCAGTTAAACGGATTAATTTCGGCCGCAGCTGGATTGTTCGAGTAATGGACACCCTGTATACGAAACGATTTACAAACTTATTGTTTCTCGTTGAAATTATGACAGCATATTTTTTTCGTATGGCTTAGTACGAATAATTGCATAGTGGTATTTTTGACGTGAATCAATTGATGGAACATCTGCATTCACACAAAAGTGTCGTGTTCCGGTAACACGACGCGTCCCGTTCCCGATGTGTGACGTCATGCGTCATGGTAACATGAGAGTATTTAATAACAATATCGCTCATCTGTGCTTGTGTTATGGTGACGAGTGACGCATAGAAGACTTATTTAAAGGAAAAAATATATATATAACGGAAAAAAGAAAGCAAAATAACAAAAAAAAATTAAATTTTTATCGTTTTCTTATGACGTTATTACGTAAAATTATCGTTCGTAAAGCACCTTTACAGACAACCATTTGTTTTTAAGTAAAAATAGTCTTATAATATTTCCATCGGTTATGTAATGTTATGTAATGGAGAATTTTGGGACCAACCAAGAGAGAAGACGGCTAATGGAGAGTAAGAAAAAATGTGGAGTTGGAAGAGCTTGTGGCTGAGCCTAATATCATCGGCGAGACCAAATCGGCCCGACTTCGCTGGCTTGGCCACATCGAGAGAATGGAGGAGGATCGAGCGGTCAAAAGAGCATATCTAGGACGACCTCAGGGGAGACGGCCAGTTGGCAGACCTAGGTTTCGCTGGATAGACCAAGTCCAACAAGACCTGCAAGCCCTTCATGCAGCCGCTTGGCAACAAGTGGCACAGAATAGGGTGCAATGGCGGCTTTTGGTGTCGGAGGCCAAGATCCACTTCGGGTCGCTGAGCCAGCGTAAGTAAGTAAGTAAGTATGTAATGTTATATTTAGGTTATGTTGTTAAAGTTTTTGGTTAGGTAAATAAATATTGTGGTACAATTCACACAGCGCCATCTAGCCCCAAAGTTAGCCACTAGGCTTGTGTTATGGGTACCAGATAACAGATATTTGTACATATTTGTTTAAGGCTGGAATGGAACCCGTGACCTTCTGCGTCGGAGGCGGGTGTTCGCCCGACGCGCCATAGAGGTCGTCAGGGAGTTAGAGAATAGAGATAACTCTACACATGCGTACTAAAGTAAAGACAATAAAGATAAAATTAAAATAAATTAAAATAAAACAATTAAAAATAAATTACAACTTAATAAAAACATATAGAACTACAAATAGAAAACATCCTCAAACGCGTCTCCCCGAGGCATCGTTCCGAGAAGGCTGGCAACATTTCCCCTCTGGATGGCCAGACTGAGCGAAAAAGCCACCAGCCCTCCGATCACCAGACACCTCGACAAGACGCGCGCCGAGGTCCCTAAAAAAAACAGAGGCTTCGGGACCCCAAGATCCCAAAGTCTCCACCCCTATCGGGACGAACATGAAACTACGGACTAAAGTAATTGTTACCCTTTAAAGCCTACAGATTTTCTCTACTCGACCTTATGTGACCGGGGCTTTAGTCTTGAAATAAAAATAATACCCGAGTTTTTCTATTAAAATCCTTCGTCTGGATGTAATGGATTTAATATCGTCTCATTTATCTACATACAAATCAGAGTGGGTTGTCAGCAGCGGTTGTGAGTTGTCTCACGACAAAGGCTCAAATCGGACTGCGGTTCGCCCTTTTTAGGATCTTTGAATGTTTGAATTAGCTACGCACTGAATTGTGAATCTCGGCCCGTAGTTGAAAGGATATTTTTGTGACATTTAAATATTTTTGGCTAAGCATTCGCGTTGAAAAATGTAATTTGTGTGAGCACAGAAGGGCTAGTCTGTTGTCAGCAGCATTCGTCATCGATTTTCGTCTTGTAATACCAATGTGCTAAATCAGACTTCGCTAAAATAAATAACCAATATCAATTATATTATTTTTTATAATTTTATTTTATAATTTTATTATTTTGTTATATATTTGATTTTGATTATTTTTTATTTTATTGATTTTATTCGTGTGATTTATGTGTATTTTATGGATTTTAATTATCTGAAATAAATGTATTGAATTGAATATTAGTTTTATCATAACTACAGTAACAGAGTACAGTTTTTCGTCGAAAAGTTAATGTCATAAAAAATATAAACATTGATAATTCGGTCGGCTTTTGTCTAGCTTACCAATCATATATCTGAATTTTACTGAATATCCAGAGTTCTGTAGGGTCTAAATACGTTATTAGCAACCAAAAAATCAATCCTAATATAAGGCAGGAGAAAGGATCGACGCTACCAGAGACCAGAGGGCCAGAGACCGAATAATTCGCAGGGTCAATTAGATGCAAATGACAGAAAATATTGCATTACAGAGGCAGTTTCGAAATTGTAGGTCAAACGTAGTAATTTACCTACTGCTTTAATATAATACGTTCGTATTTTTTCGTAACTCATCTCGCTAAATATGCGGTCGTTTAAGGACGGTTATATTTTTCAGGAACTCTCAATTATTATGACGTCACTTATATGAAAAAGTTAGCTCCTTTTGTTGGAGTTCATAAATAATACTTGATCATATAATAAACCAGCGACCCGCCCCGGCTTCGCACGGCTGTATGCATTATATCTAAAAAGCCTTCCTCGTTAATCACTCTATCTATTTAAAAAAAACCGCATCAAAATCCGTTACAAAGGGACATAGGGACATAGGAACGGCGAAAAGTGACTTTATTTTATACTATGTAGTGATAGTGAAGTGTTAGTGAAGAAGATTGAATGACTTAAAAATGTTAAAAAATAGAATTAGGTATCCAATGGCTATTTAGTCTTCAATGGGATCACTCTTCAATGGCAAAGCCTCAATCGATTTCACCATAAAATTGTACGGACTCGAACAGCGTTTCCTCAGTTTCCTTTCCCATTCAAGTTGGGAATGACTCCATTAATCCCGACTGCGTAAGCCCCATTTTCTTTAAAACTGACGCACACAGTGCGTTGCTCAATGGTTTTTCCTCCTTTAACAGTTTTTGCGAGCATTCCCGTGACACTTCATTTATAATTCTGCTTAATCCGAACGAGTGAGTTCTTACCGAATGAATTTGTAATGTAAAGATTAATGGTACACAGTAGCTCTTTCAAATGCTCCCGAAATGCTATTTCTTATCGTAACCTCGAACCCTTTTGTTGAAATACAATTCATTCCAAGAAATTTTCTTCAGCGGCGTCGTCTGAATTTAAAATTTTATATTACTGGATTTAGCATGAGTTTTACTCGAGTAAATTCCGTTGTCATCAACGTTAATGGTAGGTTATTTTGTGAAATTGTAACTCCAAAAATAGGTGTTATTATATCAGTTATTCACAAATCATGTTATAGATATAGGTATATTACATAGTTGAATTACTAATTCTATCTGAAAAATGAAAAATGAAAATTACTAATTCTATCTGAAAAATGCGTCTTCAAAAGTTACAACTTGAAAATATTTTCAGATATCCCAGTGCAGGCCACGCAAAAAATAAAAATAAAAACCATTACTCATTCTATGTTTTATTCAAGTTTTATTAACTTAGTGTTTAATGATCAAAATAGTGCAGTTTAATTTGAATGTATAATCCATTTCGTTTTGTGGCAAAATATTTTTTTGCCTAATTAGGTTAGCGTTTGACCACTATCACACTCGCCTGAAGTTTGTTGAGAAGCAAAAATTAGCAATAAGAGGCAAAATTTAAAAATTAAATAATTTTTATTTTTATTTATTTTTTATTTAATTAAATAAGGATAAACATAAATACAAAATATAAACACCAATTAAACCACACGAGGTTTATCTTAGGTGAACATTCCTCTTTTTTTTTTAAATTCAAAATAGTGCAGTTTAATTTGAATGTATAATCCATTTCGTTTTGTAACTGTTTGTACTTGAATGAAACTGGTAATGCATAATTAGTAGGTAGTAATTAAGTAGTAGAGTTAGTAATAAATAAAACATGTTATACCAAGTTTAAATAATTAAAATAGTGTAGCCAGACAAGAGAGTAAATTAAATTTTACGGTGCTTGCGTGAGTCATAAACCAAAATTTCATAGAAAGACAAACAAGAATATTTTAACCGGGTATTATTCCATTATTGAAATATTATGTCGGTCGAGTCTTGGGAGTAAATTTAATTGTCGAAGTTGAGATTGAAAAAGTTACTGCGGTCTCATAATTTCACAAAACGAGCGTCAGTGCTGCGGGCGTAATTATTAGATATGTTTGTTTCGTACAATTTGGTTAATGTTGCCGGTAGCGGAGTTTTACGAGACATTTTAAGGATAAACTTTTAATATGTAGCTTCCCAATTTGGTTATTGGCCTCTACAGCTAAAGGTTGGGATATTTGCTAATGATACGTTAATTAGAGTTTTATAACTTGAGGGAGTTGTATAGCTGTTTAATTTGATTTCAATTCTTATACCTATTTATTTGTGTTCTAAGTCCGTTCCTGTTCAGCGTAATATTGGATGCACTGTCCGTTGCCATCAGGGATGCACATGAGCAGCCTCCATGGCTGCTCATGTAAGCTGATGATATTGCGCTGGCGGATTCGGATAAGGGGCGGCTGGTCCAACGTGTACACACGTGGAAGGAGTCGCTTGAGAACGGCGGTTTGCAACTGAATGTGGCGAAGACAGAGTACTTGGCTTGCAATACCACAGATCCCACACCTGTCTGCGTAGACGGTCATATGGTCGAGCGGACAGACCAGTTTAAGTACTTGGGGTCTGTGCTTCACGCGGCGACCGGCGACATCGATTGTGAGTCGAGTCACGCATTTCAGCGGCTTGGGCCAAGTGGCGTGAGGCGTGAGGCGTAAAAGTAGGAAAGCAGACCCCGGGCTCCCGAGAGGGATGCAACCGGGAACATCGCTCGGATGATGATGATGATGATAAAACTTATAACTGCCATGATCATGCCCCTATTGTTTTTTTTTCCATTTTTTTTTTAATCTTAATTTCTATGATAATTAGAAAATGAAAAAAAAAAAAACAAAACATAGGGGCATAGTCATGGCAGTTATAGGTTTTATAGCACAAAAATATTTGTGCTAGTGTCATTATCCAGAGAGGAAACAGTCGACTACGTTTGTATGGAGAGAGCGCAGGACTTACCTTTTCATCTTAAGTACAAGTTTAAGCAGATTTTGAGTCAAATGGGATAAGTGTATTTAGACGCCCGTTACTATTAAAAGTTGAAATTCAGCCGAACCATAAATAGAGCTACATTTTGGACCTGCCACTAGCTGGACGTGCATAAAATTGAGATGTGACTTCAACTAATCTAAACGGCCCATATATTCGTGTTAGTATACGGGTAAATACTGCAACGAACGTAATTTTAGGCTCTATGCAAAATTATTTATTACCAACGCTGGAGTCAATGTTTCTAGCGAACACTGTATGGCTTACATAGAAATAGCTTTACCTCTATACAAACCATTAAAACTTCTATTTATTAAAGTACCTTTTCTAGATAATCAAATCAAAGTAAAGTCGTTAGAATAATAATAACTACTTAAATTGTGCGTCTAGACTCTCTAGACCTTTCTAGATTAGAAATTATAATAAGTGTTGTTGGTTAGGTTTCGTTTTTAAGTACCTACGTAAAATAATCCCGAAAAGGGCTAAGGCTAACAATGAAAACAATGGATTTAAATTAAAAAAAAAAATGTGTCTAATAAGTAGGGTATAGTTATGAAATGGATGATTAAAAGTTAATAGAAATGATTAACAAAATCCAATTTGAATTCGCTTAGTTTTGCAATTTTGCTTTGAAGTACTCATTGACTATATCGGATAATACCGGACTGCTAAAACAAAAAGCTGAATAGCTTGAAACGAAATTGAAATAACAAGATAATTTCAATTCAGATCGAACTAACGAGATGGCGACGGACGGAAATAAAAGAGTAAGAGAACCTGGGAAAAAGCTATCTGGTGTACGCATCCGGCCTTTGATTCATTACAGTTTTCGATTAGCCACTGTTAGTTTGACTCTCAAAGAGACGGTCTTTTTGTGTCTGGTGTCCTCTGTCGTCGGAGTACATAAATATTTTGCGGAGTAGGTGTTGGGCTTTCAATCCAGTTTTTGTTAGTTTTTTGTTTGTTTTAATTAAGCATGGTATAAATAGCATGTCACTTCTTGGTGAAAAAGAAAGTATTAGTACCTACTTGCTAAAAAAATCATATGGGCTTTATTGCTAATGCTAGAAAAATCATTACAATTAGTAGACCATAATTCAAGAGTAAAATTGCTAAAAATAATTGTCACTGATGAAAGTGAAAATCAGCATTATGGCATTAACAGTAATTTCTCTCACCTAAAAATAAATAATTTGTCACTAAGGTAATAACTTAAAAATAGAAATCATTTCCATGCCTAGTTTTAATGTTTTATATTTTATCGAAAATATTAAAAAATGGCTCCGCAGGTCTTAATATAGGTTTACAACTTAAAGTCAACGGTCGTTCTTGTGTCATGACAGAAAGTTTTTATAGATTTTTCGAGGCGCGATTCGTTGCTTGAAACGGCATCGATTATATCGACTCAGAAACTAAACATCATTCCTCGTACATGACGAGATCACTGACCAAAAGCTAGTAATATTTCCCCGAATCGAACTATCATAAGTTCGTCAACATCACAAACGAATTTACGTATCAACGCTCCTGCCATTCAGACGATCCTGTTTCTCTGTCGTATCGTAGAGTCAATCGCTAAGTCGAGACGACTGCATAAGCCGCAGCTGACAACTCACTCAGTCCCTTTCCAATTTGTGTTCGAATAAATGGAAACGCTCGAATCGCATAAATGAAAACGGTGGAACAAATTGATTTCTCACTCAAATAGAACCGTGTGCGGTACAACCTTTTACTATTTGCGATGAAGTCTGAAAATATTTTTGTTGATATGCAGCTGGTATGTTGCGTCATTGATTTGGTTTAGAATGAACCAAGTCGCGGGTTACCAGAGACTGTTTTATAAATTTTGTTTGGTTGAGCATACTTAATGCACAAATTCGTGAGGTGTTGGTACTTTTGATTCAAAGTCATACTCGAACTTCTTCTCACGTTATCTAAACTTAAAAACAGACAGACAAGAGTTGCTTATAAGGGTTGTTTTTTTTTACTTTTTAACCGACTTCAAAAAAAGGAGGAGGTTCTCAATTCGGTTGTATGTATGTTTCTTTTTTTTTATGGATGTTCCCGCATATCTTCTTTGTTTATCAACCGATTTTGATGAATCTTTTTTTGTTGGAAGGAGTCTACCTCAAAGGTGGTCCCATAAGAATTTGGTGAAGATCTGACGAGGATCTTTGGAGTGATTAACAGAATTGCACCTCAAAAGCGTTTCAATTTGTATCTGCCGAAACATCTTTTAGACGCCTTCCAAAAAAATTTGCACTAAAAGGCTAAAACATGATGACAGACACCTCAACCGATTGAGATGATTCTTTTGTGTTCGAAAGGTGATACCTCAGGGGTGGTCCCATAAAAATTTGGTGAGGATCTGATGAGAATCTTCGGAGTGATGAGCAGAATTGCACCTCGAGAGTGCAGCAAATTGCTCAGTTTTCGATTTCCACCAATACAATTGGCCCATAAACGAATAGTTACCGATAAATGGAATATCTGACACCACCTTCTCATCAGAAAACTCTTCAATCGGTTTCGATTACAGGTTACAATTTGAAGAATTTAGTCGCCGGACTGGGTTTGAATGAATGTTGATAGAGAACCTTAACTTAAATGAAGTTCTGATGAGGATCTTCGAAGTGATGAACAGAATTGCACCTCGAGAGTGCAGCAAATTGCTCATTATTCGATTTCCACCAGTAGAATTGGCCTATAAACTAATAGTTACCAAATGGAATATCTGAAACCACCTTCTCATCAGAAAACTCTTCAATCGGTTACGATTACAGGTTACAATTTGAATAAAATATTCGCTTTTGCCTCGCCGGACTAGGTTTGAATGAATTTTGATAGAGAACCCTATCCTTAATGAAGATCTGATGAGGATTTTCGGAGTGATGAACAGATCTGCACAGCGAGATTCAACAAATTGCTCAGTTTTCCATTTCCACTAATAAAAGTGGCCCATACACAAATAGGTACCGATTAATGGAGCATCTGAAAACACCTTCTTATCAAAAAACTCTTCAATGGGTTACGATTAGGTACAGGTTGCAATTTGAAGAAACAGTCGCTTTCGCCTCATGGAGTAGAATTTTCAGTGACAGTGGCACTAAAAATGGTTAAATAAAAAATAAATTAAAAATTAAAAAACCGGCTTCAAAAGAACCTGAAAACAAAAATTAAAAAAACCTGACAAGAAAAACCAAAAAGTGAAAAATAATCCATTTCGGGTCACTAAGACAGCAGATAACTTAAACATAAGTATTTACTTGAAAGTCGGACTGGGTGACACCATTTTTTCTTTATACCGCTCAACATTCAATCTAACCCAGTCCGACTTCCAAGTAAGTACTTATGTTTAAGTTATCTACTGTCTTAGTGACCCGAAATGGATTATTTTTCACTTTTTGGTTTTTCTTTTCAGGTTTTTTTAATTTTTTGAGGTACCGAACCCTAACAATAAAAAATAATAATATGTTGGTATTGTCTAAAATACGTGTAAAAGTGAGTAGTGTAATAGTGTGTGACATAACCACATAATGTTTAATAGTACCGGGCTTAACAGCGTAAATAATTGATAAAATACATTTGAAGAAAAATAAGAAATTAATTTTTTGGGAGGAGTTCAAAGACCGTTCGCGTTCCAATCACCCAGTAATTTATAAATAATAGTGTCGTTGATTTTCTAAACTAGATTTTTTCTGCGTAGTAAACCAATCTTCTTTAAGACCCAGGAATTTTATCGATTTCAACTTTGTCGGAGTAGTTAATAACTTTTTTGCAATTTATCGAAGAAAGTAGTTCCAATAACGTCCATCGGTATGGTATGGTTTCTTATTAGTGATGCTCGAATACTTAAAGAACTTGCAAGAAAATTAATAGTTTGAGATTCTTATAAAGATTTGATAAGCATTTCAATTTATTTTAAGTAACAATTTCATGAGCACTTCACTTCGTGAGGTAGTAAAAAATGTTTTTAAAACAACGTTCTTGGAAGGCATAAAACATCGCTTCTAATCTTGTTCCTAACCGCGCTATAAATCAGTCATCTCATTTACTGAACAGACTTCTACTTAAAAAGACCCCGAAACGCACACGTAAAGTAAAAATAAGGGGTCTTTTCGTTCGTGATCCTTGTATAGACTACCAATGATGGCCAACGAAGCGTTGACAAATGCCTAATTGAATTTTCAACCACGGCATTGTGTTCCCTTCAAAAAGATTTATACTTATAGATTACATGCTTCAATGTGCTCTTCTTATCTTTGTAACTGATTGAATACATAGTGAGTATAATGTTCGGATGAAAAAATCTATAGATAAGTATGGCTTTTCTTGTTCAAAAGAAATTTTGAACGTTGCATGTATGGTAAGCAAAAGAAAAACTTATTACGGAATATAAAAAATCATGATCGAATGAAAAAAAAATTACGGCATAAACGGCTGTATCTTTTGATTGCGTTAGCTTAAAAGTTTGATGTTTTCACAGCTCTAAGGGACAATAGACCTAACTATTTGATACAATTTCTAGCTTGTTATTTCCACGTGTTCCTGAGAAAAAGTGGCTTGACAGACAGACAGTCGGACGGACGGACTAGAAAGGGATCACTTTATATTTAATTTTATAAGGGTTCCGTTTTTTCTTTTCGAGGTACGGAACTCTACAAAAAGATGCATATTATAATTGCAAAGAAAACTCTTTGAATATCCTTTGAGATCCTTCAATTTATCTCAAATAACAAGTGACCAACTCAACATTGACCGAAGTTTGTGATAGAAACCACTACAAGGCTTACAAGAGCACTACAGTTAATTGAAAGAGATCGGAACCGAGTGGAACGTCGAACTGCACTGATACCACAACCGCCACTTAAGGAACGGATGTTTAGTTATTTGAAGTAAATAAAACTTTATTGCATTAATTTGAAATGTTGAGGATACACGAATAGATTTTGCTGTTTATTTGCAGGTAAAAATTGCGTTGACAAACCTGTACCGACATATTAGACTGTTCATATGCAACCATCGCTGGAGACGTTAACGTTAGATTTTTTGACGTGATAACGTCTTATAAATCGATGAACACCGGCATTCACAAAAAAGTGTTACGTCATCGCTCACGTTCCGTTATTGACAAGATAAGACATAACAACGTATTATCGTTGCTATGGTTACCACCAATGTTTTCTTATGACGTTATCACGTAAATAATTTTACGTGATACCTAAGTCCGTAAACCGACTTTACAGACAACCAGTATTATTTTTATAATAGAGTTAATGTAGAAAATGCTTGTACACCTTGCTTCCTGAAGGCCAATTCTCGTAAATAAAATTGTTTAAATTACATTGCAATCATTCCGATCGCATTTCGATTACAAAAAATATTCTTGAGAACACCAGAAGCGGACTTCAAGGGTATTTTGAACTACTTACAATCAGAATTGTATTGCTATGTAATTTGAACAATTTTATTTACGGGAATTGCCTTCTGATTGCAGTTGTCATGTAGAGTGGTGGTAAACGTCATTCTCTAAAGCCATAAAATTCCTGTAAATGATGTCTGTAACTTTGAAGTTCAGCAAAATAATATACTGTAAAAGATCACTGAAAAGACTATTGTCAATTTAAAATGGTTTTGTTCAAATGCCCTAAACACCGATATCACCCCAAAATAAGTCTAAACGATCGCTAAAAAAGTTAAGCACATCGTTCGTATTTACGATTTCGTCGAATCGCATTACCTACACCAATATTTTTGTTCCAAATATTATTATTTATTTGCAGGAGCTTGTTACCGGTTATTCTGCTATTCCTGATCTTTCGAGTGAGTCATAAAGTTTACGACGTTCAATAAGACGAGCAGGTCAAACATAACGTGTTAGGTTGCGAGCACACATCAAACATACCGAGCTCTTGATAATAATAAATAAATCATTAATTTTGCAGGACATTCCACACGTCGCCATCTAACCCCAAGCTATGTAACTAGACTTGTGTTTTGGGTGCTAGACAACGGATATACATACATAACCGGTGTGAAGTTGGCAGCCAAAGTTAGCAGCATTTTATAAGTATACTTTTCTTTTCTAAATATATACTTACTAGCGACCCGCCCCGGCTTCGCACGGCTATATTACGTATGTATTATACATATAAACCCCTTCTCTTGAATCACTCTATCTATTAAAAAAAAAACGCATCAAAATCCGTTGCGTAGTTTTAAAGATTTAAGCATACAAAGGGATATAGGGACAGAGAAAGCGACTTTGTTTTATACTATGTAGTGATTGATAATACATAGAAACAACCCACAGAAAAATATCTAAGCATAAATACTTGTCTGAGGCGGGAATCGAACCCGTAACACTGTGTTTGGCAGTCCGGCATGGTGACCATTGTGCCAACTGGCTTGATGGCAGGATGAAGTAGGTACGTACTTGTGAAAGTTAAAACAGGATGCTCACTATTGACAGTAAGATCGATCTGGCCTAGTCTCGCCAGACGTTCCCGTATCGCCAGAACTGTCACTATACAATTGATATTATTTAAGTGTCTGTCTGTGGTAGATAAGACTAAAAATACAAAATAGCATACTAATAGGCTTTATTTGCTCTATCATTTTTAATTTGCTTAGACCATCTTTAATTTGGTTCATTATCTTTTATAGTTGATTGAATCCGGCGTTACTTTTCGGAGCTCCATAATATCTGTAATTGAAGTTCATATTCAGTTTTTAGTTCCGAGACTAGTGCCAAAACACAAAATGCAATGTGCACCGCCCTCCCGCCCACTTGAAGAGGCATGCAATGAGGACAAGCAAAATTAGTATTAGTATTAGTGACACCATTCATAAACCACGACACGTGTTTCGCGTCTACACTACGCATCATCAGGATTGGACTCCGACCGCGCTATTTGGGCGACAAACCCATTATCTTTTATACTAAGATACTTCTATTTCTCCAATTGTCTGTTGTTTGTCAAAATGTCCAAAGACACTTCTTTCTAGTCAACAATTAAAATCACTATATAAGAGATAAACTTCTAAACTTTCTTCAAAAACACTTTTCTACCTCCAATACAGCTATAACGTACAAGAATTTAGTTTATAAGTCTATTCCTCAGTTGGCTGTTGCAATATTTGACCCGTTTCGCAGAACAGTGTGAGAAGTCGCTTGTTTATTTCACTCGGACCCGAGAGACTGAATATATTCTGTAATACTGAAAGGAATTGTATTATTTTTCTTGAAGTAGGTTAATCTTAAATATAGGTACAGGGTTATTGGAAATTATACTAGCAAGCCGTTAAAGGCTACTTCTGTGCACCTAAACAAACAACTTTTGTTCTACGACTTTTGGAAATTCGAAAAAAAAATGAAAATTTTGAGGTTATGTAAATTCGAAAAACAGCTGATTTTTCAAAACAAAGGTCATTCAGACCAAGAACAGTAGATGAAACTTAAAAAATAGGTAAAATTTTAAGGTTATTGACCTCTTCGTGTAAGGAATAGCTGATTTACAAGTAAACCTAACCTCAAAATTTTCGAAAAAAAATTCGAATTTCCAAAAGTTGTTTGTTTAAGTGCACAGAAGTAGCCCTCAACGGCTTGCTAGTATAATTTTCAATAACACTGTATATACATTTTTGACTAGAAAAATATTGGTCGAAAAGTGCATGTTTTATTTTTGTAATCATTATCTACTGAAGAACCTGAAAACCTCGCGGTGCTTACCAATCGTTTTAGAGCATTTTGGATCGGGGTACCAAAAAAGCAATATACTTACTTGAAAAGTCAGTATAACTGAAAAGCAAGATTGTTCATCAATCAGGGTGACTAAAAAACAAGAGCAAAATAACAAGTAAATCTAAAAAGCAAAAAAAGGTACTTAACAAGTATTAGTGAATAGCTACAATCGTTCAACCCAATAAACTATATTGATCTATACTTTTGCTTAGGTATATATTTTTGTCTAACTAACGCTGGTTTAAAATAAAAACGAAAATTACTCGTAGCAAATCCAATGTGAAACCTAAATAGAGAAAATTACGGAATCAGAAAAGCGAAAGACAAAACTAGTGTAGGTAAAACGGTTACATATCAAAATAACTAAGTTCGTTATAACTATGTTCGAAATAACTACGGTCATAATGCCTACTGTTCACAATACCTAATGGTTGTTTCACATATTTTTGAAATAACTAATGAACGAAATACCTAATGGACGAAATACCTACGGTTAATTTACCTACGTTCATTATAACTATGTTCGAAATAACTACGGTCATAATACCTACAGTTTAAAATACCTAATGTTTAAAATATCTAATGGACGAAACACCTACGTTTAATTTAACTACAATTAATTCAACTACGGTTTTTCACCTGCGGTTTAAAAAAAAACAATTTTATAAAATACCCTAACCAAGTAAAATGGGTAGAATTCGCTTCTAGCACTCGCCGGCCGCTGCCGCGGCACCGCTCGCTTCGCTCGCTCGGCTCGTGCATTGTGGTCGCAGTTCTAACATAAACCTAACCTATCCATGTCGGTTCTGGGTAGGGGGTGTTCCGGATGGGTCTTTATATGCTGCCCTAATCAAGTCAAATAGGTAAAATTCGTCTCTAGTTGCGTGATAAAGGCAGTATATAAAGACCCACCCGGAAAACTCCCTACCCAGAACCGACATGGATAGGTTAGGTTTATGTTAAAACTGCGACCACAACGCACGAGCCGAGCGAGCGAAGCGAGCGGTGCCGCGGCAGCGGCCGGCGAGTGCTAGAAGCGAATTCTACCCATTTTACTTGGTTAGGGTATTTTATAAAATTTATATTTTAAACCGCAGGTGAAAAACCGTAGTTGAATTAATTGTAGTTAAATTAACCGTAGGTGTTTCGTCCATTAGGTATTTCGACCATTAGGTATTTTAAACTGTAGGTATTATGACCGTTAGTTATTTCGAACATAGTTATATTGAACTTAGTTATTATAATGTGTAGCCCAATCGACCGTTAGGTATTATGAACTTATGTGAATCGACCGTAGTTATTTCGAACATAGTTATATTGAACTTAGTTATTATGATATGTAACCGGTAAAACAAACTGTATTCATAAGTTGAAGACAGGTCATGAATTCTGTTGTATTACAAAATGCCTAGTTAGATACAAGATTTTAAACTAACATGGTTATTTTGTCTACTAAAGTAGTTTAAAACAAAATATCGCGTTTTAAATAACTTAGAAGAAGAAGGATGTAAGAAGATATGAGTGGAGATGAGAATGTTGTACTGGATGTGTGAAGTACCTAACGAGGATGGATAAAATAAGGAAAAAGTATATTAGAGGAAGCCGGAAGGAAGGAAGAAAAGGTAAAAGGGAACCACATGTGATAAGAGGAAAAGAGACGCGTATGACTAGAAGAGTAATGAGTATTAATGTAGAAGGATGGAGAGGAGGAAGACGACTTGACGATGACTTGATATAAGATAGATGGACTGTGTAGGACAAGATAATAAATAGAGCGATTAGATGACACTTAACAGAGGAGAAAAGAAGAAGTACTGCGCCAACACGTTAGCGTTAACTCTGCGAGAAGGCAGCTTAGTCTTATCTTCTTTCAAGGCTCCTAACTTTATTGTGTTTTTATTGTTATTTCATATTTACGCATTTGTTTAGTTTTAGTATTTTATCTATAATTATATTGTATTTACCTATGTTTTAATTCTTGCTGGATTATGATTTGTGTTTTTGCTTGCTTGTTTTGTATCTATCTATACATATTCTATTTTCTACTCGTGAGAACCTATAATTGGCTTTCTGTTTCTTGTTTCGTTTCTTATAACTTTTGTAAAGCTGTTGGTTTTCCAAATAAATAAATAAATAAATAAACACGACGCCAATTAAAAAAATATTTGTGAGTCATGAATATTTGTGTGTGGGTGACACAAGGCTAGTATGTGCAGAGCGCTACTACTTTTTTGTGATATTCTATCAAAAAACCTTACTACAAGCAACATGTTCATCCATTTTATCGTGTAATCAGATTTAAATATACCTAAACTTTTCCACATAAAATTTAAGTTAATCCACCTAAACGTTAATCAGGTGGATTACAAACAGGCTTTATATAATACGACGGATTCTACGAACTGCCTGCGACACTTACATTGGTAATTGCGTAGTTAAATATTCGTATCGTGTAGTTACAAAAACACTCTGATGAGAAAAGTTTACTCCTGTTATTTGCAGTTAGGTGTACGACTACGTACAGTACGGCTGTAGTTTGACCACTTAAACTTAGACTCTCATTGTGTTCGACAAAAGTGTTTACCTAGAGAAAGGTTGGTGACAGACCGATAATCCAAGGTGGATATAACTTAAAAATTGATAGAAATTTTTTTTGGAAATATAATCATGTAGTTGTCATGAAATATTGGTCTTTTACATCAATCTAAAGGCACTGCGTCCTGAATTGCATGGATTAAAAAAAGGCACTATACAGGGTTATTGGTAAATATACTAGCAAGCTGTTACGACTTTTGGAAATTCGTACATTTTTTTGAAAATTTTGAGGTTAAGTTTACCTAAAAATCAGCTAGTCCTTACACGGAGAGGTCATTAACCTTAAATGTTTACTTATTTTTTAACTTTTATCTACTGTTCTTAGTCTGAATGACCTTTGTTTAAAAAATCTGCTGTTATTTTTAATTTACATATCATCAAAATTTACATTTTTTTTTTTCGTATTTCCAAAAGTCGTAGAACAAAAGTTTATCGTTAAGGTGCACAGAAGTAGCCCTCAACGGCTTGCTAGTATAATTACCAATAACCCTGTATAAATAGATGATTTGCCTAGAACATATACCATATAAAGGAAGCTTGCTCAGTACCAATAATTTCCTTTCAGCTTAGTTGATTGTGTCCAGAGAAAAGAAATCGTAAATACGTCTGAAGTCAACTAAGTCGAGAGTTCCATCTCGATATTTTCCTTCCCGTAAGAGCGCTAATTAGCGCACATAATTTTTTCGTAGAACGATTTATTTAAACACGACCGGAATTCGACCCCCGACTATTTCTGTGACAATTAGTAGTAACTGTCTCTAAGGGATCTAGTTAAAACGGTAGAAGTATACACATATCTACTGATCCATATGTGAATAGAAACACCTGGCTCTGTGACCGGTATAGTATTAATTATTTTTCCATTACGTCCTTGAAAGCTTCTAATTGTATTTGTAGTTACTTAAATTGTTTACTATAAAATTACTTTGTGTGATTTATGATTTGATACTATTTGTATAAGCAATTGAACTGACTTACTTTTGAAACGCTTATCGATCGAAACTTCTGGATACACTGGAACAAGAAGCATGGGATTTTCCATATTTGTTTAATCAACATCGGTTTTTGTTTTCATAAAAGAGATTTTTTTTTTTTTTTTTAATTTTGTATTTTTACTTGTATTGAGAATAGGCTATAAAGCTTGTGGGCCTATTTTGATGAAACTTGGTAAAGCCACTTACGTTGAACGACCTGGAGAAAAGCGTTGCCTAAAAGTGAGTCGCGTGAAAACTGCGTCGGCGCGCGCTGCGCCGTTTATCTGATTTTACAGTTTTATTTCATTCTTCTGATAGACAATTGTAATGAGAGTACTTGTAAGTTTTAGATGCATCTTTTCAAACATCTATTCTTTCTTAATATATAGTCATTGGTCATTGGTCAAACCACACGCTCTGGTTCAGTGCGTGTTTGGAGGCAATGGATCCTCGTTTGTATGTCAACAGAGTGCAGGTGAGGTTGACTTGAAACAAAAAGATGATAGGTCGATTCTATTCACTTACATACACAAAGGATTACTATAAAATAAATTCCTACAGCATTACGATGAACGCAAACAAGTCGTATAAAGTTACAATATAAGTTACTTAACAACTTTATTCCATAAGCAGCCAACAACAAATTGATCTGACATTCCCCATTGGTATTAATTGTGAAACTTACCCGGTTAGTTACACCGACTAATCTCAGTTGTGTGATACGTGTCGTTGCGTGGGACGCGTTAAAACTTTACACGTGTTGAGGTTATACACCTATTGTGTTAAGTTTAATAATTGATAACAGGAGGTAGTGAATTAATCACACGGGATTAATTTTAAACTAATTCTATCGATGTAAGGAATAAGACCTTTATGATGTAGTCTCTTGCATTCAGCTGTTTTCTATTCTATTTTACCCGATTACGGCGAAGACAAAAGGAAGGGTTATGTTTTTGACCTGTATGTATGTTCATCTGTTTCTACCTAACTTCAAAACTACTTATTCACTGCTAGGTACAACTAGTTAAATCTCAAACTGCCTTTGTACAGCCAAAATTGGCGTTCGCTATGCGCGCGAATTGCGCATGAGTCTATAATACAGTTCTAACGTAGGTAACCTTTTGAATCCAGTTTTAGCAATAAGAGAGGAGACGCTTAAGACTGGAAAATTTATGAGTATAAATGTTGAGGAATGGAGAGAAAAAAAACGATCTAAAAAAAGGTGACTGCGTAAGACAAGATATGAGAGAGATGGATGTGAACGATGAGATGACGACTAATAGAAGTGAATTGCAGAGGAAGACGTACTCCACCGACAACAAATAAATTAGGATAAGGGCAGGCAAAAGAAGATGTTTGCTCTTAAAAAGTACTTACCTTTTTATTTATTCTAATGCCAAGTGTTATAATCTAGGTTTACTCGTGCTTCGAGCTTTCGCCATAACAGAATACTCCACCATTACCTGTGGAGGTTATTCCGTTAAATACTATCTATATAGTTTTGTGTTGAAAACCACAATTTTTTTAGAAATAGTTATTACAAAAATATATATCAGTGACTTTTTCGCCTATACTATAAAGTACCTAACCATTAATTATTAAAATGAAATGTCTAAAAAAATTGTAGAGTACAAAACTCTAATTCCAAGAGAAGTAGCTGAGTCGAAACGTTTCATTAAACAGGTATCACCTGCCGCTAACGTTGGTACTGAATAAGATTGTTTTCATTTACGTACCGTTAGCAACGAACAACTATTTTGTTATTTTATTATTTAGATAGACACAATGCTCAAGAACATTTAATTTGAAGCACTTTGAATAGGATTTTCTATACCTTTGTCGAGTTTTTTTTTTTGCCTATGACTTATGATAATACATGCATATTAATATAGCCGTGCGAAGCCGGGACGAGTCGCTAGTTTTATATAAATTGTGGATTAATGTAAGGCAACTTTATTTGCCAACAGTATTCTGCTTCAATGTCTATTATGAGAATCGACATTCGACACAGTTCTGGTACTAATGCACTTGTTTAGTAAGTACGGTTTCATATTACGTTGTACTCCATAATTAGGTCCCTGATTGAGGTTGAACAAGGAATACGTTGAATAGAAATTAATTTATTACACACTCATTGAATAGTTCGGCCCAGGGAACTCACGAGTTACCATTTTTTACTGATTTTAACGTCTTATTACTGGAAATGGTAAACGTTGATTCTCTCAAGTGAATTTAAAATTGGAATCTGTAGGCCAATTCTCGTAAATGACATCATCATTTCGATTTTGACGACCCAGTTGGCACAATGGACACCATGCCGGACTGCCGGCATGGTGCATTCCGGCAGTGCATAATTACTATTGTGCGATGGTCACGGGTTCGATTCCCGCCTCAGACTAGTATTTATGCTGTGATATTTGTCTGTGGTCTGGTTGTTTCTATGTATTATTAGTATATATTTACAAAAGAGAAGTATATAAGTAGTATATCCGTTGTCTAGCACCCATAACACAAGTCTAGTAACTTAGCTTGAGTCTAGATGGCAAAGTGTGGAACGTAAATCGTTAATCGTTTACAAAATATACCCTCAAAGTCAGTTTTTTATTATTAAAAAGCGGAGTTTGAGGGTATTTTTAGCTACTTAGGATATCTTTTGCAATCGAAATGCAATCGGAATGATATTGGAATGTAATTTTAACAATGTTTATCACCAATGCCATCAAATTACATTCTAATAATACTGAAATAATGGGACAGCAGAGTACCTTACTGGCCGAAGTAATTGCGCAGGCGTATTGTCCCAAAGGAGTTTTTAATTCAGCCCAAACTTCCACAGTCACATTAATGAGGAAATAACATCGAAATAAACAGCCCTATCTCGTTGCCCAAAGTTAGATTGAATAAAAAGGTTGTATACCGACGTTAGTGTCAAAAGTTTATGATTTAATTTTATTGTATTTGCTCTAGTTAGGTATCTGGTTTCAATTATTAATTCTCTTGAGTTTTATTGTCCAATATTACATAATTTTATGGTGCATTTATTTGACAGTAAAGGTGTTTCAATGACCTGCTACAGTCTATTTTATGGTGTACTTTAAGTTTTAGTTCATCGCGGTGAACATAAAATATTATGGTTCGTTGTTTGTTGGGTGTAAAACTGATATAATAGTTTTAACATTGATTTACTCACTTCGTTAAAAAATCGATGTCATTTAATTGAACCAGCATCTATGTCATTTTGACGTGATTACGTCTTAAACATCGATGAACATCTGCACTCACAAAAAAGTGTGAGGTCATGTCACGTTACCGTTATTGACAATAGCAACGTATTAAAGTATGCAAAATGTAAACGTCAACGATACAAAAGAGTTCTTGTGACGTTATATTACGTAAAATTATCGTCTGTAAACAGACTTTATTTTAACAGAGGTACAATTCAACAATTTATTAATTTATTAAAATGCCAGCTTTATTGACTTACCAAAGTAACTGACAACAAAAGTATCCGCGATCAATGGTTAAAATACAAGTCGTAAATTCAATGAATGATAACCTTTTTGTACTTTTTCAGTAACTTAACCTCTTTAGATGGGCCTTTTTTGGATGAGGATGGAGTAGGTTTGCCTAGAACCTATACCACCCTCTCACTTAGTCGACCGTGTCCAGTAAAAAAAATTGTTATGGATGTTATGTTATAGGTGGGTACGAGATTATATAAGTAGTATATCCGTTGTCTAACACCCATAACACAAGTCTAGTTACTTAGCTTGGGGCTAGATGGCGATGTGTGGAATGTCCTGCACTATTTATTATTATTTTTTATTATTATAACTGGGTCGTCAAACAGTGTTGTCAAAACGTCTGGAGCCAACTAAGCCACGGGTTTCATCACGATGTTTTCCTTTACCATAAAAGCAATGCATTGGTGCAAGGTCGGTCGGAAATCGAACGCAAATCCTTTGGAATGAAAATCAAGGTTTCTACCACTAGGCTATAGTTACATAATAAACATGGAATTAGAATCTTACAAACAAAACTGGTTGCCTGTAAAGTCGGTATACGGGCGAAAGTTTTACGTGACAACAACTGTGCTCGAGTGGAAGGGACGCGTGCCTTTCACTTTTTATGTCTGTCTCTCTCGCTCTTAGGCGGGCTAACCATGCCCGCGTGCCTCTCACTCGCTCTCATTGTGAGCGCATAACGTCAGCGGAGCGTAACGCAGTTTCTTGAAGTGTCACCCGGCAAACCAATTTATAAAACGTTGTCAGGTCAAAAATGTCAAAACGTATTGAAATTCGAATTATGAACGAAGTAATTACCAATTTATGCGTTTGCGTTTTCTCTATAATTTACGAGTACAACTGGCATTAAAACCGCTTTTCACGCGTGTACCTATCATAAATCGTTCACTGTAGGTATATTTCAGTAGAGAAATTGGAATACATTTTGTAGCACTCTCGGTGTTTTGTACGAAGTATTGTATTCATTGTGATGAACTGTGTTATCCTTTTGATAACTGAAACTGAACTGAGGCTAGGAGTGTTCAGGAATTTTGTAGAGGTAGGTTAGGCGCAAATACTATAGTTTGTAGAATGTTTATAAACACTCTTTTAAATTTTGTAACTGATACAATGATAATAAAAAATTGGGTAATGGATATTTATAACCTAGCGCGGTCGGGGTACAAAATAGAATGAAAATCAAACACATAATATTATAATTTTGCAGAAATTATGTGGAAAAAGGTTGACTAGAGCATTTCAATGTAATGTAACGGTCTTATGAAAGATACAATACAAGCAAATGCAAAAATAAATATTTGAAGTGTGGTGCGAGTTATAAACAGTTAAGGTTCCGTAAGTAAATTATCTAGCTAATCTATACCCATTTTTATAGTTTACTAGCTGCCCGGCAAACGTTGTTGTTTAGACATTTACAAAAAACATATAAAGAAAAAAAAAATAGAGAATAACGATTCTCAGACCTAACGAATATACACAAAAAAATTCATACAAATCGGTTTGGCCGTTTAGGTGGAGTTTGGCAACTAACACAGCGACATAAGAAAGTTATATATTTATAGAAGTAAACAAAAAAAATGTGAGACGAAAATCAAACAAATGAATGAGCTTGGTGACTTTTGTTTTTAATATAAACAACAATTTGATAAGTAAGTGAAACATTGTAATCTTCTTATCAACTTAACATGACTTACGAAAAATGTTTCATTAACAAAGTGCTACAATCCAATTTATAATTACAATTGTAAAATGAATTGTTATGTTGGTTTGGCACGCATCCCCAATATGCTACTTGTTGTTTTACTTATGGAGTTTAATTAGAATCATTTTAAGTTCCATTAAAAATAAATAGGACATTCCACACATCGCCATCTAGCCCCAAGTTAAGTAACTAGACTTGTGTTATGGGTCCTAGATAACGGATATACTACTTATATACTTTTTCACTTGTAAATATATACTTATATAATACATAGGAATCACCAGACTACAGACAAAAATTTAAACATAAATACTCGTCTGAGGCGGGAATCGAACCCGGAGTTTGGCAGTCCGGCATGGTGACCATTGTGCCAACTGAGACGTCATTAGTAGGCATGATTGTGATATAATAATAGGTACTGTATCATCAGCTTAATTTGTACCCAAGTATTTAAAGTCAAATATTTAATTAGTCAATTTCGTTTCAAATTTCACAAAGTATAAGGTTATTAAAAGTTCATGGAACTCAGTCGGTTTGACGCATTTCCAGGAAAAAAATTCAATGTTTAGAAAAAGGAAGGATTTAAACAAATTTTGTCTCCAACATGTCATTTACAGACTTCTTAAGTAATTAAAATTATCGTTATACAATAAAATATTATATATAAAATATTTCCTGGGAAAAACACCTACATTTTTTTTGGAATTGTATAAAAAGGCTAGTTAAATATAACTTTAAACAATCATTGAGTACCACTATTCTAGCTTTTTGAAACAAGATATTTAATTTTTTATTGTCATTATTTTGTCGAGTACAAATTCGAGTTACGAGTGAGATCAGTGACGAAAAGGATGCAGAAAAAGCACGCGAAAGGAGGCAATCCAATACGGCTGCCTTCTGTCATGATCCACCCGCAAACTCCAGTCATATTGAAATGATGCTTGTAACAACATCGAAATATCAAGTTCCACAAAATAAAGACAATAAACATACTAAATATCCCATTTTAAATCACTACATAGTATAAAACAAAGTCGCTTCCCGCTGTCTGTCTGTCGCTATGTATGCCTAGTTCTTTAAAACTATGCAACGGATTCTGATGCGGTTTTTTTTTAATAAATAGCGGAATGTTTTAGTATATAAAACAAAGCTACCACGCGTATGAAGTCGCGGACAACGTCTAGTAACTTGTTATTTTTTGACTTATCCCCCAAATTCCCCTATAGTTAAAACTTACAGTTTCACAACTCAAAATCCTTGTTCAGAATAATTATAGCACTAATAAACGACTTTTTCAAAAACAATGACGCAAACACATTGCAAATGTTACGCTACTTTGTTACCCCTGTTTGTTATCCGATCTATATTTTCCAATAGTTATGTATTCTATTTTTAGTTTTTGTTAGTTACAACAGTAGTAAAGTGTGTACATACATTTTGTGTTAGCCGGTTTTAGCGTCGATCGTAACTTTTGACAGCGGATTCATATTGTTGATAGCAAGCTTTTGGCTATTTGTTTCCATTTATAGGGATAGTGTTAAAATAACCTTAAAATTGTATTTATGGCATAGATGCATGGCATGACCCAAATACTGGGAGGATTGCGTATAAAAAATAATTAAGAGTCTGCAGCACGTAGGTATTTCAACAATATTGACGTGAAAACGTCTATTAAACTGATGGTGCATTCGCAAAAAAGTGTCATGGTAATATTGGGTGACGTCATTGTCACGTTCCCGAAGTGTGACGTAATTGTCACGTTCCCGAAATGCGACGTCATTGTCACGTTCCGGTGACGTCATGCTTGCAGCATTTATTTTAAAATACTAGCGACCCGCCCCGGCTTCGCACGGCTATATTCCGCATGTATTATACTTAAAAACCTTCCTCTTGAAACACTATCTATGAAAAAACCGCATCAAAATCCGTTGCGTACTTATATTAAAGATTTAAGCATACATAGGGACATAGCAGAAAGCGACTTTTTTTTATACCTACTTTGTAGTGATAATGATAATGTAAAATTACCGTCCGTAAACCCGTTTAGGCGCATAATGACAATAGCGCAAAATGATAAGTACTCGCAAAATTGTAAAAGAGCAAAATGTTAATAGAGCAAAATGATAAAGGAGCAAAATAGTAAAAGCGCACAAAGTTAAAAGAGCAAAATGGTAAAAGCGCAGAATGGTAAAAATTTCAGTTGTATAGTATATTAGCTGCAGGATGAAATTTATTTTATCTCTGTCAATTCAAGGCCGAAGTTGGTTCGTTGTTTTTTTAAATTGTGTCTCTAAAAGGTCCCGTTTTATGACCCTCCTTAACAATGTAGGTATCATAACTATTGAGCCCAATAATTTGCCATAAACTTGTTACGATACTTTAGAGCAGTTCTAACCCTTTCAGTGGACGTAGAAAAACCAAGAACGTACATAAAACGACCTTTGACTCTCTTTCATCTTGTCATTGTTAATCTAAACTGGATCGTATAACAAACAACAATGGGTTTGTTTTCATTTAGCTTGTTATGTGCCTGGTCTTATTAAGTTCGCCTCGTAAGCTCCTTATCAGTCAGTGTATGGTAAAGATAAAGCGGACCACGGATGGACGATGTCGGCTAGAGTGCATTTCTGTACAATCACGTACGTATTCGATTTAAATTTTTATGTGAACTAAATTTTAAGGACCTGGTTTACGGTAAATGGTGGTTAAAAGTAGAGACTTTGTAGTTTTATGGACAACATTGTAAGTTTTGATTGGATTTATTTATTATGACAATAACCCAACACTAACGCTCGCTGTCGAAATGTAAATCAGAACAAGTATTATCAATTGAATTTGTATATTTTGTTGTTGAAAAGCAACATTCCGTTTATGGTTTTTCAGTAAAAAGGTTTATAATAAACATTCGCCTTTATATTTAGAATCAATTTAAATTAAAAAAAAAAAACGTGTGGCACTCGGGGAATGTCGTAGTAAAGCTATTGCATATAGCGAACGCTCGGCCGAACTACGTGGTAGGCGGAGTGGGAAATGTTAGGTTTTATTTTCGTTACGGAATTACTTGATTCGGTCGCTGCGCTCAAAGCCCGCGATAAAAGCTATGCAATAGCTTAAAAATAAACTATTACACAAACGAAAAATTAAAAACAAATGAAACGAAAATAAAATTACAATACATTTCGGTAAATTATATTGAATTAGGTAATGTCTTTTGCATATATGTGTACCTGTCTCACCAAACAGGGTGGAAGACCATTGCTGGAGCTTTAGTGCATGAAATTTGACAGCCTCCCTACTTCACCCCTTGCATCCCAAAAGCCTCTCCGCCCAATATTATTAAGGCTGAATTTTATCGGTCGCACCTCAGCTCGGCACGCAAATTAATAGAGGTAATCACGGTCGTGTGGTTTAAATGGGTTAAAACTAGTGTTAGTGAAACTGACATTTTAATATCAGGTCAATGTTGTAAAAGCGATAAAATACAAGTTGGTATGCCATTAAATCTATACTACAAATGTGTCGGCAGTTTTTATTACCCACTCCATTTATGCCATTTATGATAGCTTCTATAGAATAAAATGTTATATAGGCTTAGCTAAGTCATTAGTTGACAAATAAATAAATAAAATAAATATTGCAGGAAAATCAGCGTCTTCAAAGCATCTATAGGCTTGTGTTTTGCTAGTCAGACGACGGATATAAAACTTAAATCTTTATTATTAGTTAAGTTGTGGCTAAGTTGACAAATAATTAGAAAAAAAAAATATTGCAGGACAATCAGCGCCTTCTATAACCTCAAACTAAGCAACTAGGCTTGTGTTATGGTAGTCAGACGACGGATACAATACTTAAATCTTTATATAATGTAAAATTATGTAGCTAGGTATAATTTCTAGTAAAACTTTTACAAAATAACAAAGAAATTCTATCGATAAGACATCAAATTAATCGATTTTTGCGTCGTAATCGAATTAAAGGACTTTCGAGACTTTGAAGTAAAAATGTTCGACATCATTTCATAAGTTGATTACATCCCGTTCCCTTGACTAATTCGTTTAAACTTGCAGGTCTACTGAAGAATGTTATCGGGTCTTATGAATATTCAGATCAGGTAATCATGTCGGAGTAAATACGATTAGTTTGTGTCAGGTTGCCTTAATGCCAACAACTTGGTTTGATGAAGGTAATACGCCTTCGGGCTGTTAACTTGCCACTTTAAAGATGCTATTTTAGTTAAGAGGAAAGGGTACCGGGGCTCTCTCCATACAAACTATTACAAACGTAGTCGACTGTTTTCTCCCTGGATAATGAAAAAAAACAAAACATAGGGGCATAGTCATGGCAGTTATAGGTTTTATGGCACAAAAATAAATATGTGCTAGTGTCTTTATCCAGGGAGGAAACAATCGACTACGTTTGTATGGAGAGAGCGCAGGTACCCTTTCACCTTAAGATTTTGAATAATGGCTTAGGAACACTGTTCGTAGTTTGTTTATTTTTCAAAACGAATAAATTTGGGATTGTTTTTGTTATTCTAAAACAACTTTGTTAATAAACAACAAATTATTTAATAAATAGAGCTTTTCTCCCGCACCCCGCAATTATCTAAGCTCTCTCACAATGCTGTCTCGAAGCTACAGCTGGTCTAGAACAATTAAATTGTTTGTTAGGCAGATATTAAAACTTCAATTTATTTATTCTTTACGTTTTTATTATATTTGGTAATTAAGAGAATTTCTCTATAACATCTGAAGTGTTAGTGATTGGATTTCTTGAGATAAGATGCAAAGTTAAATAATCAAAATTATGTAGCTATAACTCAGAAGAATCCAAAATATTTCATGGACAATAAACTGTCCTAAATTTTACTGTTCGGTACAATAATATCTCACTATGATATTGTTTGTAAAAAAATGTATTTCGAGAGAAAAATATAGACGATCTTTTGAAAGAATAAATATTTCATTACATGCTTAAACAAGTTATTATTTTGACATTAGTTGCACCTTTTATGTGTAATAATTTAGTAAGTAATGATTTCTAAATAGTTTTAGAGAAATAAAACAGAAAATATTTCTAGGTATCATTCTAAGTGCATTACAAACTATGCAGAAAATTATTATTTACCAATAACATATACATAATATTATGTATATTGATATTAATGTTTTCCGTAATGTAAAATAGATTATTGATTTTTAAACAAAAACAAATATGTGTTAAAAAAACAAATATGACGTTTAAAAACCCAATTTAATAACATGAAAGAAGAATCATACAATTATTATTTTCATATCATTTCAAGGTATCATAACATTCCATAGTATTTCGATTCAATTACAAAATACCTCTCTCATACCAAACAAAGCATCCTCGAAAATATTTTAAGAATTGAAAAGGAAATACGTACGGAAATTAGAATTGTCAGTTATTCAACGTTCCAACATAATTTCATATGAGCACTGTTTGTATAGGTATTTACATTTCGGAATACGCAGAAATACCTCAGTAATGTTTTTTTTCTATTGTAATAGCTTTGTTTGGTATTGCATATTAGCATTATCATTTGCTATTATTTTATAGAAGGTATTTGAAACGATGCCAATGCGATACTTAATTGTAAGAACAGTATGCGTCATAAGTGCACTAGTAGTCCGCTGCAATCCCTATATATATAAAATTCTCGTGTCACGGGGTTCGAAGTTGAACTCCTCCGAAACGGCTCGACCGATTCTCATGAAATTTTGTGAGCATATTCAGTTACAGTAGGTCTGAGAATCGGCCAACATCTATTTTTTATTTTGTTTCCTTTAGTTTTTTTTTTAAATGGCTAAACAACGTTTGCCGGGACAGCTAGTGATACTATAAAACAGTATTGGACTTTCGACGTTCTTTCAATATAATTTACACACACACACACACACATAAATACTGGAATTATTAGTACTCAGTGTGATTAATATTTTCAACATGAAAATGTAAATAACTGGTTACTTGATTCGTCTGAATGGGTAGTTTTGGGTCGTATATTACTTGAGTAGTAAGCAGTGACTAACGTTATGGTATTGTTTAATTACACGTATGGAGTGCGTCTGTGTGTGTTTAAAATAGTGCCACATAATTATAAACGTTACGCTGGTAGTGGATTTTTAAACGTGTATTGTACCTATTTTGATCGAATAAAATTTAGTTTTCAGTATACAAATATTAAAGCCTTTAACTAACGGTTAATCTAGACTTTTAGAGGGATAAAAGGATTTGGAAAAGTCTGATTGCTAAGGCAAAAACTTTTTTGTTTTTAATTTGCTCACAAAGGGACGAAAATATTAGTACCTAACAAAACTTCAACCGCTATTATTATTTAACTCATTGTAGTTTACGACTGTTAAAATAAAATATAAAAAGTTTGTTGAACAAAAAACAAGTTTAATACGAAATAAAATAAAAACAAAGATTGTTTTGAATTAAACTTCTTTGTGTAGGTAGGTTAGTATAAAATCCTCTGTAGACTAGATACTTTCTATTGCTCGATTGTTTGATATCAGTAGGAAAAGACTGATTAATAAGTGCACGACCTTTTGAACGCCAGTGACATGTTTAGGGCGTGTTCAGATGACACGCGTCGACCACGCGCCCGCCACGCGCATCACACGCGTTGAACACGCTTTGTTTGTTCTATATATAATTTGAGTCTTATGACACACCAATAGATCTCAAATTGCATTTTATGCAAGTCCACCCGCGCCCGCCACGCGCACGCCTCGCTCCCGCTTGCAGAAATGCAATTTGGTATCTATTGATGTGTCTTAAGACTCAAATGATATATAGAACAAATTTCAAAACGTGTTCAAGGCGTATTCAACGCGTGTGATGCACGTGGCGGGCGCGTGGTCGTCGCGTGTCATCTGAACACGTCCTTCGGCGTCATTCAGTCAGCTCGGCTGAGACCCTGCGCCATTGACTACTGTAAAACAACTCGTTTTTTGGTCAAATCGCACCATTTTCAATTCACTTTAACCTTTTGAAATTTTTTAACGAAATTTACTACAGACGCCAACCCAAGTAAAAGTTGTTATTGCATGGTCGTTTAATTAAATTAATAGTTTAAATTCGTTCCTTTATAAAAAAGGGTAAAGTCAGTAAAATTTTGACACCGACCAAAATAGAAGGAATAAATCGTCGGCGAATTATTAGCCGATAGCAAGTTTGTGGTTTGCGAGGGCTCTAACAATCGTTCCTAAGTCATACCTCCAACTTCTAAAAGTAAACATTCAGAATCAGTACAAAGGAGAGTTCATAATAACCTCGGCACTCCATTCTGTTTTGTAATCATCTACCATTCCCAATTCTGAAACTTTTTTCATCTTTGTACACATCTGTTTCGGCTCTTTGACTGTCGTTTTTCGATTTTCTTGCGTTTAAATTGCATGATTTTACTTTTGGGCGATGTCAGGGGAAAATATTATTTGTTACGTTTTCTGAGATGAAGTTTATTATATTATATATAAATATATATAATATTATATAATATTCCTTATAATTATATATTTTTCTTTAAATAAGTTTATTGAGGATCTCGTAAACCATAGTGTAACATCCTGTTACATGGTTTCTAGGTGCTTAAGGGAAAATCGCGCTGAAATGTCAGTCCGGACTTTTCATTTGAACACGACTATCGCATACATAACAATAGGTACAAAATTAAACACAATGTCACTGTTGTTAGCTGTTCTCCAAAGTAATTTCGTTGTAGGTAGGTAGAGCAAAATAAATAAATATACAAATTAAATGAAACAAACTTCCTAGGTAAGAACAAAATTGTTCCTCTCAATTTGTACATTTATTTCTGTCTAATGCATTTATATTGGGCATTTAAGTCTTTGTAGCACTCTCTGGAGAATTTTAGTGCTAGTTCAGTTTGACAGAGGTCAACCGACTGCAAAGTGACTATTTGTGGATTCAATTCCCGCATCCAATATTTTGTGAGGAATAACCAACAAGTGTTTGTTTGTTTTGGGGATTTGTGGTTTATGACAGACTAGATAGACAATATTTTTCCGTTTGGCATACACTGCGACGCGATTCTAGTTACTAAGTCTGCTAACACTATTATGTTTCAATAGCGTGTCGATATAATCGTAATAGACATTTAATGTCAAAAATATGACATTACATGTCAAATTGGTATTCTCTTAAAGTTAACTATTCTATCGAAACACCACTGTCACACCACTGACTCACTTTGGTATTCTGCTCTAGAATCGTGGCTCAATGGAATCTCGATAGTTGTCAAAACGGTATAATGCTTAGCATCATATACCATGTTGCTAGGCAACACCTGCAACGTATCTATTACCATTCCATTGAGACTTCATAGTGATTCTATTGAGGCTTCCGGCGACTGGGACCGCAACCCACTGGAACTGCGGTCTCGGTTGCCGGATTAATATTTTTAAATATTTTTCTTCCGTCGACTGATACCACTCTTAAAAAAACATAAAAAAACTGTTGTTCAAGTCAAAAACAGTACAGTCAAACGAAAAAACGTTTAAAGTACCTAATCATTAAAGAAAAAACTCTTGCGATGTTATTAAAACTTTAGCAGAATACCAAATAAAGTCACAATCTCGATATAATATCAATAGAGTCTCGATATAATGACAATGGTAAATCCATTAATGCAAAATAGCAGAATAAGGCCCCCCTGATGTTTAATCTCGAAATGGTATCTAAACCATTTACACGCGTGAAGAAAAGAAATTACAAAGTAGCTACGCAACAGTCAATGTTTTTTCGGCGATCTTATCGCGGAGGCCATTTAGCTCGCACTCCCGTTTCCGAAGGCCAAAATCGTTAAAAGTTTAATACCAAAGTGAGAATCTCTAACGTATTCCCGTCTTGCTGTCGGTGATTGGTCGAACAGTGCTGCAAGTGTCTCCGTACGTGATCCGAAAGTTAATCTCGAATATACCTGGGTACAGACAGACACACTACACGTACCATCGAGTATGTAGTAAGTTTTACAATTTTACGTTCAGGTTTTACTGTTGCAACGTGATTGATAAGGTTGTATGGTAAACAGGATTTCGTACCCTTACCAAGACACTTTATGGTGACAGGGGAATTTAAAAGATTTACTGTTGTACTCCCGACCTTTTGTATGCGTGTGTGGTTTATACGGAGTTGTATTTTTTTTAGGTTGTCGTAAAATAAAGTTAGAACAAATAGTAAAATGCTGGACCATCTATCTCATTTACGAGTAGTTGTAAACAAATTAACGTACAATAAGCACACAGTAGTGGTGAGAGAGTAGTTGCAAAACTAACGAAGGAGGGATAGTTTTACGAGTAATGATCACGCACAGGAAGACTCGGTGTGAAATGGGGCTTAACTAGATAAATAGATCAGTGGGGAGTCAAGACGGCAATTTAATTTGATCCCTTATCATTCGTAACGAATGTAATTATCTCGTGTCTAATGGCACTTAGTCTAAAATTAAAGAATACGGTGTTAAATATTGGTTCGCTTGCAATAATAATACCTTGGGGCTAGAAGAGCACTAACACTATTTTTGCGAAACAAAAAAAATTCATACTTCACTATATAGTATAAAATAAAGTCACTTTTCGCCGTCACTATGTCCCTATTTCCCTTTGTAAGCTTAGATCTTTAAAACTACGCAACAGATTTTGATGCGGTTTTTTTAATAGATAGAGTGGAAGGTTTATATGTATTCAAGAGGAAGGTTTATATGTATAATACATGCATAATATAGCCGTGCGAAGCCGGAGCGGGTCGCTAGTAATATTATAAAGCTGAAGAGTTTGTTTGTTTGTTTGAACGCGCTAATCTCTTATCTTTGTACTGACTTTGTAATCTCTTATTTTGTTGCAAATAAATGATATTCTATTCTATTCTAATCTCGGGAACTACTGGTTCGAATTGAAAAAATATTTTTATATTGTTGGATAGTCCATTTATCGAGGAAGGTTCTTTATATCCCGATATTCCCACGGGATCGCGAGTTACGCGGGTGAAACCGCGGAGCGCTGCTAGTTGAAAATAAAATTAATATAGATAGTTATTCGGTTCTTATGTAAATTAAACTCTTTATGCCCTTTTTCCCTAAATAATGCAAACAATTTCAAAACCTATAAAACTTGAAGGGTCTTTAAGCGGCGTATCATGTAGGCCAGCAAACTAGGAGCTTGTCCTATATTAGGTACTAGCTGCCCTCCGCGGTTTCACCCGCGTAACTCCCGATCCCGTGGGAATATCGGGATGTAAGCTATCCTATCTCTCAAGTTGGATCGAACTGCACATGGTGTGCGAATTTTATTATAATCGGTTAAGTGGTTTAGGAGTCCATTGAGGACAAACATTGTGACACGAGATTTATATATATTAAGAAGATATAAAATATATTTTTATCTACTTTCAAGTAAAGGTCTCGGACCACTATATTTGTGCTAAAGTATCCTAGAAACGGCACCTTAATTTGATAAAAATATGTCACCTGTCACGACAAAAGAAGTTCGACAAAGTCAATGTAAATGTCTGTCCAGTTTGGTCATTAGTCGATTGGCACCGCGAGCGGTTCGGACCACGGTGTAAATCGCCCAAGAACTTTTTGTAATGGGGTCGATTCAAACCGAAGTGAGGTCTCTTTTTTGATTGGGTGAATTTGGACAGAGAAGATGTGTAGAGTAGTTATACATCCCTAGTACAACTATGCACAAAATAACAGGAAGAAAATAAAATATTTTATATGTTACTTAAGTCATAAGCTTGCACTATAAAATGATTACGTACCGGTTTAGTAGGGGAAAACCTTAATGCATTTCCTTTTACAAGAAAAGACAAACCTAGTTCCTTTATAAGAATAAGGAAGACAGCCATTGAACATAATTGGGACGCCTAATTAAACAAACATGTTCGTGAGTGGTTCGGGGCTGTTATTCTGCGGTCGGCAAAGCCAGCGTCTAATGGACAAGTGTTTTGAGATCCTCTTTAACCTAAAGATAAAGTAGGTACTACCAACCCATAAGATTAACGGTGAATTATTTTCTTTTTGTTTAATAAAAAATATTAATAATATATAACTTGTGGCGACACTTCACATCGCGTTTAACAGATGGCGCCACTAAGCCGATTGTAGATCCTAGATCGCGCAAGCGAAGTTTTTCTGTAGATAAAGCTGGTGACCCCGAAGTGGATTTTTATTAAATTAATAAATTTCGAAAGTTAGTCTGTGTTTCGAAAGTAAGTATGTCTATATGTGGTACGCTTAAACTACAAAATCAAAGTAGATGGTATTTTGAAACTAAAACAGCTGCTGAAACTATGTATCTGTTTGTTTTCTTTCATAAACTATTAACTATTTAAACGTTTTGAACTCACACGATTCGTATTCATAGTAAATATTATCCCGGGGCTTAATTGCGTACTTTTCTCTCTATGTTTGGACTGTATTACAATAGTCATGGTTGCGAGGAGACTGGAGCAGTGGCGAGCGTTGTCACCTCATCACCTGATAGTTGAGGGTAGTAACCGAGTGTCAGTCGATCAAGTGATTAAGACTCGAAAAATATTCACTATCATTTCTTTATTATCCGACTTTAATTTACCGTTTATTGGTCGTGGTCCGATCGCCGGAGTTCTATCAATCAAACTACGGGCAAATCAAACTGTCTGCAGTTCTATCAATCAAACCATCGTTATAATAACGTCAAATTGTATTAGCTGTGGTTCTATCAATCGGACTATCCTTAAAATAATATCAACTTGTATTGGTAATTATAGTTCTACTGGAAGAGTAAGGCCAAGATAAAATTAAATTAAAAATTTAAAAAACTTGTAATGTACGAGTCATGCCCTTTCATTTGATACCCCACTCGAGCATATCTACTTACATTCTGTTTTTAACCCCCGACGCAAAAACGACGGGGTGTTATAAGTTTGACGTGTCTGTGTGTGTGTGTGTCTGTCTGTGGCATTGTAGCTCCCGAACGGCTGAACCGATTTTGATTTGGTTTCTTTTTAATCCTGACTTTTATCCCCCATAACTTTTAGACGGCTAAACCGATTTCGATCAAACATAGCTAAGAACACTCCCGACTAATTCACCTTTCTACTAAATTAAAATCGGTTCAGCCGTTCGGGAGCTACGATGCCACAGACAGACACACACATAGACACGTCAAACTTATAACACCCCGTCGGCGTCGTTTTTGCGTCAGGGGTTAATTATTTTTAACCATGTAACTACTTTTAATTATTAAATTTAGTAAACTAGAATAGAATTTCCATTATTTACGTAAAATTTAGATTAAATCTGGTTTTACGTGGGTCCAACCGTTGTGCACATAATACAATATAAGAGTGAATTTCTGCTTTAAAAAAATACGTTTTGAAGAAAACAATACACAATTTTATTGATAAAACAACGTTTTGATGCCATAACAGGAACATTAAGTTTGTAGCTGAGACTGTTTATCTTTACTGAGTACCAGTAAATATTAAGCTTTCGTTCGCACCTGCTTGGGATAGAATGTCTGGAAAAGTGGGTTAAATAAAATTTATATTAACGTTTCAATTGTCAGGAAAATAACATGAGAACATTATTTTGTTTTATAACGTAACATTAAAAAAAAGTAAAACATAAATGGTGTTGGTAATTCTCACCTTGGGGATTTAAAAATGTCATAATTTGTTACAACAAAATAAATTCCACAATACGAACTCTATGGAGGTCAAAGGTAATGAAAAATTTACGTCTATAATTCAGTACCGATATCTCTTTCAAATTCACACATATTTTTTGTCCATATAAAAAACAACGGTACCAAAAATAATCATATTCTCCTCGTATAAGTGTTTACATCTTACATCTATTGTTACTTTCTGGTTTGTCTTGACGTCTAAAATTTGGTAGAAAAGCAACCGGGAGCAAGCGTTTAAAAGCCTATAAGTCCCTCTAAAATTACCTTAACACAGCACAATATTAAGTTTGTCCCTGAAATCTTACAGCGTCATCTTACCTAATTTGTCTTTGTTCAAAATTTCTCTAAAAAAAATTAAGCCCGAGTCATTGGTGGAAAATGAAAAAGGCACGCCTTTACGATTTCCATTAACATCGAGTAACGGTGAAAAGAGACCACAAACTATTCTATCGACCGATCGACCATTTACTTTAAAGTGAACAAAACAAACAAAAAACCGGCCAAGTGCTTCAAGGGCTACGCGCAACGTAGGGTTCCGAAGGTCTTACTGCCTGTTTTATACAACAAACAACTCCATCTAATTATTTTTCCATGAAAATAAGTTCGAGATTTTGCTTTCCACTTCTCAAAGTACATTTTATAAGTTAGTCGCCTATTACTTACTAACTATTAAAGTCTACTTAGCTGTTTTGTAAAAACAACCATTCAGGTAGAAGCAATCCATTTAGCTGGTAGAAGACTCTTGACACTTGCCTCTAACAAAAAAAAAACACTTTATAGTTTAATATTTTGGAACCAGATCTCAAGACATGGCGAAGCTATAAGGGAAGGTTCATATCTGATGGAACATGCATCGCGTATTATCGGTCGCGTAACGCCAGAAACAGACAAATGTATTAAACACTTGAACTGTACGCTCGACGCACTTACATATGTATCATCGGCTGAGTGTGAACGGTCAAGTGTTTTTCTATACATTTGTCTGTTCTGGCATTACGCGACCGATAATACGCGACGCATTTTCCGTCAGATATGAACCCTCCCTAAGGGCGCGTTCAGACGACACGCGTTGACCACGCGCCCACCACGCGCATCATACGCGTTGATTTGTTCTATATTCTCAAATAACATATAGAAATTTGTTCTATATGTTATTTGAGTCTTATGACACATCAATAGATCTCAAATTGTATTTATCAAGTCCACCCGCTCACGCCACGCGCTTGCCCCGCGCCCGCCACGCGCACGCTTGCAGAAATGCAATTTGAGATCTATTGATGTGACATAAGACTCAAATTATGTATAGAACAAATTTCAGAGCGTGTTCAACGCGTGGTCAACGCGTGTGATGAGCGTGGCGGGCGCGTGGTCAACGCGTGTCATCTGAACACGCCAAGAGTTCCTTGTTAGGACAACTTAAAAACGTCTGCGTTTGAATAGAGCAGTCGGGGAGCTATCGACCGATAAGAAGTGTTTAGTCTGCTTTTATTAACATTGAGTAACGCGCCGAAAGGCCCGGAGCTCCAATAAATCAATCTTCGACTAGACAGACCGTTCCCAAATCGCTACGAGAATACAACGGTATTATATTTTGCAATACGATAGTATTCTGGTATAACATTGTTGCCGACTGTGTCGATCATTGAAAAACAATTAGGGACTGTTCATGTTCTCTGTCAATTCAAGTTTTCGTGATTCGAATTGTTTTGTGTCTTGTATTAGAAATGTTGATAATTACTTAATCAAAAATAACTAAACATGTTTTATTCGTAAGGTACTTAATAAACGATTACAAACTTACCTACGAATAGAACAGACACACCAGTTTGGCCTGAAAAAAAAATTAAGCAGGAAAATCAAACATAGGTATTTTGAAATAAAAACTAGTAGGTCTGCAAATAGTAGACCTCGCTAGCACAATCTTTGAGGAGTTTTGTCACGACAAGTTAAATATTAAATAAATATTGCAGGACATTCCACACATTGCCATCCAGCCAAAAGCTAAGTAACTAGACTTGTGTTATGGATGCTAGACAACGGATATACTACTTAAGTATATGCTTTTATTTTGTAAATTTATACTTAAAATACATAGAAACAACCAGACCACAGACAAATATCTAAGCATAAATAAGTACTTGTTTGAGGCGGGAATCGACCCCGCAACCCTGTGTTTGGCAGTCCGGCATGGTGACCATTGTGCCAACTGGGTCGTCAAATAGAACAGGCACACCAGTTTGGTCTGAAAAAAAAATTAAGCAGGAAAATCAAACATAAGTATTTTGAAATTGATGTAAGTTTTTCCCTAATAAAAACTAGTAGGTCTGCAAATAGTAGACATCGCTAGCACAATATTTGAGGAGTTTTGTCACGACAAGTTAAATATTAAATAAATATTGCAGGACATTCCACACATTGCCATCCAGCCAAAAGCTAAGTAACTAGACTTGTGTTATGGATGCTAGACAACGGATATACTACTTAAGTATATGCTTTTATTTTGTAAATTTAAACTTAAAATACATAGAAACAACCAGACCACAGACGAATATCTAAGCATAAATAAGTACTTGTTTGAGGCGGGAATCGACCCCGCAACCCTGTGTTTGGCAGTCCAGCATGGTGACCATTGTGCCAAATGGGTCGTCTGTCCAGGTGCCCCATTAACCCCTACCTATAGGTAGCGCCGAATCCGAGTTAGGTAAATTTAGCCAGACTTGACGCTTGCAAGCTTCAGTCGCTTGATAAATGCACAGTGAAACCTTTAGCTACGTTACGATTACCGAATTGTATGTAAATTATAAACTCTACCTTCTTAACGACCCAGTTGGCACAATGGTCACCTTGCCGGACTGCCAAACACAGGGTTGCGCGTTCCATTCCCACCTCAGACAAGTATTTATGCTTAGAAATATCTGTCTGTGGTCTGGTTGTTTCTATGTATTACAAGTATATATTTACAAAAGAAAACTGTATAAGTTGTATATCCGTTGTCTAGCACCCATAACACAAGTCTAGTTACTTAGCATGGGGCTATAGATGGCGATGTGTGAAATGTCCTGCTTTTTTTTGTATAATATAGCACATAAAAACAAAGCAACGGAGGCCTAGCAAGTACCTAACAAAAAATCCAGATATGCCGCACTCGCCAACAGTGTTTGAGCACCTATCCAATTAGGGGTTTTTCAATACATTCCTCTGAGAACCACTCGACACGCGACGACACAAATTGTTTTGGCCAAATTGTCTTCCCGTTTTTATGTATTCAGACAGATTGTATTTATAATAATGAGATCTCGTATCGTTTTGTTTAATAGACGTTAAAATGAATTGATTACGTTTATATCGAATCTTTATTTTTATTTAGAAACAATGGTTTTTTTACTCTTTGTTTATAAAGTCTTATCGATTTTTAGAAAATCCAAGAATTGTTGTACTTAGTTTTAAAGTAAGTAGAAGCTCTTTTTGAACTATATGAAAATGCCAAAACATAGATAAGATAAGGAAATGTCTATTACGCATTTACCTTTTTTTTAGGTGGAGAAATGCAGCCTTATGCACCGTTCCGTTACTTCCGGGGGAGGCTTCAGATGTTGGGCAGCCAGGGGTATACCCACCAGCCACCGGTTCCTAATGCGCTTTGATGTTGGGGACGCAGGGAGGCGTGAACATTCTTCTACGGCCCCAACAGCGCTGGTCTCAAAAAAACCCCATCTTCATACGGAGTTAAAGCTCCATAATCTCCTCATAGGCTGACTCTTTACTCATACTCGGGCCACTCGCGCCCAACGAAACCTCATTGTTCAAAATAGGTTCATTCGTTTTATAGATATGAGGGAATCTTTAGATTGTAGTAGGTTGAACAAATGTATGAAAAAATACATAAAATAATGGTATTGGCCTAGTTCTAGATACCTCGAGTTTCAGACTGCAGGTCGTGAGTTCGAATCGAAGCGACCCAACTAAAAAGGTCTAGTTGCAAAAAACGCGTATACAACAACAAGTACACAGTGGGTAAAAGTATAACTCTCCCGCAATCGCATAAAAAGAAGTAATTTCTTGATTGAAAAAAAGGTTCACAACAAATCCAATTAAACATGTAATCCATTCGGATTGAGACGGGTATGTTTTTAATTAAAAGAGTAGTTGCAGACTCCATTGAAGTATTAAATGAAGTAGGCATTTCAATTAATGTACTTATTCGAGTTTCGATTACCTAATTCTAAGTGTGTTGCTTGAGGGTTTGACCTTTTTGTAATTGAATTAAGGTTTTCCGTACTTAGACAATGGATCTGATTTTGATAGTTTCTTCAAGCTGGTTTCGGGGTCGGTAGGTATATAGGACCTTTGAGACAAATAGCTAGTCAGAAAAATGTGACGCGTGAGCACTGAAATAAAGCATTGCACTACTTTTCAACGTCAGAAAAAGAATGAAATGACAGACACGATAGAGCTATTCGTTTCAGAGACTTACTTTGAAACGGTGTAGATTAAAATTATTTTCATTTTTAATCTATATCTATACTTTACTTATTATTTATTTAATATTGTAAAGAGAAAAGATTTTTTTGTTTGTAACTAATAGGCTTCGAAACTACTGGACCAACTTTGATGGAACTTAGTAGGTATAAAGCTAAATTAATTCAGGCTATTTTTATCCAGATATTCCCACGAGATCGGGAGTTACGCAGGTGAAACCGTAATAAATAATGCGTTTATTTCTTTATAAGAAACATTTGTTGACCTTCCTAGAACGAATAGTTCACAAGTTCACATATAATGCTTCTAAACTAACCGAACTAAACTACTAGTACGGGTTACTGTTTTCCAGTATTTGTTATGACAAATGTACTAGCTAACTGGTTATTTTACCACAAGTAAGCAAGTTCATAATCTCAAGGCGCACCACGATTTCTAGCGGTTGGGTCAGGTTAGTTTGAAATATTACTCCCATTAACAAGAATTATAAGTTAGACTTGTTTAAGGTCACTTTAATTTGTGAAATATGAGGTTTGCTATACAGTTAAGTCGACCGTTTTCATAAGTAAATTAACTTCTATTTTATTAAGTTACGTTTTTACGTAAAACTTGGTTCTAACAGTAAAATAGGTCATTTGAAAAAAATCAAATCCGGATATGACGTCATAAATACATCATAATATGTAAAGGACATAAAGAGAAAAGAGGATGTAGCTAATCTAACCTACAGTGTGCTGTTTAATGTTTAAATTTTGTTTATAGTGTGATATTTGTATTTTTTTTTGTATTTTTGTTATTTTTGTGTTTTGTAATTTTAATTAATTAATTTTACCTACAAAGTTGGATTAGCTACATCTGTCAGAATTCTGTCGACTTGTCGAAAGATGAGAATTACGACGATTCACGAATAAAGTCTGCATTTCTTATTCAGCCAATCCTATTTTATTTACATCTTATTTACCTAATCTAATAACACTCGAAAGACAATAATTTATAGACAATTTATCTCCAAACTAAATGAATATAATGTGATATAATATAATATGAATATAATAATAAATACTTACCTAAGCTAAATAATTTGTTGCTAACTCCAAACCTGACAACTGCAAACGACCAAGCAATAAAAAACTCAGAAAAAAAAAACACTTTTCACCGCCATAAAAGTTAATCATTCAAAATTACAAACCACCGCTTAACAGTCCCTGATTTATTAGCCACGTTAAATATCTGACAGGAATTCTAGCATCGATGTTTCAACAAAAGTTAAGGGCGAATACAAATTAAAAATCACCTGTAATACAACATCAATTTTGTCATCACCATTATCAGCCCAGGACGTCCACTGTTGAACATAGGATTCCATCAAAGGCTTCTAGAGTAGGGAATGCAATCTCTCAAAAAAAAGATCGAAATCTCGCGATAACGAGATCTCGACCTTTTTTAGCGAGATTAATCTCGGACGAGATCTCGCGAGTTTAACGAGATTGCACTCGAGCATAAAAACGTCTGTCGTGTTGGTTTCGTTATTAATCTGTAATATCTAATAAGTTTCATTTTTATTGACTTGTTGTTTTGTTTGTAATGAATTAGCGACACGCCCCGGCTTCGCACGGCTATATTATGCATGTATTATACATATAAACCTTCCTCTTTAATCACTCTATTCAGACTCTATCTATTAAAAAAACTGCACCAAAATCCGTTGCGTAGTTTTAATAGGGATTTAAGGACATAGAGACAGAGAAAGCGACTTTGTTTTATAGTATGTAGTGATAGTGATAGTGAAGAACTATTTATTACTAAAAGATGTTTGTTTGAAATTAGAAGAGAAGACTGGTTGTTTCTTTCATTTGTTATCTGATAGATATGTACGTCAAAGTTTACTAAGAAGTTTATCAAAAAAATATCGACAGATACGTCAAAAAGACGTTAAACAATGTTTATGCGTAAAAGTATATTAAAAAAAATCGTGAAAATAAATGTTTATCGTATAATACTTATAATTTTTATTACATTTTCCCAATTTATTCAAATATTGTGATTATTTGCAAAAAAAAAGCCAATCTCGCGAGATCTCGAAATTTGCGAGATCTCGCAGTATTGTTATTCATAAACTCGCGAGATCACACTTGAGCCCCAATCTCGCGAGATTTGCATTCCCTATTCCATGCTCTATGCGTCTAACGACTTCCCGCGACTTTAATTAGGTCGTCCATCTAGTCGGAGAAGGACTTTTCGGGCCCAATGGCCATCAGTTCTATAAGCGACATGCCCACTGCCACAATTTGGCGTAACAAAAACTGTAATGTTCCAAAAGATGTTTCTTGTTGTAACAAAGTCATAAACATAGTAAAACAACGCGTGTTACAAAGCATTCGATACAACGTTACATTACAGTGAACTGCTCTTTTCATGTTACCCCGTAGACAGTCGCGTTTGCAAACAAAATACTTGTAGATGATTTATTGAAGGCTCGAACCATTGCGGCGCGATTCTCTCGCACGAGCTAAATATCAATGACAGTAAGAAAGATTTATTATGTTTCGCAAGTAAGAGGAGCAAGTTGCGCTGCACTCGTCTGCCGATAACTTTGAAGAAGACTTGGTGTCTAAGTGCCTTCGATTTGAACACTTTATGTTAAAAAGTTTTCTCTAACTTTTGATAAATGATGAGCTCTATATATTTTTTTTGTTTTATGGGTTGTTACTATTGTAATTCTTATAATATTGCTCTTGTATGTGCAAGTACATACAACCTACTTCTTTTTAAAAACTATATTGGGTGAATGTAAAAAAAGTGTAAAGTAGGTATATGTTTACCTGTCTCCTGTTTATTACAACTAATTTTTTTTTAAATCAATCGATTTCAACCGATATGCGCCAACCCCAAATAAATGCAGGTACAAGAAGTTATTCATATAAATAAAAATAAAAAATATTGCAGGACGTTCCACACATCGCCATCTAGCCCCAAGCTAAGTAACTAGACTTGTATTATGGGTGCTAGAAGACTGATACTTACTTATATACTTTTATATAAATATCTAAGCATAAGTACTTGTCTGACCATGTGCCAACTGGGTCGTCATATGATACTAAACATTTGATATTTACTACAGATTTTGTTTTAAACTAGCGACCTGGCTGACGGAAACGGCTGAATTATGCATGTATTATATCTAAAAACCTTCCTCTGTAATCACTCTATCTATTAAAAAAAAACCGTATCAAAATCCGTTGCGTAGTTTTAAAGATCTAAGCATACATAGGGACATAGGGACGACGAAAAGTGACTTAATTTTATACTAGCGACCCGCTCCGGCTTCGCACGGCTATATTATGAATGTATTATACATATAAACCTTCCTCTTGAATCACTCTATCTATTTAAAAAAACCGCATCAAAATCCGTTGCGTAGTTTTAAAGATTTAAGCATATAATTATAGGGACATAGGGACAGAGAAAGCGACTTTGTTTTATACTATGTAGTGAAGTGATAGTGACTATGTAGTGATAATTCACTAAGTAGGTAAAGATTTCTTTTACGTAAGTAACATAAAGATACTCTGAGCTGTTGTAAGTTCCATAGTACTTTCAGAAACCAATACGGATATGGAAATTCTGTGGTAGAAGTAAACCTCGATTCAAAATATAAACATTACCTCGAAAAAGGTAGCAAGGGAAAATTTTCCATTGGATTTAACGATAATTACAGGCTCTACCCTCAATCCTGAACCAGCGATTCTGTTAAACTATTTCTTTATTTAAATACGAGTAGATAATTAAGATTACAATTAAGATTAGTCCGCACCTTTTCTATACAGAGGGCAGATAGGGGCATTACCTTTATGTAGAGCTTTAGGTACCTAGTAAATAGTGTTATCGAGGAGTGATTCTGTTTTATGGCAGGTCATATAACTAAGAATATTGTTAATCGAATTTTGATAACACTTTGTCATTAATATAAAGTTAGTTTCTTATTCTTCTCGTATAATCTCTGGTCAAAGCCAAGATCTCTGTTAGCAGTCGTTAGCCTTTAGAGAAACCTAAAAACTGTCACAATCTATCTTTTCTATTCATCATCATCATATCAGCCCATACACGTCCATTGCTGGACATAGGCCTCCCTCATACGACGCCACAAACAGCGGTCCTAAGCCGCCTCCATCCACCGACTACCAACGACCGCTACAATGTCGTCGGTTCACCGGGCAGCTGGTCTCCCAACACTCCGTTTCGCGTTGCTTTGCGGCCGCCACTCGAGAACCTTTACTCCCCAGCGGTTGTCAATTCTGCGAGCTAATATATATCTTTTATCTTTTCTATTATATAGGTATAAGAATGAATTACTGAATGTGTTGCTAAGCGCAAATCTCGAGAACAGCGGAACCGATTTCGCTAATTCTTTTTTGTTGTGTTTGTTATTGTCAGGAGAAGTTTCTTATGAGAGAAAAAATTAAGAAAATTGCGTAGCAAATTATTACGCGGGTGAAACCATGGGGCGCACCTAGTTACTAATAATTGTCAGAGATAGTAACTACGATCAAGAACGGAGGCGCTCCAGAATATATTTAGATAATGTGAAACTGTTAATCGGTAAGCCATCGAAATAATGACCGAGTTGAGTATGAATATTTTACTTATTGTAAGTAACTAATTGGAGACAAATAAGTCGCGGGTTTCATTACGATGATTTTCTTTATTTTTAGAGTAGCGAACTTTTGATCGGTCGGTCGCGATTTGAACTTACGACCTTCAGAATGAAAGTCGAGGTATGTACCACTAGGCTAACACCACTCAATTTCGGAATCGGGACGACCAAGTTGGCTCAATGGTCAACATGCCGGACTGCCAAACCCAGGGTTGCGGGTTCGCTTTCCGCCTCATACAAGTATTTATGCTTAGATGCTTGTCTGTGGTCTGGTTGTTTCTATGTATTACAAGTATATATTTACAAAAGAAAATTATATAAGTAGTATATCCATTATCTAGCACCCATAACACAAGTCTAGTTACTTAGCTTGGGGCTGGATGGCGATGTGTGGAATGTCCCGCAATATTTTTTTTTAAATTATTTATCTAGCGACCCGTCCCGGATAAAATACCGTTGCGTAGTTTCAAAGATTTAAGCATACATAGGGATAGATATAGAGACAGAGAAAGCAACTTTGTTTTATACTATGTATGTAGTGATTTCAAGCTTAATAGTGGGCGTAAATCCTGAGTAATGTCTTAATGTTAAAAAATATCAAAAGGGGATTTATTTCAATTATTGAGAACTAGCGACCCGCCCGGCTTCGCACGGCTATATTATGCATGTATTATACATATAAACCTTCCTCTTGAATCAGTCTATCTATTAAAAAAACCCCATCAAAATTCGTTGCGTAGTTTTAAAGATTTAAGCAGTCAAAGGGAAATAGGGACAGAAAAAGCGACTTTGTTTTATACTATGTAGTGATCTAGCACCCATAACACAAGTCTAGTTACTTAGCTTGGGGCTGGATGGGCGATATGTGGAATATCCTGCAATATTTATTTATTTATTCATTTTAATTTTAATCTTAATAGTGGGCGTAAATCCTGAGTAATGTCTCAACGTTGAATAAATCAAAAGGGGATTTATTTCAATTATTGAGAATAACACGAAAACAGGGCTGCTACAAAATACTGTGCGATATTAATGAAAAAACTTTCGTATATTTCAATTAGGGTCCTTCCGAAGACTGTAATTTGCCGACGTTAACGAGTTAAATTTTATCGAAAATTAATTGCGACATCTTCATTGAAAAGTTTCGTCCAAGTTTGATGCCTAAATTTTGTTGGTAACTTTGACAATACACTGTATCTACCGTGAAACTCAAGAGTGACTGAGTGGCTGTTACATAGAACCTTAAGCAAATTTTCTCTTCAATCAGCCAAGAAACCTTGGCCCAAAACATTATTAAGAAAGTTGGTATCTCGTTTTGCTGCTGACTTTAATTTACTTTGAATCCAAATAAAGTTTTCGAGAGACGGTTCTAAAATGAACTAAACTTTATGACGAATAACTTAGGTACTTAGTTGTATATTTTATATACTTAGTACATAAAGGTCACTCTATAAAAAACATAATTACTTGACTAAAAATCAAATTAATGGGTTTTGTGTGTTCAGTAAATAACATAGTTTTTCAAATACAGTGTCAAAATCAGTGTTCTCCATTTCTATAGACATTTAGGTGGTGTTTTGCGTTTCCACTCCAAAATTAGTAGGTGGTTAAAAACAATATAATGGTAAGGAAAAAATATATTTATGTATGTACCTAAAGAAAAAACAAAACTCAATTTTTAATTGCTTTCAAAGACGACGTTATCACGTAAAATTATCGTTCGAGAGACAACCTTTTTAAAAGAAGAAAAAAGGTACCAACAAAGAGTTTTAAGCCAGCAAGGCTTAAAACTTTTTGATGGTACCTTTTTTCTATACATCAAAACAGTATAACCCAGATAAATTGTCAAATCTGACGACCCAGTTGGCACAATGGTCACCATGCCGGACTGCCAAACACAGGGTTGCGGGTTCGATTCCCGCCTCAGACAATTATTTATGCTTAGATATTTGTCTGTGGTCTGGGTGTCTGTATGTATATTAAGTATATATTTACAAAAGAAAAGTATATAAGTAGTATATCCGTTGTCTAGCACCCATAACAAGTCTAGTTACTTAGCTTGGGGCTAGATGGCGATGTGTGGAATGTCCTGCAATATTTATTAATTTATTTAAATTAAGAATGTTTCATCTACCTAATATGTAATTAGCAGTAAGATACGTATTTAACTTATCGGGATAACGTATAATTTTACCATTAGTTGGATTTTTTTTATCGCACGCGTGTATAATACGTTGCATTATGAGCCTAAAAGCGGTTTAATAAGATCCACTTTATGAGCAACTGTGATAAAATAGTACATTGCGATACAAGTGTGGAAAGTTGATCATTCCATAGAGGCGGTTTATGACGCGCGAGCGGAACGCGAGCGTGGCAAAAGCTGAGATGCAATGATCAATCCACACGTGTCTCGTACGACGTTTTTTATCACAGTTGCGAATAAAAAAAAAGACTTGTTAAAATAATAAAAAGTTTTTAAGTATTTTAGGTTATGTTTACTATTTTTTGTTAATTACACTCCCGAAAGGCTAGGCAAAAGACTTTTAACCTATACAACCTCGTCTGACATACAATATTTTTTTAGGGTTTTTTTCATTTGTTTTTGCGTCGGCGGTTAAAAACAGAATATAATGGTAAGGAAAAAATACATTTATGTAGGTACTTACCTAAAGAAAAAACAAAATAAAAACAAAACTTAATTTTTTATTATTTTCAAAGACGTTATCACGTAAAATTATCGTTCGATAACAGACTTTAGAGATAACCTTTTGAAAAGAATAAAAAAGGTACCAACAAAGAGTTTTAAGCCAGCAAGACTTAAAAACTCTTTGATGGTACCTTTTTTACATCAAAACAGTATAACGTAAGATAAATTAAGATAAATGAAGAATGTTTCATCTACCTAATATGTCATCAGCAGTACCTAAGATACGTATTTGACTTATCGGGATAGCGTATTATTTTAGCACTAGTTGGATTTTTTTTTTATCGCACGCGTGTATAATACGTTGCATTATGAGCCTAAAAGCGGTTAATAAGATCCACTTTATGAGCAACTATGATAAAAAATAATATATTAAATAAAGTATACATGTTGTCAAAATCTAATGAATTAATTAGTATTGAGGTAGGTGTTCAATTTATATAGGTACTTACATTAAATTAAATTTATATAATTTCTAGTGATGTACTTAAATATTTTTATTCAGTTTTCAGCAGCAGTTTATTCCTAAGAAAAATAATGAATGAGATAAATACTTAGTAAAGCTACTGATACCGATTATAGGTAGGTACTTCATATACCTACTTAGAATCTAAGTTGTTCCGTTCTTTTTAATATACAGGGTGTCCAAGAAAATGCAACTGCTGCGCATGGAGGTGGTAGACCTTGGTACCCCTCAGCTATAAAAAAAGTTTCAATTGAAAAAAGGGTTCCGTTTACGAGATATGTAAGTTCAAAGTTTTCATTTTTTCGTCATACTTTTTGAATAAATCTGGTTGAAACATATCATGCAAACGGAACTTAATTCAAAACATTTTTTTATTTTTCAAAATTCCCATTAGATTTTGAAAAAAACACAAATTTACGCCGCAAAAGCAAGGTGCGTATCGCCTTAACAACATCGATCAGCTGATTAGGCCTTCCGAGCATTGCACTATTCATGTAAAGAATACCGACAAAAGGGGATGTATTAAGGTAGGAAAAATGTTGCTGTTAGTTTTAAAATTAGATACATTTCGATTCAGCTCTGTTTGTTTTAATTGTTATTTTGGTACCGATTAGGTTCATTACCATGGGCCATATGCCACAACTAAAAACACCGGATTAACCTTTGAGGAATTAACATAAGTACCTATGAAAATTAGAATCTCATTTAAAAAAATACGGAATTTCTTGATTCAGTCGCCGCGCCCAAAGCCCGCGGTAAAAGCTATGCAATAGCTTAAAAGTTAAGACACTTGACACTCTTTTGTAAATGATAGATCATAATCTCCATCGGAGAAGAAAAACTTCCGGTTAAAGTCCTTTACTAAGACTGGTCAAAGTTTTCCCCTGGTCTGTTGCCTTTGATCAGGAACAACAATAAGATTGGAGCGCCATCTATTAAAACCATGGTTTTCTTTTAGACGAAAAAAAATGTAAGTAGGTAATTTTAATCGCAATCAAAATTCGGCCCTGTGTTTTATTTGGCGGGCGCGGGCGCGCGGCTTCCTTTGAGCGAAAGGCGACGGACGGCGGACGGTTTCGTTTTGAAATAGTGTTTCCGAACTATCGACAGTTTGATTATCGATATTTTTTATTCAAAAACACTGATAGTATCCGATAGCACCAAAGTATCGATACTTTCGATAGCTTAGAGTGAAGCAATATTATTGATTGAGAACAATACTATCGATGGTATCGATAGTATTGTTACTATCGATAGTATTGTTGCTCACGAAGAATAAACTATCGATAGTATAGCCTCATTCTGAACTATCGATATTATCGATAAGCCTATCGATATTACTGCTGTTGATGACTATCGATAAACTATTGAAAAACTATCGATACTATCGAACTTTCTATTGATCGACAACACTATTTTGAACACGCAACGACCGCGCCGCCCGCGCCGCGCGGCTCAACCGTTTTTGTTTTTATGTCAGTGTATTCCGGGATATTGGAGTGACAAGTGCGAATTATTATTAAGTACCTACCGTATTTAGACTTCTACCGCGTGTGGTGACAGTTACCCAGTTAGTTTACGTGGTGCTTTCCATAATACCTTTTTTTAGGTTTACCAACGTCCAAAACACGGACATAGTGTTAGCCTACCTACGGCATGGCTTGTGGTAACCGTCTGTACTTACTTCGATTACTTTGGACTTCGAAGTGATACTCACGGGCCATCAGATGACAGAGTACTAAGAGAATACTAAGAGTGGTTCAAAGGTTGCGAGATTTTGGAAGTTTTACTTCCTGCGCAAGTGATTCCGGTGGGGTACAGAATCCACTTATTCAAACTCACAATAGCCTTCGACAAATTACTTACGAAGTGAGACTATGCAAATTTTGCCTCGCGTGCACCGCACGAAGAGCTCGTGCATGCATTGCTGTGCTGCTAGGACAAAACTTTGAACATTTACCGAGAAATTAATAAACAGCAGTAAGTAATAGTGGGTGAAAAAAAAATTCAGTGTTCCTAATTTGTGGTGTTATTAAAAATAACACAAGTGAAATCTTAAGAGTACCTACCTAATTTGTGGTGTAATCAATGTAACACAAGTGAAATCTTAAGGGAGTGGCCAATACCTACTGCTATGGAAAATCTACTACGGCAATGTTTATCAAAAGGTCAGTGGATTCACTTTCATTATTGCAAACACAAACTACTCGTCGAAGTCGGGTAACAACCTCACAAAAATGTGCTTCTTATTTTAGACAAGGACAAACGATTAAAAAACTGATATACCTACACACACAGTGCGCTCGCGCTACAAAGTAAATACCTACCTACCTATTCGCGATGCGCTCAGCTGTTTAATACCTACATGATACCTGTTAAGGCAAAGCGCGTTTGACACGTATAGTTTAAACTAACACATCTCGTAAACGGAACCCTTTTTCCAATTGAAACTTTTTTTAATAGCTGAGGGGTACCAAGGTCTACCACCTCCATGCGCAGCAGTTGCATTTTCTTGGACACCCTGTATACAGCAGTCTATAATAGTGTCTAATTATAGGACTGAACTTTTCAGTTGGATTTTTTTCGGTCACAGTTCAGTAATTGTTAATTATTTTTTAACTGACTTCAAAAAAGGAGGAGGTTCTCAATTCATCGCGTATATATATTTTTTTGATGTCGTTTTTTTAATTTAAAAAAAAATTATATAGACTTCAGAATCAGTTCAATTAGATTTACTAAAGTTTCATAATCACCAACTGCCCATTTTATAATGACTTTCAAAATAAATTTAAGTTTTATAAATTAGCTAGGTATAATATATTACATTCATGAAATTAACTTAAACACCTAAAAATCCTGTGACCGTACTATTCCACTGATCACTACTTTCGCCCTTTTTTTCCACGAACAATCAACTTTACACAGGTCGTGTTATTATTATTTTAACTATTCAAGCTTTTACGGTTGTACATGACAAGCAATTTATTATTTACAACTGGTTGTTAAATCACCTGACCCAGTTGTGATTGTAGGGTTTTAATGTCGAAACCCTAATAATAGAGATTTATTAAAAAAAAAAATGGTTGTCTGTGAAGTCGGTTTTCGGACGATAATTTTACGTGTTAACGTTATAAGAAACCGAGGTTTTTTTGACATGACATAACACAATGGGAACGTGACACTTTTTTGTGAATGCAGGTGTTCCATCAATTTATTTAGACGTTATCACGTTAAAAATTATCTGTGATTTGTAACTTGGTCTATCTATACAGGGGGCAATTTTTGAAATGGGCCTTCTGGGTCAATTTCTAAACTGTAAAAGATAAAATCTTGAAAGGAGTGGAGTGCCCGATTTTGTCAAAAATTAAATGGAATTATTTTTCTATTTTTCTTATATTTTTTTTATCTGGAGATCGGGACAGATCTAGGAAAATAGATAAAGCCTTTGCCTAGAAGTGGAACACAACAGGCTAGGTAAAAATCATAACTAAGTAACAAACCAGTTAATTTTGTAAAAAATATCACCTATAGTTTTGTATCAATTGAAAGTGTTGGTGATAAAGATAAATAAAATAAATATTACAGGACAGTCCACACATCGCCATCTAGCCCCAAGCGAAGTAACTAGACTTGTGTTATGGGTGCTAGATAACGGATATACTACTTATATACTTTTCTTTTGTAAATATATACTTATAATACATAAAAACAACCAGACTATAGACAAATATCTAAGCATAAATACTTGTCTGAGGTGGGAATTGAACCCGCAACCCTGTGTTTGGCAGTCCGGCATGGTGACCTTTGCGCCAACTGGGTCGTCAATTCAATCAGATCAATTTTATTCCGCCATCGAAGGAAAAAGCTTTTTTGTAGTCTTCTGTAGTTTTCATACTTATATCCTTAAAAACACAGACAGACGGACAAGAAAGTGATCCTTTTCTACCTTTTGAGATACGGAACCCTAAAACGATGTGAGGAACTGCAGCCCTTAAGACGTTAAACAAGAATGATTAAATAATATCAAACTAATTAAATAATATCAACCTAGTGGTTATTGAACTGAGATTACCGGTTAAGGGGGGTCCATACGCCAACGACCTTGGTACACAGCCTACTAAATAGTAACTACTGGCGCCGGTCGCCTTCGTTGGTGAAAATTGTTGATTATTACGAATGTGTTTTGTTTTTCTCAAAAGTGCTGAGATGAAATTGTAGGTGAGATTTTTACCGACAATTTGGTGTGATTTTGAGCCAAAAAATTCTTATAGTTTTGAAACTATCCTAAAATAAAGAATTAAAACTAGTCTAGCTTTGAAATGACAAAGAATTTTCGCCTCAAAATTACCCCAAAATATTGGTAAAAATTTCACCTACAATTCTATCTCAGCACTTTTGAGAAAAACAAAACACATTCGTTGCAATCAACAATATTAGTTGTAAGCGACGGGTATTTCTGGCGCCTTGCGTTTGGCTGCATGAGCAGCCTTAAATGCATTTAGCTAGTATTTAGCTAAATATGTTTAAGCATAGTCTCATGCAAGCCGCCCTTAATATTTAATTGTAGATAGCTATTTCAAGTGGAACTGTCTTTTAACCTAAGGACAAAATTACAGGTTTGATTTGTTAATGACGATCATTTAATTCTTTTATTTGGTTTCAAATTGAGCTATCTATCCTCCGATTTAAAGTACGTAGTCTACATTTGTCCTTAGAATTGCCTTAATATCAAATATATCGAGTAAAACGACATAAACGAGCAAATAATCATGTAACAGTTCGTTTACGTGTGTGGGAAAATATGGTAAGGAGATATATGATTCTGTTACCACAACAGGAAAATATGGTTTTTGTCTGCGGTTCGAAGCACAATATGAAACAATAAAGGGTCTTTAGATGTTCGATTTGATATAGATTACAAAAAGTTAGAACTGCAATATGTATACCGATATGGGAAATGCGTTTACTTGTAAGCTTGGTTAGTATGGGTTTACAATCCCAAAAATGTAGCTTTCCCGCTTCCACTCGTGGGTTCAAGGAGTCTGTATGTGTGAGAGGGTCGCGTTGTGTGGAGATAGAGTCGCGAGCTCGGGATCGCTGTGTGCGTGATCGGTCCGGGTCGCCGCGTAGCCCCCGCCAGTAGCGAGCCGTTCGTAGCGGCATTACTACGTACCCCGTAGTACCGCTTGTAGCGCTACGACTCCACCTGCTACGGACAATAGACCCGGCGGCGAAACGCGATTGTTTTCATTTTTTTTTCATTCAAATGTGAATAAGTCTTTGTTCATTCAGAGTCGTAGACGGTTCAAATCACTCAAAAGACTGTTGCCTAAATTGTGAACATTAAAATTTAATTCTGTGCAATTTCATAATAATGTAAAATAATAGGACATTACTGTGTTTTGATCGGAACATGACATCTGTTATTGTAAGCTGAGTGATTGTGTAATTCATTTGGACAACGACAAGTTAACATGGAATTTGTTTTGTTTGGAACAATCAATTAGCATCGGAGGTAATGTATAATATGTTACTAATACCTATTTGTTAATATAATTACCTACTGTTTGTTTAAAATGTACTTATTAAACTGCCATATAAAACTCTAAGTTTGCAAGAAATCGAGTGGGAATAATTTCGGAGAGGTTCAAACAAAAAGGTTGTAGGGTTTGATAATACTTACGTCAGAGCAACCTCCGGAGTTTTTTTAATATGACAACTGTTCAGTTTTCATAAGTTACATATTTATTTTAGTTTCATTTTATGTCTACCTATAATTCACTATCACTACATAGTATAAAACAAAGTCGCTTTCTCTGTCCCTATATCCCTATGTATGCTTAAATCTTTAAAACTACGCAAAGGATTTTTATGCGGTTTTTTTAATAGATAGATTCAAGAGGAAGGTTTATATGTATAATACATGCATAATATAGCCGTGCGAAGCCGGGGCGGGTCGCTAGTATTTTATAATACAGTATTTTTATTGTATTTAAAAACAATTTTTAAGGGCGTTTTTGATGTTTTTTAGGCCTTTATATCTAATTTAGGTAATTTATACAGCGGCGGCAACTTTTATTGCATGGATGGGCTCTGTAGTGCCTGGGATATATAGACGGAGTAGGCTTGTACACAACCTATACCATCCTCTCGTCTTTTTTTATCCTATCACTAGCGACCCGCTCCGGCTTCGCACGGCTATATTATGCATGTATTATACATGTAAACCTTCCTGTTGAATCACTTTATCTACTAAAAAAAACCGCATCAAAATCCGTTGCGTAGTTTTAAAGATCTAAGCATCCAAAGGATATAGGGACATAGGGACGGCGAAAAGTGACTTTATTTTATACTATGTAGTGATAGTGATATCGAGGGCTGACAAATAGCCAGCAACACTTCGACCCAATGGGATCTTTTGTGTTTACCCCTACCTTAATGTTTCTTACTCTTTGTAGAAGTGGTCGATTAACGCGGTGATCCCACTAAAGAGACTTAACTCTTCTAAGAGTCTTAACTTTTCTAAGACTTTTTTTTTAAATAAAGAACTAGTGAGAGGAGGAAACCTATATTCTTCCGGTTTGGGATCCTCTCGTCTTAGTCGACCGTGTCCTTAAAGAATTATCATTACGTCGAAATAACTAAGCCGCGGGTTTCATCACGATGTTTTCTTTCAACGCGAAGCAAGCAATGTTAATTGGCGCTCATACATTTTTAGTAGGAAAAATTCACTGGTGTACACCCGGGATTCGAACTCAGGACCTTCGGAATGAAAGCCGAGGTATCTACCACTAGGCCAACAGTTAATGAGGACATACTAAAAATGATTGAATGTATTTTTAAACGTTAGTACAACATCTTTTCTCTCAGACGAAAATTATTTACCTCCAACAATGGAATGGAACATTATTCATTTTTCCGGGAAACTGTCGCTTAATTTAAATTTGGAACGTAATTATTCATTTTTAATGACTTTTTTTACATTATAATTTAAGTAGGTGGTAGTCTATGGTTTGGAAAATTAGAGAGAAATTTTAATTAAGGAAACGTCATTTTTTGTGTGAGGTTGGGGCTCGAATTAAATTATACTTAAGTCATTCTTCAACAACTCTTGCAGTTTTTCATAGTCATTGTAGATTTTAATTAAAATTAATCGGCCGATACGATAGTTTCCCGATGGCAAATTTTAAGGCAGTTAGTTGTTCCCTTGTTAATCTAACGACTATTTTTCCGCAACGAAACCTCTTCTCGGGTTATCTTTATTAGACGATAGTAACACCCGTATTCTCAATCAACCCTATGACATCGCATAGTGCGCGCGAACGCATAGAGCCGCAAATAAGACGCTGATTCGCTAGAGTGAAGAAAGCAGTACAAAATTAACCAATATTTCCTACCCAATAGTTAGCCACTGCAACTGCTGGAGCGTTGACCTCTATCAGGTCCTCCGATGCGCAGATATTAGGGCACAATAGGCATTGGAGTAAGTGCAACATGGACTGCGATGGATCTCAACACTAGCATTGCTCCACAGTGCAATATACCTCCATTTGCACAAAATTTGTCTTTAAAAGATCAGAATTTGAAATTCTTCTTCTTATCGATAGCACAAAGGAATTGATAAGGTAGGGTCAGATCCGCCAGCTGCCAGGTCTTTGCCATTGTTATTAGCTGACATCAGGTCAGGCCATGTACAGCTATTAGGGTTGGAGGGACAGGTCAAGAGTTGGAACATAGTTTGCTCGGGAGCCTCGCAGTCGCACTGAACCCGGCATGGATCGATCATGCCCTATCTTCCCAGATTCACCCTGTAGCGACCAACCTGAGTTCTTAGTCTGTTAAGTGACTTCCACACTGTGAAAGGCAAGTCATGACCAGCGGGAAGAGTCTCTGCAGGGTCGAGGAAATGTGAGGGTAGGGCATATTTCTCCCTCCACAAAAGGACTCGGGCATCTCCAGCCCTTTCAGTGAGGGGTAAAGTGGACTTCTCGAGGATTTCAACTAAATTAATTAAAATTAAATTTTTATCACAGTTGCTCATAAAGTGGATCTTATTAAACCGCTTTTACGCTCATAATGCAACGTATTATACACGCGTGCGATAAAAAAAATCCAACTAGTGCTAAAATAATACGTCATCCCGATATGTCAAATACGTATCTTACTGCTAATGACATTAGTAGATGAAACATTCTTAAGGACATCGTTCAAATCGTACCCAAAACTTAAGGTGCCGGCCAGAAAAAAAAATGTTTCTATCTTGTAGAGAATAATATTTTAAACAATGTTTACTAAAGCAACAAAGAGCTACGATCAACCATCGTTGAGTTATTTTACATTGAAAACCCAAAAAAATGCATTTTGTAGAGATCCGTTTGACCACTTTTAAGATATTACTGCAGAAAAAATATAAAAATAAGTAGTAAATGGATAAGCTTTGTCTGTTTTTATTATATTTATATAAATAGGTATATCCAATAACCCTTTCAGAAGTTTTAGTGGAATCTTAAAAGTGGTCAAACGGATCTCTATAAAATGCATTTTTTGGGTTTTCAATGTAAAATAACTCAACGATTTTTGATCGTAGCTCTTTGTTGCCTTAGTAAACATTGTTTAAAATGTTATTCTCTACAAGATAGAAACAATTTTTATTACTGGCCGGCATTTTTTTTTTGTTGGTATTTTTTGTTAGAAACATGAATGATCTCCTTTATCTGGGTTATACTGTTTTGATGTATAGAAAAAGGTACCATCCAAAGAGTTTTTAAGCCTTGCTAGCTTAAAACTCTTTGTTGGTACCTTTTTTCTTCTTTTCAAAATGTTGTCTCTAAAGTCTGATAACGAATGATAATATTACGTGATGACGTCTTTGAAAATATTTAAAAATTGAGTTTTGTTTTTATTTTGTTTTTTCTTTAGGTAGGTACATAAATATATTTTTTCCTTACCATCATATTCTGTTTTTAAGCGCCGACGCAAAAACAAATGAAAAAAACCCTAAAAAAATATTGTATGTCAGACGCTGTATAGGTTAAAAGTCTTTTGCCTAGCCTTTCGGGAGTGTAATTAACAAAAAATAGTAAACATAACCTAAAACTCTTAAAAACTTTTTATTATTAAAATTTTAACAAGTCTTTTTTTTATTCGCAACTGTGATAAAAAACGTCGTACGATACACGTGTGGAAAGTTGATCATTCCATCTCGGCTTTTGCCACGCTCGCGTTCCGCTCGCGCGTCATAAACCGCCTCTATGGAATGATCAACTTTCTACACTTGTATCGCAATGTACTATTAACATATTTAATCTTCCAGTTGGACCAACAACCTATTTTCGTTTCGCAAGCTTTAGAGAAATTTCCTTCATAGGACTAATAATAACAAGAAATCTTGGTATTTTGCTTCTATTCAGAACTTAGGCCAAAGCAACAATGTAGCGTGTAGGTATTATGATTCCCAAAAGACCGAATTAGTAGCTATTTGCGCAGACTTTGGGTACCTAACTTTTAGGCTAAGTAAACTCATGAACGAAAATGTTATGTTTATATTACCTAGCTTTGTTATTTGCGTTAGTTAACTTACTTAGCTAATTTAGCTATCTATTCTGTGACTATGGTTAATGTATGCTAATTGATGGAAGTAAGTAAGAAGTTTAGTAATAATTAAAATAGGAAAAGTGCTACAAAAAAAAATCATGAAAATCTTGAATAAATGAATTTTAATTTTTTGTAGTAAATATAAATAGATAGGTACTAAAGTTATTAAAAACAGAATAGAACAATAATCTTGAATAACTGAAAAGATGTGTTATTCCTGTTGGACAAACTAGTTTGACCAGATTTTTTTATCAGCAGGAAGGTACCGTAAAGAATGTTGATCCTCAAAAATAAATACAGCATAGTCACGAATTGAACCACCATTCGCGATATAAATATATAAACCTATAACCCTATACTCTAAGGTAACAAAAGCGATGTTATAAGGCCTGTACACATCAATATCTCGATGACATACCAACAATAGAATGGTACACAATGAACATGAATGGTATCGCGTCACTAGAACAGAGTATCTTGTGTGTATACAACTTTACAGGCTTTTGGCTATTGTTTGTTAAAGTTTCATATCGACGTCGTCAATCTTTAGTTTACAAAGGTAAATGTTGAGAATTGAAGGTAATGAGTTAGTTAAGCTTTAAACAATATGCCTATATCAATAGGGAATAAAAGGTTCTAGTAAAAGGTCCTTATAGTTATATTTTGTGACATCTGAGGGCAAATGGGATTTAAACAGCACTAGCGACACGTCCCGGCTTCGCACGGCTATATTATGCATGTACAGTCACATTACCAATTAGCTGAACCCCACGTGACCTAGAGCTCACTCGCAAATCTGTAAGATTGTAAAGTAATGTTACCTGATTCTGTTTTTTTTAACAATGTACTATACAATACAATATACAATATAAAAAAAATACTAAATAGGTAAATACTGTATTTTTTACAGATATGCGAATGAGCTCTGGGTCACGTGGGGTTCAGCTAATTGGTAATGTGACTGTACTTGTACTTGAATACGGGCTGTTTTCCGCAATCAGACCTATTTAGTTTGAGGTTCTACTTGTCCCCCTTTTGCGTGAGGTTCTACTTGTCAGGAGGAGAACCAGCCCAGCTCTTTCATAAAGTTTGCCATTAGATGTGGTTTCATAAAAAAATTTGAAAGGCTTTCAACGTCACCTAATGTCCTGAGTCAAAGGACAATGGGCATTTTTGTATGGACGGTGTCCCACTAGTTGTATAGATTGTCACAACAATTGTTCTAACTCACTGTTATATATAAACTCTGGAATAAAAACTGGAAAATAACAATCATGACTGTTTTACAATAAACATTCTTGTTTATCTCGTTCTGACTTTGACGTTTCTTCCGAACAATTGTTGTGGCTGTCAGTGTCAATACTGGCAACTTTACTCGTAGGAATATAAAATCTTCGTGTTGATTTATAAATATTATTTATTTAATATAAGAACAGATAAATATTCTTCTTAACTAGTAAGCACTAAATTTTAATTAAAAAACTACCTACCTATTTTTCTTTGAAATATAAGAACTTGGTTGTTACCCTTTTAATGTTTGTTTACTTGCAACATTCCTTGGACCCGCATTCCGAGATTTTTTCACGACGCTCTCGCGCATAGTTGTGAGAAGTGATCGTTTTAATTAATTAAAACAGTAATTATAATACCTTAAAGAAGGACAGGATGTTGTAATAGCCACGGGGGGTTTGTTTTGTAAATAACCTAGTCGTCAGGTTTTAAAATTATTTGTTTTCTAATAAGAAATTAAAGAATTCGTTCTAACTTGTTCAGTCGCGCGGTTTGTGTTTTGATGGACTGAATGAGTGTCTTTTTTTTTCTCTTTAATACCTAACTAAACGTTACAAATAAAAGCCGTGTCATCGTCCGAACTGATCTCTTTCATTTCCAAATTTCGGAAAAATAAGTTCTGCGAATTACTTCGTCTTAGTGCTCAAATAAAACCCAGATCTCTGGTAAGTTTTTCTCCAAATCATTCAAATTAGTCTCGCTGCTTTTCATTCTGTTTTTTCCGTGTATTTTTCTTAATTTATTAGCTAGAAGCTGACATTATCTAATGCCGCCGTTCGACACGTGAGCATTTTTATATTTTATTAGTTTCTCCAGTTAATCCTTTTCTTTTTGTCAATGATTTCAACATTAAATCATAATCTATAATTGCTAAACCATTATTTATCAAATTTCATCTAAATCATTTTGTGATGCGTGGCATATTTTTTATATATTCATATTCAACGACTGCCGATGGTCTTATATACCTAACTTATTTCTGTTTCTATATTTTTTTATTATTTGATTAAGGGGAAGTACGATTGTGCCTTTATTATACCATCGATTGCAGCGCTGAATATCCTTTCATCTTTTTCTTTGCCACGAATTCATCGTAACGGTTTATTTTCCACGCTATAGCAACGCCAACTCATCTACTCTCATACCTACCCTCACTTATTTATTTTTCTAGTCGCTTAGCTTTTTCTTTTTCTAAATTTCAGGGTTTTTACCGCACGCCTTCCTACGGGTAGCTGACCTTCACGCCGCCGGCGCAACGCGATCCAGGGCGAGTAACCAGCGGTTGAAGCTGCGTTCCTCCCACCCAGGCTAGCGAAGTCCGCGCCGCGCGCCGTCGCTCCCGTCGCGAAGCTAAGTTTTCTTTTCTGTCCGCGACTGCGAGAAACCAACGTACTTCGTTCCCTCCCCTGTAGATTTCTTTCTTCACGTTTTCTTAAAATCATTTTGTAGATTCTTTAGTAATTTAAATTTAACTTCACTATTTGATTTAACTTCACACTTTAATTATATAACTTAACGTAACTATTTTCTTTTGTTAGCCTTTGTTTTATATAACTTCATTTTTTTGTTAATAAATTTGTAAGCATTATACCCTCTATAATTTCTTAGACTTAGTTAGGTCTCCCTAAAAGCCTAGCGTGTCAGTGGCGACGAGTTGTATGTCGTTTGAAAGGTCTTGAAAGTAGCTATAATTAAATGTATGACACAACCCTGAAATACGAATAGGGACGGATCTAGGACGCTTTGAATTTAATATTAAAAAAAATCGAGTTATACCTTATTTGAAAGGTTTCGACAGTAACTTGATTTTATAGTACTACACTAACCCTAAAATCCGAACAGGTACAAATCTAGGACGTTTTTGGTTTAAAAAATTGCTGTAGAGATGACGGTATCTAAGTATTTAGTTAGAAAGATTGTGTCAATAGCTTTATTGTATGACATCAATCATGAAATACGAACAGGGATGAATCTTAAACGTTTTAAGTTTAAAAAAAATGTTGTCAAGATGCAGATCATTTGAACGGTCGTATAGTATTTTATTTTTATGAGGTGACACCAATCCTGAAATACGGCCAGGGACGGATCTTGAATGTTTTTCGTTAATAAAAATGTTGTCGTGTTGTGACACTGTTGTAAAATACTATTTGAGCTAATTATAAATAAATTAAAGATGTTGCTTTGTTACTAGTTTATTTTAGAGTGACAGTTAAAACAAAATACAAAATAATATAAAATTACTTCTATTTCTTTACTGCACAAAGAAGTCTTAATTGTAAAAGTAGAACAAGTAGGTATACTACAATTCTACAACACCACCCTTCAATTAAGACTCTGGGAAAGAACACAAACAAACAAAAATACCTAATCATTACATAATAAAAGAAAAAATGAAATTACTTAACCTAGGCTAATACCATGTATACATCTCTTATGAGCAACCTTGCCTAAAGGTTTTGTAAACACATCCGCATAATTTAAATCTGACCGGACATAATCAATCGTAATTGTTTTGTCACACACTTTTTCTCTTATAAAATGATATTTTGTATCAATATGCTTTGTTCTGTGATGAACTGGATTAAGCACTAAACTATGCGCACTCTGACTATCGTTAAACAAAATCACTGTGTCAGACTTACCAGTTACATCCAAAATGAAACTTTTAAGATAACAGGCCTCTTTAGCAGCTGCCGCTAGAGCCATATACTCGGCTTCCGTTGAAGACAGAGCTACAGTTGACTGTTTCTTCGCTTGCCAAGCTACAGGACTACCAGCTAACATAAAACAGTACCCAGTATAGGATCTTCTATCTTTCGTACAATTAGCCCAGTCTGCATCGACATACGCTTTAAGATAATCGCCAACCATCCTGTAAGTAAGAGTGTAATCGATTGTACCCTTCAAATATTGCAACACTCTCTTTGCAGCTAACCAGTGTTCTTTGTTATATTTGGTATTAAATTGGCTCAAATAGCTAACTTGATAAGCTATGTCAGGCCTAGTATTTACTGATAGGAACATTAAGCATCCAATCAAACTTTGATATGGAAAAGACTCTCGTTCGTCAATTATTCCATCATCAAGTTTCTTTAAACTAGACGGTGTATCAAACGACTTACAGTTTTCCATGTTAAATCTTTTTAACAGATTCAAAATAAAAGTACGTTGATTTACCTTAATCTCACCATCCTTTCTTGAGATATTGATTCCAAGATAATAGGATAAAGGACCTAAATCTTTAATATTAAAAATATTTTGTAAACATTTCTTGACGCTTTGAAAGGTCATGTCATTTTTGAAAAAGACAATTATGTCATCGACATATACCGCCAAAATGACAATTTCTTGACCATAAAGTTTTTTATACACGCATGGTTCCGAAGGAGTTTTCGTGAAACCCATCTTGGATAAGGTTTTGTCCAACATTATATTCCATGCTCGGGGTGCCTGTTTGAGCCCATACAACGATTTCTGCAGTAGGCAAACTTTACTTTCACGGCCTTTCTCCACAAAACCCTGTGGTTGTTCCATAAGAACTTCCTCTTCAAGTTCTCCGTTAAGAAAAGCAGTGTCGACGTCCAAATGCCTCATTTCTAGGTCTAATTCAGCAGCTAAGGCGAATAAAGTACGGAGTGAAGAATGACGAATAACAGGAGCAAAAGTTTCATTGTAGTCTATGCCTTCTACCTGCTTGAAACCTTTCACCACAAGTCTAGCCTTATACTTCAAAATGTTACCGTGAGCATCTTTCTTTACTTTGTAGACCCATTTACAAGGTATAACCTTCTTATTACCTATAGGCTTATCAACAAGCTTCCAAGTCTTCAACTTCATGAGCGAATCATATTCATTGTTCATCGCAGAACGCCATTCATCAGCATCATCACAATTCACTGCCTCTGAATAAGATTTCGGCTCACACATATTATCAGTTTCTGATAATAAATTTGCAACATAAAAATCCGGTTGCTTACGAATTCTAGTAGGATACCTACTTACCTCTATAACATTTCGTTCAGGACTAGTAGGGCCCTCAGATTCAGCCGAATTATAATCTAGTTCATCATCACTACATGGTACAGAATTTTCTTGAAGTTCAACCGTGTTATCGTCCTGTTGACTATCATCAGTTACCACCATTTCATTCTGTAAAACGTCATCAAACATAATGATAGGTTCTGGCTTAGTAGATTCAACAACATTACCTTTAAGTTGTGTAAAACGATCTTCAAAAAATGTCACATCTCTGGACTTCTGTACATGCCGAGGGTTAGAAGCATCCCTAAAGAAATAAGTATTAGGATCATCTGTATATCCTACAAAGATAACTTCTTTAGTTTTAATATCTAATTTCTGTCTATGACAGGCTGGAACTTGAATAAGTGCCCGACATCCAAAAACACGCAAATGGCTGAGATCTCCCTTTTGTCCGTACCATTTTTCATATGGAGTCTTCCTAATTAAAGCGCGATGTGGCGATCTATTTTTCAAGTAAACCGCTGCCCTAAAAGCATCTTCCCAATAAGCTTTTGAAAGTGAACTGTCAGCTAGCATAGAACGTGCTTTTTCTTCAATAGAACGATTGGTACGCTCAGCTACGCCATTAGACTGAGGACTATATCCTGCAGTAGTCTCATGAGTTATTCCTTTGGACGATAAATAATCAGTTAATTCCTTATTTACATATTCCTTACCACAATCCGTTCTCAATATTTTTATTTGAGCACCAGTTTGTCTTTCTATCAACGTTTGGAAACAAACAAACTTGTCTTTAACTTCTGCTTTCGAAGAAATAAAATACGGAAAAATCATACGCGTAAAATCGTCAACGAAAATCAAAAGATACTTATTTCCTTGAAATGAAGAAACAGAAAATGGTCCACACAAGTCAGAGTGAATTAACTCTAATTTCGAAGTAGCCTTTTTGTATTCTACTGATTTAAAAGGCTTCCTCGCCTGTTTGCCCTCAACACAAGCAATGTTGTAAAATACTATTTGAGCTAATTATAAATAAATTAAAGATGTTGCTTTGTTACTAGTTTATTTTAGAGTCACATTTGGACATTTCGTTCAACAGTTTCTTCTTTACGATATCAGTGGTAACCTCTATATTACTATTTTCAAGAGCCATTACAAGTGGTTCATATTTCGGACCAAGTCCTCCAAGCAAAATGGCTGCAATCGAAGCATCATCTATTACCTTGCCAATATCAGCCAAATCCTGAGCTGTACTAAGAACCACATTGATATACATCTCTATATTCTGAAAATGATCAAGTGAGAGTCTGTATAGCTTCCTTTCTAATGCCAGCCTTCTGCCCATGCCCTTATCTTCGTATGCATCTTGTAAAGCATTCCAAGCTTCTAAAGCAGTCTTAGCATTACGAATGTGGGTCATTGCTGTCCCATCAACGGTAAGGCAAATTTTAGCTAAAGCTCTCTCATCGTTTCGTATTTTCATCGAAGTAGAGGTAGTATCATCTTCGCCATAGCCACTTACTGTTTTCCAAAGATTTTCGTGGATTAAATAATTGCGCATCTTAAACTTCCATTTTATGTAGCCATCTTTATTGCACAGTATGAGCGACGCTGGTATTGACGAAGAATAATTCATTCCACTATTGGAGTCACCATCACACATTTTCGATACAAACGAAAAACGATTTTGACACTAAAATATTCACATCAGCAAGCACTATTGATAATCTTTAAAATATTTTGCTCTTCGTGCTGATAACGTGTTGTAAAATAGTATTTGAGCTAATTATAAATAAATTAAAGATGTTGCTTTGTTACTAGTTTATTTTAGAGTGACAGTTAAAACAAAATACAAAATAATATAAAATTACTTCTATTTCTTTACTGCACAAAGAAGTCTTAATTGTAAAAGTAGAACAAGTAGGTATACTACAATTCTACAACAGACACCAATCCAGAAACACAAACAGGGACATATTATTCAGGACGTCGTCCACTTGTCCTGGGTTATTACCTCCTTATTAAACAACATAATTTTTCATGAACCTTTTAAATACTTGATCATGGAACTGAATCTGTTGATTAAAAAAAACAATCTTTGATATTCCCGCATTAATTGAAAGTGTTGTTCATAGTGATCGGTGATGGACAAAATACAAGAATTACCTATTTCTATGAATGCTCATTGGTACCGACCATCTTATGATTTGATTATTACGATTGATTACTTAACCGATGTTGCTCGAGTTCTCGTCGTGAGTATGAATTGAGACGCCAGAACAAGTTACTAAATGAGTTAATGCAAATAGAAATCCAAGTAAACAATTAATGATATTTAAGGTATCAGAAATCATGAAATATAATCCAATAAAGGAAGGAAACGAGACTCCAAAAAGTTCTTGAATGCTGCTTGTGCCGCTGGTTTCTCGAAATCACCCTTGCAAGAGTGTTTTTTTTTCATTGTTGAAGTTTATTTCTCAAGTAGAAATAGTCATGAGAGGTATTCATTAAATCCACCAAGCAGAGTACCATTGGCGTTGGAGAAGGATGTTTCTAATCCCTCATTTCTTTTAGTGTTCTGCTGTTTAAATTAAATATTTTGTCGAGCGCAACGTCTATATATTTTAAAGTTGCGGGTGTTTCTAACACCTATTTTCCATTGTAACTAATAAACGTTCCCTCTCAGTCGTTTTATTACATAGATTTAATCTGCAGAGTTGATTATTAGTCGAGTTAGTATATAGCTAGTAGAATCCTAGGAGCGTTTAATAAATCCTTCCTCTATGCACTCAAAAACTTATATCATCATCATTGGATTACTCCACCTTTTAACTCCATTCTGGTAGCAAACATACAATCCTCAATTGCTCAGCAGTAAGTTCTGCTCAAATAGCTAGCTAATAAATGGATAGTGACGATAGATCGTTGTGTTACTTTTGAAGCCATCCGAATATTTCTCTGGTCTAAGAATGGCTATGACTCGCGTCGTGTCTTTGGAATATTATAGATAGATAGATAACTTTATTTGTACCACACAGTAAGGAACATATAAATACACAAAGCAAAGGAAAGTAATAGCTAGAAAGTACAAGCAAAGCAAGTAAAATACCTAGAAAAGCGAGCAAGAAAGCTTGCGAGTATTATACCTAGTTATGCAGGCAATAATGGGTCCCTGTTTTCGCCCTAAGGATCGTTATGGAGAAATACAGGACGAAGAATACGCCTCTGCATTTTCTATTCCTAGATTTGCAGAAGGCCTTTGACTATGTTCCTCGCATGATGATCTGGTGGGCGCCTACGTAGAAATCATCAGAGACATGTACCTACCGAAATTCTGATTCGGTGGTGCGTGCTATTGGTGACACTAAGCCTTTCCCTGTTACCGTTGCAGTCCACCAGAGTTCCGTCCTAAGCCCGTTCCTGTTCAGCGTAATATTGGATGCACTGTCCGTAGCCATCAGGGATACACACGAGAGCCTCCGTGGCTGCTCATGTACGCTGATGATATTGTGCTGGCGGACTCGGATAAGGGGCGGCTGGTCCAACGTGTACACACGTGGAAGGAGTCGCTTGAGAACGGCAATTTGCAACTGAATGTGGCAAAGACAGAGTACTTGGCTTGCAATAATACAGATCCCACACCTGTCTGCGTAGACGGTCATATGGTCGAGCGGACAGACCAGTTTAAGTACTTAGGATCTGTGCTTCACGCGTCCGGCGACGGCGATTTACGCATTTCAGCGGCTTGGGCAAAGTGGCGTGAGGTGACTGCTGTCATTTGCGACGCTAAAATGCCGGTTAAACTAAAAGGACAGGTCTATAAAACCATCATTAGGCCTGTCCTTTTTTATAGTAGTGAGGCGTGGCCAGTGCTTGAGCGACATAAGCAGGAGCTGTATGTCACGAAGATGAAGATGTTGCGCTGGATGTGTAGAGTGACGCGAAAGGTTGTCGTCAGGAACTCTCAAAAGAATGTCGCCTACGCTGGTACGGTCACGTCTTGCGAAAACTGGCTAGTTACGTGGGGATCAAATGTCTTGCCATGGTGCCTCCGCCAGGTCGTAGCAGACTGGGTAGACCCAATAAGTGCTGGCTTGACGTCGTAAAGGGTGATATGCGTGCAATTGGCCTTAATAACCAGGATGCCGAAGATCGTGCGAAGTGGAGGCGTAAAAGTAGGAAAGCGGACCCCGGGCTCCCGAGAGGGATGCAACCGGGAACATCGTTTGGCTGATGATGATGCAGGCATTAATGGATCATATCCAGGAGCCTGCGTTTGATAGTTGTCCCGAAGTGATATTTTTGCTTGGTATTATCAATTATTATTGTAACTGTCTTTGCTAATTCGAGGTAGTCGATTTTGCCCTGCTGTGCCGATTCAGTAATTGGTAAAGGTTTTGGACATATGTAGGCACATAGTTTGTAGATGGCTACGAATTAAAAGGTGTTTTTTTGCCTGTTTCGTTATAAAGTTTCCTTATGAAGGCATTCGAAATAGCTGTACTGATGCATTAATAGGTCGGCTGGTATGTGTTAGGATTTTGGAATCCTGGTTGTAACCTCTTTTGTAGCTACTATTATTAGAATAGAATAGAAAATAAAATAGAAATAAGTTTCATGCCAGAAAAAAGATACACACACACAGAATAACCTAAAATACTTAACTATACCTACAACTAAATACAAAACTTGATGTGCCTATGTATACAATTCTGTCACGAAAAGGCTCAAGCTCAGCTAATATGCTACAGATGACTGTAGCGCTGATTTTCAGCACGAGCCTCAAGTGACACACGGACGAAGATAAGCATACATAAGTTTAATTTTGAAAATTATTCATAAATGGTGTTCGTTAATTTTTGGTCATTTGATTCAGCTCACTTTTCCACACGCCCACCATTTCCCCCAGGTTGAACTATGACTGTTATAACCTCCAACAATAAACGTCTCCAGTCGCACAAAGATGGCACTACTATACTAGCAATAAGAAATCTCTAATATGAGTTTAACTCCGGCGATAATCGGTACATTAGATAAAGTAGGTAAACATTTCTGATACTTGTTGACGCTTGCGTTTTGCAACAGTTCGTTTCATGGCTTGTTCTGTTTTTCATCGACTCTCGCAACATCGAGACAAACTTATAGCCCCAAGACCAGTTGCCAGAACGAAAGCAAGGAAAAAACGAGTAGATGCAGTGTAGTTTGTAAAACGTCTTATTTTACCTCAAGTCAACACAATTATTCTAGCAATGAGCTTGAATTACTTGCTAATTCAAGCTCATTCATTGTTAGAAGGTTAGGGTTGGGTTAGGTCAGATTAACTACGTCCTCTTTCTTAGCATTCTATAAACGCTATGTCGTCACACATTTATGACGTTACGTACGTCATTACAAGTAACCTACTTTTCGAACCAAGTTTAAAGATGTATCACGTTTAAAAAGCTTGTTCTGGCGCCTTGACATATACATATTTTTCCATTTTTTTTTAATTAAAAATGTCCTAAATTCGTCCTTGTTCGGATTTCAGAGTTATTGCCTTTCAATAAAATAAAGCTACTAACAGTATTTTTCAAATGCCATACAACTCGATATCATCATTATAATATTTTTTAAATTCTTTTTAGATTTAATAGAAAACATTCTAGATACGTCCCTATTCTTATTTCAGGATAACTGAAGTGCAATAAAATAATGCTACTGTCGAGAGCTTTAAAATGACATATATATCCACCTAAAAAATTGTTTTGTTCAAAAACTGTCCTAGGTTCGTCCCTAATTGTGTAACAGGGTTTGTGTCATACAGTAAAATAAAGCTACTATTATGACCTTTCAAATGACATATAGCTTAACTCTATACACCATGCCCATCACCCTTGATTTTTTTTTAAACTAAAAACATCCTAAATCCATCCCTGTTCGGATTTCAAAGTTGGTGCCTCACAATAAAATAAAGCTATAAACATTATTTTTCAATTGCCAAACATCTCGATATCAACTTTATAATATTATTTTTTTAATTGAAAACGTTCTAGATACGTCCCTGTTCTCATTTCAGGATAAGTGACATACAAAAAAATAATGCTACTATCGAGAGCTTTCAAATGACATACATATCGACCTAAAAAAAAATGTTTTTGTTCAAAAACTGAAAACGTCCTAGATCCGTCCCTATTCGTGTTACAGGGTTGCTGTCATACAATAAAATAAAGCTACTGTCATGACCTTTCAAATGACATATAACTCGTATCTATACAATAGGTGGGACACTATGCCCATTCTCCTTTCCGTTAGTACCATGCAGTCTAGCAGCACATGCGCGGTCGTTTCTACAACCTCCATGCATGTTCTGGGCTGTCTGTTTTATGTCCTTTAAGCATGTGCATGCGCTGAGGCTTCTAGCTTTAGCATCGTGCTGACGACGAAACCTTTTTTCTGGGCGCTGTTCTACTTTTTTCTTGTGCTTTTTTATGTGTCTATTTTTTGTGTTCAGAAAATAAAAATTTATTTCTTTCTATCTTTCATGTATTATACGTATAAATCTTCCTCTTAAAATTACTCTATCTATTAATATACATCGGCATCAATATCCGTTGCGTAGTTTTAAAGATCTAAGCATACATAAGGACAGACAGTGGAAAGCGACTACGTAATGATAGTGATAATTTCAGTTTAGTAATATTATTCTTGAGATATAGCGATATTCATGCATATCCCGTATTCACAAACATTACTTAAGTAGCTTCTCGTTAGGTGAACGCACTGCGCTAAATGCGGCCCTATGATTGGTCAATTTTGTGCTGCTCTCTTCACTCTAGCGAATCAGCGTCTTATTTAAGACTGCGTTCGCGCACACTATGCAATCTCATAGGCTTAATTGTGAATAAGGGTGTAAGTCACAACGTCACTGTCTTTACGCAGCAAATCCACCAATTTACGAAATACAAATGACAAATTCCAACATCAGAAAGATTATTCCACCATTCTATTGCAATTCAAACGTTGGCAAGTGGAAAACCTTCCAGCATATTAGGAAATAGGTTCTTCTTCTGGCATAACGAAGTTCACATTGCAAGGAAGAAGTCTGTAGTAAAAGTTCAGTCAGCTCCCTAACCATTCAGCTCTAAGTTCTTATTTTTGTTAGAGTTCATAACTGAGAATTTTGTTGCAATCTCGGGGTGCAATTCTGTTTATTACTCCAAATATCCTCGTCAGATCTTCACTAAATTTTAATGGGATCACTCTTGAGGTGTTTCGTTTCAAACAAAAGGATATTCATCAAACGCTCTTAAAAATATATAAATATTGCATAACATTCCACACATCGCCATCTAGTCCCAAGCTAAGTAACTAGACTTGTGTTATGGGTGCTAGACAACGGATATATTACTTATATACTTTTCTTTTGTAAATATATACTTATAATAGGTACATAGAAACAACCAGAACACAGACAAATATCTCAACATAAATACTTGTCTGAGGCGGGAATCGAACCCGCAACCCTGTGTTTGGCAGTCCGGCATGGTGACCAAATAACTCTTATAAATTACATAAATTAACAGTCGAATTGCGAACTTTCCCCTTTTATAACACTGACATTGTAACGATTTAGGAAACGAAAAACAGTTGGGTCCAACTGAAATGAAGTTGAAGTATTTCATAACGGAACTCCAAAGTTTCAGTTTTACTGAAACTGAACGTAATATTGTTTTGTAAAGTGGACTATTTTACCGCACTGTAGCCGGCACTGTCCAGTTTCTAGGCACCTGTGAATATTTTACGGCGTTCCATGCAGCGCCATCTAGGCCCAAGCTAAATAAGTAGTCTGTTATGGTAATCAATTGTACCCGTAGTTCGAGTTATTCGTATAGCAAACGATGCTACTACGTTAGCGTAAACGAGACAATTGTATGGAAAGTTAAAAATTGTCCTTAGCGGACGTAATGCGTAGCTTTAACTTTTCATAAAATTTTCTCGTTTACGCAAACGTAAAAATGTTTGCTATACGAGAAAACTCGCACTCCGGGCTCTGAGTATAATAATAGGTATTTCTTTAGAAATTTATCGGACTAGGTAAGTATTTATAGTATACTAACGACCCTCCCCGGCTTCGCACCGCTATATTATGCTTGTATTATGCATATAAACCTTCCTCTTGAATCACTCTATCTATTAAAAATACCGCATCAAAATCCGTTGCGTACTTTTAAAGATTTAAGCATATATAGGGATATAGGGAGGGACAGAGAAAGCAACTTTGTTTTATACTATGTAGTTATGTTTACATAAAACATACAGCCAGACAGACGGACGGACAAGAAAGTGATCTTATAAGGGTTCCTTTTTTTACCTTTTGAGGTACGGAACCCTGAAAACACAAGTATTCGATCATCTATACATACACTTAGACCACAACAAATATTTTTATCACAGTTGCTCATAAAGTGGATCTTATTAAACCGCTTTTAGGCTCATAATGCAACGTATTATACACGCGTGCAATAAAAAAAAATCCAACTAGTGCTAAAATAATACGTCATCCCGATATGTCAAACTGCTAATGACATATAGTAGATGAAACATTCCTAAGGACATCGTTCAAATCGTACCCAAAATTTAAGGTGCCGGCCAGAAAAAAAAATGTTTCTATCTTGTAGAGAATAACATTTTAAACAATGTTTACTAAGGCAACAAAGAGCTACGATCAACCATCGTTGAGTTATTTTACATTGAAAACCCAAAAAAATGGATTTTGTAGAGATGGATTGGATTTTGTGACGTCTTTGAAAATAATTAAAAATTGAGTTTTGTTTTTATTTTGTTTTTTCTTTAGGTACATAAATATATTTTTTCTATACCATTATATTCTGTTTTTAATCGCCGACGCAAAAACAAATGAAAAAAACCCTAAAAAAATATTGTATGTCAGACGCTGTATAGGTTAAAAGTCTTTTGCCTAGCCTTTCGGGAGTGTAATTAACAAAAAATAGCAAACATAACCTAAAACTCTTAAAAACTTTTTATTATTAAAATTTTAACAAGTCTTTTTTTTATTCGCAACTGTGATAAAAAACGTCGTACGATACAGGTGTGGATTGCTCATTCCATCTCGGCTTTTGCCACGCTCGCGTTCCGCTCGCGCGTCATAAACCGCCTCTATGGAATGATCAACTTTCCACACTTGTATCGCAATGTACTATTGTTTACAATAGAAACGCTCGGCCGAGCTACATGGTAGGCGGAGTGGGGGGTGTTAGGTTTTATTTTCGTTACGGAATTTCTTGATTCGCCGCGCTCAAAGCCCGCGATAAAAGCTATGCAATAGCTTAAAAACTATACACAAATGATGATGATGATGATTGTGTTTCCTTTCGGTCATGCTATTCTTGGCTACCGATGTTGACGATGACCAGCTTCAATGTTCAGCTCATCTTTGGTATACACACAATACTTATTCGACAGCGGGATTCGAACCCGCAACCTACTGCATCTCAGGCTCGTGTTCAACCACCGCATCACAGAGGAGCTCTGTTTCTAAAAATAAAATAATCTTACGTTAATAAGTGTTACAAAATGTAAAACTTTAAACCAAAGCTCAGTTTACCTTAGCTGATATTCTACTGTCTACCGTACACCATTAGTGCTATTTACGACTGATAATTACCGACATTTGAGTGCTATGGCTGACACAGTAATTCTACTTTATGACGGTTGATGGGGATACATTGGTCGAACTAATGGCTTTTAATACGAATAGCATTTGTAAATGTTGATTTACGTAAAAAGAAGAAGATTTTACCAGAACCACCCTGAACGTGAACGCGGGCTAAATACCAACGTAGTTATTAACCGACTTAAAAAAATGAGAAAGTTCTCAATTCGTTGCGTATTTTTTTTATGTTTGTTCGCCGACTTTGGAAAAAAATTTGTTTGAAAGGAAATAACTTACAGATGGTCCCATAAAAATTGAATGAAGATCGATGAGGATCTTTGGAGTGATGAACAGGATTGCACCTCGAGAGTGCAGAAAATTGCTCAGGTTTCTTTTTCCATTAGTAGAATAATTGGCCCATACACTAATATGTACCGATAAATGTAGCATCTGAAACCACCTTCTCATCATCAAACTCCTCAATGGGTTACGATTACGACGTTACGAGGTTGCCATTTGAATAAATATTCGCTTTCACCTCATGGAGTAGAATTTTCCAGTGACAGCGGCACCAAAATGGTTTTAATTTATTTCTTCTTCTTCTGATCCTTATCCTAATTAATTTGAGGTCGGCCCAGTATGTCTGCTTCGTCCATTCACTTCTATAAGTCGTCATCTTATCGTTCACATCTATCTCCCTCATATCTTGACTTATGCAGTCCATTCAACTTTTCTTAGGTTGTCCACTTCCTCTCCATCCCTCTACATTCATCCTCATCACTTTTTTAGTCACATGCGTTTGCCTTATAACCTGTTATAACAATGTTAAACCAATAAAAAAACAACCGGAACATTTTACACAAACTTGTGGTCGAGAGTTTGATATTATTTTTTTATGCACTAAGTGTCGGAGCATGATTTAAAAGTTAGAATGTTATTGGTTCATTTGCTCATTGGATCATTCCTTTTTCGATGTAAATTAGTCGGTTATTTCTAACCTGAAACGGTACCGGGTTAGGTTAGGAATAAAATAAATAAATAAATAAATATTTCAGGACATATTACACATCGCCATCCAGCCCCAAGCTAAGCAACTTAATGCTTGTGTTATGGGTGCCAGATAACGGATAAACTACTTATATACTTTTAACTTTAACTTTTTTTTTTTACTTTTAACTTTTTTTTAGGAATAATAACAAAATGATTAATTATATTCCAACGTAACCCTCTTTTTTAACCATACCCTAAAAAGTATATTAACTCACTGTACCGTCATTCAAAGCTTATATTAATGAGAGTGGCAACTCTATTTTCCTATACTATGGCGGAAACAGTGTCTAAACTACTAGCAACCCTACCTACGTCATCCCACTCTCGACTCCTATTGGGTTGACGCTTACTTCCAAAATCCCCCACCAGGGGCGCATCTGAGCTACGAAGCTCAGATCGGGATTTGAATCATTGGCAGTTTATTTTTCTAGCTGTGCGGACGTATAAAAATTGTCGCTCGGAGCGAACCTACGGTACATACTGTAAGTACTTAGTGTATTTTGTATATCAGTGTCTAAATTACATAAGTGTTTAATAATTTTATTTAAATCCAGTTTTTATTTTTTAAACGGTGTTAACGTTCGGTTTTTATGATGAATTGTGTGAGTTCTTCGTCACTAGATTCTTCGTCTGATTCCGAGGGTCAAGCTGACCCGAGGGGCAAAAACAAAAGAAAGTCCAAGGCGTCCGCAGCGCCGGACAAGGTTGTGAAAAAACGTAAAAAGTCACACGAGTTGCGCAAACTCGCCAAACAAGTGAACAATATGCAAAATCTTTTGTTTTACAATCACATGGCTCCTGCGCAAGCGCCGCTATATAATTTGCCCAGTTACGAAGACTGCGACGATAGTGTTAGCCTCAACGTTAGCGGAGATTTATTTTCGGATAACGATGAATCTTCCGTACCGCCTAATTGTGACAAGCAGGTTAGCTTTTCCATAAATACAGTGTTGAAGGAACCATCGTTTCCTAAGTCGTTAGACTCGCATCTAGAACTATTAAAATCCATCCAACATTTTGATTCCGCTGAGTGGTGTAACGTTCGTTATTCCGAAGTACAAAAGTTATATTGTTCTACCCCCGGATTTTTGGAACTTGAATGTAATGACGAAGTTAAGCCTTTCGATAAATATTCAAATTTTTGCGTAGCGGAAAGAGGTTATGCCGCAATAACTCAGGCATTGATTAAACAAAAAGAGGCCGCGCAGGCTGGTTTCGAAGCGCTCCTTTCTTGGGTCTCAGAAAATACAGAGGAATTATCACCTTCTTTGATTAAAAACAAAATTAACGAAATTTTTGTTGAGGGTACTTACAATAAAATATCCGGCGACCTCTTACAACTCGCTTGTGGCCATAGGGCTGACATGATCGAACAACGTCGGGACAGTATTTTAAAATCTGTTAAAGATAAGTTCATGCGGTCCAATCTGCGCAAGATTCCGCCGACAACCGACTATCTATTTAATAAAGATCTGTTTTCCGGAACAATAGAAAAGAGTGGAGGCATGGCTAAAGTATTCTGGCCTTCTCGAAACACCAACCAAAAGTCTAATAATTGGTCGGCTGCGCAAGCTGGACCGTCTACTTCCAAAACTCCCACACAAGGTTTTTCGTATAACCCCCCAAGGGGTAGGAATACCCAAGGCCAAGGCATGCGTCCTTATTCTGCATCTCATAGTATGTGGCCAGCTGCGCCCAATTTTTATCCTGCTCAAGGATTTCATACTTACCCTCCGCAGGGGTTTATGAATAGACGGTTTCCGCAGAACCATGATAAAACAAGAACTGACTCTTATAGTTCCTCACGCCAGAGGTTCAATAATGACGATAATAAGGTTAATAAGCCTAAAAACAATAATAACTTTCGTTCAAAACGAAAATTATGACTCGACTGCGCGTGTAGCCGGTCGTCTTTCCAACTTTGTCAATGTATGGCAGGAATGTGGGGCACCGGATACAATCCTAAAAATCATTCAGGGTTACAGAATACCCTTCAAACGAAAACCCCCTTTATGTATTCCAGGTGCCATGACCCATCGTTGCCGAACCAAAGTCTCGTCACAAATGACAAACGTTGTAAATACCTTGATGGAGTCAGGGGTTTTAGAAAAGGTTCCTACTTCTCCCAGCTTTGTATCCCCCATGTTTTTAACACCCAAAAACGATGGCAACATGAGACCGATCTTCAATCTTCGTCTTTTAAACAAATATGTCGTTGTTTAAAAATTTCGACTGATCAACATGCAAAAAATTCCCAATTTCCTGCAACCTCACGATTATCTGGTGAAAATAGACCTATCGAACGCGTACTTTCACGTAACCATTGCTGTAGCGCACAGGAGATATCTGAGGCTGATTTACGGTCAAAATTTGATGCAGATGACTTGCCTGCCGTTTGGTCTGTCTACGGCCCCTCATGTTTTCGCGATTCTGAGCAATTGGGTCGCGCAGACCCTGAGAGATGCAGGCATACGTATAGTAACGTACTTGGACGATTTTTTGCTAGCAAATCAAGACAAAAACATCCTGTCGCAGCATGTTCAGTACACAGTAAATTTCCTACAAAAGTTGGGTTGGCAGCTAAACCTAAAAAAGTCTGTTCTAGAGCCGCAGAAATCATTAGAGTTCCTAGGTATATGCTGGGACCCTTGGTCAAACCTCAAATGGCTTCCTTTCAAAAAACAGCAGTCGATTTATTCAAAGGTTCAACCAATCCTGTTGAGAAAAACAGCAAATTTACGAGCGATTCAAAGTCTTGTCGGCCTGGTCAACTTCGCCAGTTTTGTTGTTCCCCGAGGTCGTTTGAACCACAGACACATGCTTCGATTTCTCAACTACCTTCTGAAAATAGATTCTTATCGAAAATTCAAAGTCCCAGATCAAGTCGCGATAGAGCTAAGATGGTGGATAAAGAACTGCAGTGTTCGCTCTCTACTTCACCAACCTCCAGTCGATCACTTTGTGACAACGGATGCGTCACAAGTAGGTTGGGGAGCCCGTGTAGACGATCAGGAGCTCTGTGGTCGTTGGACTCCACAGGAAATAGGATTGCATTCCAATCACAAGGAAATGCTGGCCGTCCTGCATGCGATAAGACTACGATGCGCATACCTGGCGAACTCTGCAACAATGCTACAGAGCGACAACAAGACCGTGGTGTCTTATCTGAGAAAAGAGGGAGGATCGAAATCCTACATCTTGATGAGCTTGACGCGAGAGGTGCTCCAGATTCTCGACTCCTACCGTATAGACCTAGTCGCCTATCACCTACCAGGGAAACTGAACAACGAAGCGGATCGCCTATCACGGTTTCAGCGCCCTCCAGAATGGCATCTCTTACCGGCCATAACCAATGTGATCTTCAGGAAGTGGGGTGTTCCTCAAATAGACTTGATGGCGTCGCAAACAGCGCATGTTGTCCCACGATATTCGAGCCTAGATCGAACGGACTCGAAAGCCGAATTTCACGACGCGTTCAGTCAGCAATGGAATTACGACCTCGCTTGGGTGTTCCCGCCACCGTTTCTCATTCCCAGAGTCTTGAGGCACTTGAACACAGCCAAAGGCAAGTACCTAATCGTAACTCCAGTCTGGGAGAAAGTCTTCTGGAGACCCGATGTCAAGAACCGGTCCACGGCTCCTCCTTTCATAATAAATCGCCTTCACCAAGTCCTAGTGGACACTTCGACCGGGATGGCTCCGCCGAAAGTTCACGAGATAAGTCTACAAGTCTGGAGATGTGGGGGTGGACTTCAAAGCTAATCGACTGGACACCAGAACAACAGGAACTTTTAAAATCAGGTTGGCGCGAATCCTCTATCAAAACTTATCAAAATGCCTGGCGTAAATGGTTAAAATGGTGCTCAAGTAACAACGTCAATATCCCTGCTGAACCCAATGGGTCTCAATTAGCCAGATTTTTGTCAGATTTGTTCCAAAAAGACAAGTTATCTTACAGTACCATATTAGTTTACAAATCAGCTGTTTCTACACTTTGCAATCCTGATTTATCTGAACGATTAAGCTCTCACGTATTAGTAAAGAAGATGCTTGCTTCAATTGCTAATCAGAAACCTAAACAGACTCTGAAACCTCCTATATGGGATGTCGACGACCTTTCGTCTTGGTTATTAGCTAATGATTATGATATTAATAATTTATATCAGTGTTCAAAACGTACTGCTGCAATAATGTATTGATGCTATGCTCTGGACGTCGCGTCCATGACCTAACACTACTTACAGTTGACAATAATCACTGTTCCATTTCTGAGAATACTATAATATTTTGGCCTAAATTCGGTTCTAAAACCGACAAATCGGACGTTCGTCAATCTGGTTGGCGTCTCACGAGTAACAGGAATCATCGTGCAATTGATCCAGTATATTGGGTGAAACAGCTCTTGAAGCTTTCTTCGCAGAGAAGAAGCCAAGCTAATTCTAACAGTTTATTTATTACTACGTGCGGCGAGCCAAAACCAGCTTCACGTTCTGTTATTGCTGGCTGGATAAAACGTCTGCTGCAAGAAGCAGATATTAAAGCCAGTCCTGGAAGTATTAGACCAGCGGTCGCTTCAAAGAATTGGATTTCAAATTGTCCAATAGACCAGATTTTAGCTCAAGGTAATTGGCGCTCTGAAGATACCTTCAAAAAGTTTTATTGTCGCGAAGTGAAATCTACTAATCACCAAACAAATGTGGTAACTGCTATGTTTTCCCCCATAGCAAACTGATCTAATAATTATGTAAGCATTAATTGATGATTGTTATCAAAGGGAATATTTTATTTTTCTATAATTAATTTCACTTATTAGATCAACTTTTTTGTTCTTTATCTACTTATCTAAGTAATTTTGAGTTCATTTATTTAGTAATACTATTATGTACTCCTATAAATTTATAATTTAATTATTTACAGTGTACATACTAAATTATTTTTGTTAACACAGATCAACTTTGTGGTTTTGTTAAAGTGTTTAGATCACACCTACATACCTTGAATTCATTTTTAGAATATAATTTACCCACCGCTTGTATATAAGGTGTTCGAAATAAAATAAAACGTGCATTTTTTCTTTAAATAGTTTATTTATTTTCTCTTGATCTGAGTACACCTATATTTTCTAGTCGTACATACCTACCTGCAATAGGTAACCTGAATTAGTTGAACTCTGTCCTTAAATATTGCTTATAATAGTACAAGCACCTAGCTTCTTTATATAAGTTACCTGCTATTATAATTACACTTGAGGATGGTATCAACAATTTTTATACTTACCTGCTCATTTACTATTGCTTTCTAGCTGATGCATGTATATTGCATCTATGGGTACCTACCTACTTCAGAGTTACTATAGCATGGTCTATAGTGGAGTTATATATATATATTTAAGTTATAATACTCTAATGCCCCACCAGGCGATATCAGACAGCTCTCATTAATATAAGCTTTGAATGACGGTACAGTGAGTTAATATCCGCGTTTTACCTAACAATAAAACGCTTATTAACTACTTACCTCATTCAAAGCTTAACTTTAAATTCTGCCTGGTTAATTCGAGTGCAATGATTCAAATCCCGATCTGAGCTTCGTAGCTCAGATGCGCCCCTGGTGGGGGATTTTGGAAGTAAGCGTCAACCCAATAGGAGTCGAGAGTGGGATGACGTAGGTAGGGTTGCTAGTAGTTTAGACACTGTTTCCGCCATAGTATAGGAAAATAGAGTTGCCACTCTCATTAATATAAGCTTTGAATGAGGTAAGTAGTTAATAAGCGTTTTATTGTTAGGTAAAACGCGGATATTATGTCTATCTGAAAAATTCTATCTTTCTTCTTAATATATATAAATCTCGTGTCACAATGTTTGTCCTCAATGGACTCCTAAACCACTTAACCGATTATAATAAAATTCGCACACCATGTGCAGTTCGATCTAACTTGAGAGATAGGATAGCTTACATCCCGATATTCCCACGGGATCGGGAGTTACGCGGGTGAAACCGCGGAGGGCAGCTAGTATAATATATAAATTACGTGTCACGTTGTTTGTGCGCGATGAACTCCTAAACTACTTAACCGATTTTAATCAAATTTGCACATTGTGTGCAGTTTGATCCAACTTGAAAGATAGGATAGCTTACATCTTAATTTATCCCGATATTCTCACGGGATCGGGAGTTACGTGGGTGAAATCGCGGAGCACAGCTAGTCACTACATAGCATAAAACAAAGTCGCTTTCTCTGTCCCTATATCCCTTTATACGCTTAAATCTTTAAAACTACGCATCGGATTTTGATGCGGTTTTTTTGACGTGATAACGTGTTATAAATTGGTGAACACCTGCCAGTTCAAAAAAGTGTGACGTCACACGTCGTTACTGGAACGCCTCATCGACCCCCGCCGCACTCTCCACCGCCACCGCCGCCGCCCCCTCCACCGCCACCGCCGCCGCCCGCGCCTCCTTTCCCACCGGCCGGCGGCCCATGTATTCTGTCTCTGAGCCAACGATACTTTGATAGTAGACAAGGTAACTATAGCAACGTTTTATCGTTGCCATGGTTACCATCAATGTTTTCTTATGACGTTATCACGTAAAATTGTCGTCCGGAAACAGAATTACAGACAACCATTTTTTTAATAGATAGAGTGGTCCAAGAGGAAGGTTTGTATGTATAATACATGCATAATATAGCCGTGCGAAGCCGGGACGGGTCGCTAGTAAGATAATAAACCAAATCGACACTTCCTAACAAAGAAATTCATGTATTCCGAACAGATATTTCCGATAAAGGAATATCAGACTTGATTCAATTTCCCAGTTTTCACGACGATGGTTGGTGTTGATTCGGACGTATTACCGCAACGAATGGGCTATGGGCTGAACCCCTACCAATGGGCCAGTCGGATGGGCTTACCCTAGCGAATGGACGATTGTGTTTCTACGAACGTGGATGCTTTGAGCCGTGATGTGACCACGGCACCGAGTATTCTGCTCAACGGGTACTCACGATGTTATTTATTGATTCAATTTCGTATGAAAGCAGACTACAGATTTGGAATCGGTCAATAATGAATTTTATTAAATATTGATAAATTAAAATTTAAGAGAAAGATCAAAATTGAGATCAATCATGTTTCAGGAGTGTGGTTCATAGAATTAGAATTATACAGCTGTATGCCACCATAGACCATAGTAGATGTGTGTTTCGAATTCGATCAGAGTCTACCGTCTATACTGCCATGAACTGACATCTAACCATCAAAACTGAACAAAAAATCAATCTTCTATAATTTTCTTTGAAGATTTTAGTCTTTCCGAGAGTGCAGTTTCTGTTTCTTTTTTTCATAAATTTACTTTTGTTGAATTGTTTTGAAAAAATTTAGAAATATTATTACTTCTACAAGTTCGGTATGAGACACCCATTTTGTTCATCCTATGTACGGAACAATAAACAGACTTTAGCATACTACAATATAATAGGTGACCTATTCATGTACGCATGAAATACATAAATGAAACGTCACAAACAAAAACTGTACAATACAAAAATTATAAGCAATAATAATTTTATATGTCAATAAAATAAAATTTTACTGTAGCATTGTTAAGTGTGTTTAAATTTTTATTAATACTCAAATATATTGGAAGGCAATCGTAAAACAGTTTATAGCAGGCTCGTAGATAGGAATCAGATGTCGGTAATCCTAATTACTGACCCCTAAGGGTCTTCGCCCACACAAGTTGAGACATAGAGATAAAATATTTATACTACCATAGAGAGTAAATTCTAAAAAAAATCCTAATAAACATTTACCTTGGTAATTATTTTACTTGGTTGTAAAGTCAGATGTGATTATTTGATTGCATTAGTATAAGTCATTTTACATATTTTTACCAACAGAATATTGTATTTTTAAGACATATAACTTATTAAGGCTCTGGAAAAATTGAATGAAACGACTAGTCAAAAATACTCAAACGACGTGTCGTGAACCTAGCTATTGTTTTGTTTATGTAATGTTTATTTTACTTTATTATTATTTAATTTTTAAAAAATTAATGTTTAGTTTTTATTTATCTTTTCCGGGAAATACGCGAATAGCGACAGTAGATTGATTGTAAAATGAAAATTATATTTTTAATAAAATGGGTTGCGACCCGACCACGCCTGTTGTAAGCCTGCTAAAATGTTGAAGTAATTTTCAAAATAAAAATATATCTCACGAACGCGACCCCCTTTTTTAAATAATGAACATAAATAGTTAATAAATAGTTAATAAATAGTAGTGTATTGTAAATTCCAAGTTTCAACAATCTTTCAACCAACAAGCCCTCAGTGATGATAAAGTTACCTTCCTACAGAAAACGAGACCAGTTAATTATAAAGAAACAAATATATTTTTTCCCATTCTTTTACGATTGTGAATAACCGTAGAGCGATTAAAATGAAATGAAACAGTCCAGTGTCCATAGAGATTTGCATACAGATGTGTCATTTAACAACAATAAAGTTTAGAGTTTTTATATGCAGGAGAAATCATATTTTAGAAGATTTTTTTACAGAGAGTTATTAAAAATAATTAAAGTTGCAAGTTGGCAGCTTTACTACTTTCAGTAGAGAGATATAAGAGTTTTAATACACTGATGCGATAGAGTGATTGTTGCATGACGTCATACATTTTGCTGTCACTCTAAGACCCTATCAAACGTCAGTGTGTAGTGAGCTGTAATACAAAATGTGAACAAAATGATACGTTTATAAGTAAAACGAGCAATAGTTTAAATGTGTTGTTAAATAATCGTTAGATGGTCGACATCGTCGAATGACATGACTATTAAAGATTTATTGTGAGTAGTCTCGTTCATAGCGATGTCTTGATCTAGGTTCAGATTGGTGATTAGTGTGTTTGTTATTTGCTAAACAGCCATCTAGCAAGTGGTTCCTTTAACGTTACTAAACGCTACAGAGTGACAAAATGAGAGATAGAGAAAGAGAAAAGAGATGGGACGAAAATCAGTAGTCATTGCTACCTATATGTCGACATTTTTATACTTCGACGAAAATCAGTAGTCATTGTATGTCGTCATTTTTATACTTTGACGAAAATCAGTAGTCATTGTATGTCGTCATTTTTATACTTCGACAAAATCATTACAGTGTTTGTTATATTTCGTCAATATATGAGTTTTTGATATTTTTATACCTCATTATTGTTCAATAAAGACATTAGTCGCCCAACTCGGTAAAATTAGGTTGTGTAGTTCTGTTGCACACTACCTGAAATTTATTTTGTAAAATACAGGCAAGCTTAAAAGCTAAACTATAAATTGTCACTTGGGCTCTAACGCTAACATAAACACAAAACAAAAAATCGACGTATGTCGACGATTTTTTAAAGACCATTAATTATTTATATTATAAATGTTGTAGTCAATGGACCATTAAATAAATTATCACGTAGCTAATTCGTTCTATGTACCTATCTCTATTAAAACAAATTCCGTAGAAACTTCCGAAGTCATTGCGAATGCTGTGAGCAGAATAATCGATTTTCTTTTATTTATCCTGATATTTTTTATCAGACAAAAATAAATTCTGTCGAAAAAATCTGTTTCGTATAAAACTCGATATCTATTCATCGTCCGACTGACCATTACGTTCGGCCGAAAGAATTGATGGCAGAGAATATTTCGAGATTGTGTATCATATTCTACTCGGAATAATATTGAACTCGAATATTATTATTCATCTTGAGAAAAGAATAGAATATCAAGGCTTCCTCAGGGATTCAATCGTTACTCTGGATTCGTTGTATTTTTTGCATAATACATTTTCATTTTCAGAACTAGATTGCTTGTTATAATCAGATTTTATTTTCATGTTGGTAAGTTATAAAAATAAAATAAAATCAGTTAATAAAAAGGACATTTACGTAAATAATGAAAAGGTTGGAAATAGATGGTTTTCTTTAAAAGCTTCGCGCCGCAGCTCGGCTGTGTATAATAGAGTATTATGTCCATTTGTACCCATTTCAGCGTACGAGATTTCACCACGTTTTAATTACACAGAAAGTAAATAAAAGTTTATCTTTTTATACCGAACTTGTGGTGACCCAAAATGGGTAGAATGAAAAAAATATTTTTTACGGTGATTTTATTTTTTATTCGTACAAATAAAGTGTAGCTGATGGGGTACAAGTCGATTCTAGTTATAGTTCATGTACCTAGGTTTTAAAAAATTATCACAATACCTCGATTTCGTTCGAAATTTCGAATTTTTTTTTGATAATTTTGAGGTTAGGTTTACTCGAAAATCAGCTGTTCCTTTCACGGAGAGGTCATTAACCTTAAAGTTTTACTTATTTTTTAAGTTTTATCCACTGTTCTTAGTCTGAATGATAGTTGTTTTAAAAATTCAGCGGTTTTTCGAATTTACATAACCTCAAAATTTTCATTTTTTTTCTGATTTTCCAAAAGTCGTAGAACAAAAGTTGTTTGTTAAGGTGCACAGAAGTAGCCCTTAACGGCTTGCTAGTATAATTACCAATAACTCTGTATAATGAATTCATGAGTTGTAAGACTTTAAACTACTACTCAAGCAGAATCGGAGGATAATTTTTCAACTAATAAATTCAAAACATTATAAATTCTAAATTGAACATAGACGTAAATAGTCTGTATTCGTATTATTTCCCGTGACAATCATCCTGAAAATTGGCTATCCTTTTTATTGAAACGATTCATCGTATAAAATAACGTAATTTTCGCGTTGTATATTGTCATATCAATAAAATATCACGTTTTATGGTCTATCAGTCGGTAATAGCTTACCTAAACACATTCATAACCAAACACGTGAAATGAATTTAATTCAGACGTTTACGATACTCGGAGACTTCAGATTTTTTGTCGGCTAAAGTTCGTAGACTAATTACAATATATTTTAATTAATATTTTATCTGAGGGCATGGATAGTGGACACTAATCATCGTCTTTCAATTAGATAAAAACCACTAAGTTCATATATTTAATTCATGCAGTAATTTTCGGTGATCCAAGACATTTTAAGTGACGTATTTTAGAGGAAAGGGTACCAAGCGCTCTCTCCATACAAACGTAGTCGACTGATTCCTCCCTGGATAATGACACTAGAGCAAATATTTTTGTTGTATAAAACGTATAACTGCCATGACCATGCCCCTATTTTTTTCTAATTATTTTTTTTTGGTTTTTTATATCTTAATTTCTATGATAATTAGACATAGGGACATAGTCATGGCAGTTATAGGTTTTATGCAACAAAAATATTTGCTCTATTGTTATTATCCAGGGAGGAAACAGTCGACTACGTTTGTATGGAGAGAGCGCCGGTACCCTTTCACCTTAAGTGACGTATTTAAGGCTGTTTTTACACAAAATAGGCTTACATTTGACTTTATCTCTTCTGATGGAAAGCGACAATGAGGTCGAGGCTATAACATGCTCGCCTAGAAGGTACCTATTCACTTAGGCTTGGAGATTCCAAAGTTGTAGTATACTTTCTTCGAGATTTTTGTTCTAAAATATACTAGGTAGGTACTTAAATAAAATAAATATAATTTTTCGTTGTGTAAAACCCCTATTCAAGTGTCAGTTACATCTCCGCCACTAGATCTCAGTATTGTTTTACGTATTTCAAGGCAAAGTAAATGTACAAGACGTAGGTAACTGTTTGAAAAGGTTTTGTTATTTTCTTCCTCCTTCGTTACTTTGATCTATCGGTCAATATAATGTTTGTAGTCCGCGGGGTCTAATAAAGATGAGTGATCATTTGAAAAACGCTTTGATACGATGAATTAGAGTGGAGAAACTGGGACATATTGGTTTGAAAGGTGTACCTAAATAGAATATCTTTCTACATACGTTAAATTTAGGATTTTATTTGTATGTAACCTATATAGAAATAATGGTAGGCAGAGTTTTCAATCCAAGTAGTAATATAGTAGGAAATTTCTTTCTATTAAGCTACATTTAAAAAAATATCGTCGTGGCTATGACATGTTTAAAAAAATATAAAACGTACAATTATATACAAACCCCGGTAACTGAGAATCATTAAAATATAAAAGGCCTGACTTACTGATACATCAACGCGCACACAAAATAAAAATAGTAGTCTGTAAAGTTGGTTTACGGACGATATTTTTACGTGATAACGTCATAAGAAAACGATGAAAAGTTAAGATTTTTTCTTTTTTTTTTCCTCTATTTTTTTTTCAATTATATAAGTCTTCTATTCGTCACTCGTCACCATAACACAAGCCCAGATGAGCGATATTACCATTAAACAATATAAAACAAACACGCGTGACGTTTACCATGGTACCGGAACATGACGGTGTCTGTTACCCGGAGCAGACACTTTTTTGTAAATGCAGGTGTTCTATCAATTTATTAGACGTTATCACATCAAAAAACGTTCTTGAAGCAAAAAGTAATCCTGTCCCCATGCCAAAGAACAATTTCTTGGTTTTAGTAAAAAATCTTATAATGATAAACAGTATTCTTAATTTAAAAGCAATATTCTTAAATGAAGAATACTGCTTATTTTTAGGAACATTTACTAAAAACAAGAAATATTCTCCAATCTCTATAGGAAAATAAATATTCCTTGTTTCAAAAAAACGTTTATGCTATGCAATTCGAACTAGTAGAAAGATCGGGTCAAAATTCATGCGGCATGAACGCATCGTAAACAGTACGGACTTTAACTATAAACAAAAGTACTCTTTAACTACACTATTGATTATTCGATGTATTTGACCGTAGTCCACCCTTAAATCTATGAATAGACTAGCCCCTTTGTAATCAAAACAGTAATCAAACGCAATGAAATGGGGTGGGCTTCAGTTAAAACTTTATTTGAAATTTAAATGCGCTGCTGGGTATGAATGGTAATTCTCTATGCACAGAAGATATTGATTTTTGTTTCACTAATAAAAGGTTGTACGTTATATTTGTTACCTATTTTCAAAACTATAACTAAACCGATTGCGATTGAAATTGGTATATGAATAGCTAGAGTCCTGGAATATTGGAAATAAAAATTAAAACACGAGCCACGCCGCCGTTACCACCACAAGGTAGCTGCACCGTAGTTTATCGGCGCCGATAATATTTATAAATGCGAAGGCTTTGATGTACGGTCGGCAGCATAATTCCAGACCCACAGTAGAGTTCTAAAATTACTGTTTTTGGATTTTTTTCATTCTAATAATTTTTGTTTGATAAATTCATGAGTTAAAAGACTTTAAACTTCAACTAAAGCAGGTGCCTAGAATCTTGCTTGTGTTGAAAACATTCTTATAACAGCCGTTTTGGAGCTCTACGGTGGATCTGCAATTATGCAACTGACCGTACATTCGACAACAAATGTAGAGCCCTTTAAAAATACTATATGACGGAGGAGGTCTTCCATGAACTTAAAGAATATCGGTGACGTCAGCTTTGCTGACGTAAAGCAAATTGTAGGGAGGTCCGCTCGGTCCGAAGTCTAGCGCTGGAATGGCTTTCCTACTGTTTTGCGGCTGTATTTATAGTGATTTTGTGTTTAAGTCAATTGAGTGTTTTTCAAACTCAAGAACCTTGTTTTTAAAAGTTAAATTTAATGAAAATCGATCTATCAATTAAATTCTTAACTGTTTATTATTGTAGTTTAAATTAACCGTTAGTTTTAGAATTAATTATTCAAGAATTATTATAACGAAATGAAAACATGTTATTGCAAAACAACAATATTGTTTTGAATAATCAATAATTTCATGAATTCCAGATGAAAGTTAGTTTTACCAATCAAAGTTTAGGTCAATAATCATAATTGCGTCGTTAGATATAATAATTAAAATTAAAAAAAATAGTGCTAGCAATTTTAGAACCGGTGTTGCTCCACTTTTATTGCCTGTTATGTTCCTTACTTCTTAATGGCAGGGCGGCACAGCTAGTTTTTAATACACAAAAGATATTCAATTTTCATATTCAAAGTTTAGATTAATGGATAGGGGACTACACGGTGGTGTCAGATGTTTTATAAAAGAAATTTTGTTTTCCGTCAATTGTTCGATCGAGTACCCTCATGGGTTTTACCTCCCCTGTTGTAATTGAATGCATTTTAATAACAAAAGTTTGTGCTTTTAAATCCTGGAAAATTAGTTAAATATTGATAAGATTTTCAATTAAAAATGTGAGGTGTGAAATAAAGCGTATCATTTAATCTTATTTGTGTTAGATTGTTGATATGCTTTGATGAGATATTTGAAAAAAAAAAGTTGTTAATTAAGTATTTTCCATAAAAACACAGATAGTTATTACTCTACCTAAATTACAATAAATTTGTTATAACGATATCAAAACTGTTCGATTCGATATCAATTCTTGTCATTGGTGGGCGCGTTCCGAAGGCACACATTCAAACTTAATTTTTAAGACGCTTCAAAGTGATGTAATCCACTGCATGACACCGATTGAATATTTTTTTTGGGTTTGGGTTAAAAATTGAATAATGATCAAAAATTACATTTTATTATTATTTAGTTCCTACAGAATCAACAACACCAATAAGAGACGTTAAACAAATCATACTGCCACCAACAGATTCTCACTATATAATTTACTAGCGACGCGCCCGGCTTCGCACGGCTATATTATGCATGTATTATACATATAAACCTTCCTCTTGAATCACTCTATCTATTAAAAAAACCGCATCAAAATCCGTTGCGTAGTTTTAAAGATTTAAGCATACAAAGGGATATAGGGACAGAAAAACCGACTTTGTTTTATACTATCACTATTGGTAAACGAAATGACATGAAGACTTGTAGAGTTAACGAACAAATGTTTCGAAAACGTAGCACCCATGACTATGTAGTGAAATTCTAAAATTGGTATACCTACATAAAATTTGTACACAGCCTCGATGTCGCAGGCAGGCTTAATCTGGCCACCGCTAGCCAAGCAATTATCTATGTACATAAAATACTGAAGCTGACGGTATTAGAAGCATTTACTTTACAGGTACGGTTCGCAACATAACCAAACTTTTACATAAGAAAAAACACTACAAATTAAGCGACCTAATTTTAATTGGTTGTTTTTTAATATTTATTAGCGACCCGCCCCGGCTTCGCACGGCTATATTATGCATGTATTATACATATATACCTTCCTCTTAAATCACTCTATCTATTAAAAAATCCGCATCAAAATCCGTAGCGTACTTTTAAAGATTTAAGCATACATAGGGATATAGGGACCGAGAAAGCGACTTTGTTTTGACGACCCAGTTGGCACAATGGTCACCATGCCGGACTGCCAAACACAGGGTCGCGGGTTCGATTCCCGCCTCAGACATGTATTTAGATATTTTTCTAGGGTCTGGTTGTTTCTATACAAGTATATATTTACAAAAGAAAAGTATATAAGTAGTATATCCGTTGTCTAGCACCCATAACACAAGTCTAGTTACTTAGCTTGGGGCTAGATGGCGATGTGTGAAATGTCCTGCAATATTTACTATGTAGTGAAGTGATAGTGATTAAATAAGGTAGGCATGGGAACATTTATTGACTATAATCATTTTAATAATAATGTTAGTGACTGTCTACAGTAAATGAACAGTTTATTTTTTCTACCTCTTTTAATTTAGGATATAAGGTCGCTATCAAGTTAACATTAATAAAAAGAAATTACTTTACAACTACTTAAAAATGTCGCCAACTCATGCCTAAATTTTTATTAATATTTTGTCAAGAGATTTAAAAATTCAAAAGTTATGCAAATATTTAACTAGGTCATCACAAATAAAACTTTCGAATCCGACCGTACCAGAATTAGCAGGATTATTAGAACTGTAAGTATCCCTCTGTTAGTGCTCACTAGGACAACAGCATTAAAGTAAAATCCTGTTTAGAATTTGCTGTAATTAGCTCTACAAAGTTCTGCCCGTGTTTTAAAGAGTCTTTAGAATTTTCTTAAAGCTGTGTAAGTTCAGTTTTTATGACAGTAACGGTTAAGAGTTAAGATAAAAGAGATCGCTTTGACTGTGAGGTCAGCAGCTATTATTTTTTCTTAAGTTTTGAGGAAAATTGCGCTTTTTTTGCTTTCTTCAAAACTTACAGATCCTTTTTTATTTTCGCTTTACTTTTTCTTAGGTTGATTTTTTTGTTAACTGTATTTTTAAACAAAAAGAACCAAGATCGTTAATGACGATACGGTGAGGGACACTTAAAATTTGAATTCGAGATACTGTCATTTGCAAACAAAACAGAGCCTGCTGGGTCTAACCAATCAGAAAGCATTTCTTTTTTTTAGAAGAGGGGTAGTTTAAGATAGGTATTTATTTAGATGCAAAGTTAGATAATATACATTTATTGCACCATAAGAAGTATACAATATATTTTGATTACAAACAAATCATAAACTGTGAATAAGTTGTGGGCTGAATTAGTGCAGACGGCATACTGCTCAGTGACTTACTTAGATGCAAAACACTGGTTTTCAGCAGCACCTAACCAAAGCAAAGCAATGAAGCTATAGTTTTTGATAAGTATTCTCTTATAATGATTTATTTTTAAACATCCACTAGAATCGTCAACAAAACTTAGTTCTGTTACAAACAGAAATTCAATCCTCGTAAACAACTCCCTTGCTTACAAACTGTGAGCTGCAGCCGAGTTAATTAGGGCATGGCCGAGCCACTTGACATACAGTTTTAACATGTTACGTACTGCTAATATTTTCGCTACATCACTATCACTACATAGTATAAAACAAAGTCGCTTTTTCTGTCCCTATTTCCCTTTGTACGCTTAAATCTTTAAAACTACACAACGGATTTTGATGCGGTTTTTTTAATAGATAGAGTGATTCTAGAGGAAGGTTTATATGTATAATACATGCATAATATAGCCGTGCGAAGCCGGAGCGGGTCGCTAGTTCTGTATATATCGGTAGGTATGACGTAACATGAAAAGAGTTGACGCGGTATTTGAAACAAAGTTCCCGACACAGTCAGCAACATAAGTTCGGATAGAAATGTGTAACTTTTTTAAGGCTGACTGTACGTACATGTACAGTCACATTACCAATTACCTGAACTCCACGTGACCTAGAGCTCACTCGCAAATCTGTAAGGCTATAAACTAACGTTACCTGAATCTGATTTTTAAGCTATTGCATAGCTTTTATCGCGGGCTTTGAGCGCGGTGACCGAATCTAGAAATTCCGTAACGAAAATAAAACCTAACACTCCGCCTACCATGTAGCTCGGCCGAGCGTTCGCTTAACGTGTATGTATATGTTACGAAGCTCGCACGATGCAATAGCTTTACCGCGGCAGTCCCCGAGTGCCACACTTTTTTTTACACAATATGCTATACATTATTCAATTAAAAAAAATAACAAAATAGGTAAATCCTATATTTTTTTACAGACATGCGAATGAGCTCTGGGTCACGTGGGGTTCAGCTAATTGATAATGTGATTGTACATTGCAATAGTTGTAAATCACGCCACAAGCATAGAGAGTGTATGAATGCACTAAAAACAAGTTTAAAAATAAAACACCGCCTCTTATGAAGCCACTAGCATAAAAACGGTTCAAGCCTCTTCAGATACGGTACACATTACAGCCTATTTGTGGGACAGAAATCTCGTAATAGTTCCCTCATGAATCCTTATTTTAAGAATACACGCGATACACAGAAATGTTTTCGTAAAATGGCTCTACCATTCGAAGTATTGACACAGATAATGTACCCTTAAGCCAGTGAGACGCGGGCTGGGAGCCTTAAGGCCCAAGGGAGTTCTTCTAAAACAAAACCGTGAAAGCACGGGTAGATTAGAAGCGATAGCGTTTGAAAGACGCCGAGTAAGCTGAAAGTATCTTAACGATGTCGCCGAGTGGAGTTGAGATATACGTCTGGGTCAGATACTCGACCGAATTTACTGTCCGTTCTATACAAATGTACTATTGTTTACGAGATGAAAGAATTTACGTTTTTCTTGTTTTGTTTTTCCGAAATAGGGACCGGTGTTGAAATAAAATGTGCCGTAAAATGCCTAAATTGAAATCGAATGTGTTATTAATCAAATGATCTTATTATAAAATTTTAATTGCTCTATTTCTAAACAGTACATACAATTTCATTTAATTTATTTGCATTCAGATGGAACGTACAATCGATGTTACAACAAATGATCTTATTATAAAATTTTAATTGCTCTATTTCTAAACAGTACATACAATTTCATTTCATTTATTTGCATTCAGATGGAAGGTTCAATCGATGTTACAACAAATGATCTTATAATAAAATTTTAATTGCTCTATTTCTAAACAGTACATACAATTTCATTTCATTTATTTGCATTCAGATGGAACGTACAATCAATTTCATTTCATTTATTTGCATTCAGATGGAAGGTACAATCGATGTTACAACAAAATATGATCTTATAATAAAATTTTAATTGCTCTATTTCTAAACAGTACATACAATTTCATTTCATTTATTTGCATTCAGATGGAACGTACAATCGATGTTACAACAAATGATCTTATTATAAAATTTTAATTGCTCTATTTCTAAACAGTACATACAATTTCATTTCATTTATTTGCATTCAGATGGAAGGTACAATCGATGTTACAACAAATTTAATGATCTTAAAATAAAATTTTAATTGCTCTATTTCTAAACAGTACATACAATTTCATTTCATTTATTTGCATTCAGATGGAACGTACAATCAATTTCATTTCATTTATTTGCATTCAGATGGAAGGTACAATAGATGTTACAATAGGCATACAATTTTACATATGATCCCCGCCGGGCATTGCAACTGCGTGCGGTGACATACCGAGGCTTTTTTTAATATCGGCATATCGGTAGGTACTAGATATACAAATAAAATTGTCCGGTTGATGTTGTAAAATCGATATTAAGTTCGCCAAAGTTGTAAAATCTTGATTAATTATATCTAGAAACATTACTAATGGTTTTTGATACATATCCATGAAACACTACTTAGATTGGTACACAAAAAGGATGGTTATCCTTTAGTGTGACATTAACAAACATTCAACGTTTCACACAATCTGTCCGAGATAGTCTTGCACTTAACAGGGTGGTTGTTCGCCTCCTACAACAGCTAAGCCAATAGTTAAACAGTTACAAAGTGTATAGATGTCCATTTTATCGCACTTAGTGGTACCACTGTCTACAGACTCTTTGTCGGTCGATATAGTTTGCCGACAGTCTACATTTAATCTTCTTTACTAATAGTGGTGTGGCTCACTTATCATTACAGTTTTCAAGTCGCCCTAGAACTTTTAACATAACCTGGCAACCGCGATTAACAGCTTGGAGGAAGTCAAAAATTAATTTTTGCTTTACTGTTAAAATTATTAAATCAGATTAAATACTTTTGGTCAAGCCGTGTCATAATAATATGAAACGATTGAACGATTTGTTCCTAGTTTCTTTTTGTTGGTATTAAAATGTGAATAGTTCTATATTGAGTGTTATGTAACAGCTAAATAACTAGTTTATAATTATTAACAAGAAGCTTCAAATAATTATATATAAAAAATTTGGTTTAACACTTTCTTGCTGACGGTACTTTTATTCAAAATCGTCATTTGTTGTGAATTTAGAAATTGAGAGTCTCGACGATCGGGTTTCTTCGGTTCTAACCCAGTTTGCTCCAGCCTTTTACTTCATACTAATACCAAACAATCAGACGATACGAAGTTTATAATCCACAGGGACTCTTACCATCCCTTTACTTGTTTTGTTTAAACGTCCTACGCCATGTGGCGTTGTAAAAACAGACCGATACCCTCGTCCTTTGTAATCCACAGTTCGGTAGCCTCGCATACCCTTCATTCATTTGCATAAGTCCTGTCCGTCATAAGATGGGTTGTTAAACTTTAATAAGACTTTTTGATGGCACTCCATCCTGATTTAATGGGACCCCTATGTGGGATTATAATGATTGAGAAGTCTGGTAATGGGTGCTTGTTATTTAAGTGAAGCGTTTTGTATTTGTATTCTCGACTCATCAGTTCGTTGGTTGGATTTTGAATGGAAATAATTGAAGAAAATATTTACTCGATGGTAAAGCATTTAGTATTCATGATTTCATAACTATGGAGTTATAAGATAGGTACTTACGTCAAAATTTAAATTGGTATATTTTCTAATCTCTTTTGGAATCTTTTAAGACCAGTGTGAGGCTGTAAATTTCCATACAAAAAGCGGTAACGTTTTTTGAAAAAATGAAAATGTTCTAGATCTAAAATGGAAAACTAGGTTCAACCGTTTTTATTTTAAAGAAATATTGCCTAAGATAAAAGTTATTAGTATCTAAATGCTATTGTTTTTGACTTAAAAACTGTATCGAGCGTTTCAATTGTTTTTAATAGACTAAACTGAATTACCATAAAAGAAAAACGTATAAACCTAGAATAAGATGCAGTGAATTAAATAAGACCAAATTTATTTCATTTTGTGAAGGAAAAAGGGGGTAAAAATGTTACGGCCCGCAACATTATTTAAAAGCAAAATGAAGGCAATTATGTCCGAACTTAAACTCTCTCTATCGCACGATACGGGTCATTTTTGAAAATACCTACTCGCGCCGCGTATCAAAAACTCATGATTCTCTTAAGTAGAAATTGCTTTGGAGCGCGTGGGCATAAGCTAAATTAGTTACGGTTTTATTAAACCGTGTCCATATTAAATAATATACCTAGTCTATAATAATTATCGAATGAATAATAGGTAAGTATACCTAATAGTAACATTGATACCATATTTATTGATAACTTATTTTATTACTAGCTGCGCTTCGCGGTCTCACCCGCGTAACTCCAGATCCCGTGGGATCAGGATAAAAAGTAGCCTATATTATTCCCAATGAATTAATGTACTTATCCTCATACCAAGTTTTATAATTTTTTTTTAGTTTCGGAGCATATTCGTTACAAACAAAAAAAAATTAAAAGAAATATTAGTATTTTACTTTATTATATTATTTTAATTAATAAGAGTCTACACTGTTCCACTGCAGGGCAAAGGCCTCTGTACCTTTCTTCCATTGATTGCGGTCTATCGCTAGTACACACCAATCATTCATATAGGAGTCAAAATCATCTCGCCATCGTCGCTTTGGTCTGTCGCGTGTACCTATAGATTTTACTTATTTTATTTAACTTTGAAAAGTAGACATGTAAATAGCATCAAAACTTTTATTGCTAATGTACGTCGCGGTAAACTAGAAGAGCGATTCAGAATTGTACCAATTGTCTAAAAAGCGACCGTCACGCCACAAGTTCATCCAATAAATATTCCAAACTGCCGTTTCGTAAGGAAACAAATGCTCGAAAATACAATGATGGCCGTCGACAAAACACAATACTGCTCGGAACAAGTGAACTGTGTCCAACATATTCTGTTTGTTAGGAAAATTGTGGTTTCCCTGTTTTTTACGATGTTAGATCTTTCTCCCTAATGTTATTTGTATTATAATGTTGTACTGAATAGCTGATACTTACTAGCTAAACTAGCATCGACTTTTAGTATTGACACTTACTTTTTATAGCATGTTTGCTTCAATTTAGCTATTGTATCTCTATTAAATCATTAGTATACAATTTATACTAATAATTTAATTATATAATTACTTATACTTTATCAATTATTAGTAACAACACTCTATGTTTTAAGTGGTAAATGTGACACAAAAATATGCTATATACGTTTGATTTTTACCAGAACATGTATAGGTATATTTAATTTTCAAGCTTTGTTGTGTTTGTAAAAGCTGCCACGTTCATAGAGATACCTATATTTGAGAAAAAGAACAACATCCATTATGTAAGATAAGGCCCGACTCTCCTATGCGGAAAAACTCGTTTTGAAAGGGAGATTTGTTAAACAATATCTCTTATTAAATTACTTCTTCCAAACACAATAACAGCAAAGCTGAAAATAATGGACACGATAAATTATGAAACTCTCAGATCTTCCACTTACGTGATGAAGTTGTTTTTATCCTCGAAAAAAGAAATGAGACGAAACAAGATATATTACAGTGGGCATTGATAAAACGCTTCGGCAATCCATAATTTCAAAGAAAATTGTTCTCGGTCAACTTATTCCCGCAACATTAATTCGGGAAATCGGAAAGGTTCAATTTTTGCTAAGGCTGAATCAAGCGTAGTTTATTTGAAATAGCGAGAGGGAAAACGTTGAAAATAATTTTTCCGTGTCGAGTGAGGAATAATGTCAACCTTGGTCAGCGGGGGAAATGAAACGTTATCTTTATAGGGGCACCTTAGGTTATTATGTCACTATCTTACTTCCTTAATGGTACATCAGTAGGTTTATGATGTGTGATAAAACTATTTAACTTAAGGTAATGAAACTACAGAATTTTCGATCGACCGTCCTTTTACCTTTTAATTTTAAGGCTTTCCTTTTTATTTTATGCTTATTTATTTTATTTTCCTTCTTGTTTAACGTCTCCCTAGACTGAATAGAAATGAGCGAGATACGAGATGATGCGCAATTAGCAATTTTAGGAATAGCTTTTTTTGCATTAATATTTTAAACATATTATTTTGAATAATAGAACTATTTCTTTTCGGTAAAATATTGGTTGATGAAATGAGATAAAAATAAAATAAAAACGGTTGAAAAAAATTCCTGAGTATCATATTTCCCTTAATAAAGGTTGGTTATCAGAACTTATAAGTTCGATGAAAAATGACTATCTATTTTTCTCCGTCGCTAGTAATTTGGATCATGTGGTTGGTTGCGCGATTCAGCATCGAAGTATAATAATAAAGTTGGAACAAGTCTGAAGGGTCATTAATTTTATACCGTCTCTCCCGTGTGGAGCGTTCAATGGGTAATCCCTTTATTTTGCATTTTGTTGTCTCGGACGCGGTTCCAAAAGAAAAAGTTGTTTGATTAATTCTACGGCAATGACTAATTTTCCTCTTCCTGATTAATTATACTTAGCTAAGTGGAAAGGCATCCCAATACACATTATAAACGAAAAAGTTTTGTTTGTTTATCACGGTCAGCATAACCGATTTTGATGATGATTTGTATCAGGGTAGTCTAAAGTGCAGCACCTTACCTACCTTTAGTGTACCTTGGAGCTTAGCTAGTTATATCATGAAATTTCAAAAATTTCGAAAGCAAAATTTGTAGATTTTATTGGCGATTCTGTGACTCTCATATGTGATCATTCCTGCTTGCCCTAAAACACTGTCATCAAATCATCAAAAAAAAACAAAAAAGAACAAAAATTCCTGCCTCCTACAAACTAATTTTTTGGCACGTATAGGGCTGATGCAGTCTCTTTATCAGAACGGTATTTAACTATTGGATCTTAAATAAAAATAACGACACATCTTTTCCTTTGTGTTAAAAAACCAAAGAAAAAAGGTAATTGCTTCAACAAAGTAAATCGAAGGCGAGTATCTAAGAACACTCCCCTACCCACGTTACTTTGCCTAACATACCGTAACGAATTGGAAGTAACAGTTTAGAGAAAGTCCTCATTAGGAGTAAAATGGAAGGCAAACGATCTGGATGACGCGACTTCCGAATTAAATTCCATAAAAGCGAGATATTCATTCATTATCTTTGCTTTGTTTGAGGTCGGTACTTCATTCATCCGCTTATACCTACGTTGAAGCGTTCATTATGATAATAATAAGATGAACTCATAGATACCTAAGTACCTAAGTTTAAAGCCCTGAATGACTAATTATAAACACCATAAACACATAGTTTAACGTTGCAAACAAAAGCTAGTACCTAGTACTTAATAAAAACACAACTTTCACTGACTGATAACGACGCACACTTTAAGAGGAAAGAGTACCGGAGGCTCTTTCCATACAAACTATTACAAACGTAGTCGACTGTTTTCTCCCTGGATAATGACACTAGAGCAAATATTTTTGGTGCATATAACTTATAATTGCCATGACCATGCCCCTATTTTTTGATTTTTAAAATTTTTAAATTTTTTAAATTTTAATATCTATGATAATTAGAAAATGAAAAAAACCAAAACATAGGGGCATGGTCATGGCAGTTATAGATTTTGTGGCACAAAAATATTTGTGCTAGTGTCATTATCCAGGGAGGAAACAGTCGACTACGTTTGTATGGAGAGCGCGCAGGTACCCTTTCACCTTAATGGCTGGGTCTAATACTTGAAATATTGCACAGCTTATGAATATGTAAACTGAGAAATATTTTTGGAATTTTTTACGGGATTGGGTTCTACGCAGGTAATTCTGCGTGACATCTATAGCTACTAGTATCTTAACACACGTCAATAACACGATCAAAATCAAGTATGAAAATACGCACGCGTTAAGAATTGTACTTTATATTTAATTCAAACCCAAATAGTTTATTTAATAAAAGTTGCTTGTAACAAACTACGTCAAATGATAAAGGTGCACAGCTATTTGTCTGTGTCTGGTTGTTTCTATGTATTATAATGAATGAATGAATGAATGAATGAATGAATGAATGAATGAATGAATGAATGAATGTCATTTATTTGTCATTTATTTGCTTGAAATATGGTACAAAGATGTCACATAAAAATATAGTTCAACATATTTCACCAGCACTTAGCTTAGCATGCAAATATTAAAAGTTAGTTAATTAAAAGTACTCTAATATGATGTCAAAATAATTAATCCAATGTCAATAATATAAAAAAAAAAAATTAAAATCATTGAAATTTAAATAAAAACAAAACAAAATTAATTAATTAATAAGTCAATAATGGAATACAAAATCATGTCAAATTCAATTTACGTCATCTTTATCATTTATGAATTCTTCAATCGAATAATAGGCCTTATCGATGAGATAATTGTTGACAGCCCGCTTGAACTCTCCAGGACAATCAATTTGTCGTAATGATTTGGGAATTTCGTTGTATATTTCAGAGGCCATACAGAACACGCTAATTCTCATTAGACGAGTATTGCGTGCAACGATTAGAAGATCACCTTTACGTCTTCCACTATCCGCATATCTATTAAAAAGATGCAAATTTTCTTTTACAAATTGAGCCATTTCACTAATGTAAATGCAAGGGAATGTAAGGATTTTTAATTTTTTAAAAGATTCTTTACATGATTCCATTCTACCTAGCTGACATATTGCACGTATGCATCGTTTTTGTGCTATAAAAGGCTTATTTTTGTTTGTAGAGTTTCCCCAAAATATAACACCAAATCTCAATATTGACGCCACATGTCCATGATAAGACGCTAATAGAGCCTTCAAGTTCACTACTTTTTTCAGTTTGTATAATGCATATGAAAATTGATAAATTCTTTTACAAATAATGTCAATATGATTTTTCCATGTCAATTTACTATCTATAGTTAACCCTAAAAACCGTGTGGAGTCAACTTCGTTAATTTTATTGTCATGATAATTTACACTAAGAGTCAAGTTATTATTTCTTTGTCTAAAATTCATTAGGTTAGTTTTATCAATATTTATATTTAAATTATTTAAATTTAACCAATTAATTAGAGATGTCAGAGTTTGATTGATTACGTTCGATAAGTTAGTTTTAGTTTCATTATATAAGTATATATTTACAAAATAAAAGTATAAAAGTAGTATATCTGTTGTCTAGCACCCATAATATAAGTCTAGTTACTTAGCTTGGGCTAAATGGCGATGTGTGGAATGTCCTGCAACATTTATTTATACTAGTATTCCTACAGTAGTTCCTCTACTTACCACTGAGACCTCGTTTCATTCGCTCAATCAAAGCTTACGGCTATAACCTTGTTGTAATTGGATGCCATTGGTACTTCGGACATAACGGGAAATTGCGATAGTCTAGATTAATGTAGGTATATTTGATACTGTAATGGGTTTGATGTTTCATTTGAGTGCAAACTTGATACCTAATTAGCTCCCTGAAGATGTTAGATTAAACCTATTGATTAGGTAGGTAAGTAGAGTTGATTATGTCAGGAGAAACACCAGTTGTAAGGAAAATATCTTGTGTAATCAACACGCCACAAACATCACAACGGCAACGGTTTGAAAACATTGGATGGGTACGGTCGGCAGCATAATTGCAGACCTATCGTAGAGTTATAACCTTACTTTTATTGGAATGTTTATAAATTCATGAGTTAAAAGACTTTAAATGTCAACTAAAGCAGGTGCCTAGAATCTTGTTTGTGTTGAAAACATTCTAATAACAGCCGTCCTGGAGCTCTACGGTGGGTCTGCAATTAAGCTGCCGACCGTAAATATTTTATGATTTTGTTGTGTTGTAAAAAAATCTTATCAACCAGCACAACACACTAAAGTAAGAGCTTTAGAAGTATTAGGTACCTGAACTCAAAAAGATATTAAGTATATCATTTGAAAATTAATGCCGACACAACCGAAATCCAGAATGATGTAGGTATATTTAATTTAACACATTATTATTGTCTCTGTTTACCAATGTATAAATTAAACATATTGGAGCAAATGGAATAGCTATGTTCAAAAACCATCGTTCTCGTAAATCTACGCAACATACTTAAACCAAAGCAATATTATGTAAATAGTTTTTAATACAAACAGATAGAGTTAAGTTTGCCATGGATGATTTCGAACTTATTTGCGTTGAGATTGGCCTACATCAGGGATTTAACTCTTGGATGCAGATGGTACTTTGCTTTCGACGGAAAGGCCGAACGGCATTTAGGAAATTTGCATGCCAATACTATCGAGGTCGTTTCTAACGAAGAAACTTTGGCTACACTGTAAACTGCTTCGTACCGAAGGAATTATGAAACGTTGTTTATATAAACTAGCGACCCGCTCCGGCTTCGCACGGCTATATTATGCATGTATTATACATATAAACCTTCCTCTTGAATCACTCTATCCATTTCAAAAAACCGCATCAAAATCATCAGAATGGAACATTGCGGTCATAAATTATTTTAACGTCCCGACCACGACCAAGTATCAAGCATGAAATATACACAAATTAAAATATTCTTTCGGATTTTTAAGGATACTATTAGTAAGTTAGAATTAGGTTAGGATGGTTAAGATTAGGATCACAAGTTATAAAATTAATACAAAACTCAAAATAAGAAACATAGTACAATCAAATTAGTCTGAAATTAGTTTATATACCTAATGAACTAAGAATAATAGTTATACCTACATATTAACCATAAATATTTTATTCACCTCTCCTCCTCAACCTCAAATAACTTAACAACTTAACGAAACTATTATCTAACACTTAACTTATTAAACATACTCTAACAACGCATTAGCCCGCAATAAAGACCTGTCAAGTTACATTCGAAACTAAAACGATGACTTCTATGAAAGTCTTGTTTCAAGTTTCTTTTAACTAGACGAGCTTAAGACGATTACAGTCAATGAAACATTCTAGTTTCACATCCAACACTCATCTGCGGTTGCCTCTGAATAATGAACCACATTAATAAGCAGAAACGGTTCGCGGGACTGCGAAGTTGTAGCGTAAGACAGTTGGAATATAATTAATTACTCGGTCTAATAATAGTTAATGTGCCAGGGTCTTGTAGAACAGAAACTATTATTTAGGATTGAATGGGATTCGAAAAGATAGAAGTAGGCTTTTGTGTTAGTGGCTACTTAATTATGTAAATGTTTGTGTAATAATTCAAAATGGCGATTGATCGAACTACGCAATCCAACCACGTGGCCACAGCTATCTATACTACTAATATTATAAAGCTGATGTTTGTTTGTTTGTTTGTTTGAACGCGTTAACCTCAGGAACTACTGGTTCGAATTGAAAAATTGGTTTTGTGTTGGATAGTCCATTTTTCGAGGAAGGCTGTCGGTTACTTTTTATTTTAATATTTTCACGGGATCGAGACTTGCACGGGTGAAACTGCGGGGCGAAGCTAGTCTATACTCATTTTTTAAAGCTAAAGAGTGGGTTTGTTTGAACGCGTTAATTAAGGAACTACTGGTTCGAATTACAAAAAAATCTTTTTCTGTTGGATTGTCTATTTGTCGAGGAAGGCTATAGATTTTATACATTTCGATATTCCCACGGGATCAGGACTTACGCGGGTGAAACTGCGGAGCGCTGCTAGTTTGTATTATTTTGGTTACTGTTTACCTCCTTCTTAAACTAGTTTGAATCAATTGAATCACCAAAAAATAGGAAAAAAATATTTGCTTTTTACATTGCCGTCATAAGGAAAATTCAGGATATGTCAATAGGAAGTATCAGGAAATAGTGAAGTAAGTTAGATTGGTTTTTGTGACATCTTCCGACTTCTAAGTTCTCCATGTTTTCCTTAACCATAAGTGAGCAGTAAAGTCATTTAAAACCGTATTTTTTACTTCTAGTGGTATATTGCTGGTTTGATTTTTATCGACTACGACGAAGCCAAAAGAGAAGGTTGTTTTTGTCCTATATATATGTATACCCAGTTGGAGATAATATGTTATCACCTACGGGATCCATTAGGGGATCCATTGAGAGGCAACCGTTGATTAGTGCCAAATACATGAAAATCCCTTTTTCAAATTAAAAATTAAGTAACTTTTTATTTAGAATGTATCTTCAGATCTTTGAGCAGTTTATCCTCGAATGAAAACATGATAGCAGACAACAAACAGACAACCTTTGTTTTTTCCGTTTTTTAAATGATTACAAGTAGATAGGTAAATACTACCTCAAAATTGTTTGTAAAATATACACAAAATTATTAACGATTTAACCTACTCGAGCTTATAATATTACATTCAATGTAGATAATATAAACATGTATACATATAGGTTTATTAATTATAGAGACGGCTGGTTATATTTAATGAAGGTTTCGAATATTATCGAATTATTATCAGGTGTATATTAACAATTCACCCTCCTATATCCTGCCTGTATTATTTTCATAAGCGAAGTAATATTAATTTACAGTAATTACAATAGGAAATTACGATAAATTATAGTTGTGCCTTTGTTTATGTTGTAAATTCATTAATTTCCATTTATTAGATTTAATAATAATTTAGAATTGAATATTATTTATTTGCAACAAAATAAGAGTTACAACGTCTTTAAGTTTTGCTGCAAGTCATTTTTTTTTTTCAATTATAATTTGAGATATTAACTTGAATTGTACAACACAGTAAGGAACATAGAACACGATATTCACAAATCAAAGTAATTAGCTACAAAGTATAAGTTGCAAAAATGCCTACTACCCATTTATACCTACTTGGAAAGTATTTAAATAAAAAAACAGCGCACTCCGGGAGTGCAGGCAGAAGTGAAAACTGTATATCTGTGTAAAATCTCATATGTCGCGAGAACATACGCAAAAAGAGTTTTAGATGAAAAAAAAAAAATAGTCGTCCAACAAATTGTCGTCCGACATTTGTCGTCCGACATTTGTCGTCCGTCAATAGTCGTCCGACAAATAGTCGTCCGACATTTGTCGTCCGTCAATAGTCGTCCGACATTTGTCGTCCGACATTTGTCGTCCGTCAATAGTCGTCCGTTAAAAAATACCATATGTACGTCTTAATACACTCACAGCCAAATTAAAAACAGTAGGCCCAGGCATACATTTTCGCCGCGCCGCGCCGTAGAGAGGGGATAGCTGTCTACTCTCCATCCGTCTTACGCTTTTTCGATCAGGTCACGTGTCCTGACGCGAGTTTAAGATTTTATACCCATTACAGAAAAAGTGCTCAACGCCGCTAAAGAAGTTTTCACTTCAAAAAAAACTCTTAAAGAAAAATAAATTAAACCGACTGAAAAATGTACCGTCCTCCACAGGAAGCCTCGTATCCGTAATATACCTAATCTAAAAGTTAGAAGTGCTAACATTTTCATAATTGTCGCATTATATTACTGAAACCACGGCATTGCAGTTCAGTTTGCACGTTATGTTTTCTAGTGGCACCATTTTTATGTTTTTAATAAAAATAAAAGGCTTTGAAAGTAGGGATGTTGTGGAAGTGTAGTGTGTAACATATACGATGACGAATGTTTACAATAAGAAAATTAATATTGTATTTTAAATAGGTCAACACGTAACGTGGAGACGACACATACCTAGTGACAAATGTTTATGTAAAAGGAAATTAATATTGTATTTACTACAAATCATAACAATAACAGACTACGTTTACCTAGATAAGATAATTAGTATATAAGCACGAGTTTTCCCCAATACAGTTACAGTTCAGAGTTGAGAACCAACTAACATCGTGTTATTTTTTTTTGACGGCCTCTGTGGCGCGTCGGGCGAACACCCGACTGCGACGCAGAAGGTTGCGGGTTCGATTCCCGCCGGGAACAAGTATTTATGCTGACCATAAATTCTTGTTTCTGGTTCTGGGTGTTTCCTATATGTATAATATGTATATATTTACAAAAAAAAAAAAAAAAAAAGTATATAAGTAGTTTATCCGTTACCTGGCACCCATAACACAAGCATTAAGTTGCTTAGCTTGGGGCTGGATGGCGATGTGTAATATGTCCTGAAAAAAAAAAAAAAAATATTTACTCCATCCTTTACATGGCGACCCTGCCAGGTACATAAGAATGGTGTGATAATGGTACCAAATATATCATTACTTTTCTACTAGATGATTCCCGCGTCTTTATTAACGTATCTTGAGTTCATTCCTATATTTTAATCCGGTGAGTGGTGTTGGTTTAGCGGTTGATACCTCAACTTTCATTTCGAATTTTGTAAGTTTCAAACTCAAAACTCTTTAGTTATTCATTTTGAATCATTGAATTTCTATTAAATCACTTAGAAGCATCTTAAAAACTAAGTTAAGATTTGTACCGGTCAGGGGCCTTATTCTGCTATTTCGCATTAATGGATTTACCATTGTCATTTTATCGAGACTCTATTGATATTATATCGAGATTGTGACTTTATTTGGTATTCTGCTAAAGTTTTATCCATCGACACACGATTCTAGAGCAGAAAACCAAAGTGAGTCAGTAGTGCGTCAGTGGTGTTTCTATAGAATAGTTAACATTAGGAGAATACCAATTTGACATGTAATGTCATATTTTTGACAATAAATTTCTATTACGATTATATCGACACTGTATTGAAACACAATAATTGTGTTAGCAGACTTTATACCCGGTAGGCCGCGGCCCGACGATATTTCGTTGGAACTTGTATAAATAAGAGCTTACTAGCGACCCGCCCCGGCTTCGCACGGCTATATTATGCATGTATTATGCATGTATTATACATATAAACCTTCCTCTTGAATCACTCTATCTATTAAAAAAAACCGCATAAAAATTCGTTGCGTAGTTTTAAAGATTTAAGCATACAAAGGGATACAGGGACAGGGAAAGTGACTTTGTTTTATACTATTAGTGATAGTGATCTACAGAAAAACTTCGCTTGCGCGATCTAGGATCATCGATCGGCTTAGTGGCGCCATCTGTTGGTGGGGATATGAACCGTCGCCACACATATATTCTCTCAGTAAATTTTGTAATATACCTAGTTGGTACCTATATACAGCGAACATAGATGTACAAATATGTACATCCACGTACATCACACAAACATGTAAATTAATATGTTGTATTGCTGTAATACTAAAATAAACTCTCTCAAATATAATTGCTAAGAATATTACTTCTGATTAAAAGGAAAAAATACTCGAAAACATAATTCCAACCTTTTAAGTTTAAAAAGGAAACGTAATTAATGATTCAAGAGATTTTATACTCGGCTTAAAGAGAAAAAAAAGTCAATTTACTCAACCTCAAATAAAGGTTGAATTTAAACGGACAAATTATATTTTTTGTTGAGAAATCACCATTTGTCAGTGTGTCCTTAGCGAATTTCGCGAAGCTTTTGCTGATTTGTATTGGTGAGTTTTCGATCATTAATTTTAAAAAGGTTTACTGTGATTATCGAGTTACTTTAGATGTAAATTTCAGTCTTTAAACAGTTATATAAAAATTGTTTGTCTGTAAAGTCGGTTAACGATCGATAATTTTACGTGATAACGTCATGAGAAAACGATGAAAAATTAATTTATTTTTTGTTATTCCGTTTTTTTTTATACTGTTTTTTCTTTATATAAGTCTTCTATTCGTCACTCGTCACCATAACACAAGCCCATATGAGTGATATTATTAATAAATACTCTATTTCCTAACGGGAACGGACGCGTCATGGTCATTTAACCATGACGCACGTTAAACAATATTTCGTCAGCCACTTTTTTGTGAATGCAGGTTTTCCATCAATTTATTAGACGTCAAAAATCAAAGATATAACTACTAAACCACAGTCAAGTTGCATAGGATGTACCCACATTACGGGGCTATGAAGCCCTGGACCTTTGGATGACGTGCATGGAGCCGAAGCCAAAACGTAGAAGCCCTTTACAATAACAAGTTTTTGAAGTGAAAACTTCTTTAGCGGCGTTGAGCACTTTTTCTGTAATGGGTATAAAATCTTAAACTCGCGTCAGGACACGTGACCTGATCGAAAAAGCGTAAGACGGATGGAGAGTAGACAGCTATCCCCTCTCTACGGCGCGGCGAAAATGTATGCCTGGGCCTACTGTTTTTAATTTGGCTGTGAGTGTATTAAGACGTACATATGGTATTTTTTAACGGACGACTATTGACGGACGACAAATGTCGGACGACTATTTGTCGGACGACTATTGACGGACGACAAATGTCGGACGACAAATGTCGGACGACAATTTGTTGGACGACAAATGTCGGACGACTATTTGTTGGACGACAAATGTCGGACGACTATTTGTCGTCCGACTATTTTTTTATTATTATAAAAGTATGTTGTGGATACTAAAACGGCGACTATCCCTGTCTGCACTATAAAATCCAAGGACAACATCCGGTTTGAATAGAACTATTGATAATATTTGATAAACTACAGGAGAAAACTACTTGGGCTAATATGATGGCATGGTAGTAGACGGGATACTGCAGCGAAACTATTCCATTGTGTTATTACGTCAAATCTAACGCTTATACGTTCTGAAATTCAGAATTATAGGCTTAGAACACATACACAATAAGCGTCATGTGGAATCAGCATAATAATATTAAAAGTTATTATGCATGCGTTTACGGGCAAACCCGAATATTCGAATGACAAAACGATTAGACGATTATGCGTATTCGGTATTGCGGTACTTCCACTGTGCTTCCACACCCGTATTCGAACGTACTAAAACATTCGATCGTCAAACTATTCCATCGGTTTTACATTTCAACGTATTATCCACATCGCTTTTAAAATAGAATTGCAAATTTAAACCCTTTGTAAGCGTTTCGCATTTGGAAACACAAATTCGCTTTTACGTTCATTTGCATTCGTCGTAGTTGCGGTGACTTCCGAATTGTTGCAACTTGCAGAAGTAATATTCGTTGAATGTGTGAAGTATCTTTCACTTCATGACAGACTTTATTTAATTAAGTTTTAACCGTTACTTAAATTTGTGCCAAGCAACAATTTTCAATAATTCAAGTGTCTTGAATTAAATACTTGATCGAAACTTTATAACTTCTCTTGTCCCTTGTTGGGAAAAAAGAAAAGGGTGACATAGTAATCGCCTTAATCTATTGTTATGTATAAAGGACATGAAAATAGACAAGACATGCCAATAAGAAATCTCATGAAGTGTAAGACTTGTCCTGTATTTGATGTTAAAAAAAATCGGAAGAATTTTTATTTGTTTTTTCACAAAACATCTGAGACTTTTGTTAAATGGCATGGCAAATTTTTAATATCTATCTATCTATGGTTCACGTCCGTCAGCTCCCCTAACGGATCCCCCCACTCCCGACTGTCCCCCTTTCGAGAACATTTTCACGTCCACCGCTGGACTTAGGGGAGACGACGGCCGTTAATTTAAAATTACTCGATTCAAGCGCTATATCTAAATAAATTAAAATCAATTGCTGTTCGTTAGTCTCGCTAAAACTCGAGAATGGCTGAACCGATTTGACTAATTTTGGTCTTGAATTATTTGTGGAAGTCCAGAGAAGGTTTAAACGGTGAGAAAGATCGGACTTACGCAGGTGAAACCGCGGGGCGCAGCCAGTTAATCTATATAAAGAGAAATGAATTGGCGAATATAAGTACGCGCATAACTTTACAACACAAACCTCGACCTATTTAACGCACAAAATCGAGTAGAAAAATGTCGGAACAAATCATACGACAAGGGGTTATAAGAGCATATGGCAGTTTGGCAGTGCGAAAGCACGATCGAGCCGAGTAAGTGTGGCAATACATTTACCCCGACACGTGTGAAACTCATAAATAACATCGCACCTGCAGAGTGGCTAGATTACGGCTAGATAAAGAAATTTAATGCGAATTACGTTGCATTGTTATGATTTATGATTAAATATGCACTTAGTCTGATTTATTGGACAGAAAGATTAGTTTGAGTGGGTTTTAGAAGAGTTTTTACTTTGAAGTTTATTATTTTTGTCTCGAGTATGATTTAAGGTGACCCCGAAAACGGTTTTACAAATTAATCTTATTTAATTAAAAAAAAAATTTTGGTTAAATTTAATGGGTGGCGGAGATACCCGATCTCTGAGTTTAAGCAATATCAGTGTCAATATGCCAATATACCTAGTAACGACTTACTCCTCTGACTCAGCGATCCAAAGTGGATCTTGGCCTCCGAAACGAGAGTCTTCCATCGCTAGTCTTCAGTGGAAGCTGAGCTTCACGAATATTGCTATATAACGGGTTAAAACACTGCTTTATCAGTCAAGTAGAGCTGCTCCATGAACAGTGTAGGTATTTTTAAAGTTATACTCCTTTAGGCGCATTATGAAAAAAAATGATGACAATGTAATTTTAAGATGTGCGCGCATCTGTAACAAAAGTCACATGTTGCAGCTGCCCGCAAAACAGACGGACGGAAGAACGGACGGGCGGACAGACAGACAGACGGACGACTATAACTTCTCGTGGGTGCGTGTACTTATGTACGCATTTTTATTTTTTTTCATTATCAATAGTAATACTTGCGTTTTTGTTTAATTGACTGTTAAATTTCTCCATCTTAACAAAATTCAATCTACTATACAAAAAAACTTGGTTAAGAAATTATTTTGAAAACCACTATCCTAGTTAAAAGGCATTAGAAAACCACGGGTAGAAGTGAAGTTAAAATTTTATAACATTATCAATCAGTATTTTAATGAACTTTAAACACGACACTGCTTATGCTGCTGTAGTTTTTATTACATTTTACATGCAACAAACGAAATCACGGTCATTTTTCTTTAATAAACTTATGCACTCAATTAACTTAATTAAATTCCGTTTTTTTAACCGACTTCAAAAAAAGGAGGAGGTTCTCAATTCGGTTGTATGTATGTTTTTTTTTATAAAGTCATTACAAAGGTACTCGTAAAATTCTATTTAACTTGCATAATGCTTGATTGATCATTAACATTTGATTTATTTTAACATTGCGTAATAGCAATTAATTTTAATAATTGATAGGTGTACTTATAAAATCATCTTAAAATTCCTTTTCCAATTAATATCAGAATATTTTCCACTTCCGTAACATTCATTTCGAAGGTCCCAAAATATCATTATTAATTATAACAAAAATAACGAAGTAAATTTGTTAATTATTAATATTAAACGAGTCGTTTAAATTTACTCTAATTAACTTATTAATAAATGTACGGGTTGATCAATATGTTAATGATTCATAATTCGTTTTTAATAACCCGAATCACGTATTCGCGTAATTAGTACATGAAAGTTTTGTAATATTTAAACGTACAGAGGTGAGAGGAATTATTATGAACTTTCACACGCGACTTTGTTTGGTTGAATATTCCAAAAGCCTTACTTATGGTGAAAGTGTACCGGCGGTAGTTTCTCCATACAAACGTAGTCGACTGTTCCTGGATAATGACACAAGCACAAATATTTTTTTGCATAAAACCTAAAACTTCCATGACTATCATTTGCCTCTCTCTATGTCTTGGTTTTTTTCATTTTCTAATAATAAACTAAAAATAAAAAAATAAAAAAACCCGTCCGACAAAAAACTCGTCCGACAAAAAACTCGTCCGGCAAAAAACTCGTCCGACGTGAGAATTTTGTGTGACGTGAGAATTTTGTGTGACGTGAGAATTTTGTGTGACGCTTTTGTAAAATTTCACTCTCATCATTTTTTCATAACGCGCCTAAAGAAGTATAACTTCAAAAAGAAACAAAACATACGGGCATGGTCATGATTGGTAATGTCAGTTATAAGTTTAATGGAACAAAAATATTTGCTCTAATTTAATTATCCAGGGAGGAAACAGTCGACTACGTTGGTTTGGATAAAGCGCCCGGTACCCTTTCCTCTTAACGGATGAATCAAATAGAATTCGTCCATTAGCTTGACTTTGAGTTTTATATTTGTCAACTGCAAAAATTTTGATTAAATAAACGAACTCCTTGATACTAAACATTTAATTTAATAAAAGTGAAACTAAACATCGTCTTCTAAAGCAAAAAAATTGACCTGATTTTTACCGAGGTCAAAGTCCCAGACTGTCCGTGATTGGTCAATTTTTCTTCGTCTTTGTACCTATTATTGTTTGTTACGCAACAGTTTTCCTGTAACATTTTCCTCTAACGACAAATTAGGGACAAAAACGCACGGAGGGATGAATCTCGACACTTACAAATGAACGATAATGTCTAAGATTTTTTATTTTGTTTGTTTAACACAGTACACAATCTAAAGAATTTTTAATTATAATTAGAACACTGTAAAATGTAGTGTAGAACACTTTTAAGTATTTCTTTATCTACGTATTTGTCTCTTAACTCTACAGATCAACTTACGCACAACTTCTAGAGTTCTTCTCCTCGTAGAGTGGCGTGGCTCACCTATTGTTAGAGTTTTTAGATCGCCTTAAGGCCTCTCACTTGACCTAACGACTGCTACTAGAGGTAGCAACCGGGACCAACGGCTTAACGTGCCTTCCGAAGCACGGAGGGCTCACGAAAACACATTTTTCCCACACTACCAATTGGCCACCCATCGAAGTAATGACCGCGCCAGGCGTCGCTTGACCCGCACGACCGTAAACGATCAGCGAGCGTCGCTTAGCTGTGAGCCTCCTCGGCAAAAAGTCAACAAAAAGTCTTTACAAATAAATTTCTGAAAAAATAAAATAAGGACGATAATTTTACGTGATAACGTCATAAGAAATTGCCATGGTTACATTGTCAATAACGCTCACGTTCCCGTAAAGCGAGCGTGACGTCACACTTTTTTGTGAGTGCAATACGGTATTCATTGATCATTGATTTAGACTTCAAAAAATGAGGAGGTTCTCAATTCGTAGCGTATTTTTTTTAAAACGTTATCACGTCAAAAAAACAGTCAAATAACGGAAACATATTTAAACATTTTACAAAGAATAAAGTTACATTATTTCTAAAATCATGTTTACTTTTGTTTCAGGTACAGAACATCGATGTAATCTCCATACTTAAGACAAAATGTTGTGACAATCCAGTCCCGAAGACTCGCCAAAATGAGTCTCATAAAGAATTACCAGGACATAGCGAACAACAGAACCTTATTGTTCATAATAGTGTTGCTATCATTAAAACTGTGTAGTCCCCAAGACTTGAACGAGGAGCAGGAACTCGTTAATGAAGATAGTATAGAAACGTCAGTGGTTGTGCCGGTTATAAAAGTGAAGTTACCAAGAAACGCTGATAGCCCGTGTAGACTGAGTGAAATGCTGTGTGATACGGGGCAGTGCATTTCGTTGGACAAGTATTGTAATGGTGAAGATGATTGCGGAGACAAGAGTGATGAGCCCAAGTCTTGTACACGTAAGTATCGAAAATAATCTAATAACGATATCGTCAATCGATAGATTTAATCGTATGAAATTGACATAAAGCGTTGTATAAAATTGACATAAGATGTAACTTATCGATCTTTTTTTTTCTCTAACACAAGCATACGTATTCATTTTTCGTTGCCTTATGTAAATTTTATAAAAAAAAAAACAAAAAAAAAAGACTTTCTTAAAAAAATTATAGAAAGCAATTAAGGGGGCTGTTCAAGCGTGTCAACATAGTTAATTTACATCAATAAATCAATAAGTTTCAGTCTAAATTCCTATTCTTGATAGTAACTCAAGAAACACACTTAATTTTACAATGAATCAATGTATCCTCATACCGATTTTCATCAAAATCGGTTTAGTAGTTTCGCAGCATATTCAATGCAAGCAAACAATCAAATCTTTCCTCTTTATAGTATTAGTAAATAAAGTATAGATTGTATAGATAAAGCTAGTCTATTTGTCTATCTATCTAGTCTGTTCCATAAGCTTGAATTTCATAATTTATTTAAAAAACTATTCATTATATAAAACTCTTCTTCTGAAACTAGAAGAGCTACGAGTCTAAAACTTCGCATGGGGGTTTAGGACGTAAGCATCGGCTACAATAAGATTTTTAGAAATTCAACCCTTAAAAGGGCTAATTTTAAGGTCGAGAATGCGCTTTACGGCTACCATCAATCCTGATTTTCTCACAGAGTTAAAATAAAAGCGGGTAAAACCGCGGCTCGCTGCTAGTTTCACCTCCATCCAAAATCAACTAGGTATACAAATACCTAAACGTCAACTACACAACAATATACAAAAAATGACATACACATTACACACTCCAATTCATCATGTCTCTGAACTTCCGCATCTCCTTGCTAAAGTGGAGCTCTACCAAATTCATATTGACATTAAAGAAATTCCTCCATCAAAGAAAAGGTTTTTTCATTCAAGTTCTATGGACGAAAGGCATATAAGGACCTACTCGTTTTTAGGTCATTGAGACGCATTTTAATATGTCTCCCTACTCGCTTTGCTGACATCTGTCACGAAAAAGAAAAGGTACTTGAGGAAATGATGTTAGGCTATAAAATGAGCGAAATATTAGCCTTGTTTAGGTCTGTAAATGGCAAAATAAGGTTTTAATTTTCTAACCTAGCATTAGAATGTAAATGAGATGAATTTTTAATCTTTACCAATATTCTAAGAATTTTTTTTATTTGTTTGTTTCATTGTTTTGAATAGGTTCTGAATGTAGGTACTAGGTGGACCGATATAAATGAAATTTGGTATGAAAATACATTAAATCCTTGCGTGTAACATTATTTCTTATCACGGTATTCCCACATAAAACCGCGGGCCGCTGCTAGTTGTAATAATTTAATTTTTGGAATAGTACAGTTAAAGAAAGTTAACGAAGTTCATATATTTATAACAATTTAGCGGTAATTTATGTTTCAAGCAAATGAATAAGGTACTTAATCATGTTTTGTTTAGCTCAAAAAATAAGAGAAAATGATGCGATTCAATATTTCCATAAAACATCTTCTATTACATTTGTTTATCGGAAAATTATTGACATCCAATACCCACTGAGCCGCATTTTGGTATTATTAAGAGAAGCTCTAACCAATTGAGCCATGTGACCACATCTTGTTCTCATTTTTATTTCGGATACCTAGTCTAATTTCCGGAAAGTTTTTTTTTATTGTTTGTTTACGGATAACGCAGAAAACTAAAACAAACATCAATAAGAAGTAGTCAAGTTCATTGTCCAACATCCACGTAATAATCTAATAGTGGTTTTGAAATTCAATCAATCGCTTGTTTTAAAACCTTAAGTTAGAGTGGCATGACACTGAAGTGGCTGTGTCAGCGGACGGACTTGGCATCCTTCGCATTTTACGTAATATTCATCTCCGAAGTTATGCGGGGACTTCGCCAAAACATGTTTATATTTATGGAATAGCATAATCGTTCAGCTTTTCAGAGTTATTCTTTTGGAATATTTCAAATTCATATTGTTAAAAGTTATTGACCGTTACGTTGGTTTTACGATGGAATAAATATTCAAAACCTTTTGATAAATCGAATGTTTTTAAGCTATTGCATAACTTTTATCGCGGGCTTTTATGAGCGCGGCGACCGAATCAAAAAATTTCGTAACGAAAATAAAACCTAACACCCCCCACTCCGCCTACCATGTAGCTCGGCCGAGCGTTCGCTTAAGAGGTAATGATGCCAGGGGCTCTCTTCATACAAACTATTACAAACGAAGTCGACTGTTATCGCCCTGGATAAATATTTGTGCTAGTGTAATTTTATCATAAAAACATATTGCTAGTAACATTTGAGTTTGACCACACCAGTTTTTCAAACTAGAACACCTTAAAATACTTCCAGAAATTATACTTTCCTACTCATTTTATATGCTCAAACGTCAACCTTCGTATTTTTCATCATTTCAAAGGGAAAGAAAAAAAACTGTTAACTCGAATTAAATTTAAATTTGTGTGACGGCGTACCCATTCCTCAAAGAGCTCTATTTCATTTCGTAGTAAATTACTTTTTTGTCACATCGCTGTCGCCGACGATAATTGTCTTACACAAAAGATCCTGAAAATGTACTCACAAAGGGTATTGAAAGAACTAGATTACTTTTAACTGTCGCTTTTCGCTTCCTCCCCTTTGGGCACCGGTGCATGAGGAATGGCTCGTCTTAATGACATCAAAGCATTTTATAAAGAACATTCTGTACCTACTTAAACTTTAGAGAATACAATTTAATAGGTATTTTGTTATTTACTTTTATTTTATTTTTATTTTTATTTTATTTGGGATAACAGCAGCTTATAAAACACAAATTATACTATGGCTATTTTACATAACTATAAGCCAATAACAGCTATCCAAAAATTGACTTTTGCATACATTATTTGCGGGCGGAAATAATGACTATAAATATTATTTTTATTGATATGTTCCGTATCATAAAAGGTAAAAAAGGAACCCGTATAGGGTCACTCTCTTGTCAGTCTGTCCGTCTATGTGTCACCACTGATTTTTTTAGAAACTGGTGGACCTAGAAGGTTGAAATTTATACCAGATACTGAGGTACTGACCAATAAATGTAATTTAATGAATTGAACGATAATATGTAAAAATTATTAATGTATGTACTCAGAATTAATTAGGCTATCGTTGAAACGAATTATGATGTAATTTAATTTGTGATGTAATTTTAATAGTTAAAGTATAGTATAAGGTCCAATTTTCACATTTCACAAAATATTGTATGCCCAGTATGGTAAACTGTTGTGTCTTCTACTTATAGCATAAATATCGGCTCATGTACACAGTTAAACAATAAATGATTTCTATTCTATTCTATTTCTATGTATTATATACTAGCGACCCGCTCCGGCGTCGCACGGCTATATTATGCATGTATTATACCTACATATAAACCTTTCGCTTGAATTACTTTATCTATTAAATAAAAACCGCATCAAAATCCGTTGCGTAGTTTTAAAGATCTGAGCATAAATAGGGACAGACAGCGGAAAGTGACTTTGTTTTATAGGTAGGTACTATGTAATGATTTGCCACAGAGTTTCGAAAAGTAACCCACTTAATTCATAAACTTGAGCCACTCAGTTAAATGCTAACACTACAGCTGAGCATTTGTATTTTTCATCCCGTTGATGGCCTGAATCTGCCTAACATAACATTGTTCAATGTTTTTATTGTCCTACAAAAGCGGTTTTAGTACTACAAAGTTAGGAATAAACATTTCGTTCTGTTGGATAACACAATACACGTAGGTATTTTTTTACAAAAAAAAAATACTAAAATCTACGCACAAAATCCTATAGTCTGCGCTCTGGTAAATAATAAACTGAAGTTTTTTTGTTTTCAGCAACATAAAAGCATGAAATTGATGATAGTGAAACCGAAAATAGAATTATATTTTTTTAAACGAGTACTTAAATAGAGAACGGATTTTTATGCTTCAATGCTATCAATGCCATTACTCTGTAAAAAATGATATAGGCAGTTGATATATTTTTAATTCGCGAGACGTAGGAATATGACTTATTTCAATAAAGACAACTCTATAAATACTTGTTTGGAAAAGCAACATGTATAATTATACCAAGATGTATAATTACCCCAACAATTAGTATAATTATTATATTAGAAAAAAAACTACATTTATGTTTTAGGAGTTTCTGAATAGTAGCAATATACAGGGGTTGTCTTTTATGTACCTACTTAAGATTCATCATCATCATATTAGCCCATACACGTCCACTGCTGGACATAGGCCTCCCCCATACATAGGCCTCCCCCATACCCCCGACGCCCGCCACAAACAGCGGTCCTGAGCCGGTATTCTGTTTAATACCTTGATGAAATAAAATAAGATTAATCAATGCCAGATGCACTAGAGTTGGTAATATTAATGCATTTATTTAACAAACTGTTGTATTCTACGCTAAAACACTAAAATTTTATTCATCTAATTCAAACATCGTTAACAAACAGTTAACACCACTAAAACGGAACTGCGAATTGTCTCTAACCGTATCAGTGTTATAAAAATTCATAGCCCGAATCGAATAATTCTAAATGACCTCTCAAAGACGGGGGCTACATAAACCTCTTTTAATTGCGGCTACTGAAACGGGCTTGCTTTTATCGTACCGACGTAGGTGGTCATTAAGCCGAAATATAGCTACGATTAACAAAAAAACCCACGTACCATTTAATAAGGTGTTAAGTTTACCGTGGTGGTGTTTTAACAAAATGTACTGGCATTAGTCACGGAACGTTTACTGGGGTACCTGGCCTGGCCGGTTTTAATTAAAAATAATGATAAATAGCTACATTGTAAGGAGATTCTTGTTTTTTTTTTTGTTTTTGTTGGGGTTGAGGGAACTGGTGAGAGAAATGGTTTTACACAATAGGTAACAAGAGAGTTTTTTGTTATGCCACTTCGTTATATTATTTTTTTACAATAGATAGGTAAGCGTTTTACAACTATCATCAGGCTTTCATATGCTTTCCCAGAAGATGCTGGTTCAGTCATGACTTGAAGACCCACAAATTGTACATGTCAGGAAAGACAGATGCAGGAAACTGATTCCATTACCTTGCTGTGCGAATAAGGAATGACAAAGCCATTTGCTTAGTTTGAATTTTTGGGATTTCCAACGTGATTTTTTATACAATCTAAATACCTATGATTATTAAGTTGATATTTAAATAAGAACCATATTTTTGAGCGCGCTAAAAATAACTATATACCTTTACCTGATATTAAATGGTAGCAAATTCAAGTTTGGTTTGCCTAATATATATTATTCAATAATAAAGTCTATTTCTCGGTATTTGTAATGAAACGAACGAATAACAAACATGTATTTATTCGCTCATCACGCAACCCAATTGTATCGTAACAGAAAATAGATCTGACAAACAATATTTATGCAAATAGCAGCTAGTAATGTTGGTATAAGTAATAAGTGTAATTTGTTAATGCGTCTGTTATGAATGTGCCCCCAATAATTTGAATATTTTGAGTTTTGTTTTTAAACAAGATATACCTAAAATCTACCTAGACATCAGTCAGTATGTAACCCCACTTCTTCTTCTTTTCCGAGCCAGTGACATTCGACCAGTCAAATTTTCCCTACCCAATAGTTAGCCACTGCAACTGAAGCAGCGTTTGCTTCTACCAGGTCCTCTTATGTGCAGGTTAGGGCACAATGGACATTAGAGTATATGCACCATTGACTTCCACGGGGCTCCACACTCGCATTGCTCCTCAGTCGGTGCAATACATTTACTCAAATATCTGCAACGGCCCAATTAAGTGACAGCCACGTAGGCCATTGCAGATCGGAACCCAGAGGGATGGAACTCATTGCAAACTTACTAAGAAGTTGCCTGGTTTAAATTCGCAAATCTTGAACTCTACTGAACCGTGTCAAAACTGACCACGGGAAAACCGTGGGTGGTGGTTAGTTTGGGATCAAGGACACCAAAATGCGATTGTGGAGCACCTAACCAGACTCATGTTGTAAATGAATGCCCATTGCGCTGTTTTCCTGGCGAAAAAGACGTAAGTCCAAAAGTTTACACCAAGGTGGCAAGATGCTTAAAAAACTTAGTAGGTACTTTAGAAATTTGATCCATGCAAGATGAACGCCATACGGACTATTTTGATATCCTGCCATATTGTTTATTTACAAAGTTTTTCCTGTATGTTACTTTCTGATATTTTCTCAGTTATTTAACTTATAAAAGAATATTCGTATCGTAAGTCGTTTAGTATAGAGTATTTTTAAAAATTATTCATATAAAAACTAATAAATAAATCTTGAAACGCTCGTTTCGAATCGTGGAATTTCAGTTTATAAAACATTTATTTCCATTCACAAAGAAATTTGCTAGCTACGTCTTTACTCTCTCAATTATGTGAACTAAGCAAGCAGTTTTATTTGCTCTTTGTGTTTGATATTGAAATGCCGTAGAATTCAATTTATAGAAGAAGGTTAGACAACATAATTGTCTTTTTGTTGACGTGCCATTCAGTAGGAAAACTTGCTGCATATACAATTTATTATTTCAATGATTTCAATTATTGCTAGGTTATTTTATTATTTTTCTCTACATTTTACTAAAGGCAAAATATACATTTATTTTATCGGTTGTCTGATCACCTAGTTATTCACCTTAGAACTAAATGGCACTGTGTGAAATCCTACAATTTTTATTTATTACTAGCGACCCCCCCCCGGCTTCGCACGGCTATATTATGCATAATATATTATACATATAAACCTTTCTCATGAATCACTCTATCTATTAAAAAAAACCGCATCAAAATCCGTTGCGTAGTTTTAAAGATTTAAGCATACATAGGGATATAGGGACAGAGGGACAGAGAAAGCGACTTTGTTTTATACTATGTAGTGATGCGTAAAAATAATGAATGTTCTGAAAATTAAGAGAATGTGGATTTTTTTTTTCAGTTATTTCAGGGTTTACATTTTTCTTAGAATTTATTTATTTATTTTTATAGCGTTCATGCTTTATCATTTCTACCTACATAAGCTAAGCCAGCAATATAATAGCATGTTACTTTTCAGTTTTCATTTTATAAAACTGTTCAGCTACTTATCTTTTACAGCACTACTAAGATATATAATAAGCTTTTAGCGTTCAACAGTCCTAAGGGAACAACCTCATATCATAGAGCCATTATAATATTTAGTTTTGAACCAATAACTTACATTTAAATAATGTAGGTATAGTACTTGTGTCTCATGAAGCGACAAGGGCTTTAGTTGTGGTAAGAAAGCGTGGGTACAAAAGGGCTGCGAATGTATGCGTGTAGATAAGTAGCACCAGGTTTGATCGGACGGAAATTTAAAGAAATATAAAGTCTTGTTTACGAGCGTAACAACCTAATTCAAGAACACAGAATCAAGATTTCTTTATTGTTCAAGGGATGTACATTGAGGTGTAAGACATTGTTTTGGATACAATCACTTACGAAATAGGCATATAAATGTAGATTTAACTAACTTGACATACAGCTATAGTTAAGGACTTAATAAATAATTTGTCGTTTGTTTTCTAAAGCACAGTTATCTCGATAATAAGAACAGTTCATTTTTCCTCAGCCTGTACTAAACCATTATTAAAATTAAATGAAAGATCACAAGTAAAACCCGCGTCGCAACATAAGATGCAAGAACTGTAGGTAGATAGGTACGTATAAATCTCAATTTACTGGTTTCCAGTTAGGACGAACGGACGGGCGGAAACTTAGTGACAGAAAAGGGTTCTTTTCAGACAGACCCTCCGGATATAGGGCCCTGAAAACTTTAATACTCTTGTAAGCTGAAAGTTTTTGCTGATAAATCTTCTTTCCTTACAAAAAAGTGTACTTTTAAAACATTAAATGCACACTCCAAAACATATTAAAATAATACTAAATAAAAAAGATAGCGTTCATCTAAATCTGTAAACAGGAGATAAAACCATTTATTTTATTTTCGTCAACCCACGTCCGTCAAAATGTCGTGCTAGTTTTTGTAGGCGGAAAGTTCGAAACAAGCTGTTGTTATAAAAAGTTACCACAATTTGTAGAGACAACGAATTAAGAATAAAGACATCGTGCTTGGAATTTTTAGTATTTTTGCTTCACTCGTAAATTGTTTACAGTGGATGTAGTAGAATCTTAATTTTCAAAGTAAATGTAAAGTCATATCCGATCCATATCGACGACCCATTTGGCACAATGGTTACCATGCCGGACTGCCAAACACAGGGTTGCGGGTTCGATTCCCGCCACAGACAAGTATTTATGCTTAGATATTTGTCTGTGGTCTGGTTGTTTCTATGTATTATAAGTATATATTTACAAAAGAAAAGTATATAAGTAGTATATCCGTTGTCTAGCACCCATAACACAAGTCTAGTTACTTAGCTTGGGGCTATATGGCGATGTGTGGAATATCCTACAATATTTATTATTATTATTTATTATATCTATAGTAGTGATAAGTTGAAATTAAATCATCATTATCTGTACGGTTCACACCGCACACTCAGCATTCCAGTCAATGCTGATTCAATGCACGTGGTTTTACCTACCTTATTACTTACGCAACCTCGCTCAATTTGTTTATATTGACTTGTTTTAGCATAATTTCTTAAGTGTCGAACCAACTGTACTACTAGTAACTACTTAAAATATATCTACTCAATATCAAGTTATCGGGCCTTTCCTTTGACACTTCGCAACTACCCTTTGAACTAACTAGCTAACATAATTGTGTGTAAGTGGGCGTGGTCAACTAAGCGCTACACTTTACATTATCATTAGCCACAGAACATCCACTACTGAACATAGGCCTCCCCAAAAGACCTCTAGAGCAATCGGTCGCATGGTCTCTGCGCCCGACGACTTCCCGCGACCTTAATGAAGTCGTCTGTCCATCTATTCGGAGAGGCCAGCCCGCGCTGGGCTTTCCGGTACGTGGTCTCCAATCTAGAACTTTTCGGCCCCAACGGCAATCAGTTCTACGAGCCACATGCCCATTGCCACTTCAGCTTCTTCGGCTTGATTCTTTGGGCTATGTCTGTAACTTTAGTTCGCCTCATCTTCATCTCTGATTTGATCTCGTAATTAATTAAATAAATGATTAGAAATGTGAAGTCGGCTGCATAATTGCAGCTCTCGGTAGAGTTCAAAAATTACTATTGTTAAAATGTTTTCATTCTAATAATTTTTGTTTTTTAAATTGATGAATTAGAAGACTATTAACTTTAACTAAAGCAGGTGCCTAGAATCTTGCTTGTATTGAAAACATTCTTATAAAAACCGTTTTGGATCTCTACGGTGGGTCTGCAATTATGCAGCCGACCGTACCTAAATAATATATTGTAGGATACGAAATCAAATGGCTGACTTACTTTTAATTAATTTGAAAGACAACTACTAACAACAACGTACGCAACCATAAGTTTTTATAAAGAAAACTTTTAGAATTTAGTTTACAAATTTTCATCCAAAGATCTTCGTGCTATCTATTATGCTGTCATGTTCACCCACACAAAAACAATAGACCGACATTACGCGAACAATGATGTTCAGCGGTAAACTGAACACTTGTCTTATGCTATATAATGCCCTGTCAGGAGGGACAAAAGGCGAGGTTTTTTTTTAAAAAGATTGTAAAAATATGGCCGGTCCTATTGTGAGCGAGCTTTTCAGATCTTTTTACTTCTCATTTCCCTATTTTTGTGTTGAAAGGATTAACAATAGTACAGGTAGCGCTAGCGTTACCGTGACATGCATTATTTTTATCGGTTATATTTTTTAGTTTCAGTTCACCACATTAAAAAATTCACACCTTCTTTTCAGTTTTTTTAAATTACCAATTTCCTATATTAGTGAAATCTCAATTTGAAAAATAAAAAAAAATTAAAACACACACAGACCCAGCCTTTTTATATACAATCAGACAACTAAAGTGGTAAATTTTTTCCAACATTAAGGCAGCAGCTTGAGTTGAAAACATTATCATAATATACTTAGGTGGGGCTCCACATTTGCTGTCGACTGCACCTTGGTGCCTTAAAATTAATAATAATATGAATTTATATTATTTAAAGACCTTAGTCTATAAAAATATTACTAATCTAATGTAGTCTGTGCTACTACTTAATTAAGCTTATTTTGTACTTATTCTTTATTTATGTTTCAGCATGTAACAGAACATACATGGGTGACGTAGGAAGAACGTACGAGCTTGAAGTGCGTCGACCTAGAGAAGACCACTTGCCTTTCATATGCCATCTTAATTTCACTGCAAATAGTGGGAGCTACGGGGATATTATACAGGTAAAAACAATGTGTAAACACTTCTTAGTAGATTTCTATTCGGGATTATATTAGAGTTCCGTACCTCAAAAGGTAAAAAAGGAACCCTTATAAGATCACTTTCTTGTCCGTCTCGTCTGTCTGTCCGTGTGTCACCACCGGTTTCCTCAGGAACGGGTGGACCTAGCAAGTTGAAATTCGTACCAGATACTGATGACAATATTCCGTATTAGGTGTATAAAAATCAAGATCCTGAGTCATCACGATAAAAAGATATGGGCAAATTTTCATTTTTGCCCTTTTTTATATAAAACTTGTCGCGATCGCGTTTTGGGAATTAAACTCGTCTGCTCGCGAGGTATTTAAAAAAAAATAACCAAAATGTGATTAAAATTAATTTGTATTAAACGTATAGATATATCGCCTAGGTATATCGCCCAAAAAAAATACAATTACTAAAATTGCTAAACTGTTAATTTGACTGTTTGTTAATGCAAATAAAATTAGATATAATTTATTTAAAGTTAACACTGATAGCCTAAGTACTTAGTACTTGTTATTAAAGCATAGCCAATCGTCTAGCTAATTCTATTATCTGAAGTTTGTTCGAAAGCGTGCCGTATTTGACAAATAATTCAGCAAATATAAAACAGTGACATGGACTGGCAGACAGGCTGTCTGTCGAACAATGTTTATTGTTACGAAATGAAAATGAACATTGGAATATATTAAATTAAAATACTAAGTACGTGCCTATCTACTTACTTTAGAGCAACCTGTCGATAAAACAGTAGACTTATCAAAATGTTTTATTTTTGTGTCGATAAAATGCTATGTTTTTTATACGATGTTTGACTTAATTTTATTATTAGCCAATGTCAAATAAATGTTTGTTAAGTTATAGTTTTTCTTTAATATAAAAATTTCATTCGTACGTAACATACTCGTATCTTTTATTTTATTTTTTTCGTTAAAACTAGTAACGGATTAATGGATTTTTTTTAATCAATGAGAAAATTATCCTTAAACCTTTAATCTTTATTGATGTAAACAAATTTTAAATAAAAATTCGATAGGAATAAATGTTGCTGAAATGATTTAACTTATCTCAATAGACACAATTTAAAATTTAAAATCTTAACTATATCTTACCTGTCAATCGAAATGTTTCTAAATCAGAAAAATCATGTGCTTGTTAAATTGATATCTACACTGTTTATATTCATATAAATACTGTCTATGTTAATGTAAATACTGTTTATGTTAATATAAATACTGTTTATGTTAATATAAATACTGTTTATGTTAATATAAACACTGTTGATGTTAATATAAATACTGTTATGTTAGTATATTTACTGATTGCTTTGGTATCTATACTGCTATGTTCTTTGTTACAGTTAACGTTCGACACGTTTACAGTCGGAAAGTTCGTATCATTCACATCAGATGGATGCCCTGACGGGCATATGACAATAGTGGAGAGGAGTCCTTCACCACCGTTGGGCCAGTGGTGTGGCTCCGCGTGGGGCTACACAGTGTATTTTAGTGAATCCGATTCTATAAATATGACATTAAGATTGGACAGACTGAGTCAGCAGGTAAGGCGACAGGACGACCCAGTTGGCACAAAGGTCACCATGCCGGACTGCCAAACACAGGGTTGCGGGTTCGATTCCCGCCTCAGACAAGTATTTATGCTTAGATATTTGTCTGTTGTCTGGTTGTTTCTATGTATAATAAGTATATATTTACAAAAGAAAAGTATATAAGTAGTATATCCGTTGTCTAGCACCCATAACACAAGTCTAGTTATTTAGTTTGGGGCTAGATGGCGGTGTGTGGAATGTCCTGCAATATTTATTTATTTATTATAAGGGTCAATTAAAAAAGTATAAAAAAAGATTAGTCCCGCGGAACGATTAGATCTTGATTCTGTTGTATTTTTTTTTAAATAAAAAAAACAGTATTTACATACGTAACAGTTTAATTTCATGATTCTATACATTGTGGTTTAAGCTGTGAGCTGCCTTTAAGTCTGCAGGGAGACAACTAAGAAATTAAATAATTTTACGTAAAATGATTTTCATAATCTATGAAATGGAACAAAAAGTACTAATCGAACATTCGACTCGAATTTAGTTAATTCTTCTTCTTTCAAAGGCTACAATGGCGAGCGATTTAAGTCTCCAATTCCGATAATTTTCAATCATTAACAAAAATCTTAAGAGAATATTTCTAGGAAAATTAAAACATTAAAGGTAATTCCATCAATTATTGTAATGGAAAGACCGTATCCGGTCTCAGGGGCGCCCTTAATCGTCGGTTAATTAATTGATAGAAAGTTGAGGCCCCTGTGCACATAATATGCCTGCTAACACCAGATAAAGGGAGCGCAACCAACCGCCAAGCCTGGG